>OZ007597.1:214463051-215663051 GCA_963931845.1 Maratus michaelseni | reverse complement strand
TTTTATTTAAAATTCAGTGGATACTCCACTGTTTTATTGCATAAAATCCTCAATTTTTAACATGTGCAAAATATGTTTATAAGAACACAATTTTTAAATTCGATACTGTATAAGTTATAGTCCTTTCAAAAATTGACATATCACATAAAATAGTGTATAAAATCTTGAAAAAAAAAAAGAAATCAGAAGTATTTTAAAGTTTAAAAAATGTATATATATTCTTAAATTTTAATAGTACATTATAATTTAAAAACTACGATGATTTCTATAGTAGTGGATTGATTTTAAATTTAATTAGCTCCATCAGAGTTCAGCAGAAAGAGATTTGATTAAAGAGAACTCACATGGAAAACATTTTTACCTGAAATAATTTTCGCCCAAAATAAATAAATAAAAAAGCTTAAGTTTTACCTTTTTTTCATGGGAAAACAAAAGTATTCTTCAAAATTATTTCTATCACATTTGAAAGGTGCTTATAGAGATGCATCGATTAGTGATTTTGATCCAATAGCGAATATTCGACATCTGTAAACCAGATGCTGAAAATTCGGTAGGCCTAATATTAATGTATTTTAAGATTTAAAAGTATTCAAAAAAAAACTTTAAAGTAAATTGTATACCATATTTTACACAAATACTTGTGTTTTGAGGAATGAGAACAACAATGAGTTATTTTACAAGTAAACTTTACGCACAAAAATAAAATAAAAAAGCTTTCAGTTTTTTTTTTTTTTTAAGAAGAGGATGATCTTAAAAATTATTAATTAATGAAACGTTAAATTCCATAATTCCTTCTCTAAATTAAAATAAATTTATAAGAGCTCCTTTATTTTAAAATAAATATTCCAAAATTGAAAAGAAATTTTTAAGGACATAGAAGGAAAATTTTACTGTTATATAGTGTTATTTGTCAGAAAGAAACAGTAAGTCAGTAAGAAAAAAAAATTCTATTCAATTGGCAACTCGGCAAAAAAAACTTATTGCTCCTTTTGATTTATCAATGAAATTTTTAAATGCACCACAGCGGGCGATCATTTTTAGAAGTTGCAAACATACAGGATTTTTCTAAAATTTTGAAAAAAAAAAAAATTAAGCTTAAATTTGACAATTTCAAAAATAAATTTCTGTCTTTACCAAATAGTTTTTTTTTTTTTTTTTTTAAATAATAAATGACATTAATTAAAGAGGTTCGAGCAAGAACCTGTTATGTTACATTTTCTCAAAATACAGTTTATTTTTCCGATGAGAGTGTTATGAGATAATATGTCATATGGTAAAAGTAAAATACCTATATTTTAATTAATCTTTAAAATCTGATAATATTATTTATTAAAAGTTAATATTTTAATAAAAATAACTTAAATATTATTAATAATTTTTATATTATAAAATTAAATATTGCTAAGTTTTTCTGAGAGAGCTTAGTACTACTCGTTAACTTACTAAACACAAGGTACAAGAACAAAAATAAAATAAAAATTGCAACTAAAAGCTTTCATTTAAATTGTCTCAGAATTTTATTTTTGTTACGTAACATCTTATTTCACTAAGCCCTTCTATTTATTCAGAATATCAAAGATTGATAAGGAAAAATTTACTCACAAAAAGTACATTCAGAAACATGAAGCAAAGAGCCTCGATCCATGAAGCAGCATGCAGCAATACAAACAAAAATTTCCAAAACTACAGAATTTATTTGCGCACTGATAATTATGCATGCAAACTTGGAAAAGGGAAATAATCCCACACGCTTACAGCCGCAGTCAAATTGCAAAAAATTCGCCCTACCTTAACCCTCAAAGTAAAGGGTAAGCCCCCCGCGATGATGTTCTCATTTACGACTTTTGCCATATCTCATCACTCAGACAAGACAATTAATTGATCAGTAATTTGTCAATTACATCCTGTTTTTTAAATTGGTCATTATTTTGTAAGAAAAAAAAACCATTCGGGCACCTGTGCCCCCCACTATCCCCTTCTCTCTCTCATCCGCTCTCACCACAGCAGATGACTTAGTTGAAAGAATACGGAACTGGACATCTGGAACTGATTTTTTCCCCATCACCTTGTGACAAAAAAAGAAAACTCTCGTTCAGATTTAGAGCTTTCAGATAATATTTCACTTTGTTGCTTTTGGAACCCTATAGACTCCGGGTCATATAAGTGTTGCAAAGAACGTAGAAGAGTAATAGGATTTTCTTTGTCTGTTGCTTCTTTTATACCTCACACACACACATTTACATATGTGTGCGCGCCGTTTTCGTTACATTAGTTCTCAAATCAGAAATATATAGTATAATTTATTGGTATAATCATTCAAATATTTGAAAATTAAAATTTTGACCATATCGCAGTCATAAAATTTTCACGTGAACTTGAAATTCTGGGGTGGGCACTGGAACTACCTGGGGTGGGCACGGCCCACCCGGCCCCCCCACTAGTTACGCCTATGAAAACATCTAAGGAAAACACTAGTATACCCATGAAAAATTCCAGCATGTTAAATATAAAACTGGGAAAGTCACTTAACAAAATGAAGAATGGAGCAGATAATATAGCCTAAAGCAGCAGTTTTGAAACTGATCTACAGACCCCAAGGGAACAGGTCTTCAGGGCCAGTGCAACCATCGGACAAAAGGGGTGGCTGTGCCAGTTGTAGTCTTGTGAGCGACCTTGGGCCTCTCTATACAATTTGAAATAATGTTACCCCTTGTGTAAAATAATGATATAATTTCTATAAATATGTCTTTAAATGTTTTTATTAAATTTCTTACAGCTAAAGTTGATGGGGAATGTATAGACATGACGATCCTGTTAGTAACTGTACAGAGATATATATCAGAACAAGCAATATAACAAAGGGCTATCATTATAAGTAACATGTTTATGCATAACCATACACTGTATAATTTTTATTTACCATTCTTACAGTAATTTGTCGCTGACATTTGCAAATTGTTGTGCAAAAAACATTTTCTACAAAAAAGGCAAAGGATCATGGTCCATAAGCTGTGTTTTTGGCCAACGAAATAAGACTAAAATTCGACTTTGTAATACTGACTTAATTATTTCACTTTATAATATTAGAAGGTTTATCCTGTACGATTTCAACAATAGTTTTTGCATTTTGTTCAGATTTGTATAACTTACACAAGCTCAAAGTTTGTATTATTCGTAGTTTTTGATGAAAAATATGCAATTTTGCCTAATCTCAATTTTTAATGTATTTTTCACTATTTTCACACTGTATTTTACTATGAGCGCAGCTTTGCAACACTTTTACTTTTACATATATTGTACATTTTGACGTATTTTATAATAGTATATGTAAATAAAAAAGTGTTGCACAATTGCACTCATATAAATAATTGAGGTAAAATTAGGAGAAATTGCGTATTTTTCATCCAAAACTACGAATAATACAAACTTTGAGCTTGTGTAAGTCGTATAAATCTGAACAAAATGCAAAAAATATTATTAAAATCATACAGAATAAACCTTCTAATATTAAAAAGTGAAATAATTAAGTCAGTATAACAAAATCGAGTTTAGGCTTATTTCATGGGCCAAAAGAGAATGCTTGTGGAACCTGATCCTTTCGATCACGTGATTTGACATTAAGTGGTCACTATGAACTAATGATTATTTTGCATTGCACTATTTGCTACACTACATTTTTCAAAATGTTGCATGTTATACTACAAACTGCTAGAAAAAATTAGCTACTGTTTTGCTACTTGTACTCTGCTATCTTTGACCTCTGCCAAGACCTTTATAAAAAGGAAATATCACATAAAACTTTCCTCTATGCTGAAAATGTCTTGATACAGCAAGTTAGAAGAGATTCATATTGACATGTTTTGATTATGCTTTATGCTAGATTAATAACAGACTAGAAAATTCAACAAACGAAGAACTATTTCGGCGAGATGTCTCATATTTATTTATGAACAACATAACCACTTTTAATATGTTAAATCCATGAAATTAGGAAATATTAACAAAACTTTATGGAAAGTACTTTTAAACTGATCATGAGCAACTACAATCATTGATATTTAGGATAAGCATAACATATTTTGATTTTTGACCACGCTAATATCTCCAAATTTTGACTCATTTATACTTGTTCAAAACTCAAAAACAGGCAAAATGTGTAACAAAAAAGTGAAAAATGCAAGCAAGTATAACAAGATGTTTATTTACAAATCTATCATACAAAAGTTTGTAAATAAATAATTTACTCTTTATCCATATTTATTTACATTTCTAATAAATACTTTGCTTGCTCTTAAGTTTTGCACATGTGATATAAGTTTTATGAGATTTTATTCAAAAAAGCAGATTTAAAGAATCAAAAGCTGGTACATACCAAGTTGGAAAGTTATTATTACAGAATCTATACATAAAAACTGCAACTATATATGAAATTACACGAACAAAAAAGGATAGATTTTTAATCTGACAAATTCTTAGAATTTAGATGAATGCCAAACTAAAATTACATGATTTATTTCACAATTTAAGGAAATTTCAATTTGAAAAAACAAATCACTCTGAAATTTATGGCATTATTGAACTTTATATTTCAGGGCTCCCAACACATTTTAGTCCTCAAAAAGGGAGAAAGGGGACCATTTTTATTTAAAAGGGGGACTTTGGGGGACCATTTATACTAAAAAAGGGAACTTTGGGGGACCAGTTATATTTAAAAAAGCGACTGAAAAGGAACCACATGTCTAAAAATACAGCACCAAGTTTCCCTAAATATGCAAATATTTTAAATTTACTTCAGAAAATATGTTAATTGATTATCTTTACAAAGGAAAGATATCATTAAACAATTGATTATCTTGTCACTAAACAATATACATAGCTTTATTTAAGACACTCAAATATCCTACGCCAAGATGGGTTATATTTAGAACAGCAAAAAATTATTTGGAATAAAATATAAATAGTAAAAATTAATGGATCTAAGAAAATATTAAATGAATCAATTGTTAGCAGTATTATACATTAACAATTACAAAAGAACAGTGCTTTTCTTGGAATTTAACTTGTAGTAACAGTTACAGAGAATAAAAAAAGCACAGCATAACAGCGCCTTCTGTTAACTAATAAAATTTTAAATTAGATTAACATAAATATATATTGTTAATTATTAACTCAAACATAAAATTCAGTTCCTTTCTATACAATAGAAACTGAGATGCTACAATGTTCATTCGAAAAAGCATAGTATGGCAACTCCTCCTAGGTTAAGGCTTGGTAGTGGTCGAAACCAATATTCATAATCATCGTACCTATTAAATTTGGTGAAATTCTATCCCAAACATGCCGAGATCTGGCTATCATGGAAATAGTTAAAAATGCGACCCAGTAGCGCCACCTGTTGGGTGAAATACATCAAAATCTAATCAGCATCGATTTATCTTAAGAGTTAACTTAATGTGAAGTTTGATGAAATTTTACCCAGATTGTCTTATTAAAATACCTCATGTAAAAAGTAAAAAAATCCCTGATGGCTCGGCCTACTGGCACACGTAGATTTCGAAGACGCAAACCGTGGGGTGCCGGTTTCTTGGGAATTGCAGAAGAAAGACCTTTTCCCCATGATGCAGCAGTTGGGATCCCCCACTTCAAAATATACCTGTGCCTGTATGCGAAGCCAGCAGGGTTTTTTTTTGTTTTTTATTTATTTATTTTTTTGCTATAAGAGTTGGTCCTATAAAAAACTTGTCAATATAAAAGTTGTAGATAATATTAAAGAGATTTATAATAAATTTAAGTGGATTTGATATCTTGTGAATTGATGAAGTTATGAATTTTTTTCTTCTTAAGCCCCTATTCCCCCCCCCACACACACACACACACCCTTGAAGGCATTTTTAATGAAATCAAAAATTTGTCATACATAAATTTTTGGCCCTTTTCCTAGAAGTAATAATAACTTTACACGGATTTGATATGTATCATAATTAAAAAGTTATGGTTTTTTTCTGTTTTCACAAAATGCCCCACCCCCCTTTCCACTCCCCCTGGTTCGATTTTGCCCATTAACGAACTTGATCGAGATTTTATGTATCAGTTTGGAAAAGATTTGTGCAGAATTATTGAAGCTATCGTGTCCATAAAAAAGTGATATAGATAGATAGATAAAGTTTTGAACTGGGAGGGGGGGGGGGGGGGGTTTGGGTTCTAGGAGTCATGATCAGTGTAGATCTGCAAAAACACTTTTCAGAAATTCCAACTCAGGGGAGAATGTAATAGGTAGTATTTCTAACAAAATCTATCTAAAAATGCAGCATAACAGTGCCACCTGTTGGGCCATATACGCCAAAACATAATCAGCCATTTGATGAAATTCCTTGCTTCAGATTTTGATGTAGAATGGCTACAAAATGTGTATCATATACAGAGAGAGAATTTAAAAAAATAATCAAATCGTATTCAGGTCAACCTAAAATGTGTAAATCCCTAATTAAAAAAAAAAAAAAAAAAGGAAATTATTTTCATGATTCCAATATTTTCTTCTGATAAATATATATTAAAGAAAACATTATAAAAAAGAAGAAATTTTAATTACGATCTCCTTTAATAGCTGAGATAATACTTCTCCATCAAAACTGAAAACAAAACTATATCTATAATATAGAAGTTTATCTGTGTGATGAAGAGACTTTTGCGCATAGAGCTACAAGATTTGGCAGGAAAGTATGTTTAAAGTTAGTTTTTAAATTTTTTGATTAAGATTTTTTTAAATTTAATTTTTCAGGCAATTTTACCCTTTTTTTTCCATGTTTCACATTAATAAAAGGAATTCAGTTTAAGAATTTTTAGCCCAGTAGTAATTTTTTTCCTTTTATCAATAGTTTATTCAAAATTTGTATAGTGATTTTTAAATTTTTCATGAATTTTTTATGAAAATTACAGGGTTTTTTTGTGACGTGCTAATTTTTTGACATTCGTAAAAAGAATTCACTTGAAAACTTTTATATTTTTGTTCTTCTGCAATTATGTTTTTTGATTTGAATTTTTAGCTTTTTTTTTTTTTTCCTCCACATTCTGTGGTGTTTTTTGACATTTGTGAAACAATTCTGTTTACATCGTTAAAAAAAAAAAAATTCTGCAATTTTTATACATTTTGTAGGGATTTTTTGCAAAGTAGAAAAAGGAATCTGGTTTCAAATTTTTTTAGCCCAATACAGTAAATGTTGCCTCTTTTTAATAAAAATTATTCGGAATTCTTGCAGCAATTTTTTTATTTTGCACAGTTTATACGAGTTTTAGATTTTTTTTTTTCACGTTTTGGGATGATTTTTTGACATTATGAAAAAGAATCCGGTTTCAATATCCCAGTTTAATAAATTTTGTCTTCATTTCAATAAAATTTATTCAGAATTCGTGCAGCAATTTTTGACTTTTGGCTAATTTTTTATGCAATTTGAGTTTTTTTTTTTGAGTGTGTGTGTGTGTTTTGTGACGATTTTATGACAGTAAATTTTGTCTTGTAGATTTTTGATTTTTAATGAGATTTCCAACCTGTTTTTTAATGTTTTTCCACATTCCACAGCAATTTTTTGACATTCGTGAAAGAATTCTGGTTATAATGTTTTAGCGCATTATAATAAATTTTGTCCTCTACAATTTTTTAACTTTTAGCAATTTTTAAAGTTTTTTGCAATTTGCGGCAATTTTTCTTTTATTTCCAGTCATAAAAGGGGACTAAGGGGACCAAAATGCACAAAAAGGGACTAAAGGGGACCTTTTTCTAAAAAGGGGACTTTAGGGGGAAAAAGGGGACCATTTGGGAGCCCTGTTACTTAGTAAATAAATAAAAAAAAAGAAGAAGAAGTTTCAATTATTCTACTAAACATAATTTTTAACTATTGTTTCTTCATTACTTTAAATCTAAATAAAAAGAATAAAAAACATTACCAGCTATGTTTTATTTTAATTAACAACCAAGTATTTCACTAAAAAATCAAAAGTTCATAAAACTAATTAATGTAATAAACACCTTACATATACCTTAAAGAAACATATATGGTAAAATGATTCTTTATTATCTTAGTTTTTAATGGTATGTATACAGATATATTTTTAAGAATGGTTACAAAGTAAATAATTAAATCTTGATTTGGCCTACACCAAAATAGTGTAAAATTTAAAATGCATATAAGGATTTTATACGATACTTTAATAAATATAAACAAGAATGAAAAATCATGCGTCAAGCATAGATTATGAAACACTTTCCAACACATTCAGAATACTGTAACAAAGCTTCAAAGTTTACTAAGTAAACAATTTAGAAAATGCATGACACATTTGAAAATCCAAGTTGAGCAAATACTAGCAATAGTCAAACAAAATATCCAAATTATTTTGTGCAGCCCTGTATATAATCTACAGATTTATATGCATATTACACAGCTAGTATTTACTTCAGTTAGGAAATACATAGCACAAGTGAAAATTCCCCTTCAGTAATTTCCATCAATAAATGGAAACTTATGTGAGATCTTTTGAGCAGCCCTGTATATGATCTATAAAATTTATATGCATCAATTAATATACAAAACATTAGTTACATTTAAAAACGCATATCACAATTGAAAACGTGCTACCAGCAATTATTGTTCACGAACAGTATTGTAAGCAAATTCTTTTGAGTGTCCCTGTAAAAGAACGATACATTCTATACACAACATATTCTACAGTAAGTGCCTTGTAGTACACCTCAGTTATATGTATCAATTTGAATACATTTAAAATAGTGTAACATCATTAAAATACACTGCAAACAATTTTTCCCCATAGACTGAAATGTAATAGAATTTTTTTTAGTGTCTCTGTAACAGAACCATAAATGCTACACACTTCCTTTTCAATACCAAACATGCCATAGTAAACCCCAATAACATACTGTAACAAAGCTTCAAAGTTTACTAAGAAAACAATTTAGAAAATGCATGACACATTTGAAAATCCAAGTTGAGAAATTTCAAGGCTATCCAAATATATTTACACGAGTTAGAGCATGGACAGACAGACAGAAAAAATCCGAATTCATAAGCACTTTTCAACTATGTTGGAAAACGTTTAAAAAAAAAAAAAAAAAAAAAATTTAAGCATTCAAGGTTTATCTTAAAAATTGCACCTAATTTTATGATTGCAATTCATGATTTTTCCAAAGTAATTCCATTACAATATGTTAATTTGGCATGGACACCAAACTTGATTCCAAACACGATTTGAGTGTTTTTAGAAAATGTCTGTCTGTGACAAAAATTTTATGGGTGCTCTATTTCAAGAACTAATGCATGAAATTTAATAAAACTTTATATTCAGTTAGTCCCTGATACAAATTGGTGCTGATTAGTTTTTGGTGAAAATCGTCCAACAGGTGGCACTGCTATACTGCATTTTTTGCGATTTCTGCAATAGCTCTATCTCAAGAACTAATACAGTTATTTTCATCAAACTTCAGATTCAGTTATACCTTGACATAAATAGATGCTGATTATGTTTTGGTGTAGATATCCCAACAGGTGGCGCTGCTATACCACTTTTCTCATTATTTTAACGATAGCTATATCGCAAGAACTAATGCACGGAATTTCATCAAACTTCATATTCTGCTAGACCTTGACATAAATAGATACTGCTTACGTTTTGGTGTAAATAGCCTAACAAGTGGCGCCGCTATGATATGTTTTTCCTTATTATCACGATAACTATATCTCAAGGTTTAATGCACTGATATTCATCAAACTTCAGATTCAGTAGACGTTGACATAAGTTGTTGTTGATTAGGTTTTGGTCTAAATCTCCCAACAGGTGCCGCTGCTATGCTACTTTTTTCATTATTATCATGATAAGTGTATCTCAAGAACTAATGCATGGATTTTCATCAAACTTCAGATTCTGTTAGACTTTGCCATAAATAGATGCTGCTTACGTTTTGGAGTATTGTGGGGAAAATTATTTCCCAAGCATTTTTTCTTTCAATGTTTTATTTAATTATAATGTAAAAGTGACTTGGATTTAACTACCATTCTTCATTTTCCTTCCTGCCAGCCGCTGCTACGGCGTTTGTTTACGTTTTTTCCTTCTACCTCGGCTCGATTGAGCTGTTTTGCGCTGCTTCTCGATCGCAGATCGTATTCGGCATTTTTGCTTGCGATCGCAGATCATATTCGGCATTTTTGCTTGCGATCGCATTCGCTCGCATTTATTTTTCTTTAAGTTAAAATGATGTTTTAAATTTAATTAACAAGTAAAAGCCCTTTTTAAAGTCATTTTTATACTTAAAGTATTTTTCTAAATTCTTGGTAATATTTAATAAATTTTTATGTAAATGAAAGTAAAAATGTTAATTATTTTTCAACTTATGCAAATCGCATGGTCGTTCCTGATTGGCCGATAGGCTTTTCGCTCCAGTTTAAAAGGACAGTGATTTCACTTTCGGTATCTGAGCCATCTGAGTCATCTGTGGTATTTGTGAGGCATAGCTGCTCTAGTAATGCATTTTGACGGTCTGTGTAGTGATATGAAGTGTTTAGCTGGCTGGAAGCTGCTCGTCTGATGGATTTAATCAACTTTAAGGTGTATTTCCCCCTCTTTGGACGAATTTCTAGAGAAAATATGGTATGTTGATATGTAATGACACTACGTTTTCTATTTGTTTAAAAAAGTCTTTGTTAAGAAGATGGTTTTTAAATTCAGGTCACTTTAATTCTACAACCTTGTCTTTATTATTTCACTGGAACAGCAAGTGATGTTCTTTTTTTGATGAATAAAAGTGTGTATCTGGAATTCCTCGCATCTTTATTGACTTATGTAAGTAGAACATTTTATGCACATCTTAATTTTAGAATGCATGCTTATCAAGTTATTTTAAACTACTCTTCAAGAATTTACTCTTTTTCACTCTGCTAAAAATGATATCTTGGGTTTTAACCCTTCTGCCATCAAGAGGGGCATCAGAAAAACCCAACCACCCACAAGTATAGTCATATCTCAAGAACTAATGCACGGAATTTAATAAAACTTGAGTTTCAGTTAGACCTTGATATAAATTGGTGCTGATTCTTTTTAGTGTATGCGAACCTGTGTGAGATAGAAGAAAGTTTTGGGATTGGCACATCGGACTAGTTTTCACTTGGTACTTAGCACAAGCTAATTTATTAAAGAAAATTATCATTTTTTTCGAAATATAGTAACGAGAAAGAAAAAAAAAGCATTATTTAAACTAACTCAAAACCATTAACCCTATCACTATGTCCTGGGGTCCACGCGGACCCCAAGCACTTTCAACAAGTTGTCAAAAAAACTATCACTCACTGAGTAGTTTCAGCAGGTGACATCTCATATCATAATGTTTGTAACACACGGTAAAAATAAAACTACAAATATAAGTGGTACTTGTTATTTTTTTATTTGAAAAATAGATAGCATATTTGTCCTGGGCAACAACAGGGCATGTTTCGATAGGACATAGTGAGGGTTAAACTATCCTTTTTATAAATTCTAAATTGATTTCTCTATCTATAATCATAATTTAATTAATATGAAACTATTAATTGGCTAAAGCATATGTTTTTTAAATAAATATTACACTATTTATTTTTTACTTATATTTTCTACTTTTGAATGTTTAAAATCTTTCATTGTGGCAGCTTCACAGCCAGTTAGCCTTTTTTGGCAAGCGTGACTTGGTACATAATTAAATCCATTGTTGTTATAACTTGTAAACAATTGTAACCATAAAGAACATTTGGCGATTTATCACCTGTGGTGGGCTAATGAGAAAATAACTTAAAATCAAGTTCTAAAGAATTCCAATGTTGTATTGTCATCGCATAATTTTTATAATTCTAGCATATCAGGAACAGGGTTCATACTGTATTTGGATAACAAAATTTTCTGAGTTTTCCAGGATTTTTCCAGACCATTTTTCCTACAATTCCAGGCCCTCAATTCACAACATTTTTAGAAATACAATTAATAAAAGTAATCTATAAAATTGAAACTAAAAATCTATTTTCTGATATTTAAAGTATAAAAAATTAAAAACAATTAAAAATATACAATTTGAATGAATTCAAAGAAACATTTTATTGATATAATTAGATTTCACATATCAACCATTCAAATATTTTTTTGACATTTCTACTACCATGTCATTTGTTTGTGTTGTTTCAGAAACAGTTTGTTATGTAACTTTCAATTTTTTGTCTTTTAACAATTTAATGTTAGCTGCAGCTTTTCTTTTTTTGCTTGCTTTATAATTTTCTTTCTTTTTCTTATTTAAATATTCACGATATCTCATCCTAGCCCCCTTAACATGGCTTAATATTTCTTTCGCAGAAGTATCACCTATTTAGCAACAAATTTGTACGGCTAAAACATCATTATGTTAAAAATATGAATGTAGCAAAAACACTACTTGCTAGTAAAAAATCTGAATTTTTTGCAGACTGAATTCAGAACTCGGAAGAATCTTGACACGATAGCACATAATATATATATATATATTTATTTTAATCCCTGACTTTTCCAGCTTTTAGGGAAAAAATGAGATTTTCCCTGACTTTTTGAGCACCTGCGTCATTTACCCTGTTTCCCATTTTTTCCAGACGTGTAGGAACCTCGAGGAAGAGTGTTAAAAACGGATTACAAAATTCCATATTTACATACAGAGGATTAAAATAGTATCAATAAAATAAAGATAACAAATTCAGTAATTTGTTTAACTTTTTAAGCTCTTTCTCTGTTGAAACATTTTTTGAACACATAAAAAGTTTAATTTAAATAGCAAAGACTTCAATGAAAACACACTTATTGATAAAATAATTTACTATATTCGATTAGGTGCATAATATTTTTCAATTTTTTCAGCAAGAACTTCCATTCTTCCGCTCATAACAGGTTGACCCCACTTTGTCTTTTTACACAACTTCTTAAATTTTTCTTTTTTCTTTTCACTGTATCGCCTGATAGCTTCTTCTTTCTCTTTCCTCCTAGCTTCTACAATCTGCAAAAGTAATAAAAATAATTAGTAAATCATATTTTTTTTCAAAATATTGTAAAACTTAGCTGTATGTTTTTACACAACCTAGAACAAAATATGCCAATATAAATTGAGGAGCTTTCCTACAATTTACATTTTCTGCATTTTATGTTTTACTTATTTCTTAATTTGTTTTTAAAAAAGAAAGAAAAGAATTATTATTCATACAAGTCTACAGACTTGTATTTCAAAGCATATACAAAAAATAAATAAAACAACAGTGTATATGAAACAACAGAGTTTACATATGTGTAAAAAATAAAACAAAATGTAAATAGACGAAAAATAAATTGTGCCGAAGTGGAGAAAATTATAAATGAAGAAAAATTAAAGAATAAACAAATTATGATTTTTTTTCTTTTTTTTTAGGAATTTAAAAATTAATTTATATTGTATAGTAAATTTATGAAATTCCATGTACAAATATATGAGAGGTCTATGAGAGGTAATGACATTTAAATGTTTCTATATAACAAAAACATTTTGTTACTTAACATTAGAAGAAATTAGATTTAGAAAATTAGTTTAAAATTAGAAAAAATTACACAGAATTTGAATGGTCTGGGAGGAGCAAGTGTCCTCTTTAATTTCCCTAAAAAAACAAAAAAAAAACGCCAATAGCCAAGATGTATGAAATTCATAAGAAAGCAGGGATTGCTAATGATTCTAAGGCACTTGAATCTGAATACTTGAAAGTTTCAAACACATGAAAAAGAAAATGATTTTGTAAAAATGTCAGAAAAATTCACTTTATTGAGAAGAGAAAACACTTTGTGGGGAACAAATTTTGACTAGAATGTCCTTTATTGCTCTTTGGAATAAAGGACTTTTCTTCCAATGACATTTTCTCTTCTTAAATCACACAATTTCATTAAAATAAACAAAAAAATTGATTTCAGTTGACAAATTTTAGAGCATACAATTTCATATTTATGCATTATTTTAGCATATTATTTTCAGAGAACAAGGACATATCATTTTTAGTTTTTTACTGCTTTTCATCTACAAAAAACACTGCTTTTGACAACTATTAAAAACTACTCACACTAATGTCAAAATTTTTAAAAAATCATGAGCATTAAATGTTACATCATAATAAGAAAATTTAGTTAAAAACAAATTAACTGGTTAAACCAGTCGCAGAAACAGTGCAGCATAGCAGCAGGCACTGCAAATTATTTTAGGTCTTATAAATTTATTCAATAGCTTAAAAAGAAATACATGACTTAAGGTGGTTCTCAAATGACCTCAACAACACAAAACTTTGACACATTTTTAAACACAAATACCTAAAATTTACAGGCCTAACTATTGAAATGATTTGGAATCAAAATGAGTTTTCCATTTTTTGATAAATAATTTATCTAAACAATTCGTGGCACGTGACGACTGGTTTTTCTTCCTTCTCTCACTGTCACGTCCAAAAATTTGGTTCAAAGTGCCAACTTTGACAGTATTTTCTGAAAGATTTTTTTGTGTTTACCAAAAAATGGAAAACGTCTTTCGATTGTAAAGTTTCTGAATAAGAACACTTGCCAATTTCATGCCTTTCTGAACAAAATTAATTAAAAAATTGTCTAAAAGCAGCCTCTTTGGATTTGAGAAGTCTTGAAAAATGCTAAAATGTACTTTATGTCTCTAGATTTATTGTATCCTTTTATTATATTTTCTTTCTACATGCAAATTTTGCTTATTTCAGAGGTTACTATTATTTCTTATGATTGGCATAAAATTGCAGATAAATTTTGGTTTGCTGCAGATTGATACAAAAAATTCTGCCAATGGTCTGAAGGTCACAATATGCAATCTACAGATGATGATGGTCATTTTATTATTTTTTCCCGTTGTATGTTTTGTAGCCGTCCAAAATTTAGGAAAAAGCTTAACAATAAGCATGTGGACAATTTAAAAATGCAGTTTTGTTCATCTCCTTGTTTACGTAGAAATTTAAAAGCTTTCAGTATATTGGGGGAGAGAAAAGGGGGGGGGGGACTTAACAAGTGGTAATACTTTATGGATTAAATTAACATTAGTCTTCTAATATCTTACAGAATTATTTTGCACTATGCAAAAGCAGTCCCATTGGCAAACATTTTTCAAAATAATTTGCACTAATGAAATTTAAAATTGTGAAAAATGTCAATTTAAAAGAACCCAGGTAATACAAATCTTTGGCAAAATATTGTTATACTCTTGTTTTAATCCTAAAAACTCTTGAGATTGGGAAAGAAGGGAGAAAGATTGCTTAGGGGGAGGGGGTAATAAGTTAGTGATTTACTATACTAAATATAAATATTTCTACACTGAATTATATATTTTTTTTTCACTCTTAACAATCAATTACTTTAAGTAATTTTAG
This sequence comes from Maratus michaelseni, assembly GCA_963931845.1. Taxonomy (NCBI): domain Eukaryota; kingdom Metazoa; phylum Arthropoda; class Arachnida; order Araneae; family Salticidae; genus Maratus; species Maratus michaelseni. The sequence goes on along the minus strand of OZ007597.1, from coordinate 215,647,611 downwards.
AAAAATAAATTTTACTTTTTTTTTTCAAAGTAATAAAAAAATAAGGAAAATTTAGATAACATTTTGAAATTCCAAGTAGGAGAGACGAGGCAGGGGTGTTAAGATTTATAATTTATACATAAAATGCTCTACTTTAAGAATATTTGTAATGATAAAGAGTTAATTTACCAATTGTCTAAAAACGAAGTAAAATGCGGCTAAATTAAGTAATACATGAAATACAATAGTTCCTTGTTATACTGTATTTGTCAGAAAAAAGTACAACATAACAAAACACTGCAAAATTAAGAAAGGTGATAACCTACATGTTGATGTATGCAGGGTTTTTGTAAATATCATGAATTTTCGAAAGTACGAAAAATATGTGATATTTTGATATATACAGTAGAGCGCCACTAATCCACAAACCTGTAATCGCAAAAGCCTCTAATCCGCAATCAATTTATGAATGTAAACAAAGAAATTTAATTCTTGAAAAATGCTTCAATGGTGATAAAATTTTGAATTTTTTTTCACCAATTTAACATTTTTCTTATCTTTATATATAGCTATTATATATCATATAACATTCTTCTTTATAGTTTAAAATGAAAGCACATTTAATTAGTATATTATTTTATATATTCATTTCTTCATACAGTACTTGTAAAATACAATTTGAGCTTTTGTGATTTTTTTTTTTATTTTAATGATAAAAAATCCTTACTTAGACAATATATTTTATAATTTTTTTTTTCATTAAATTGTAATTATAAAATTGAAAAACATATAAAAAAATACATATATATTGTTTTTGAACTCTTACTAAAAGATAAAATTCAACACTTTAAACTAAATGTCTTAAAACAGACAACAATTGATGCCATATTTAAGAAATATTAAAAATAATAAATTATTTTTTTACATAGTTATTACTTTATCTATATATTAAAATGTGTAATTTATTTATATTTTAGTATTAACAATCTAAATTTGCCCAAAATATGAATTAAAAAAATTTAAACAAACATTAAATAGACATGGCTTGTAATCCGCAAAAAGCCTCCAATCCGCACAACACTTGGAACCAAGCTTTGCGGATTAGTGGCTTTCTACTGTATCTGATATTTTCAAAATAGTCAACTTATTGATGATTATAAATCTTTTCAAACTTAATATAAATTAGAAACTAAAACATATTGCACTTGACATGAAAACTTAATAAAACAATATTTTAAATATATATATTTTATTTACATAACAAAATTGAAGATCAACGAATTGAAAACAGACACAATTTGCTTTTTATACCCACAAAAGCAAACTATAGGATTTAGTATCAAGAAAACTCTGTTTTATACAACAAAGCTTGGAAAAGACTTTTTTTGGTTAAAAAAGTCACTGCCAGAACAAAAGTTCTTTATGTACAGAATGGCATTCAATAACAGTTGAAAAAATCTTGTTTTGTCTGAAAATATCAAGATTATCATACACAAAGATACTTTGAAAATAAATATCAGATATATAACATGATAATATATCAAGATCATAACCATTGATATATTATATCACCGTCTGGATGTATGTATATAGTCTGGGATACAGAATCACATTTTCCCAAACAATTTTAGCATCGCTGATTCTTGAGTATATGACAAAATAAATTTTACAGATAACGAAACTGCTAATCGACTGGCACACCAGTGAGAGAGGGGAGAGGTGTGTCATCACACAGCATAGCACACAAAAGAAAAAAAAATGGTATCCTGGTTATAGATGACTACCACTGTACTGTAGTCAGAGTAATATCTATAATTGGAACCCAATTCAATCATTTCACTTTGCAGAGGTTTGGGAAATGTTGCTATGACAACACTTCCCGCTAGTCTGGCAACTTCACTTGTACCATCCAATCTAGCATATATATATAAAAATAGTTATGCTACCCTTTAAATGAGCTAGGTAACAATACAATAATGGGAACCTATTGTATTAGAACAAGTAAATATACAGATCAGAGGCCTCAATGTCAACTCTGCAAATCATTGTTCATTAATCTCACTAATTTTTAACATTATCTGCATAATATTTGATAACCTAAAATTCAATTTTTTAAAGTTATTTGTACATTTATAAGAATATAAAATGCATCGAAAGATGTGGAAATTTTAGAAGTATCGTATTAAACACAATGTTATGCAATGATAGGTTGGTTGGTTGATTTTATGATGGCCGATTACCAATACGAGGGATATAGGCCCTAAGGGGAGTGCCCTCCGTGCATGGGGGTCTTTCTAAATATGCAATGATAGAATAAACTACTTATTGTATTTTTTCAGAATAAAAATACATTACTTCAGCCCCCCCCCCCCATGATACTCAACAGCACCAACTGCTTTATGGAATGACCAATGGTCATGGTCATATAATGTACAGAGGCCAATCAAATTCAAAATACTCATCTTTTATTATGTTCACCTACAGTTTTTAAGTAAATTTTAAAGGAGACAAACCATGCAACATATACAAAAAAAAAATATGGTTACTTTTTTTAAAAAAAAGAATGGCAATAATCAACTGAATTTTACCCTTATAAACATGAGAAGATTTTTATTTCACTTTGCTTAAATGTCTTTCATGCCATATATAATAAAAATGTGTATGTAGGCAGTATTATTTGTTGTGTAATATACAAGTCTCTATTTTCTACTGTTGTATACTTTAATTAAATAATTGAAGATCGCGAATTGTCTTAGGAGTTTTTAAGTATTTTGTTTATAAGTATTGTTTTTAAGTATTTTGTTTATTTAAGGAGCTCTAAGTACTCCTTGGAAACTTTATCATTTCTAAGGAGTCTGTATGCATCCTGAATCTTGATAAATGCTTTAACGAGCAATGTACAGTTTATTTTAGTTAATGTGAATTCTAAATAGAGAAACTAAAATCTGAGATACAATAATAAGTGAAATTTAGCAGAAAAGCAGAAATAAAAATTATTGCCATAATTAAACAATTAAAATCAATGCTATCACATAATTAAGAAAACATGCAACAAGTTACAAAAAAAAAGTCACAAACAGATGATGAGCTGATTACAAACTTTCAATAAAATACATACAATAATTCCCAATAAATAGAGATATTTCTCATACAGTATTTCTAGGAATTATTTATAGATACAACTTATAAATCACAAAATAAATTTCTAAGACAATTTCTGAATTCTAAAGTATTTAGAAAGTTCAACATAAAATATTTTTTAATATATACTGATACTGAAAAAGAATTCATTTTCATTAAGCAGAATAATTGATGTATTTAAAGTATATAACTTTATTTCTTTTAAATACTAAAAAAGGTGTAAACTAAAAACATAATATAAAGTAAATTTACGTTTATTAAAATAATATTTTTTTAAAAATAACATATGTAATAAAAAAAAAAAAAAAAAAAAGTACATGAAAATTAAATGATAGCATTTCAAATAACTTCAAAGAACATGCAATTATAGAATATTCTCATTTGTTTTTGATAATGGCTCGGAGTGAGCAGAAACATGTCAACAATCTAATAAAAGTTATTTAACTGTATATTATGTTTTTAGTTTACACCTTTTAGCATTTAAAAGAAATATATAACTTTTCATATAAATATTATACAAGTTTGATTTAATGGTGTACTTCTCTTAGCTACTTCTAGACTAAAATTGTAAAAATGATATGTCTTCCTCTTGGCTATCAAAAAATAAAAAATTCTGCATATTATTATTTCATACTTACATACATAAATAATGTTATCCCCCTTTTAACCCTTTGAAAGACATTGGTATATTATTTATTCATTTTCAAATCAATACTGGTGGCATTCAATCACTTCAACATTTTATTAATAGAATTACTTATCTGAAAGAATTACAATATGCAAAAAGTGTATTTGTATCATCAGATTAGAGGTCTGCACAGGCACAAACCGGCAAAATGAAGGCAAATTTTCAAACAGGCCAGGCCGGCCCGAGAGGCCCAGTATAACAAATGTAAAAGGATCAAACTAAGCTGATAAAATATGAACGATTTTCAATGGACGTGACTGGGATGAGAATAAGCATAAATGTGCTCGGCAAGCCAATGTTATCTTGATAACATCAATACAGAAATATAACATGTACAGTGTAGAAATCAGCATCAGACAGTTATATCCTCCTGTGCCGGTATAGGTGCAGATTCCCAAAATCTGGAAGGAGCCAGTGGCTCCTAAACCCAAAATATCTAGTGGCCACATTGTGAAACAAACACAAAAACAATATTTTTTTCTCCCTTAACTTTGTACGATGGGATTTTATAGAATCTCCCCACAAAAATTGTACACATTTTGCAGGAATAAATGTTTGTAATGTAAGGCCTGAACATTTTATGAGTAAACGATTCTATAAAGTCTTTTGTTCTATATAGATACATCGTTTCTTCCCAAAGTATTTTTCATAGCTGAAAATAAAGGCTCAACATGGGGATTTGCATCAAAAAATATGTCTATAAAAATCAAAATAAAAAAAATATATATGAAAAACATATGGAAAAGATTTAATTTAGGTTTTAGATTTTAATAAAATAAATTTTGCAATTTCTGACATTCAGAGATGATGGGGAAAGATCGAACACTATAAGCCTCATTTGAAACTTTTGTTGGCAAGAGAATTTTTTTAATCCCTATGAGACAATAAATTACAATTTTCGTAGCTGATCACCGATTTTCTCATCTTATTTTTGCGACGGCTTGGCAAAATTCGCTATTTTTTTTCTGTGACTAATTGACGAAATGCGTGATTTTTTTCGCAACTGATTGAAGAAATTTACATTTTTTGGCGACTAATAGACGAAATTCGGTATTTTTTCCGCAGCTGATTAATGAAATTTACGTTTTTTTGCGACTAATTGACGAAATTCGGTATTTTTTCAGCGGCTGATTAATGAAATTTGAGATTATTTTTGCGACCAATTGACGAAATTCACATTTTTTTTTTTTTCTGGGAACGACTGATGAAATTCTCGATTTTATTTCGTTATCGTTTGATGAAACTGTTTTTTTTAGCAACCGATTGGTGAAATTTACAGTTTTTTTTTTCTGTAATCGATTGTTGAGCTTCGTAATTTTTTGGCAACCGATTGATGAAATTTGAGTTTTTTTCTTCTGTACAGATTGACGAAATTCACTTTTTTTCCGGGACTGATTGAGGAAATTTGTGGAAACTTGACGAAACTTGAGGCTTTATTTCGTGATTGATGAAATTTGTGGTTTTAATTGGCGAGTGATCGTTGAAAATAGTGGAATTTTTCCGTGACCATTTTCCTGAAGCTCGCGACCGATTGAAGTAATCCCCGATTTATTTTCATCACTGACTGACGAACTGATCTTGCGAAATCTAAAATAATAATAATAAAATAATTCGAGGAGTTCCGCTAATTCGTGGAAGAATCGCATGCCGATATCTATGCCTAACTGTAAGAACATATGTGAAAAATCACATAGTTACAAGGCTAATTGCGGTATGCTGCCCTTGCAGAGTTCATTTGCGGTAGAACTTTTTTTTTTTTTTTTCCTGATTTTGCGGACATTGCAGTTTATTTTTTAGAAGAAAATAGGAAAGTAGCGGAAATGTGGTATCCATGTTCAATCATATTTTTTAATTATGGATAACAGAAAAGAGAAAAAATGCACTAAATATATCGGAATTATGGAGGACAGTCTGCAGATTTTACATAAAAAAAAAAAGACGGAAATCTGCCATTCGGCAGAGAAGGGTCATCCCTGCTAAACACTTGGCGACTAAGACATCGAAAGTTAGTGGCCAAAGTAAAAAATTTAATCGCCACGTGGCGACTGGCAACCGTGAATCTGCATCTATAGTGCCCGGCTTAATTTTTTCAGCAGACTTGGGCAGGCTGGAATCAGGCGTACACTTTATTCTACATACTATGAAGAACTGGACTTAACTGTTCCCAGGACGAGTAGAGCAAGCAATTTGTTTTTGTAAAAGTAATTTAGCAAGAGAAAAAACAGAAGATTCTTCGCAGTTTAAAGGGAGAAAAAGGGATATTTTTTTTAAGTGAATTTACGTAAGAATGAAAAGTTATTTTAAGTTATTCATTTAGAATAGATTAATGATTGACTCAATAACTTAAATATAATCATTAATATATATATATATATATATATATAAATAAATACAAAATTTAAAAATAACACTTACTTTCATGTATTATAAATTACACAAAAAAAGACATCAACAAATGAAACAAACTTTTTTCAAATAAAAAAAAATATTTATTAGAACTTAATTTGTGTTTTTTTTTCGCAATCTTTTGACAAAATATGTTTTTTTTTTTTTTTTTTTTTTTTTTTTGGCGATCTTTTGACGAATTTTGTGTTTTTTCGCAATTTTTTGACGAAATTTGCAGTTTTTTCGCTTTTTTTTGACTAAATTTGCAGTTTTTTCACCCCTTTTTTTGACGAAATTTGCAGTTTTTTCACCGTTTTTTGATGAAATTTTCCGTTTTTTCGCTGTTTTTTGACGAAATTTGCAGATTTTTTGCCTTTTTTTTGACGAAATTTGAGGGGATTTTTGGCGATTCTTTGACGAAATTTACGTTTTTTCGCGATCTTTTGACGAAATTTGTATTTTTTCGCCGTTTTTTGACGAAATTTGAGGGGTTTTTTCGGCGATTCTTTGACGAAATTTACGTTTTTTCCATTATCCTCTGACGAAATTCGCGTTTTTTAGCAATCCTATGGTGAAATTCTAACGAGATCGAAAATTTTCTTTTTTTCAGAAGTACGTTTCTAGGAATTTTAAAGTATGAGTGAAAAACGGGAGAAAATCGTACTTAAACGTAAAAACGGGAGATCGGACTAAAAAACGGGAGTCTCCCGCGAAAAACGGGAGAGTTGGCAGCTCTGTAATAGTGATAATGAACTTTTGTTAACGGAAATATACTTTAATAAATTATAAAGAAACATAATCAAAAACCTACTTTTTTTATTATACAGCAACCGAAGTTATGATGTATAACTATCTTTTTTCTTTTATTCTAAACTACATTAATTTTTTTAATGTCTTTATTTGAATGTAACAGTCTAAGTGATCATTGTGTTGCTATTCTGTATTGTATGACTTGTGAACATATAGTTGATCTAAAATATACACTAAAATTTTTCCATAAATATGTATGCAGTATTCATTAAAAGAATCTTTACTGTATGATAAGAAAAATCTGATTTTTTTTTGTTGTTGTAGAAATTGAGTTGGGTTGGATCGGGCTGGGCCATGAACTACATAATCATAAATGGGCCAGCCAAACCAAGATAACTTTCATTTGGGCTAGGCCGGGCCTGGAAATTCTAGCCCATGCAGACCTCTACATCAAATTCAAAATTACCACAGAAGATGTTACCAAATACTAAGTCAATAAAGCATATGTTTCTTTTGAACCGATAATTTTTTTTTATATATAACTCAAAATAAAAAAATCAGTATGTTAAAATTTAAATATGTTATTTGTATGTAACTGCTAAAATAATTTAAAATTTTAGATGGGTTTTTTAGAAACCATTTTTTTTCTTATGGGATGCAAAGAAGTAATAAACAAAAAGAAAATGTAAATGTAGGAATATAAAATCTAGGTTCATAAAACTTGAGATTCTACTGCAATAATAATAATAAATTTGATAACAAAATAATTCATAGCAATCCTAGAAAAAGACATATAAAATCTTACTTTTTTACTGTTCAATTAAAAAATGCATCATTAGGAAAAATTAGCAAGATTAATAAAATGCAAGGTTAACAAAAAAAAAAAAAAAAAAAAAAATATCTTTAAAACTGATTTAAAACTAAACTGATATGTTGAAGATTGTCTTATGATTGTCTATCACTTATACATAACGAACTCGGAGTTACTACTCATATAAGAGAATTAAATTATCTCATTATTTTCATGTGCATTTAAAAAAAAATTCTAGTTTAGTGACATGGTGTATGCTGGACATGCTGTGGATAAAATAAATATTGCATCAGTCAAAAATACTAAACAATTCCTTCCAAATACAGATGATATTGATTAAAAGCTCTACTTCTGATGAATCCTCACCCCCCTCAGAAAGGAGGGGGGGGGGGAACACCCAGAGCTATATAAAGAATCAATAACTTATGATAGTTACATACTTTCTAGTGAAGTTTTCCCACAACTGTAAAAATTTTCTACACAATACATGTGTGTACTGTGCCACTATTCACTTTAGCAACTCTATTGCAATAACAGGAGGCGAAAGGGAAAGAAGAACTTTAAGCTAATTGGTTAGTTACATTTATTATTATCAAAATAAGAAATACTATTGAAAATTTCTAAGAAAGTGTGTTAACTACTTTTAAAATTTTACATTTTGTATGCTGGTAGGAGTAGGATGTGAAAATTTCAGATGGGAGATAATTCAAATATATTAAAAAAAAAAAAAAAAGAATCTTCTACTGCAGCCAAATATCTGCCAAAATGTGAAAAATTTTCATTTCATGGTATAAAGCTTGTGCAGTGCTAATTTGGCTCAACTTTTCCATGATTTATTTTGACATTTTTCAAATTCCTTGACAGGTTCTCCAGGTAAGGTAACAACCCTGTAACTATATGACAAGGATGGCCAAACTGCAGCTTTAAATCGATACAAGAAAATTCTTAATATTTTAGAAATTTATATTACTAATTATTTTGACCTGGATCTAGAATATGCGTGAAGCATGGCAAATAAAAAGTTGAAGCTGACTGATAATAAATATGAATCTATAATTGACTTCAGGGAACATGTTTCAGAAAGAAAGTACTTATCATTAAAAAAAGAAAGTACAGTGCAACATCATAAATCCGGACTCATTCGGAATTAGCGATTCCGAACTTTAGAAAATTCCGGATAATGGAAGTTGTCTAGTGGCGCCATCTAGTGAACTTCTTAGAAACAAAAGAATCTACTTAATTTCATTTTACACAAATACAACTAATATATATAAATTATTTATACGATCGGATTAGCAATTAACTATTAATAAAATTGTTTATTTTCTATTATTAACTATTAATAAAATTTATTCAAAAGGAATTATCAAGGCTTGCTTTTGAACTTTCTATTTTTGTACTTATTTACAAAGTAACTTACATCGGTAAAAGAAAGAAACATGAAATTATTATTCATCTATTAGAAAATCAAATTCTTATTTCTCATTTTCATTATTACTATTTTAGAATGTATAAAAAAAAAAGCTTTCAGGGAAGAAAAATATCAATGCATTTTTACATCAATATACATGGTTGAAAGTTTCTTTAACTTTCGTCAAAAATTGATTGCAGAAATCTATTATAATTATTTTCAATCGGGACCTTTAATAAATATTTTATATTGTAAATATTTTGACAATATATATATATTTAAATATTTATTTGGACTTTTCATATTACGTCATGAAGCCCAAAAATGTAAACTTAAAAAATAAATAAATAATGAAAATGAAATAAATTACAGCGAAAAAATAAAACAAAAAGAATTCGTTTCGTAATTTAAATAAAAATACTTCACATTTAAAACATAGCTTTCTTTTCTTCTATCATCCCCACTCAGTAGAAGCGGAAAGGGGAAAAAGAAAACTAGGTCAAACAGCAGAGTTGATGGGGAAAAAAAAAAAGCTTTACGAAAACGAATGTTTATTTTTCTGACTCATCGCATGGCTGGAAAAAGAGAAGTAATCATCAGTTGTGTTACGAATTCTATTGCGGATAGATAAAGGAAAATAATGCAAATAATAATAAAAAAGCAAATATGGAAAATACGTTAATGAAAATATTTATACAAATAATTTCCCAAATACAGGTTAAGTAAAGAAAAAAAAAATAATTCCGGACTGGAGTTCCTTGGTCGTATTTTTTAAAAAATTCCACCTTCTTTGCAATCGATAACGTGCAATGTTTTTTTTTAATGCTATTCGGGGAATCGATGGCTCGCTTACTACTCATTATGTAAGCTTTTTATTTGTCTCACAAATGCTATACTAAACGTCAAATTTGGTAAGAAAGAGCGAAATATACTAATCCAGATACTGAGAAAAATTCAAATGGCGCTAAAACGTTGAATGACAATGAATGGTAGATTCCATTAGCCTATTTTGCCGGGTTGAACATCCTCCAATCGTATATTATTTAACAAAAAAAGTGGAAGAAACAAGTACTATGATTGGTTTCCGTATAAAACGTTTTAACAAAATACTTTTAGCGTGATTTGCATGGTGGCGCCATCTGTTGTTGCTCTGAATAACTAAAATGACAAGATGATTCGAGTCTGGATTTTAGATAACTCCGGGTTTTGGAAGTCCGGATTTAAGATGTTGCACTATATTCGAGTTGAGCCTTGCCAACAATTTTCAAAACTCTACACCTATGCATTATATGCAGTTGAAGTTACAGAAACCCAAATCGCACGATTGTGGAATGTGCAGGTGGTGAACTGAAGTGTGACACCTACGGGTTAAACACACAAAAAATTTAGTTTCTTGCTTGAAAAAATATATCTGACTTTAATTTGTCTACTTGCATGTAACTGTCATATCATAGTTATTATTATTATCAAAGAGAGAGTTATATTTAAGTTGAGCCCTGCCAACATTTTTCAGAACTGTATGCCTATGTGTTATATGCAGTTGAAGTTACAGAACCCCATATAGCACTAGTGTGGAGTGTGCAGGTGATGAACTGAAGTGTGGTGTCTACGGGTTAAAAACAAAAAATTTTAGTTTCTTGCTTGGAAAAATATACCTGACTTCAATTTGTCTACCCATATGTAACTGTCATACCACTGTGTTATTATTATTATCAAAAAGAAAGAGAGAGAAGATGTAGGTGAGAATCAATTAAAAAAGACAAACATATATGTAAACGCTATAGGTTAGTTCAAATAGCAAGATATCTATACAACACATATAAGCTTATAAATGCAGACATATAAATCAATCTTTATTTTTCTTGAACAATTAAAAAATATATCTATTACCAAAAAAATAAATAAATAATAAAAAGCTAAACATGTCAATAATGTGAAAAAAGCCACATTACTAGTTTTCTTTTGCCGATAAATAAATAAATATATATATATTGAATATGATACAACATAAATAAATGCCAGTTACAATTCTATTATATGCATATGCAAACTTGTAAAAATAAAACATTCTTCTGAAATCTCACAAAAATAAATGCAAATAACTTTGAAAATTTACTTGTTTAATTCTCTCCCTTTCAGCTTTCTTTCTTTCATATTCTTGCATGGCTTGTTGGAAAAATGTTTTCTTATCTTGAGCAAATTTACTAGAACTAAAAAAGTATTTTTAAGTACACATATCAGCATTATAAAAATAAATAAACGCATACTTCTAAAAATTATGATATAATGAACTGTAGAAATTTAGTTTATTTTATTTTTATAATATTTAACCCATTTACCTCAATGCAACTTTGGAGATCCATTTTTTAAATTTTTTTTTTTTACACGTTGAAATCCCGTTAAAGAAAATCTGACATACAATTGAATCGGTGATTGTTGAAAGGAACTAAGACCATAGTTTGACATTTCTCATTTTAAGATGGTTTCAATATTTTTTTTCATGTATTTTAAATTCCTCCCTACCAAACATACATAGGTAATTCCTGGACTGAATTCCTTTCTTCATGAAACTGTCAATAAACATGAAAAACCATTGAAACCATCTTAAAAATGAGAAATGTCAAAATATGGACTTAGTTCCTTTCAACAATCACCGATTCAATTTAATATTAAAATAACTATTAGTAAAAGTATACTATATGTCAAATCAAATACACTGCTTTACATGTTTAAGAAAGAACAGAAAATCTTACAAAACTAAATATTTTAAAGGGATGTTTTCTCAATCCTATGAAGTTACACATTACCTTTCCTTACCTTAGTTCCTTTACACATATCTAGAAAAGTGGGTAAAACTTTACGGGGTGATAAAACGCAGCTATACGAGCATATTTCATCATAGAATGTATGGCCACGCAAGCCGCTAGGTGCCGCTGTAAATGGTAAGACACATTCCTACAAGAGGTGTTGCCAGAGCTGCTGCGTCCGATTCCAATGGTACCCATCAGGTCGAGAATGTGGTTTCAACATGACAGTGCGCCTGCACACTTTGCCTTGGATGTGTGGAACACTTTAGATGCAACATTCCCAGGGCGATGGATTGGTCAAGGTGGTCTCATAGCTTGGTCACCAAGATCGTCGAAGTGTTTGGACTTTTTCCTGTGGGGTCATATGAAAAGCGTAATTGACGAGTGCCCCATTGAAACCATATGGATCTAGCTGCCAGGATTGCCGTTGTTGCTGGGGATATTCGGGAAATGCCTGGTGTCTTCGCAAATGTGCATCTGTCCCCATCCTGCAGGTGTGAAGCGTGCATTACAGCTGGCGGAAGATCTTTTGAGCAATTTCTTTGAGCATGTACATTAATTACATTGCTGTTAATAGAAATTTTTCAGAAGTAACTCCTCTCATTCTTGTGTTAATTCTTTAACTGCAACAGTAGAAAACTACCTTTTAACTTCGCACCGCTTGCATTCTGACCATACATTCTATGACGAAATTTGCTCGTATAGCTGCGTTCTATCCCACCATAAAGTTTTGCCCACTTTTTCAGATGCGCCCTGTATATTGTTTTAGGACATTAAAATATGTGCAAAACCACAATATAATTATTTTTATTATTATTATGAAAATTAAGAAATTTTAAAAAGCATCTTTAGTTAATTAATCCAAGTAGTATTGCAAATACTAACAAAAAGGCCTATTAACTACGAAAGAACTACTGATTTAATAAGTCAATTTTAACCCTCTCACTGACACGTCCGTTTGAATACATTCACTAAGTTCCAGATTTCACTGCAATACAAGCATTATTTTAATTACTATACTTCTACAAATATAATGCAGTTTTAACACATTGAGTAATGATTAATACTCACAAGGATCACATTCATATACATAATTAAGTTTTTTACATAAGGTTAGAATAATCATATTTTTTTAGCATTTAAAATAAAATACAGAGAAAACAACATTGCAATTTTGCTGGACTTAATGAAAAATCAATAAATTTCACATTATATTTTTCTAATGCATTTCCGGATATTAACTATGAAAACTGTTGAGATGAAATTGGGTCTTACTTTTTAATTTGAAACAAAAAGTGCTGAATAAGTAAAATTATACACAATTCCCTGTACTAAATGCACTAACTTAAGTCAGCTTTCAATACAAATGTTGCATTAAAAAACTTTCAAAAAGCTGAGACTATTAGAAATAAAAATTATAAAGCATGTGTCAATACAAGGTACTCCATTGCATTTAGATATATTTTTAATTTTAACTACAATAGACTCCCGACTATCTCACTAAATGTGGCAAAAAAAAAAAAAAAAAAAAAAAAAAAATAGAAAACTTAAAAGCTAAGATTATTAGAAATACAAATTATAAAGCAATAGTGTGTGATCTACTGCTTTTTAGTTAATTAGATGCTTCTTAGATGGCACCACTGAAATTGTTTGTTGTATGAAAATTGAAACACAACATATTTTTAAAATATCAAATGCTCTTATCTAGAATATCAATAAAAAAACATGGTTAATAAAGAATAAAGTATATTAAGTTAAATTTTTTCGTAAAAATACCATAGCTGTCATACCCATAACATGGCAAAGTAATTCTTACTTTTACTGCAGAGAGTTTTTTGCAACTAGGCCTTATAGCAGGGTTGGTGAACCTATGGCACGAGTGCCAGAGTTGGCACGTAAGACAATTTCTTTGGCATGTGAAAAATTTTTAATTTATAATAATTATACAGGTAAAATTCTTTTTTTTTTCTGTTATTATCAATAAAATGTTGTTCCGTAAGGTCATATTATCACAAATAATAAAGTTATTTTTGCATGAGTTAACACATCAAAGGAAATGGTAAATGAACCCAATTTAGCTTATGTATATTTATACAAATAACAAAATATGAACCAGGAACTATAAAGCATTCTCCATTTTCTTCATTGAATGTACAGCAACATTAACCTCATCAATATCTTATTAATACAGTAGAGCGCCGCTAATCCGCAAAGGCCTCTAATCCGCAATCAATTTATGAATGTAAACAAAGAAATTTAATTCTTGAAAAATGCTTCAATGGTGACAAAATTTTGAATTTTGAAATTTTTTTTCACCAATTTTAACATTTTTCTTATCTTTATATATCAGGGATCATTCTAGAGAGTTTCAGAAGGGCGGCCTACCCTCATGCCCTTTTTAGATAAAATCCCACCCTCCTTGCCCTTTTTCCAGGTAGAATTCTACCCTCCTTGCCCTTTCTCCAGGTAGAATTCTACCCTCCTTTTATTCCTGGGTAGAATCCTGCCTTGTTTGCATTGTACTTTCAGAAATTCTTTACTTATCTTTTATTTTTAGAATGCTAGTATGGTACATCAGGAGTATTCCTCTTTCCCTCTTTATTTCTCTGATAAAAATGTACTGGTATGTCTAATCTTTGACTTTGAGCGATTCATTTTTTCCATTGAACAAGACATAAAGGGTAACTAAGGGTCACTGATTAATTTCACCTTGTCTAGTGAAATATAGTATTAGATCAGGCATTCTGGCCTTTGACCACATGATAAATGACATAAGTTCTATAAAAAAAATTGAGAAGTAGCTTTTTTTGTAGCTTTTTCAAAACCAGATTTGCTAAAACTGGGAAAAAGTTATCTGGTGAATAAAAGTTTTAGAAAGAGAAGTTTTTGAATAACATAGAGAAAGGGGGAAATGACTGTGAATATAGTAAACAATTTTACAATAAAAATCGAGAACAAGTTTCGTTTTGCTATTTTTAATACTTTTCAAACGGTGAAGTTATGGAAATTAGAAATGTTATTGGATTTTTTAAATTAAGGAGTACTTTAAGCTGTTGCCAGACTTCCCTCCCCACCAGTATATTGGTATATGCACTTAATACAAAAATGCCCTTTTTATGAAATGATGCCCTTTTCAACAAAATTGCCCTTATTATGTAATGTGCACCCTGCCCTTTTTTATGTTCTAGAATGATCCCTGTATACATAGCTATTATATATCATATAACATTCTTCTTTATAGTTTAAAATGAAAGCACATTTAATTAGTATATTATTTTATATATTCCTTTCTTCATACAATACTTGTAAAATACAATTTGAGCTTTTGTGATTTTTATTTTATTTTAATGATAAAAAATCCTTACTTAGACAATATATTTTATAATTTATTTATTTTTTCATTAAATCGCAATTATAAAATTGAAAAACACATAAAAGAATACATATATATTGCTTTTGAACTCTTACTTAAAGATAAAATTCAACACTATAAACCAAATGTCTTAAAACAGACAACAATTGATGCCATATTTAAGAAATTTAAAAAATAATAAATTATTTTTTACATAGTTATTACTTTATCTATATATTAAAATGTGTAATTTATTTATATTTTAGTATTAGCAATCTAAATTTGTCCAAAATATGAATTTAAAAAAATGTAAACAAAGATTAAATAGACATGGCCTGTAATCCGCAAAAAGCCTCCAATCCGCACAACACTTGGAACCAAGCTTTGCGGATTAGTGGCTAGAGGTCTGCACGGGCCGAAATTTCCAGGCCCGGGCCCGGCCCGACCCATACAAAAAATAATTTGGCCCGGACCGGAAAAAAGTTAAAATCTCGGCCCGAGCCCGGCCCGGCCTGAGTGAATTTCTACAAAACATAATTTTTACGTCGATTTGGTTAAAAATTTGCCCCATAGGAGGAGATCTAACCAAAAATTCCTATCTCAGCCTTTTTTTTTTCATGTTTATAATCTTCATTTTTATAGAGGTGCCGCAAGCTGGAATATTTTTTTAATAAATCTCTATTTGTTGTATGTATGTGTTTAAGTTATCATCGATATTGTTAATCCATATTCCATTTATTGAAGTGTTAAAAATCAGAAAAATGCTATACAGTAAAATCTAAGATGGAATTGCATAGGGAAGAAAAAAAAATGAGTTATAGACAATTTGCCTTCTTAGCAGGTGTAAATGTATTATATATTCTTTTCTTACATATTAGTATATTCATTTTTAATGGATCAACACATTTTTCAATTTAAGACAGGATTCCATCATAAGCAGGTTCTTTTTCACACGTTTTACTATATTTTAATTCAGCTATATTTTAATAAGTGTATAAATCTACTATTCTTTAAAAAGAATAATTTTTAATGTTTAATTATAAAATAATGGCGATTTAAAAATGTATGCATGTTTTGAAAAGATTTTTATGCCAGATCTTATTTTACTGACCTTCGAACGGACCAGGTACGCCGAGACAATGATTTTCATACGAGTCAAAACCAGGACTGAAAAATTTAAGGCATGAAGACTAGGAAGAATGAAACCAGTCCCGGCTCTGTACGGAAAAAATAATTTAAGGCACGGCCTTATCCTTCAGGAAAAAGGTAGGGCCCGGCCCGAGCCTTCAGAAAAAAAATATGGCCCGGGCCCAGCCCGGCCCGAGTGCCGTGAAGAAAAATAGGCCCGAGCCCGGCCCGTGCAGATCTCTATTAGTGGCTTTCTACTGTACATTGTTTAATGCAACTTGAATAATTATAATCTAGGTGTTGCATTAATAATAAGTCAAAAATTACTAAAATGAAAATCCAATTTTTTTTCCTTCACCAGTACGTATCACATAAATGAATCATATTTACAATTATTAATTTAACGGCTGATTCCAATGTACAGAGAAATAGCATTTTGATTTTTAATATTTTTTAAATTATTAATTATTAATGCATGAAAGCAACGATTTTGTAACCAGTGCTTCTTATATAAACATCGCAAGCTGCAAAATTTCTTTATGTAAAAGTTTGGTACGTTACATTGTTGATACATATTACATGTTAATTTTTGGCAAGCGTACGTAAAAAGGTTTGCCATGCCTGCATTATAGTATGGAGGCTGTATAATTGGAAGTCTACTGGTTATATATCCTGTACCTTATTAAACATTTGCTATGTACTATAATGTATGTTTTAAAAAATTATTACAGAAAAGGAAATCTAAAAATAAAAACATTGTAGATATTTTAAGATGAATTTTATAATATCTAACATAACTGCAAGAAACATAAAATCATATACTCCATACAATATCTAACAGTACATACAGTTTAAAAAAAAATCAGAACATTAACATAAAATATAAGCCTAATTTAAACAGAAATTGTTTAAACTTATTTGACTGTTCACCGGTTAATTCTTACACAAATATGAAATGTTAGACCTGAGATAAAATAGGAAAATTTTACAGTTTTTAAGTATTTCAAAAGTCCTTGATAGAGGACTTCTTTCTTTTAGTGTTCTTTGGTGATGATACTTGGCTTGTAGCAACAGAGCCCAATTAAGTCTGTATGCAGACCAGGGTACACATACTATTTGTGGGGCCTCTGTCTATGATCATGAATACTATGTGTGTGTTTTTGATTGATTACGCATCATTGTTGTCTTTTCTTATATATTTAATTACACAGCACACAGACATAATGAGTACAGAACATTGATAAACACATAGAAGTAAACATGGTGATATTGGGGTAATAAACCCACTAGTAACAATCTAGTTCAAAGACATTTGTGGGGAATATACCCACTGCAAACAAAAACAGAATAATTGGGGATAAGACCCGATGAAACAAAACGTGTCTTTTCGGCAGCTAGAGCAACAACCAACTGGTGGGTTACATGATCGCAAAACTGTGAAGCTCGTTCAGCCTCTTTCACCATTATTTATGTTTAAAAAATGCTTTATTTTGTTTTTGTGAAGCTAATTAGAGTTTTAAGAACTTAAGTTGTTCACATAATATTCAGTGTTTATGAACTTGAAAGTTCCTTTTAAACTCATTTGAAAATAAATATGGAGGTGATGCAGTGATGTCAAATCGGTGAAATATACTTTTAATGCCCACTGCAAACAAAATTTTTCTTTAATGTGCATGTTTTCAGAGAATACACAAAAAGCATTTTGAGGCCCCTTATAACTCGAGAACTGGGGCACATGCCCCTGTGATTATCAGACCCTGTGTAGAAGGATTGTAGATCTCAGTAGACACCTGCATTTAATGTCATAGCAAAGTAATTAATAATTTTATTGCATACTATAGGTGAAAACTGGGAAATTTAGTTAGTAGCCAGTGGCCGGTAGACTCAGTTTCATTAGTGGCCACTTTTTAAAGTTAGTGGCCACTATTATGTTTCAAACTTTCTTGACATCTAAATAAATTATAATCATTGTATATAAACATATTTTTCTATAAGAGTTTTATACCTATTGTATGAGTATGAGTGTATTTCGCATGATTAAACAGTATCTCTTGAAGAAAAATAATCCAACTGCTGAGCATGTGGCAGGAGTCGAAATATTGAAGATACTGAAATGTCCTTAAAATCTGCTTGTATCCGGTGGGGAAAAAAGGAATAAATTACTTGAAATGTATGTGGAATCAAAGCTGATGAATATATTTTGAAGAATAAAACTGTATTTCTTGAAAAAATAATCCAACTAAAGAGTAATCATAACATGCATGTAAGATCACATGAGAAAAAGCCGAAATATTGAAAATACAGCTAAGTCATTGAAATCTGTTTGCATCTGATAAGAAAAAGAATTAACCAGTTCTCTAATTAGATGAAATCAATGTAGAGATTCATATTTCCATGAAAAATGGTGTATTTCACTTGGCAATTGATAACAGATTTTTTAATCGCCACTTGGCGATTGGCGACTAGGGTGGCGATCGATGTCTGATTTTTTAATCGCCACGTCGCGAGTGGCGACTGCTAATTTTCACCTATATTGCATACAGTTTTTTGTAACTAGACCTTATAGCATGGAGACTGCATAGTCAGGAGTCTGCTGTATATGATCATGATCAAATTTTGTCATGCCTCAATTACACATCTTATCATCATGAGACAAGTGTCAACTGAGTAGCAAAATACAGAGTGATTTGGAACTGGGACAAACATTCAGGGGACTAATACACATTGAGACTCCCCGCCCTTGGCCTAAAAAAAGAAAGTGTGTTGCAGGAAATTTTTCAAAATTTTGAGCATGTGTATTATATAAAACTCATAAAATATTCTATTCAGGTATAAAGGCTAAATATGCCAATAAATTTTAAGCAAGAGGTGTGTATTCATATGCTGCCTGTGAAATTGCTTAAAAAGTATACACATGCACTAAAATTAAAACAGTAATAAAAAATAATTAACCAGATTTTTTTTTTAACAAACTTCTAGAAGTTTCAACACATATTATTTAAGGTGAGTGAAGATCAACACAGTTGTTTAATTTGAGTGACGATCAACACATATTTAATTTGTGTTACATGCTTAGTTGAAATTATGTTTTTTAAAACCCCAAAACTCAAAAAGAGAAATATTTACATACATAATTTGTCTAAAACAGTTGCATAGAATTATTTTTATTTGAGGTGTAATTTTCCAACTGGGCAAAAAATGTCCGAGCCAGGGTTCGAATCAGGGACCTCTTGGCTGAAGCTGCCAATGCTCTGCCAACTGAGCTATCCCGGTTGAATCTGGAGGACCTGATTCACTCAGAAAACCTTATTGATCATAGCATCTGGTCTGATATTTTAATCAGCTCAACACAATAAGTCAAAGGTAATGGAACTCCAGTAAACACTGGATATGTAATTACACCAGACTAATTTTAACACAACTATACTAATTGGTAAAGAAATCATAACATTATTTTTTATTTCTTTACTTTTTTTCTTTCAGTTCAGCTGGATGTAAGTAGCTTCAATCACTTGCTTATTCCACAGCTTTTGAATAATAACTGTATAATTACAAACTTTTAAACAAAACTATTACTTTTAGTAGAAGACACATAAACATAGCAGACGAGAATCTACACTAATCATTTGCCCACAAAGGAAGGGAGACAGTCTTATATTTCTTTCAATTTCAATTGTAAAAATGGATTGGTTATTTCAGAATCCTTTCAAATTCCAGAAACCAGCTTACTTCCCAACTCTGACATAAGTTACACTTTTTAAATTATTTCTTAAATGGGAAACAAACATCACAATCCTCTGATAGTTTGTTTAAAAATATAAAATCACAAAAATTTGAGATTCCTTGGCAAAAAACACACAAGAGCTGCTGAAGGCAGTGCAACCTCCAATTTTAGTTTCGTTTATATAGATTTTTATTTAAAAATATAAAATGATACCAATTTGAGGGTGTATGCTGTCGAAAGCAGCGGGGGTTGGTTTGTTTGGAAAGATATCTGTTTAAAAATACAAAATCAAATCTGGTGTATTATGCCGAAAGCAGTGGGTCCTCCAAGTCTAAGTTTGCTTGAATAGATTTTTGGGTACTTTTCGGTTAGCCGGGCGCCAGTGATATATGTACATATATAAATATATGTATATATACATATATATACATATACATACATATGTGTGTGTATATATATGTATGTATATATATGTATATGTAGGTATATGTGTATCTATATATATAAGTGTATATATACATGTACATATATCACTGGCGCCCGGCTAACCGAAAAGTACCGATTTTTGTTTAAAAATATAAAATCGTACACATTTGGGGTGTACGATGCTGAAGATAGTGGGCCCTCAATTCTAAGTGTGTTTGAATAGATTTTCATTTAAAAACATAAAATCATACAAATTTCAGGGTGTACACTTCTGAAGGCAGTGGGCCCGGCCCCCAACATTGGGTTCATTTAGAAAGATTTTTGTTTAAAAATATAAAATCAAAACAGATCAGGAGTGTGCATAACATACCCGGTGTATGCTGCCTAGGGCAGTGAGAACTTTTACTCTAGATTTTCGTTTGGATGGATCATCCTTTAAAAATATAAAATCATAGAAATTCAAGAGTATACGCTGCTGAAGGCAGTGGGATCCCCAACATTAGGTTCATTTAAAAAGATGCCTGCCATATGCTGCCAAAGGCAGTAGGGTCTCCTTCATTTAGGTTCATAAAGATGCCTGTCATGCACTGCCAAAGGCAGTCAAGCTCCCAACTCTAACTTTATTTGGATGCATTTTCGTTTAAAAATATATAATCATGCAAATTTATAGGTGTACGCTACAGAAGGCAGGTGAGCCCCCAATATTAGGTTTGTTTTGAAAAATTTTTGTTTAAAAATATAAAATCATTCAACATTGATTTTAGGTATATTTAACTCTCTGAGCATCTGAGGGCTTTCCTATATTTTCATAAAAATGCTTGTAAAACTAATGTTAATTTAAATTTTCTCTCACAATTTATTTCTAAAATACATTTCATATCCCTTTGTCTTGCATATATCTTAAAATACAATTTTGTTAAAAATATTTTTCTCTATAGCCGATTTAAGTTGTTTTGGGGGAAACGAGAAAATACGGGCAAACTGTTTAGAGGGTTAAGGATATTATCACGAGTCCAGGCAATGCCCAGCAGGTCAGCTAGTAAAAAAAACAAAACAAAGTAAGTATTTCCTAGAAAATTGATTCATTAAACATTTCACTTAATATACTTAATAATAAATGCATATCCAGTTTTGAAAAAAAAAAAAAAATTAATTTATTAGTACAAACAAAATTATTAAATATGCAGTAGAAGATCTTTATAATGCACATCTTGAGAGAAAAGGTTGACTATAAAATAGATTTTTGCATCATATAGATTATTTCACACATCATTAAATTTACCTTGTAAACATAGCCTTAGAACGATGGCCTGATCAACTATATCTGAGACCAGGGGCAGACAGGCCATGTTGTGGTCCCTTTCTCAAGAAAACTACATTATAAACATGACAAACACCTTTATGTGCAGTTTTAAAATTTAAACCATAGCTTTATGAAAAAAGATTATATTATGTATAAATATAAAAAAAGCATTAAAAATTATAGGAATTTAAAATCTTCTGTACTATAGGTTATTTAGAGAGAGTAAAACTCTAAACCTAAGGGTTTGAATGAAATACGTTTTATGTAATATCCATTCTTCTCTGAATTTCGAAGTTTACATTACATTTTATTGCTGTTTAGTGAAGAACACTGAGATAGTTTAATTTACATGAGCAGTAAAAATTAATTTTTTCTATGAACTATAAATGGAAATTTGCATTAATTTGTATCTTCCGAGAATAGACAAAATATATTTTGGGACCCCCTAAAATTATGGGCCTGGGGCACATGTCCCTGTGATAATCAGGTTCCTCTTGGAACGAAACATACATCAATATGTCAACTTGCTCCTCAAAGAGTAGAAATGTTTTCTGCAATGTGAAATGCAGGCACTTCTTAGCTGCAAAATTCAATGTTTACATCTGAGAAGTTGTGCGGTCAGGTTTCGTAAATATCATGATATTTTCAAAAATATCAAAAATGTCCGATATTTTGATATATATCCGATATTTTCAAAACAGTCAACTTACTGCTGATAATAAATATTTTCAAGCATAATATAGATTAGAAACTAAAATATATTGCACTTAACATGAAAACTTAAACAATAATACTAAAACTGCTTTTTTCTCCCTTTTCTTCTTTTATTTTTCACTTTGAACAAAATTGAAGATCAACTAACCAACAAAACAGAAACAATTTGCTTTATACATCACTTATAAGAAAAACAACTATAAGATTCAGTATTAGCTATCAAGAAATCAGAAATTTATAAAACAAAAAATTAAATACAAAATAGTTTTTTTTTTAATTGAAAAATTTAAACATAAATGTAAGCTTATTTAATTTTTATTCCCTAACATGTTGTACAATTTAAGCTCAATAACAACAAAAACAGAAATTGATTATTTTCTAATGAAGCTGTATAGAACTGATTATCTAAATTAGACATATTATCTTTCTATATCTGCCCTGAATTAGTTATGTCCAACATAATTATTAGTCCCATACAATCTACATTTAAAAATAAAAACTTCAAACAAAGCTTCGATAAGATTTTTATTTTTTTCTTTAGCTAGAAAAATCACTGCCAGAAACAAATGTTCTTTATCAACAGAATGGAGCAGTCAATTTCAGTTTTGACTCAAAATATCAAAAATATCATGCACAGTGATATTTTGAAAATAAATATCAAATACTGAAAATAACAAACATCTTGATATTATGAAAATAAATATCGGATATATATCATGATATATATCCATTGATATATATCAACAAACCCTGTGTGCGGTTATATAAATATAAAGAATTGAGCTATAAACTTTATATTAGCATTAAGTTATCAGTTACATGGATCAACAAAGTATTTTATTTAAAATAAATAGAAATATAATGCATGAAAACAAGTAAAAAAAGTAATTCTTTTTTTTAAATAAATAAAAATTTGCCTTATAGTAGATTTTTCCAGAATGGTTAAAATTAATATAAATATTTTTTTTTTCCCAATTACTTTTTCTGTTTTGTTATGTCGCAAACATATTTAACACAAATAAATTAAGACAAAACTTAATCTAAATCAGAATCAGAAACAAGAAAGACAGATGAGAACACCTTTAGTAATTTTAATAAAACAAATCATAGAACTTTGTCATTTAATAAAACAAATATGAAATTCAGGTAAAATAAATATTTAAAAAAAAAATCTTACTCATTTAGTATATTGGTGGGATTCTTCCCATATTTATTCTTAAACATCTTCCGGTAATTTCTCATTATAGCACTCTTCTTTTTTTCCCATACAGCTATGTAAAATAATTATAAAAATGTTAATATTTATTAATATACATATATTATTATCTACAGTAAAATTTTAATAGTTATACATTAATATTCATAGAGCTTTTACATAAACATGAACTTTGAAACAATATGCAGTAGAAAGTGCAGTTACAGAGTTACAGTAGACTCCCTCAAATCCGCCACCCTAAAATCTGAAAATACCTAAAATCCACACATTGTTTCCGATGTAAACAATGAAACTTACAGTTAAGATATACATGTAAAAGTCAATGTTTTATTTTGTTTTGTTTTGTTTTAATATCATTCATTATGTACACATTTTAATATGTAATTCTGGTTAATATGACTCAACTCGTGTTTTCTCATGAAGGAAGTATAAATTTATTTTTGAAAAAATTCAAGATAGTGCTGATATCAGCAGAGATCACGATATTTTTACCAAATAATTTATGTAACAATCAATCTTTTTTGGTTATTAAGTATGGCTAAACATGTACATTTATAAGGCGAGTTTCACTGAATTCAAGAAAATATTATCTCATCATCGTTATGCATATTTAGTTATGCATTA
Organism: Maratus michaelseni; assembly: GCA_963931845.1. Lineage (NCBI taxonomy): Eukaryota > Metazoa > Arthropoda > Arachnida > Araneae > Salticidae > Maratus > Maratus michaelseni. The sequence continues at coordinate 215,623,152 of OZ007597.1, read as the reverse complement.
ATTAATTATTCACTTGACCTTTACCTTTTTTTAATATTTTAAATATTTTTTAAATTTTCTTAATTTTTATTATTTTACTTTATTGTTAGCATTCATTATAATTTCTAGTGCATCATTATTAAATTCAAATTATTGTTTAAAAGAATGTAAACAAAACAGTGACCAGAAATCTGCAAAATTCTAAAATTTGCACCAACCTCTGGTTTTAAGCTATGCAGATTTAAGGGAGTCTACTGTACTTATCTGGGCCAGGTCACATTCAATGCGGCAACAATGGCACCAAAACTATTAATTACAGTAACCCTTATTTTATTTCATTCTTTTTCATTTTAACTGAATAGTTAATATTACATAGTTGCCATATTAAAGGCAGTATTTATATGTATATAACTATATAATATGATATAGCATAGATATACAGTAGACTCCCTTAAGTCTACATAGTTTAAAACCAGAAGTTGAGCAAATTTTAGAATTTTGTGGATTTCTGGTCACTGTTTTGTTTACATCTTTTAAACAGCAATTTGAACTTAATAATGCATTCAAAATTATAATGAATGCTTATAATTAAGTAAAATAATATAAATTAAAAAAAATTAAATGTTTAAAATATTGAAAGTAAAGGTCAAATAAATAATTAATAATGCATAACTAAATATACATAATGATGAGATAAATTTTTATTCAATTAATTAGTGAAACTCGCCTTATAAAGGTACACTAATAATTCAGATAAAAATCTTATAATAACAGAGTTTTATTTCATGTTTAGCCATACTCAATAACATAATAATGCTTGATTAATGCATAAATGTATTTGGTAAAAAGATTGCGATCTCCACTGATTTATCTGGCACAATCTTGAAATTTTTCAGAAATAAATTCATGCTTTCTTCATGAGAAAACATGAGTTCAATCATATTAACCAGAATTACATATTAAAATGTGTACAGAATGATATAAGAATTTTAAAAAAAAATAGATTTTTTTACCTACATCTTAACTGTAAGTTCCATTGTTTACATCTGAAATTATGTGCAGATTTTAGGATCGTGGATTTAAGGGAGTATAATATATATTAAATTCACTGGTACAATAAATTTATATTATATTCATTGTGATGGAAATAACAAACTGCTGAAAATAAAACTACCATCATTAATATCATTTATTGCTAAAAGGTATCAATTTGATGTTATATTGATGTATTTAATAAATGTATTACTGTTTTGAATGATTTTAGTTTGCTTTTATAATTATTATCATTTTATTTATCACTTTTAATGATATAGTGTATTTATTAAGTGTACATTAAATTACCAATTTTAAACAGCATTGACAACGATAAACAAAATTGACGATTGGCAAACGTTTTTGCCGACCTATCAACCTGTCCCAGATAATACGTAAGTACCAAAACTGAAAGGAGTGTGAGAATTTTTGGGTTATAATAAACTATTTTAGAACAATATTAACCTAAATAAAAAATTCAAATACTTCTCTATTAAGGATAATAGTCAGTCAGATCTCAAATTCACCTCGCTAATGTTACACCTATCGGCACTGAATACATTCATATTTTTAAATATCTCCTCAGAAAGTTAATATTTTTAATTTCTTTTTTCCGTGCACTCTTCTTAAATGACATCTTTTCTTTTTTAGTTGACAAAATATTTTTTTTAATGTATGCTTAATTTAATGTTTTATGTCTTAAAATAAAATCTTAGCAAAGGTGACAAGCTGTGAGTAAGATTTTAACACTTCGAATAAAATTAAATAAATATTTCAGAAATATTTTGTCAATTAAAAAAAAGAAAGTGATATCTTCTAATTAGAGATGTGGGGAGGAAAATTTTCCGCGGGAAATTTTCCAAAATGGAAATTTTTCGACTATGTTTTTCCGGAAAATTTTAAATTTGTAACAGGCAATTTTTTAGTAAAATTTTTATAGGACATATTTGAACTTTCCATATTTTCTTTTATTAGTCATTTTCTGTATTATTTAAACAAAAACTACAGGTTATAATTCTAACTTAAGATTTGCCATATTGTTTAATTTGCAACTCATAACAAGTCAATTCACCCTTTCATAATAAAAGAGCACTGACAGAAAATGAATCACCCACTTCTCTTGTTATTTGATATTTTGCCCAATATGGTATTTTTTAATTAATTACTGAGACATTATACAGGGGTGATTGTGTTCAGGTCATATACCTGAATTAAGGTATTTTTTTCATTTTCAATACAGAAATTCTGTTTTTTCTGATTGTTAAATTCATAAAATAAGACTAAAATAGCAATTCCATATGATTGCTAAACATAATTAAAATTCATATTTTTCATAATTTGACCTCCCTGTAATAAATTATTTGTTCCCTCCCCCCTCTCTCCATACGGAAACATTTTCTTGCTAAAATTTCAGGTATTTTTTCATGAACCCACAATCACCCCCTGATTACATATGCATAATAGTTATTAAGGCTGTTCTCAAACCCAAAGGGGCTACTTTCGGACACATCTTTTAATTAATTTTTGTTCAGAAACGCGTGAAATGGGCAGGTGTTGTAATTCAGAAACTTTGCAATCAAAACATTCTTCCCTTTTTTGGTAAGGACAGAAGATCCTACAGAAAACACTATCAAAGTTGGCGTTTTGAGCCGAATTCTTGATAATTCAGTGCCAGAAAGGAGAAAAATGTGTTATCACGTGACACAAATTGCCTATAACTCGATAAATAATTTATTATTTATCAAAAAATGGAAAATTCATTTCGATTGCAAATTGCTTCAATGGACAGGCCTGCCAATTTTATGCCTTTGCGTTTAAAAATGAGTATGAAATTGTGTCAGAAAGTTTCGCGTTGTTCAGCAGATCATTTGAGAATCACCTTAAAGAATAATTATATTTTAACTTTTCAGCTTTGCACATGATTGAAAACTTATAAATCACGATTTCTATGCTTTGCAAATTATTTAATTTATTTGCTTATTGTTTTTTGGTGGAAGGGGAAAACTCAAAACTGCATCACATCCAGAGTTGATGAAAATACTCCAGTTTTGTTTACTTGTAGCCTCTAGTGAACGAGAGTTTAATTTTACAATACTTTATTAATTTAGTGGCTTAGAAAATTTTCCGGAAAATTTCCCAGAAAATTTTCCATTTCAAAATTTTCCGGAAAACCCACAACTCTACTTCTAATAAAAGTACACAGGAAAAAAAATATAAAAAATATTAATTTTCTGAAGAGATAATTAAAAAATACGAATGCATTCTATGCTCATATGTTTAAGGTGATTCTAAAATTTCCTGCTCAACAACGCAAAATTTTTTGACACATTTTTAAATGTAAAGGCATAAAATTGACAGTCCTGACTATTGAAGTGATTTGAAATCAAACAGTATTTTCTATTTTTTTTAAGGTGCGTTCGTAATTATATAAATACGTAGCACCTATTGTCGTCGCTTGGTCCGTCCATCTGTCTGTCTGTCCGTCCGCATATAACAACGAAAAAACTACCCAACTGATTTATCAGTTAAACACAGTGAAAAAAAAAAATCATAAACTTCGTCAATTTGTCGAAAGAAAAAAAAAAGAAATAACGTGAATTTTGTTGATTGAGAGCGGAAAAAACGTTAATTTCATCAATCGATTGCAGAAAAATGCGAATTTGTCAATCGATCGCGCAAAGAATGCGAAGTTCGCCGATCAGTTGTGGAAAAAACGCAAAGCTCGTCGATCGGTCACGGAAAAAATGGGAATTTTGTCAATTTGTCGCAAAAAATTGCAAAGTTCGTCGATCTGTCACAGAAAAAACGCAAAGTTGATCGATCAGTCGCGGAAAAAAACGCAAAGTTCGTCCATCAGTCGCAGAAAAAATGCAAAGTTTGTTGATCGGTTGCGAGGAAAAAGATCATGAAATTTATCGTTTGGTTGCGCATGTAAATTAAATAACACAAATTTCTACGGAAATTGGTGAATTTTTTAGGCCGGATTTCAAAATTTTTGGCACGAATCCCGCCCTGAAATTCAAGTCCTGCAACCTAACAATACAACTTAAACTTTTATACAATATAAAATTCAATTAAAGTTAAAGAGTTTTTTTAATATATTGAAATATAATCAGGCAATATTTTGAATTAAATATACTTAGGGCTGTTCTTAAAAGAATACTGCAGAACAGTGTAAATATTTCAGACACATTAACAAAGACAATTTTAAGTGCATGAAATTCAAAGACATTAATATGCTTTTACAATTGAATGACATTTTTCATTTTTCTATAAATGTATTGAATTTATAATTGGTTATTTCAAAAATAGCTGTGCTTATAAAACAGGATTAAATCTACAACTTTGACACTATTTTATAGAAGAATCCTGTAAAAGGAAAGAAAAATTATGCAATGCGACAGACAATCATGAAAAATAAAAACATTTAACAACTATTAAATCTAGTAATTGAAATGCAAACAAAATTATTATTAGTACTACAAACTATGGCAAATCTTCATTTTGTGAAATGGAATTTTGCAAAAAGTCTCATTTTATTAAGAATTTTGTAACAGGGCTTCTTATGACATGGAATTTCGTGAAGGACCTTTTTTATTAAATAAAATTTTGAGAAGGGACCTTTTTTATTAAATAGAATTATGTGAAGAGACTTTTTTATTAGATAGAATTTTGTGAAGGATCCCAATTTTTGGCTGGATTAAGCCCGGATATACAACTCTCCCTCTTCCTCCCCTACAAGGATAATAAGGAATATCTTAAATTATTGCAGTAAATAAGCTAGCTTTTCTAACTGATAATTAATTTTCCTATTAAAAAAAGGGGAGGGTTATACAAGGTGTCTATAAAAGGTCCGACACATTTTGGTTGTTTAATAATTCATATAATAATGAAGATAAATTTAAATTAAATAACATTAATGGTTAGATAGATTCAAAAAGTTTTATGGCCCTTGTCAATGAATTTCTATATGTGTCCCCTTCGTCGCATCAAGACAGTAATAGACGATTTCATGCCAAGTATGGGCAAGCATGTCAGTATTCACAACGACTATTGCGGTTGTAATCCTGATCTTCAGCTCATCAATGTTAGACAATTTCCTCCTGTAAACGATGTCTTTTACAAATCCCAAAGGAAACAGTCCAGCTGCGTTATATCAGGTGATCTGGATGCCCAAGGAGTTGGGCCACCTTGCACAATCCATCTTCCTATGAAATGGTCATTAAAAGAACTACAAACGATGGGACCTCAATGAGGTGGTGCACGCAGGGACCGATTTGCGAATTTAGGGGCCCTGGGCACAGATGCTTACAAGGCCCCCCCCCCCCCCTTGCACCTATGCTTACAGCAGCCTTGAATAAAAAATATATTATTGAAAGCTGTACTTATTCAGATAACCACTACTGACTTTAAAAATTTTGTGATATTTAATGATGTTTTTATAAATTTTCTTCTCAATCTTTTAGCAGTAAAAGTTTCTATAACATCCTCATAATTTTTAGTGTTCTATTTCGTTGACGATTTTTCGAAATCTGTTCCAAAAGTGAAAGTATCCAAATTTAAAAAAACCTGTAAACAAAATCGGGTACTTCTCTATTATCCCATCGACCACTTTTCATAACAAAAAACTATCGCCAAACTGTAAGATTAAATGCCAAAAATGCAGTCCCATTTACTTGATGTCAGAAGCATTATACGTGTTTGCTATGTCATCAAGTGGTTTTTAATTCGACATTTGCGTGTATTTTTCATTATGTTTTACTGATTTATTAGTTATTTCATTAATTAAAATAACAATTGTGTCCTTAAATTCTTATATTTTATTTATTTTCATATTCTAATGGCAATGGTCTTCCGTTTATTTGGCGTTACAGTTTGATAGTTTTTTGTTATGAAAAGTGGTCAACGGGATAATAGAGAAGTACCCAAAATCGAAAAAGTAGAAAATGGCCTTCATAGAGATCGACCTCAACTATCCAATGGAAAAAATATTGAAATGTAAATGAGATATTTAAAAAAAAAATTATCCCATAGGATTAACATTAGCGAACAGGTGTTTTAGCATGAGTGATGTAGCCCTTAAAGAGTGATAATGTTAATAAAGTTAATTATGTTAAAAAAGTTAATAAAAAAAAAGTTAATAAAAGTTAAAAAATGATAATGTTTTCAAATGAAAAAAATAAACAGAGTTTTCTACATTAATTTTGTTTTTTAATAGTTAAAACTTTCATCATATTTTGGCAAATAATTGAAAAATCTTCAGTAGCATTTGGGAGCCCTGGGCCCGTGCTCTGCCGTAAATCGGGCACTGGGTGCACCATCTTATTGCAGGGTTCCCAGCAAAACATGTCTGGCACTATAGGTGAAAACTGGGAAATTTAGTTAGTATCAAGTGGCCGGTAGACTCAGTTTCATTAGTGGCCACTTTTTAAAGTTAGTGGCCACTATTATGTTTCAAACTTTCTTGACATCTAGATAAATTATAATTGTTGTACATAAACATATTTTTCTATAAGAGTTTTATACCTATTGTATGAGTATGAGTCTATTTCGCATGATTAAACAGTACAAAAATCTCTTGAAGAAACAATCCAACTGGTGAGCATGTGGCAGAAGTCGAAATATTGAAGATACTGAAATGTCCTTAAAATCCGCTTGTATCCGGTGAGGAAAAAAATAAAAAGAAAACTGCCCAGTTAAACTGAGGGCATTGAGCTCACAGGCTATTCACACTAATTGTATATTACACTCTTATTTCAAAGAATTTAAAATATGCCCCTCAAAAAATAAAGAAATCAACAATATATTAAGGGGGGGAAGTCATCCCTCCCGTTACCCCCTCATAGTTAACTAATGAACCCCTTAAACTAATCAGGGAAGTCTCTAATTACAATGAATATATATACAAAATTTGAAGAAAATCAGATAATTCTGCATGAAAAACCCATTTATCTAAATTAAGGGGGGATTAGACCCCCTTTCCCCCTTTATACTTTAACCAATGAACCCCCAAAACTATTCAGAGAAGCACATTATCACAATGAACCTATATACAAAATTTGAAGAAAATCGGATAATTCTGCATGAAAAACTCATTTATCTAAATTAGGGGGAGGGGGGTTATCCCCCCCTTTCCCCCTTTATACTTAACCAATGAACCCCCAAAACTATTGACAGAAGAACATTATCAAAATGAACTTATATACAAAATTTGAAGAAAATGGGATAATTCTGCATGAAAAACCCATTTATCTAAATTATGGGGGGTTAGCCCCCCGTTTCCCCCCTTTATGCTTAACTAATGAACCTCCAAAACTAATCAGGGAAGCGCCTTATCACAAGGAACCTATAAACAAAATTTAAAGTAAAACGGTTAGTTCTATCAAGAGTTATCGCGTTACGTACATACATACATACGTACGTACATACAGAACCGGCGGGCACATAAGCTCTCAGGCTTTGATAGCCTGTGAGCTAATAATTACAATGAATATATATACAAAATTTGAAGAAAATCGGATAATTCTGCATGAAAAACCCATTTATCTAAATTAAGGGGGGATTAGACCCCCTTTCCCCCTTTATACTTTAACCAATGAACCCCCAAAACTATTCAGAGAAGCACATTATCACAATGAACTTATATACAAAATTTGAAGAAAATCGGATAATTCTGCAGGAAAAACCATTTATCTAAATTAGGGGGGGTTATCGCCCCCTTTCCCCCTTTATACTTAATCAATGAACCCCCAAAACTATTGACAGAGCACATTATCAAAATGAACCTATATACAAAATTTGAAGAAAATGGGATAATTCTGCATGAAAAACCCATTTATCTAAATTAAGGGGGATTAGTCCCCCCTTTCCCCCTTTATACTTAACCAATGAACCCCCAAAACTATTCAGAGAAGCGCATTATCACAATGAACCTATATACAAAATTTGAAGAAAATCGGATAATTCTGCATGAAAAACTCATTTATCTAAATTAGGGGGGGGGGGTTATCCCCCCTTTCCCCTTTTATACTTAACCAATGAACCCCCAAAACTATTGTCAGAAGCACATTATCAAAATGAACCTATATACAAAATTTGAAGAAAATCGCATAATTCTGCATGAAAAACTCATTTATCTAAATTAGGGGGGGGGTTATCCCCCCTTTCCCCTTTTATACTTAACCAATGAACCCCCAAAACTATTGTCAGAAGCACATTATCAAAATGAACCTATATACAAAATTTGAAGAAAATCGGATAATTCTGCATGAAAAACTCATTTATCTAAATTAGGGGGGGGGGTTATCCCCCCCTTTCCCCCTTTATACTTAACCAATGAACCCCCAAAACTATTGACAGAGCACATTATCAAAATGAACCTATATACAAAATTTGAAGAAAATGGGATAATTCTGCATGAAAAAAATCCATTTATCTAAATTAAGGGGGGATTAGTCCCCCCTTTCCCCCTTTATACTTAACCAATGAACCCCCAAAACTATTCAGAGAAGCGCATTATCACAATGAACCTATATACAAAATTTGAAGAAAATCGGATAATTCTGCATGAAAAACTCATTTATCTAAATTAGGGGGGAGGTTATCCCCCCCTTTCCCCCTTTATACTTAACCAATGAACCCCCAAAACTATTGACAGAAGCACATTATCAAAATGAACTTATATACAAAATTTGAAGAAAATGGGATAATTCTGCATGAAAAACCCATTTATCTAAATTATGGGGGGTTAGCCCCCCGTTTCCCCCCTTTATGCTTAACTAATGAACCTCCAAAACTAATCAGGGAAGCGCCTTATCACAAGGAACCTATAAACAAAATTTAAAGTAAAACGGTTAGTTCTATCAAGAGTTATCGCGTTACGTACATACATACATACGTACGTACATACAGAACCGGCGGGCACATAAGCTCTCAGGCTTTGATAGCCTGTGAGCTAATAATTACAATGAATATATATACAAAATTTGAAGAAAATCGGATAATTCTGCATGAAAAACCCATTTATCTAAATTAAGGGGGGATTAGACCCCCTTTCCCCCTTTATACTTTAACCAATGAACCCCCAAAACTATTCAGAGAAGCACATTAGCACAATGAACTTATATACAAAATTTGAAGAAAATCGGATAATTCTGCAGGAAAAACCATTTATCTAAATTAGGGGGGGTTATCGCCCCCTTTCCCCCTTTATACTTAATCAATGAACCCCCAAAACTATTGACAGAGCACATTATCAAAATGAACCTATATACAAAATTTGAAGAAAATGGGATAATTCTGCATGAAAAACCCATTTATCTAAATTAAGGGGGATTAGTCCCCCCTTTCCCCCTTTATACTTAACCAATGAACCCCCAAAACTATTCAGAGAAGCGCATTATCACAATGAACCTATATACAAAATTTGAAGAAAATCGGATAATTCTGCATGAAAAACTCATTTATCTAAATTAGGGGGGGGGGGTTATCCCCCCTTTCCCCTTTTATACTTAACCAATGAACCCCCAAAACTATTGTCAGAAGCACATTATCAAAATGAACCTATATACAAAATTTGAAGAAAATCGGATAATTCTGCATGAAAAACTCATTTATCTAAATTAGGGGGGGGGGGGGTTATCCCCCCCTTTCCCCCTTTATACTTAACCAATGAACCCCCAAAACTATTGACAGAGCACATTATCAAAATGAACCTATATACAAAATTTGAAGAAAATGGGATAATTCTGCATGAAAAAAATCCATTTATCTAAATTAAGGGGGGATTAGTCCCCCCTTTCCCCCTTTATACTTAACCAATGAACCCCCAAAACTATTCAGAGAAGCGCATTATCACAATGAACCTATATACAAAATTTGAAGAAAATCGGATAATTCTGCATGAAAAACTCATTTATCTAAATTAGGGGGGAGGTTATCCCCCCCTTTCCCCCTTTATACTTAACCAATGAACCCCCAAAACTATTGACAGAAGCACATTATCAAAATGAACTTATATACAAAATTTGAAGAAAATGGGATAATTCTGCATGAAAAACCCATTTATCTAAATTATGGGGGGTTAGCCCCCCGTTTCCCCCCTTTATGCTTAACCAATGAACCTCCAAAACTAATCAGGGAAGCGCCTTATCACAAGGAACCTATAAACAAAATTTAAAGTAAAACGGTTAGTTCTATCAAGAGTTATCGCGTCACGTACATACATACATACGTACGTACATACAGAACCGGCGGGCACATAAGCTCTCAGGCTTTGATAGCCTGTGAGCTAAAAAAGGAATAAATTACTTGAAATGCATGTAGAATCAAAGCTGGTGAATATATTTTGCAGAATAAAACTGTATTTCTTTAAAAAAATAATCCAACTGAAGAGTAAGCACATGAGAAAAAGCTGAAATATTGAAAATACGGTTAAGTCATTCAAATCTGTTTGCATCTGGTAGGAAAAAGAATTAACCAGTTCTCTAATTAGATGTAATCAGCATAGAGATGCATATTTCCATGAAAAATGGTGTATTTCACTTGATGATCGATAACAGACTTTTTAATCGCCACTTGGCGTGTGGCGACTAGGGTGGCGATCGATGACTGATTTTTTAATCACCACATGGCGAGTGGCGACCACTAATTTTCATTTATATCTGGCACTTTCCATGATTTTCCCTGACCGAATCCAAAAAAATTTCATGACCAAACGGGCATATACAAAATCTGATTTAAATAACAAACAAGCATAAAAAAAGAAAAAATCTGATCATAATGAAACTTTTATACTCTTTTGCCAGGAAAAAATTCAAACACCTTTCAAGAAATTTGTAAAATGAAATTCGATAAAATACTATAATGCAAAAAAACTTCATCTTTGCCAGTTTTTAAATGAACGCCATACAACAAAGTCTAGAATGTGAAATGTAATGGAAAAGTCTAAAAAATGTAGCAGACTTTTGTCCATATTATGGTTTTTCTGCATTGCATTTGAAGGAATTTCTCGATCTTGAAACCAACAAGAGTCTAGGGATTTTTCAGAGGTGCCATGTAGCGAGAAATATAATAACACTTTTCTAAAAAAGAAATCTTCACCCAATACATATCCCCCCCCCCCTTTTCATGAACCCCTCAGACCTTTCCATGATTTTTCAGGAAATTTTTGTAAATTCCCTGACTTTTCCTATATATTTTATAATTCCCATGTCGCTGGGAAACCTGTGTTGCAAAAAGACATGTGGCTAAAACTCTTAGAGTTGTGGAAATGCGAAATTTTCCAACATGTTTAAATAAATAACAGATGTGGGTATCTTTTCAGTGAAAAAAATACTATTATTTAAACAGGAAAAGGCTATCACCCTGTATATTGTATGATGTCTATGAAAACGTTCACACTATAAAAGAAAATATATGAGTTATGTACATAAATGCCATAGGTTTGTTTATATCTTCAGTACTTCTCCATTATCCCGTCGACCACTTTTCATAACAATAAACTATCGCCCAACTTTAACGGCAAATAAAGAAACGGAAAAATGTTGCCATTGGAATATCAAAACAAATAAATAAAATACAAGAAATTCGGAAACGCCACACTCACCAAAGTGTCAACTATCAGTAAGTTTGAACAAAAAACAATTACAATAGGCTAAGATGCTTTACACTCACGCAGAAAAAAATTAAAAAAAGGAAAAAAGTCGCCAAATTTAGGGGACTTTTTCCTTTAATGGCAACCTAGCCATTGTATTAAGTTATTCGTTTGGTGCAGTCTTGAAAATCGCACCAACCAAAAATTCACCAAACTTTTGTTTACATGTTTGCGTGAGTGTAAAGCATCAGTTCCTTACAATATATTAATGAAAACAGAAAATAAATGATCTTGGATATTTAATTTATTTACATGATTTTTCTTAATTATTTCTCTCGGCAGGTGAATAAAATGTTTGCGACGTCAGTTGAAACTGATCTATTGCAGACTATGAAACATTTTTTAATGCTTTTTTCTTTTAATATCATGGCACTGCATTTAAGGACGCAACTGTTATTTTAATTAACGAAATAACTAATAAATCAGTAAAACATAATGAAAAATACAAGTAAATGTCGAATTAAAAATCCCTTGATGACATAACAAACATGTACATAATGCTTCTGACTTTGTGAATGGGACTGCATTTTTGACGTTAAATTCTATAGTTTAGCGATATTTTTTGTTATCAAAAGTGGCTTAGATGCTTTACACTGACGCTAAAAAAAAAAAAAAAAAAAAAATTAATCGGTTAAAAAAAAGATAAAAGTCGCCAAACTTTGGGGACTGTTTTTTCTTTTATGGCAACCCGGCTATTAAGCTTGTATTTAGTTACTGGTGTTGAAATTTGTTATTGTAATCTGTATTTGCGTGGATGTTAAGGGAAATGTTTGCGCATGTCTGTATTACGTCATTGATGATGAAAAATAGAGAAAACGGGATTGGTTGTAGAAGAACGTTCTGTTGCACGTTATTGGTTGCTGAGTCGCGTATTATAGAACCATATATGGGAGGGGAATAAATTTGCATAGAAAAATGACGTAGGTAATGTATTTTCTATTAAATTTATGTTAAAAAAATTTATTTTTCGTTTATTTTGATATTTACTTTCTGGTTTTACTAATACGTCATTATTTTTGTGTTCGTCATGAAATTAGAAACTAAATAATCAAATGTTTACTCTGATATAGTAGGGCACTTTAAAAGATTGAAATGACGTAATGATTTTAACTAAAAGTTTGTGTGAAATTAAAATTAGCATCAGCGAAGGATTACTGTAATATTGTAGTGCACTTTAAAAGATTGAAATGACGTAATTAACATTTTCCATTAAATTTATGTTGTGAAAAATATATTTTTGGTTTATTTTAATTGTTGTGTAGAAATACGATTTTCTGTTACGTTTTCGAATACGTTATTTATAAATGTTCTGTTTTTTATGTTTCCAAAATGGCAACGGAAAATAGTAGCTTGGCGCAGTCTTGGAAATCGCGCCAACCAAACAGTCGCCAATCTTTTGTTTACATTTTAGCGTCAGTGTAACACATCTGTTCCTTAAGTCTCAACCCCCCCCCCCCTTTCAAACTTCAAACATCTGTTCCTCAAAAGTGGTCGACGGGATAATGAAGAAGTACCATATCTTCATTATTTTATGAATTATTAAACATTAAAATGTGTCAGACCTTTTATAGACACTCTGTATATCTGCTCCCCCTCCTTTATTTTATAACTTTAAAAATCACAATAAAAGCATTTAAAATAAATAATATTAAACTCAAATTTCACATACAATTTTCGCATCATTGCTATATTTTTCTACACAGAATTTGAAAAATACAAAAAACACCTCATGTTCCAATTACTACAAAAAAATTTCAGACTATCCTAAGACAAAAGTGAGCGAAAGTGTTGTAAATTATTTCTCTTTATTTATAAATAAAAAAAATAAAAAAAAGATCTAATGGTTAAAATTACACTCCATACAAATTCAAAATACTTTCTATTTTAACGAAAATTTCGATTTCTGCATGCTCTAGATGAATTTTTGCATATGAAATTACTTCATATTTCTAAATAACAGCTAAGCTAGAAATTGTAAGAAAATTCTTTGTGCATATTTTTCAGCAACATAAGACAATAATAGTACCAAAATCAATGAGTCCCAATTTTGAAATTAAACAATGAAATACTGGACTTCATAAATAAAAATATCAAAACAAAATTGTAAACATACGATTCCTAGACTCTTTAGGTTTCCCCATTAGAACAAAGTGGGGGAAAAAAATACTCCTAAATCCACTAAAAAGAAATTAAAAATTTAAGCAATACTTATTTTGACGATCCAAAACAACGTTGTTTACGTATTTCGTATTTCACACACCTGCGGTTGCAGTTAAATTTTAAACAGGCAGTTGAAGTTAATGACAGTCCAGAGACAAATTTAACCATGGGGAAATTTCAGTTCTAATCTGTTCATTTGTGAAATTTGCAACATTCGGCACTTTCCATATTTCTTAGATCCCATTCTGTATGCAATCCTCGTGTATTTTCGAACAAGTCGTCGTTTCCATGAAAATGACGTATTTTTTTATTCTTTCTGACTAGCGTCTCGCGGCAGACATCACGTGACCGTACTCATTCCTGCGCTACCAATCAAGAGCCAGTTCCGAAAAAACAATCAGGTTGCGGCCAAAACGTATACACTGAACACTGAGCGATGAATTTGTTTTCTTCATTTTATGATCACATGGTACTTCAGTAGGATTTTGTAGATTTTTTTAAAATAAATATACTTTTTAACACATTCTTTCAATGAACTGAAATGTTACAAATAATGTAAATAAAATATGAGAATACAAACTATATACACAAAATATTAGAAATGATTTATTTTTATTTTTGTAATAAATACTAAATAATTTTTGTTTTTCCGGTAACACTCGCCAAATATATATATATATTTTTTTAACCTTGAAGATATATTATTTTTGTTTGATACAAGAAGTTTTCTGTGTATTAACTAGTAAATAATAAACAGTTGAATGCGTACTTGGGGAAAATTATACTAGTAATATTTGCTGGTCTTATTTTCAGTGTATTAACCAGAAAATAATAACAGTTGAATGTGTACTTGGGAAAATTATACTAATAATAAAATTTGCTGGATTTGGATAATGACAGAGGTGCCAACTTTCTGGATTTAGACAGCAGACTCCAGATTTGTTATCTTTCCTCTTGCTCTCCTCATTAACTTGAATTTCTCTGTAAATGAGTTTCAACATTCAGAGTAACATGTGAAAAAACTGGAAGGTAACATGCTAAATTAAGAATATTCTTGAATTTCCATTTAACTAGAAAAACCATCTAATTAGAACAATTGATTAGCAGCTCTTATACTTTAATCTACAAGTTTCAACATCACATGGGTAAATTTTAATTAAGTAATGTAAGAACCGCCGCAATTTCTTTTTTATTTTAAAAAATTAAATTTTCTTATGGCTTTTAATTTTTTTTTTTTGCAACTTAGATGTCAGGAGTTTGAAACTTCTATAGTACACCTGCTTGTGTAAAACTATGATTAAAATGTTGCTGCCTGAAAGAAAATATGTTACAAGTTTGCATCAGTCACACACTAAATATCATAATTTCATTATTGTCTCCAGAAAAAGGAGTGCTTAAACTGCAGCTAGCTGTTCCCCATATCCATGTGTTACAATCAATATTACTTTGCCGGTCGAAAAATTTGTTTTCAAGATAGGTTTTGTCATCAACAGTAAACTCATCTGCAATTCTTTTAGATGTTAAATATCAAGAAAGAAAATCAAATATCTGATTCTGATCTATTAATAGGGCAAGTTGCTTAGAGAACTTAAAGACAAATGAAAAAAAAAAATCCTTAAAACTGTAAGGAGGTATTTTATTGCGAGCTGTACCAAGTAGTTATAAAAATTTCCTTTTTTAAGCATACTTGAAGACAAATGAATTTATAACTGATCTATAAAAAGTTATTCGAATATAAATTTATAATGTATGCAATAATTCATAAAACTATTTACTTGGTACATAAAAATTTATTTACAAAATATAGAAAAAGGTAAGAAAAAAAACATGTAAAATTAATACAAATTAAAGTTTAGTTTTATATTTATATATAAAAAAAATGTCATCTGTAAATCTGTAGGCAAAGACTATGATTTTGGGTAAAGAAGCAGTGTAGAAACAGAAAATACAATAAATGCAATTTTTAAAAAATGGTACTTTTCGGTTAGCCGGGTGTCAGTGATATATACACACATCTACATATACACATACATATATTTATATACAGATACATATATATATATATATATATGTATATTTTTTATGTATATCTATATACATTATATATGCATATATATCACTGGCGCCTGGCTAACCGAAAAGTACCAAAAAAATTAATAATTAAATTTGTTGTAATGTTAAATTTGTAAATTATGATGCACTAATCATTCTACATTTTCAAAAGATAGGGCATTTCTTTTATTATTGTAAATTTGGCCTGCCTCAAAAAAAAAAAAAATGTTCACAGCCTTGCTAAAATAACAATTTTGCATGCTGTACATTAGGCAATTCCATATGTGATGGAATGACATTTTGAGTTACAGAATTAAGTTAAAGCAATTACCTTGAAGCTATTTTCAAATGATAATTGACTTTTCAGTTTATACATGACTGCTATTCATTAAAAGGTTGAAAAAAAATATATGAAATAATTTTTTTAGCTATTTCATTCTTTAATTTTTTAGCAATTTCTTATAGTGTGATGTAATGACATTTTTGCTACCATGACTCTAAACTGGTATATAAAACTGGAAACTGTTGTAAATTAAGAAACCATTCAGTTTTTAAACTAATCTTAAATATGATTACATATCTTAAATATGATTATAAGCAACATAAAATTATAATTTAGAGCAACCTACCTGTCCTAGGGTTGTAGTTATTAACTATCATTTGACGTGACGGAAAGTTTTTTAAACATTTATTAAAAGAAAATTGACTAAACTAATAAATTTTATATTTTTTTTATTATCCAGCATGATCATAAGAAATTACATTATATAACTATTCACATGTGACAGCTTTTTCAAAAGCATATTGAGCACGATTACATAGTTTATTTTGCATGCATTATTATCAAGTATATGACTTTAAGGCTATTGTAGACCATTAAATATCTTACTACATGCATTTATTTATTAAGAAAATACAAAATAAACAACAATTGCATTCTTTTTCACAGTTTTTTTCAAAGATACTATTTGTACAAAACTGCAAATATTTTGTTTTTCAGCTATAACCTAAACGTTTTGAATCAAAAACATTAATTTGAAAACTTGGAATATATTTTTTAACTTAATTTATAAAAATTGACACTTTATATATTTTACTATATAGATAAAAGTTGACACTTTTATGGAATTGCCTCATTATAAAAAACTAAAAACTGTAAAGTTAATACAAATTTATTACTTTTGTGTTAAAACGGCCCCCACAATTATAATTATGCCAAAATTGCAACATGATTTCACCAGATCATCAAAAAGCTTATATATGCATCATATATACGCATATATACATACTCCAAACAGTCATATATGTCATTATATACATATTATTTACATCTTATATGTTTTATGCACATGTCATATGTATACATCTTATATGTGTTATGTGTGACTAATAACTCAGGCAGGGGTGGCAGATATCAGGTGGGTATAACATGAAAGTACTCATTTTTTTAATCAAAAGAAAATAAGGTATTTTTAGAAAATATGAAGCATTTTGCATTATTTAAGGAATTGTTACAGTAAGCAATAACCATTTTTAATAGACAGATTTCATGTATCAAAATGAGCAATAATGGGTTAAAGAATCAGTTTTAATTTCATATTGTTTAATTGTACTTTTATATATATATATTGTTGTGAGCTCGGGGTTCGAAAGGACTGATGCCAATATATAAGAACAATAAAAAGGCTTTATTCACTATAAACAGTGCAATACGATCACAAATATCTTCTGAA
This sequence comes from Maratus michaelseni, assembly GCA_963931845.1. Lineage (NCBI taxonomy): Eukaryota > Metazoa > Arthropoda > Arachnida > Araneae > Salticidae > Maratus > Maratus michaelseni. The sequence goes on along the minus strand of OZ007597.1, from coordinate 215,605,542 downwards.
AATTACAAGATATTCAGTAATCTTCAAATCCAATAAAAGCGCAGCAAAATTTCACACAGAAACAATGCGTTCAATACGACGTATCAATGACAAAATCGATCCGAGAAACACAGTTCTCAATGCAAAGCCTCTCGTATGAATTCAATCGCAGTTGACAGACAACTGACTAACTGAACTGATGGAGGTCCTTATATAGGTTTCAGAGATCTTTCCAGATTATTCCAGAGCCTTCAGATGCTAGAAATTACCAGAAAGTGCTTTAACTTTCGATAGAGAACCCAAGCAAGAAAGGATCCCAATGTATAGGTATAAGGGGGGTGTGGTTGCACAAAAAGTCGCCAAATCCGTCGCCAACTTGGCGACATTTGGCGATGTATCGCCAAATTTGGCGACAACAATAAGTCGCCAAAACCATCGCCAACTTGGCGATAAACCCATTCCTTGGCGATTTTTCCATAGACTACATTTTAAAAACGATGAGGGTGTAAGGTTGTTTTTCTTGCAAAGCACCTGAGGCCTTTAGCATTGAGTTACATGATGCTCAATAGGAAATACATTAATAATACTGCAATTTTCACAATAATAAAATAAATTTAAACAAATCGAATATTTACAGATATATACAAAATTCATAACATTGCCCCCCTCTCAAGGACTGCACGTCCCGGGCAGTTCAACCTTTGATCGGAAAGCAAACCCGTTACCAACAAATGCTATACTATTCAAAACACATTCATAATGCTGAATTATACAAAATATACACTTATTTAAAAATAAAATAAAATTAAAGCATAGACATTATTACATACAAGTATTTAAATAATAATAACAATAATAATGATAATGCTAAGCAAAATAAATAATTACATTAATTTATATACAAGACCATGGTCATACTAATTTACATTATTTACATTACACTATTCACAATAAATGAACTAAGTACTATGGCCATAGTATGGAGCCAGCCTGTCGTAATGAACGACTCTAGGCTTCGAACTTGGTGACTTTCGGATCCGAATTACGACATCGTTCAGTCTGTTTAGGACTGTATAAGGACCGTCCCAGTGCGATTGCAGTTTGGGAGAAAGTCCTTTACGTCGAGTCGGATTATAAAACCAAACCTTGTCACCTTCTTTGAATTGATGTCCCGTGGCTTTCGTGTCGTACCTGGTCTTCATCTTCTCCGTCTGTATATTGATCCGCTCTCGAGCCAAGTTGTGGACGTCTTCAAATCGTGCCTGGAGATTCTGCACGTATCCCTCTGGCGATGAAGGCGCATCTGGAGGGCGACCAAAAATCAGATCACAAGGTAGACGAAGATCACGACCGAAAAGCATCTGAGACGGGGAATAGCCGGTTGTTTCATGGACGGCGCTGCGATAGGCGAGAAGAAACAAGGGAAGTTTTTGGTCCCAGTCTTGTTGGTTTCTTGAGACTAGCAGTGAGAGATTGTTGAGGATGGTACGATTAAATCTCTCAACCATGCCATCCGACTGTGGATGTAAAGGCGTCGTCCTAGTTTTGTCCATTCCGAGAAGTTGACAGAGACCCTCAATCACAGCAGAGATAAAATTTCTCCCCTGGTCCGAATGCATTTGGAGAGGGACTCCATACCTTGATATCCACTGGTGTATCAAGGCATCCGCAACCGTAGAAGCTTCTTGATCAGGGATGGCATAAACTTCAGGCCATTTCGTGAAATAGTCCATGACAACAAGGAGGTATTTGTTGCCATCAGCACTTCTTGGCAGAGGACCTAGGATGTCAAGGGCGATGCGTTCAAAAGGTGCTCCTACATTGTAGAGATGTAGTCTTCCTCGGCTACGTTTCTTTGGTCCTTTCCGAGCTGCACATGCATCGCAAGATTTGCACCATTGTTCGACGTCAGCTCTCGCTTTTCCCCAGAAGAAGCGCTCTCGGACTCTGTGTAATGTTTTCATGACTCCAAAATGGCCACCAGTGGGACTGCCATGTAATTCCTTGAGGACCTCTGGGATTCGGGATCGAGGAAGTACCAACTGCCACCGAGATGTCTTCCCATCTTCCGATTCGAATTTTCGGAACAGGACACCATTCCTGACGTGGAGAGAGTTCCAAAGAGCCCAATATTGCTTCGTCGTAGGACTGTAAGTCGAGATGTCTTTCCAACTGGGCTTCGTGCTAGAAGATTCTAATAACTCCAAGATTGGTTTGATCTCAGAGTCTGCCATTTGATCTTGTCGAATCTTCTCATCACTCCAGGGATCTGGTGGCGTCAATAGTGAAGTCTTCATCTGGCGTATGACATATTCGGGATTATACTTGCTCTCCGCTCTGGAACAATAGCGACAGCTCTCGGGACACGGTCTTCTTGATAGGGCATCGGCGTTTCCATGCGATGAGCCTTTGCGGTGCCTGATGTCAAAGTCGTATTCCTGGAGTCGTTGTATCCATCTGGCTACTTGGCCCTGTGGGTTCTTAAAATTCATCAGCCATGTTAGGGATGCGTGATCAGTACGAAGGAGAAATTTCCTGCCATAGAGATAGTGATGGAAGTGTTCTATGGCTTTCACTATAGCTAATAACTCCTTACGAGTGACGCAATAATTCCGCTCTGGTTTCGATAAACATTTGCTCCAGTATGCTACGACTCGTTCTTGGCCATCTATTTCTTGGGAAAGTACAGCACCGACACTTTCATGACTAGCATCCGTGTCCACAATGAATTGTTTGTCGGGGTGTGGATAGGTTAGGACTGGAGAGGATGTGAGAGCTTCTTTCAGCTGCTGGAAGGAATTCTCACATTCTTGTGTCCATAGAAACTTCTGCTTGCTTTCAGTGAGCCTATGCAAGGGTCTTGCGATGTTGGAGAACCCTTGTACAAACTTTCTGTAATAAGTGCATAGTCCCAGAAAGCTTCGCAACTGATGGACATTTTCCGGACGCTTCCAGTTCTTTACTGCGGACACTTTTTCAGGATCTGTTCGAACACCTTCAGCTGAGATGATGTGTCCTAAATAGTTTACTTCTCGTTGGAAGAACTTGCATTTCAAAGGGTTCAGCTTCAAATTCGCCGCTCTTAGCTTCGTTAACACTTTTCGAATATTTTCTAGATGTTCTTCAAACGTGCGGCCACCAATGATGACGTCATCTAGGTAGATGAGACAAGCTTCAAAAGTCAGGCCTTTTAACACTGTCTCCATGAGGCGCTCGAACGTTGCTGGTGCATTGCAGAGCCCGAACGGCATAACTTTAAATTGCCAAAGTCCTTGTCCAGTAGTAAATGCGGTCTTCTCTTTGTCATCAGGATGGATCTCTACTTGCCAATATCCACTCTTCAAATCCAGCGTGGAAAACTATTTATGTCCTGAAAGAGTATCTAGCGTGTCGTCTATTCTTGGTAGAGGATAGCTGTCCTTCTTCGTGATATCATTAAGTTTACGATAATCCACACAAAATCTTGTGGAGCCATCTTTCTTTCGGACCAACACGATGGGAGAGGCCCACGGACTTGATGACGGTTCGATGATGTCACTATCCTGCATCTGTTGTAAGATCTTAGACACCTCTTCTTGTTTAGCGAACGGCAAACGTCTGGGATGCTGTTTAATCGGTGGATGGCCGGCAGTATCAATTCTATGCCGTGTCAGTGAAGTGCGACCAATATCACTCTCGTGTTGAGAAAACACATCCTTAAATTCCTGGAACAGTCTTTCTGCGGCATGTCTCTGTTCAGGAGATAAATTCTCATTTCGTCCAATTTCAGGTGTTAAACTTGTAGACGGCTCCGACAACGTCAAGCTCGGGTCTTTGCAAACACAGGTGACTGGAGCACAGGTTGCAAGCACTTCACCCTTCTGGATAATTCTAGACTTTTCACTTACATTTGCAATTCTCACGGGTATCACATCTCTCGACAGATCTACTAGCGCTGATGCTATTAGCACTCCCTTTGGGCTCTTCTCAGGATATCCAGTCAAGCCATACTGGAAAATTCTTTCGTTTCCAGTTAATCCAGGTGTCATCATTTCGGTCCGTGGAGGGATGATAACATCTGCCTTGGCTGTGATCCGTTGAATAGACCCGGACTCATTTCCAAGTTTGAAAATAGTGACATCTTCTTGCGCAGAGCGTAACTCATTCTTCTTAAAATCCAGTGTAAATCCATGATCTTTTAAAAAGTCCAGTCCGAGTATGAAAGGGTCTGAAATATCGGCCACGTAGACTGTATGGCGATAAGCGGCGTTCCCAAACTTTATTTTCAGTGTCATTCTTCCATGTATATCGATCTTATCTCCGGTCACAGTTTGAAGAATAACACGCGGCGGGGTCCAGAAGAGTTTTTCTTTCAGCCGCTGAGCTAGATCTTTCCGAATGATGGTCACATTGGCTCCTGTATCGATGATCATATTACAGGGCAAATCATTCACACTTCCGACTAGAAAAACTCCGTTCTCGCCGCAACTTCTTGCAGAAATTTCACATACTTGAAAATGGGGCTTCTCAAAATCTGGCAACCTCCGCCCCGCAAGATGGCCATTAATCAGTTTTCCTGCTCCTCCTTTAGCGGGAGAGATATTACCTTCGGTGCTGGGTCGTCTTGGGCAGTCGATTTGGATATGGCCTTCCCCACCACATTTCCAGCACTTGATCTTCCTGTAAGGTTTGTTGGCCATTAAGGAGTTCATCTTTCTCATTATGTCATTCATCTGCTGCTGTAAGCGCTCCACAGCTCTATCCGACGTCTCAGGCAGGTTGGCTGCTCGCACAAAGTGTCGATCTTTCCTAGTAGCTTGCTTGGCTGCCTCGAATTTCAGAGCGTAAACCAAAGCCCCTTTTAAATCATTGAGATCTGCAATCCGGAGTGCTGTCTGGATCTCAGAGTCACGCACACCATCGATAAAATGTTGCAGAGCCAAGCTTTCTCTAATTTCAGTCGGGCAGTCAGGATAAGCAAGATGGGAAAGTCTCTCGACATCCGTAGCAAGCTCTTGCAGGGATTCAGTGGATTTCTGCTGTCGAGATTTGAGCTGGAGTCTGCTATATTCCTTCATGCATTTCTCGCCAAAGCGCAATTCTAAGGCACTGACGAGCGTTTCAAAATCCAGCGGTTCATTTGCAGGCAAAGTCTGTAAGACGTCGGCAGCATCAGCTCGTAGAGAAGCAGCTAACTGGCAAGCCTTTGTCTGGGAATCCCATCCATTGGCGTCCGCTACGATCCCAAATTGTGTCTTAAAAACTGGCCAGGAGGATTTGCCGTCATAGGTCGAAAGTTTAATAAAGGCCCGAGGAAGCATATCTGGATACTTGAAATCTTCGGAAAAGTTTACGGCAGTTATCTTCTGTTTCTTGATTTTTTCCAAATCTTTTTTTACATTCTCTATGCTTTCTTCAACGGTCTTGGCGATCTTTTGAACTTTTTCTTCTACTCTTTCTTCTACGGTTTTCGCTGTCATTTGAATTTCTTCTACCTTTCCTTCTATTTCTTGAAATCTTCCTTCAACTTTGTCTTCCACGCCGTCAATTCTGTCATTTAAAGATGTTATTTTATCCTCTATTAAGTCTTTCAACTCTCCAAGGTTGGTTGACATATCCTTTTTCATTTCATCTTTTAAGTCGCCAAGGTTGGCAGTCATTTTCTCGTCTATCGCTGATATTTCCTTCTTCATTTCTTCCGACATTTCCTTCATTTCAGCCTGGTTCGCAGTCATTTTCTCATCTATCGCTGACATTTCCTTCTTCATTTCAGCCTGGTTCGCAGTCATTTTCTCATCTATCGCTGACATTTCCTTCTTCATTTCTTCCGACATTTCCTTCATTTCAGCCTGATTCTCAGTCATTTCCTTCTTCATTTCTTCTTTCAACTCAGCAAGGTTGGCAGTCATTTTCTCATCCATCTCCCCTAATTTCTCCAATAATTTAGTCAGTTGCGCCTCCATTGCTCTGGTGATCGGCATTCAACCCCACTCCTGACACCAAATGTTGTGAGCTCGGGGTTCGAAAGGACTGATGCCAATATATAAGAACAATAAAAAGGCTTTATTCACTATAAACAGTGCAATACGATCACCAATATCTTCTGAAAATTACAAGATATTCAGTAATCTTCAAATCCAATAAAAGCGCAGCAAAATTTCACACAGAAACAATGCGTTCAATACGACGTATCAACGACAAAATCGATCCGAGAAACACAGTTCTCAATGCAAAGCCTCTCGTATGAATTCAATCGCAGTTGACAGACAACTAACTAACTGAACTGATGGAGGTCCTTATATAGGTTTCAGAGATCTTTCCAGATTATTCCAGAGCCTTCAGATGCTAGAAATTACCAGAAAGTGCTTTAACTTTCGATAGAGAACCCAAGCAAGAAAGGATCCCAATGTATAGGTATAAGGGGGGTGTGGTTGCACAAAAAGTCGCCAAATCCGTCGCCAACTTGGCGACATTTGGCGATATATCGCCAAATTTGGCGACAAAAATAAGTCGCCAAAACCATCGCCAACTTGGCGATAAACCCATTCCTTGGCGATTTTTCCATAGACTACATTTTAAAAACGATGAGGGTGTAAGGTTGTTTTTCTTGCAAAGCACCTGAGGCCTTTAGCATTGAGTTACATGATGCTCAATAGGAAATACATTAATAATACTGCAATTTTCACAATAATAAAATAAATTTAAACAAATGGAATATTTACAGATATATACAAAATTCATAACAATATATTTTTTTAAATAATGCTACACTGTTTTCAAAATTTTGAGTTCACAAAAATTGTCTTTAAAAGGTGTACAATAAATGAAATTTCAAAAATTAAAGCTAATTATAAAAAATATCATTAATATACTCAAGATGCATGTTTATGAATATATATGTATATAAACACACGCAGAGAAGTGTTACACTTTACGTTCATATCAGTGGATTCTTTCTTACTCACAATTACTCAGCTACTTAGCCAAAACACCACTAATTTTATCACAGTATACGATTACATGATGCACAAATTCCCCTTCTGTTCTGATAAAATCTGAAGTTGCATCACTGGAAATATATTGAAGAAGGATCATTTTCCTAATTTAAAGTATTTTGTGAATGTACTTCCTGAAGATCTAGGTTTATTTTCAAATAAATGGGATACCTTGGATTCATTGCAATATCTATTCTATACATTGCAACTGGAAAATGTACCTGAAAACATTAAATCATGCAAGCCAAATAGACGGGCAGTCAGTGTTGAATTCAGACACTTTTCTCCGGGGGGTGGAATTCCACTTTTTGACCACTGAAAGCATAAAACCTCAAATCTTCCAGGGGGTGGGGAATCCCTGGAATTCAACACTGCGAGCAGTGAAGCTTTATTCGTCAAATTAAAAATTAAATAGCAAATGCGATTTATTGTCAAAAGTCATGCTTGCTACACCAACAATGCCTCATTACAATCCCGAGTATGAGAGAGTGTTTAGTTAGTTACAAAAGCAGATAAACACGTCATGTGACCTTGAATGTTAAAGATGATAATCTAATTGTTTTATTGAATGAAAAATACAAATGGAATTTTTCTTTAAAAAAAAAAATTAGAAATGGTGCCAATTTTTTTGTTTTGTTTTTCATGGGAAATAATAAGTTTCAAATCCCTGTTATTAAGTTTTTTTTCTTTTTTAAATCAACCAATTTAAATATTATTTTAACAGCTTTGGATCATAGGGCTCAAAAGGGTTTTACACAGGACCAGGGACAATTACATATTTTGTTTTTCTTTTAAAAATTTGTGCATGTTTTGAAACTCAAAGTATTTTACACAGGAACAAGAAAAATTTCTCATTTCTTTTTATAAATTTGATTTGAAACCCGAAGGGTTTTACATGGGAATGAGAAAATTTACATATTTCAGGGCTGCCATTTGCTACTAAAATGCTACTATTTTCAGCTTCAGGAAACTAAGGCAACTTTTTTTAAAGTGAAAAAGGGCTGAAAAGCAACTATTTCTGACAAATAGGCAACTATTTTATGAAAAAGGATTTTTGAAAATTTTATTCTAGTTTTTTCAAATGAAACAACAATTAAAAAAAAAAATTGACAGAGCAGATTTCATCTTGGAATCTGTAAAATAATAAATTTTGTAGAATGGCTGATATCAGTATATAAATGAAATACAGGAGGAAAGTTTTGAAATGCCTGTTTCTTTTTCCTTATGCTAGGTGGGTAAGGATACAAACTGCTCCAAAACATTTTGTTGCATTTGGTTCTGGTAATTTTTTCTTGTTTATTTTGGACATGGATAAGTACCATATCCAAGAAGTCATCACATAAAATGTTATTTTAAAATAGTCTGTTGAAATCATAAAGACTTTTTTCTGAATATTATAATTAATTAGCTTGCTCTCGTCTAATCATTTAAATTATTCTCACACCTCTGTCCAAAATATACTTTTATTTCTTTTTGTCCCCCTCAACATATAAGGAAGTTTAATATCTTTATATATAAAGTTATATACCTTATTTATTTCTCTTTAATAAATAAATAAATACTCGTATAAATTATTACCCTTTTTTCCAAAATTTCTGCTTCCCTCCTCCTTTGATCCCCATATATAGATATTAAAATCTCTAAAACTTTATATTTAAAAAAAAAAGAAGAAAATCTGCCCCATCTGTTGTTTACTGTTTCTAACAACAATAAATAAATAATGATCATCTAAACTTCAACCTTCCCTCATTCAAAATTATGACCTAAATTTTCTCCCCCCTGGAAATTTTCGTTTGTAATAATTTTTCAGATAGATTTTCGTAATATATGGTGCATCACACTAAATCAGGGCATAACCTTGACTATGTTGTAGTATTCTACAGAAAAAATGTCATTTCAAAAGTAAGCAAAATCCCAGGGGAAATAAAACTTCCCTTATACTGATCTGTAGTTTAGGAAAAGTTCCAAGAAAGATTTCTTGACGTTCATCACGAAAGAAAAAACGAAATGCTGGAAATATCATTATTACATCTGCAACTAACAAGAGCTATGTCAAATGTTGATCCAAAAGTTGCAGTAAAACTCAAATATCATGAAAACTAAATGGAGTTACTTTTCACAATATTGTTACAGAATAATTAGATAACATGTAGAAACAGTGCTGAATTTGTGCACATTGTACATAAAATGTTGTATTGTTGTAATCAGAAAAACTTAATAATTTTTAAGGAAATAGTCAGAAAATTTGTAAAAGGGAAATCATTATCTAAATGATACTTTATATGCAACTATTTTGCTACTAAATCAGCGATTATATGTGACTATTTTTGCCTTTGAAGGCTACTAAAGCAAATATTTTGAATAATTTTTGGAATGGCAGCCCTGATATTTTGTCTTAATGATTATCTATCTGTATCTAATGAGTTACTTTTCTACCTAATGGCCCAGACAGGTCAGCTAGTAATATTATGTGAAAAAAAAATTAAAGAAAGATCTTTTTAAGATTAACAGTAATAATCTTAAATGTATAACTTAATTTATATAGAAACAAAAAGACAAACTTACTGTATGTAAATAAATTTTATATTACAAAATCAATTGTTAATTTGTGAAAATGTACATGATACAATGTCTCTAAATTTTAAGGTAATAATAGTGTATAAAAATATTTCTTTTTCAATCACACATTAAAATTTTTTTTTTAAATGTGGATTTGTTTGGTATTATTCTTCGTATCTAGCTCAGCTTGGGGCTGTTTTCTAAACTTGCATAATTTCTAAAACAATATTTTATTCTTTTACCATTAATTATAAATTTACTCTGTATCACATGTTTGTTTTCTTTGTCAAAACAGTTAATGTGATATTTCTTTAAATGATAAGTTCAAATTTTGCCTTGAAGTATTTCTGTGGGTAACATGGGAATTTAAGAAATTTCTCATTCAAACAATTAAATTTTATTAGAGATGTTTAACTGCAGCAGACAATAAATTAATCCTTAAGAAACAAGCTGTTGCCTGAAAATGGTGTATTTTTCACAGAACTATTGTAAATTTTGATATGAATGGTGCAGATGCAAAAGTCACATTATCCACCTTTTTTAAGGTATTGAGTTATTCATATCACTGTGTTCATTTTTTAAGGCGAATCAGATTGTAATAGTGATTTGGACCATAAAAAAAAATATTAAGGTTGAAAAAAAATGCTGAAAATCTCATTTTGATGCATATCTCACATTATCCAACAACTGTTTTGCAGCAAAATTCACTCTCCAATTCAACCAATCAGGGAGGTAAAGAAGTAAGAAGTAGTATAAAATGTTCCACTAGTTTAATGACAGTGAAGAAGTTGAGCCATGTCTAATAGTAAAATTTTTGCACAAATTATTTTTAATAAATGCTTTTTGTATTTTGATTTTTGTTGTTTATAACCCTCCAAAATAACATAATAAAGGCAGATGCAATTCATTTCAGATTAATTTTTAGTTCTTGTTTTAAATTCATACTATTTTGGTTTACAACTCACATTTTCCATATTTAAATTTAAACTAGATGGAACCCGTCAAAACTTGATGGAAAAAAATTACTATAACAATACGCCGCTGAAGTGTGACGTTTCAACATGGCGCTGGGCATAAACAGATCGAAGTGCCCATTGAAATAACATGGACGTGAAAAATAAAATCTTCTAGGAATAATAATTTTCATATTTAAGAACTTTCAGGCACTGTTCTGCAAAGTTTAAAGTAGGCTTTTCATTATGAATTCACCAAACTTCTGATTTTGTGCTTTAAATTTGAATAATTTATTAAAAAATCAACTCCGGTTAGACAAACATGGCGGTTTTTTACATCGTCTGTGAATCGGGGATGTTTACATTCATGTCTGTCAAGATGTATTTATCTCTCTTTACTTATAAGTAATTTAATTTTTTAATTATAAGTAAAGAGAAAATCATATTAAAATTAAAAAATATATTAGATTATTTTTAATAATTTACATATTATAATACTTTATATATTTAATATATTAAAATTTAGAATTTTAATTTAATATATTATATTATTAATTTAATATAATTCATCAGGATATTATTTATATTTACAATATTAATATTTATTAAGATCAGTACTAATTATAATTATAAATATTTTATTATTATTAATATTAATTATAGTTTTTAATATTAAATAATTATTTTAAAATATTAAATATCATTATTAAATAATTATTTTAAAATATTAAATATAATTATTAAATAATTAATATTTTAGTTCATATTATTATATTACAATTATTTTTAATTAATAATAATTAAATTACGTTACTATGATAAATTAAATTTATAATTTGTAATAATATTATTATTTATGCTATTAATTTATATTAAATATAAATATATTAATATAATTATAAATATTGATAGTAATATAATATAAAATTATAATGCAATCTATAATAATAATAATAATAATTTAAACATATTAAATTAAATATATATTTCATTAAATTAATATTATGAATAATTAATTATTTATCATTTTAAATGATTAATAAATAAAATTGATATTAATAATATAAAATAATTAATAATAATAATTATTATTATTAATATAAAAATAATTATTAATAATTTTAATAATTATTATTTAATTATATATATATATATATATATATATATATATATATATATATATATATATATATTAATATAATTAAATTAATAATTTTAATTAATAATTATTTAATTGTATATATATATAATAAATAAATATTAATTAAAATTATTAATAATAAATTTCATATTATTTATTAATATCAATCATATTTATTAAACATTTAAAATGATAAATAATTATTTATTATTAGTATTAATTTTATGTAATATATAAATAATTTAATATGTTTAAATTGATTTAATTTAATATAGTATATCATTTTAGTATTATAATTTAATATATTATATTTTATATTTATTTATATTATTATAGTACATCATATTTTACATATTTAATATATAATTTATATACTTAATTTAAATATTATTTATAATTTATGTATTATAATAATTTATAAATTATAAAATATCTTTAATAATTTTTAAAAATATAAAATTATTAATTTAAATTAAATAAAAGTTTTACTTATAAATAGAGAGAGACAGAGATATCTTGATAGACATGAATGTAAATATCACCAATTCAGCCGATGTAGCCATGTTGTTTGTCTAACAGGCGTTAAGCTAATGACTTTTTAATAAATTATTCAAATTTAAATCACAAAATCAGAAGTTTGGTGAATTCATAATGAAAAGCGTACCTTAAACTTTGCAGAACAGTGCCTGAAAGTTCTTATATATGAAAATTATTACTCCTAGAAGATTTTATTTTTTACGTCCATGTTATTTCAATGGGCACTTCAGTCTGTTTATGCCCAGCGCCATATTGATGACGTCACGACTTCAGCGGCGTATATCAGTAAAATAAGCTTATTTTAAAAGTTTTGCATCCCAGTGAAATACAGTACTATTTACAATGCAAACTTTAAACAAACAACCTGTAAACAACTTTTGTAATGCAAATCATTTCGACATTATCACCATATTCCCCACAACAAGAAAGAACATTTCATGGACTTATGAAGTATTCATACAAATAGTATATTCCTATCTCCTTCCCCTCCCTCCCTGTGATAATACAGCCGAATCAGATCCTATGCGTATGTGCACTGCATCTGCCCAAAGACACCGTCAAAATTCAACATTAAAAAAAGTTATAAAATGTCTTATTTAATCATTGTTCATTTCAAATATGTATCTTCTAAAACACATTCATTGTTTTAAAGTAATCAATTTTTATGCAAAAATGGAGAAATTTTTTTACAATAATCGTAAATCAATCTGCAGATGAGGGAGATTTTTAATTTTTGAAGTGTAATTTATTTGTATGGTTTCTTCAGTTCCTTTCACAGTCAGGAATCTTTTCCCTCTTATGCAGTTAAACAGGGTTCCCAGCAAAACATAACTGGCAAATTCCCTGACCAAATCTAAAAAAATTCCCTGACTTTCCCTGACCAAATCTAAAAAGATTCTCTGACCAAGTGGGCATACAACGAAATTTGTTACTTATTTTTGCAATCCTTTGTCAAAAATTCGCAATTTTTTTTTTCAGTGATTGCTCTTCAAAATTCTGTTTTTCCCCCCGAGACTATAGGATGAATTTCACATCATTTTTCATTTTTTCACCAAAACTTTTCCATGACTTTTTAGAAAATATTTGTAAATTCCCTGACTTTTTCTATATATTTTAAAATTTCCATGACTTTCCCTGACTACTTTGAAATTCCATGACGCTGGGAACCCTGTTAAATACTCAATGGATCTTAAAAAAAATAATAAAATACAATTCCCAGCATATTCTGAAGCAACATATACTACATCAACAAATTCTACATATCAATTTTATGTTCAACATAAATGAAAGTCTTATTTTTTTTTGACAGATATTAGTTTTGTGCCAAAAAGCTCTATCTTATGGATAATCTGATCTTATGCTTTATCAGGGTTTTATTATTATTATTTTTCACTTTTTATGATGGTTAGGGAAATCCATTTTCAATTGTGGCAACTTTCCCAGGGACTATTTTGTATTATTGAAGCAAATTGATGGTGATTTTTGAGATAGATTTGAAAATTATTTAAAAGGTCGTTAAATTAAGCATCAATTTTCAAATAAATTTCATTCAAAAGCTAACATTTTTGTAATTGATGATGTAAGAATTGAAATTTATGGTATTTAGAAGTGATGTAAGCACGATGAAAGCAAAAGCAATAGCACCATTTGTTGTCACAGCCGTTATACAACTCTGAAAATTGCTGCTGTGTTTTGGTTGGCGTCCAAAAGTAGACTATCATTTTTTGACATCAACAGAGAAATTCATAGTGAAAAAATTCACTATTTTTAAAATAAAATAGATAAAAATGTTTTTCAATAAAAAATATTTCCCTGATCTTTTTTAATCTTCATTGTATTTAATTTTCTGTAATTTTCAATGTTCATTTAATAGTACAGATACTTTGAATGCTTGTTTTGTTTGTTCAAGGCTAAATGAGCATTTAAATGATATTTGGAGGCTACATGCCTTAACGCTGCTCATGAAGGATTTTTAAAAACATCAAATCCTTTTAAAGATTACATGCATTTGGAAGGCCTGCAACAATAATATGTCTGTTAAGAGTACAATCGGAGGTATTTTTATGTTAGCTGTGTGCCAGTGATAACTCGCCAAATATTGTTTAAATTAGCACCATTTGAAATGCAAACAACTAACGATACATTTTTACAAATTCTAAGTGTTATTAAAAGATTATGAGATCTTATATAACATAAGTTTCTATTTTTGTGTATATAAAATTAGATACGATGCTTTCATTTTATGAAATAAAATGTTTTTAGTTTATATCTTGTTTTAACATTTTTGTAATGGACTAAGCCTAATCATTAATAGACCTGATTTTGTGAGATTGTTTTATATTTGTATTGATAAGTTCATTTTTATGTAATTTCTCATGATTATATTTTAGATATTTTCAAGTAAATTTTTAAAGATATTATATTGCAATGTTAAAAGATTGGCGAGATTAAAAAAATTTTGACTGTCACTGGTGCCCGGCTAACATAAAAGTACCGTATCGGATAAGGAAGAGTATATTTTTTCTTATGAATAATAACGTATAACAGAAAAAAAAAAGTACAAGATCATTGAAGAATCAAACAATAAATCAACAAATAATTTTATTTATTTTGCACAATAAAAAGTGAGAAATATAAATTTTATAATGAATTTATGAGGTGGTTAAAATAAAGGTCTGAATATTTTCATTTAATATGTCATACTTAATTGTAAACAATGGAATAATTACAATGATTTCATGCATTAGTTGTAAACTTAGATTTGTGACTTGATCATGTACTAAACTTCGCCAGCGTATATCTCTAAGCAATCTGATATGCGAGAACCTTGTACTTAACAAAATAAGGCATCTTTCCATCCACAGTTTTTTATCTTCAGAAAACATGATCAGCGTTAAGCTTAACATCTTCCAATTGCTGTTTCACCTGCTGTCAGGAATAAAAGAAAGAAATCACGGCACAAAATTACAGACCATTGCGGTACAGCTGCTGCGTTTATTTGAAATCACAACATAATTTTAATTACTAGTAATAGCTTTAAAAGTACAATAAACATATGCTTTGCAACAGACATAACTAATTAATTATTTAATGTTGAAGTACCAAAACTACTGAATAATATATAGTAGATAATATAAACATTAGATTGGTTAGAATTTTTTTTTTATTTATTTATAATACTGCCAGAAAAAATACTTATAGTTTCAATTTAGAGCAGACATAATTTGCATCAACCATTTTACATCATTGTGGAGGTATTTATAGTTTTCGGTACTTCTCTATTATCCCGTCGACTACTTTTCATAACAAAAAGCTGTCACCAAATAAACGGTAGAACGTTGCCATTGGAATATCAAAATAAATAAAATATAAGAATTTAAGGACACAATTGTTATTTTAATGAATGAAATAACTAATAAATCAGTAAAACATAATGAAAAATACACGCAAATGTCAAATTAAAAACCACTCGATGATATAACAAACACGTATAATGCTTCTGACATCCAGTAAATGGGACTGCATTTTTGGCATTTAATCTTACAGTTTGGCGATAGTTTTTTGTTATGAAAAGTGATCGACAAAATAATAGAGAAATACCAAGCTTTCCTAATTATTTTAATAAAATTTACCTGTGAAATGAAAGAAACACTGCAAAATGTATATTCAAAATACTGACTGACTTACATTTTCTTACACAATTTCCATGCATATTAAGGCTATTTTCAAATTCAAACTAGATATTTACTGACACATACTTAAAATCATTTTTATTCATAAATGCACAATCATTTCATATTCATAATTCCTTTTTATTCATACATGGGAGTTACTCTTACTCAAAAACTACATACTGTATAAACATAGTGTTTTTCAGTTTTCAATAAAGGCAAAAGATCTTGCAAAAAAGCCAAAGTAGATGTTTTGAACCAAATTTCTGGATGAGAAAAATCATCATCAGACAGCAATTGTTTATAAATAACTATTTCATAAATTTATCAAAAAGCGGAGAATGCTATTAAATTCCAAATCATTTCAATATTTATGCTTGCTAAATGCATGTTTTAAAATGCTAAATACTTCTTTAAAACTGTTTACAAATTCAAATTATCAACTTTCTGACACATTTTAAAATTAATTTTTGTTCGCAAACGTTATAGTTCAAAACTAGCTGGCTTCGCCCGCTAGCAGGCCCCTAATTTACATCGGAGCCTCGAATCTATGAAAATCCATTAGTTCCAGCTTCCACCGCCAGGGGCGCAATTTGTCCTATACGAACCTCGGGCATGTGGCCCTGCTGCCTGTTGCACCGTATAGCAGGCGTGCTGCAAAATCCATTAGTTCCACTTTCCGCCGCCAGGGGCACAATCTCTCCTATATGAACATAACAGAAATCTGTAAAGCTATCGAAATCCCGTCGAATGAGCCAAACTCCGTCGTAATCGGGCATCTCACAAAGAAAAAAAAATAATAATTTGTTTGTGAAAATACTTTGTATTTTCAACATTTATTTTTCTTTTGCAAAAATGTTAAAAGTTCAATTTATTTATTTAATTTTCTAAGATTGTTTATTTATGAATAAATATAATTATTTATTCATTTCTGAAAAGTAATATTTAAATCTATTATTGAATTTTTTTTTTTTTTTGTATGAAAATAGTTTTTAATTCACTTTTTCTTCATTTATAAGATTAGCATTTTACCTTGATAATTCTTAAATTTTCTGTATATTTATTTACATAACTTTCTTCAAATATTTTTACTTACTTTTGATATATTGAACATAAATTATTTTAAAATATCTAAGCATATCCATAAGCAAATCAGAGGCATAACATTAAATATTGTACAATTTTATTATTATTATTTATATTTTTAATTTTTGTTAAACTTTCAACTATATATATTTTTTAAGGGTCGATCCAGGCAAAAATTCAAGCCTATTTAGGGCTCCTTCACAAAATTCCATTTAATGAAACAGCACCCTTCACAAAAATCAATTTGATAAAATGGACCCCTTCACAAAATTCGTTATAATAAAACAGGCCCCTTAACAAAATTCTTTTTAATGAAATAGGCTCTTTCACAAAATTCCATCCCATAAAAATTTACTATTTTTTTTTATTTATTATTTTGTGACATTTTAAAATATATAATTTGCAAATAAACAAGTTCACCAGAGAGGAAAACTTCAGCAAAAGGAATTAAAAAAGATTTTGTTAATAATTGCTTGGTTCGAATTTGAGTAACTGGATTTCAACTTTCGTTACAAAATGTTATTTTTCAAAAAAATACAATAAATTTCACAAAAATAATCTTACCTTTACTTTTCACAAAATGCCAAATAACGTAATACGAATTGAAAATATTGATAAAAATATAAAATCAACAGATTATTATCATTATTTTTTTAAAATCCTAATTTTCTATAGCAAAAATTACAAGATAAATAACTTTAAAAATAGCCTTGAATGAATAATTATCAAGTGTTTCCCTCGCAGCGCTGGCAAATGATTGACCGTAAATAAACACAAAGCTGTCAAATTATTTTTAATTATATGATCAAATGTTAAAATAAAAAAACAAATATTGAGAAAAAGAAGTGCCAAATGAGTGATAAGGGTGACACACTATCCCCCTCTTCTCAAGGATATCAGGGGTGGCCAAAGAAATCTGATGGCACCAAGGCTCTGCGTATTTATAGCATAAAACAGTGTTGTCTTACTTCTAGTTATATCCTGATTCTACGACAATTTTGGAAATCTTCCCCCAAAGTACGCGACTCGACGTCATAAAAATATGGTCTGTTACTGCTCTAACTATGACATGCAACCTTGCATTGCAAAATGAGTCGTTGCATTATTAAATTAAGGTCTACAATATCAGAAATGATTCCTCAATTCCTAGAATTATATACTACTTCAACCAATGAGCCTTGATTAATTTTCAGAGATTATACAGACAGTAGTAGTATACTAGCAACTTGTTTGGTTATTATATCAGACTTTCTCAAATCAAAATAAATTTATGTCAGTAAATAATACATTAAATTTATCCCACTAGAAATTAAATTAGAAAACAGAATTAATCCTATTCTATTATAGTATTTAAAATTCTACTCACATATATAATAATTAAATAAGCTAAAAAAAACTTTTCACGTAATTGTGTTTAATATTTTAAGGTTATAAGTTTATAAATGAAATAAAATTTGCAGTCTGTTTTTAAAATTAACAAGATCTGTAAGTTAAAAATAGAATTATTATTCAACATTGAGCTAAGCCTAGCTGTAATCACTTTCATCCACCTCAGAAAAAAAAAATAATAATAATAGTAATACATTAATAATATAATTCTGACCTTTTAGTATCAATCTGTTCATCAGAAGTATAGTATTTCTACTGATTTCAAGCAAAATATACTGGTTTTATTTTCTTTTACACAGAAAAAAAGCCAGAGAAATGTCCTCATAACCATATGTTTAAAACATGTTGCAACTACATATAAACAAAAAATTGCAGTCGATTGATTTTGCTGAGATCTATACAAACAGTAGTAGACTTGTTAGATTTTAATATCAGACTTTCTCAAATCAAAACAAGGATAACATTTTTTGTCAGTAAATACTAAATGATACATTAAATTTATCCCAATGGAAAATAAATTAGAAAACAGAATTAAACATATTTCAATATAGTATTTAAAATTATACTCATATAAATATGATTAAATAAGCTAAAAACATTTTTTCATGCAATTGTGTTAATATAGATTATAAGTTTCTTTATAAAATAAAATTTGCAGTCTGTTTTTAAAATTAACAAGATCTGTAAGTTAAAAATAGAATTATTATTCAACATTGAGCTAAGCCTAGCTGTAATCACTTTCATCCACCTCAGAAATAAAAAAATAATAATAATAGTAATACATTAATAATATAATTCTGACCTTTTAGTATCAATCTGTTCATCAGAAGTATTTCTACTGATTTCAAGCAAAATATACTGGTTTTATTTTCTTTTACACAGAAAAAAAAGCCAGAGAAATGTCCTCATAACCATATGTTTAAAACATGTTGCAACTATACATATAAACAAAAAATTGCAGTCGATTGATTTTGCTGAGATCTATACAAACAGTAGTAGACTTGTTAGGTTTTTAATATCAGACTTTCTCAAATCAAAACAAGGATAACTTTTTTTGTCAGTAAATACTAAATGATACATTAAATTTATCCCAATGGAAAATAAATTAGAAAACAGAATTAAACATATTTCAATATAGTATTTAAAATTATACTCATATAAATATGAATGATTAAATAAGCTAAAAACAATTTTTCATGCAATTGTGTTAATATAGATTATAAGTTTATATATAAAATAAAATTTGCAGTCTGTTTTTAAAATTAACAAGATCTGTAAGTTAAAAATAGAATTATTATTCAACATTGAGCTAAGCCTAGCTGTAATCACTTTCATCCACCTCAGAAAAAAAATAATAATAATACATTTAAAATAATATAATTCTGACCTTTTAGTAAGTATCAATGTGTTCATAAGTTGAAGTTCTTCTATTGATTTAAAGCAAAATATACTAGTTTTATTTTCTTTTACACAGAAAAAAAGCCAGAGAAATGTCCTTTCAACCATATGTTTAAAACATGTTGCTGTTATATGTAAACAAGAAGGTAACAAAAGTAAACTTGTTTCTAAAGTGCTAGATCTGAGTAGAAATTTGTCACAAAAAAAAAAGAAATAAATATATATATATATACATATATATTAAAAACAAGTCATAAAATGAGTTTATTTATAGTGAAAAAGGGTATATTTCAGATTACCACTTTCCCTTATCTCACCCTACACAATTTGCAGGTAAATTTAAACACAAATTTACAGTTTAAATATGCTAACAAAAAAATGGCTCTAGCAAGCATGTGTATTTGAGACTCCAATTTGTGTGCTATTGCTTGGCACAATAGATGGATCACTGCGCTAGTTTTCTGTGATAACTTTAAATTTAATCTTCAGTGAACATTTTAGATTCTAAGTTTTAAAATTTCAGTTTTATATAATTCCAAATACCCAAGCTAATTTACATGGGCTACAAAAAGATACAACTTTCAGATAGATAGTTACGACATAAAGTCTACACAATATTATAACTTATTTTTTTTAAATTACACATAAAATAGTTTTTAAAAACTAATAAGATAAATAAAGAAAATTATTTTCTGTGCTTTTTCTTAAAGAGTTTTACTTCAATTCTATGATTACTGCAAGATTTATAAAAACTAGGGTTGGCACGTTTTTGCCAAAGGTGGTAAAAACCATGGAAAAAACCGGTAAAAACCGTCCTGGCAAAAATACATTTTTGCCACTTTTTGCCAAAGTGGCAAAAATAGGTATGTTTTATTTACAGCGATGTAATTATTATATTTTAATTTTTAATAATTGCAACTCTAATAATACGTAATTTAATTTTTTTATTTACCTTAGAAAATTCAATGCATCATTAAAACAGTTAGTCTAAGTAGATTGTATTTTTTAGTAAAATACTTTAGTAATCAGTTTTACTTTCAAGTAAATAACTTACTGGCGTTGGTTTAAACTCTCATAATTATTAAACAATCAATCCTTATGCTTCAGTTAATTTTGTAGCAAAGTCTGAGAGAGAAATAACACTTACCAATTTTGCTATGCTATGAGAACAACAGTTATTTGAAGTTACAAAGTAAAAACAAAAAAAAAAAACCTTTTGCAAGATAATTCATTCTCATTTCCTATGATCAAATCAAAATTCAAGTCTAGCATGTATAATGACAATGAGGAAAATGGTAAGAAAAATTACCTAAAAGATTAATTTGCCTATATTTGTTGTAACATTAAATAATCAATTAAAATCATTGTACCCACCCCTCTCTTATACATATTAATTTCATCCAATCCATGTGCATTTTTTTATAACCTCCCCCTCAAAAAAAAAAAAAAAAAAAAAAAAAGTTGTAGGAATTTTAAAAGTTTACTTCGTACTACTTGATTATCCCGTCGACCAAAAAACTATCGTC
Source organism: Maratus michaelseni (assembly GCA_963931845.1). Taxonomy (NCBI): domain Eukaryota; kingdom Metazoa; phylum Arthropoda; class Arachnida; order Araneae; family Salticidae; genus Maratus; species Maratus michaelseni. The sequence continues at coordinate 215,584,329 of OZ007597.1, read as the reverse complement.
AAACTAAAGCCAATTATGGATCATTGTAAATGTCATTTTCACTTAACATTAAACACATTACATGTGTTTGTTATATCATCATGTGAATTTTAATTTATATTTGAATTTTTATTAAGGTTTTACTAATTTGTTTTTTCTTTCGTTATTTAAAATGAAATTATGTCAATAAATGATTACCTCATGATATTAAAACAAAAAAGTATATAACAGATTAGTTTCAACTGGCGTCACAAATTTTTGTCCACAAAATATTTTTATTTTTCTATATTTACTTCAAGCCTATATCTAATGTTTACATACATTTTATAGTTTTTTTTCTGCATTTTTTGACTAAATAAAGAGAATTGAATTTTTTACAATCTTCCGTTATCATTGATATTTATTATGTTCCTTAATAAATTTGATTATTACACTTAAAATATTTACAACTAATTGACAAATTCAATATCTTAAAAATATCTGTTTGCTTATAGTTTACGTGTTTAAATGCAGAATTATTAAATTAAACTGTTCTTAGTATTATTTTGACAGAAATAATCTGGTTAAATCAAATTTTATATTTGCTATGTCGTTACGACATGAGTGAACTTTATCATTAAAGTAACCCTATTATTTAGATTTTTTTTTTAAAAGTGAAATTCATTCATTTTCCTAACTTAAAATTTTAGAATGGCAATATTTTTTCATTTGTATAATTTGGTGAATAGTTTGGCGATTTGTTTAATTTGGCGAAATTGGTCGACGGGATAATCAAGTAGTACCATTTACTTCTATACAGTATTTGTAAAAGTTATACCTAAAGGTTCAAATAAAGATACAATGAAGATTGATTTAGCAAATGTTTATGCAATAATATTGTTTTTTATTATAGATTTTTTAAATGTAGAAACTGTTGATTTAAAATTTTTTTTAATATATATTCATTTTAGAGGTAACATTACTACATTAATTTGGGAAAAGTAAAAAGTTTTTAACTGTCACCATCACATAAATTTATCTACAAAATTGATTATGATTGATATTTTTTTTATTCATATTACCAATGAAAATTATTTTAATTAATCAAATTAACATTAGGGAAATATGTAATTAATATTCTGATTTAAGTCTCAATTATAATATATACAAAATTATATTATTTTATTATATTTATTAAATCCAGCCCTTTTTTGCCGTTTTTTTCCAGTTTTTGCCACTGTCCTGGCAAAAATACCATTTTGCCGGCAAATTGCCCAACCCTAATAAAAACTAACATCCTGAATTACTGATTAATAACCCAACTTGCAAGGATAATCAAAGCAGATTCTGCAAAATTTAGAAGCTTTAATTAAAAATAACAATAGAATAGGAAGAAACTCACTAATGTTCCCGACAATTACAAGCATAACATGTGGGACAAAATAAAAATTGTTAATGAAGTTTGTAAGATTGAGATAAACAATTTCTTATAATCTCATAGTTTAGTTGCATTTTCGTAAAATTAATAAACATTAAATTTAAAATTTTCAGATACATTATATAAAAAAGAACATACATAAGAATTATAATAAATAAAATAACTATTTCTATATAGCAAAAATTTTATAAAAAGTTGAATGCTATTGACCAGTCGGTAATTTAATGCTTCAATTGAAGATATATAACACTGTGCATGGTAACTCACATTATAAAAAGTCTGATTAAAAAGAAAAAAGTTTAATCTTTTCCCCTCAGTGGAATACAGAAATTTTTTTATCCTAGAATTCTGATTTTAACTGGAGTTTTCCAATTTTCGCTTCACAGATTTTTTTTTAAGGTTTAATAATCGTCTTTGTGGCACAATTTTTCCAGAGATAATGCTTGTATCTGTAGCAGGCAAAGACCTGTCTTGATTTTGATTAAGCATGTCCCATTGTCGCTTTGCATGAGAAACGGCATTTTTTAGAATTTTCAACTGCTCCATATTATCAGATTTTTGAATAAGGGATAACACTTCATCAGCCAGAATCCTCTTTTCTTCTTCTATACCAATAGACGATTTAACATTCGTGAGTTGAATATCCACAGCTTTGCGTTCAACTAATGTCGGTTTCTCAGACCTGCTATCCATTAAATTGGCCTCATCTGTATATGAACTGGGACGAATATGATTTTCTTTAACAAAAAAATGAGTACAAACTAAATGAATATGTTTACATATTAAATAACGGACTGCATAGTCATAGCATTCACACCCTAATTCATGAATACAAATGCGACAATCACTACATCTGATGGAACAATCACAATTTTTCAAAAACAACACATTGTAGATTTTAACATACATTGCATCTGAATGACTAGACTGAACAGTCCAATGCTTTAAAGGTTCCAATTCAGTCACTTGACCTTTAAATAACTGTTTGGAGGCATCATGTCGCTTTCTTATTTCGGCCATTCTGGAAGTCAGTTTTGAGCGTTCTACTGCAATAACTCGACCTATTAATTTTTTTGTTACTGCACTTCGTACTATACTAATGGATCTATCCAATCTTTTAATTACGTTGCCTCCAGCTTCCTCATACTTTAATTGTCTATGCCACCTTTCCAACTTCATATTAACATTTAGTTTACATCCAGTTCTATAACAAGCAGCCCATAGTTTGGTACGGTTTACATACTGTGCAGAAAAATAGTTGGAAAATTGCTCAGTGTGTGTAGAAGACGAAATTTTATGAACAAAATCCTCAAGTTTTTTGAGGAATTCTTTTTCATCTGTTTCAAAAAGCAGTTCACCTAGGTCCTTTTTCACTTCTATACATTTTGCTTGATCACGAATTTTTTTGTGCACATTGGTGAACAAAGCTCTTTTGACATGCCAAATACACAGAAGCTGCTTAGTTTCACCGAAAATACTCCACCAAGCATTATACATGGCAGGAGCATCATCAGACATAAATACAGAAGCTTTCACATCTGTGGCACGTTCTTTAATAGCTGCGAAGAAAGCTTTATCTGTTTCTTCATTTTCACGTGAAGAATATAAAATGGCCACAGGGAGCCCTTCATGTGCTTCATCATTCACCATCAATGTTGTTAGAAGAAATCCATACTGTGTCATGCAATGTGTTGAATCAATCATTACCCCATTCTTAGCATATAGCTGAAAGAGTTTCACTTGAGCATCATTCATCATACCAAAAATAAAGTCATCCTTCAAAATGCACGGATAATGAGGTAACATTTCATCAACAGGTTTATAAATTAGTACTGGATTGCCAATTTCTAATTTCATTGCTTGTACTAATAAATCTACAGATGTTCCATCATCACTGTGAAGAACTACATCTTGCTCTATATGATAGTCTCTACATATATTGTGCAAATCTTTCCGTATGACAAAAGATTTTCTTGTACTCGGAGAATAAGTCTCTCTGATGCATTTCAAAACAACTGCTTTTGGGATTCCCTGATGTAACTGAGCTGGTAGTTTGTCCCTTTCAGCTTTACTAAGAAGAGTTCGGCCAATATTCATCTGATGACCAATATGAGTTGACTGATAGATAACTTTAAATTTTCCATCAGTGCTTGCAATTACTTTCATAGTAGCAGGGCATGTCTTATCAATTTTATTTGAACCACTGCATTTTAGCCTTCTCTTTCTATCGTCTTTAGATTGTGATGGCCCACTACGATGACAATAATAATATGATAAAGAGTAAGTGCTGAAAGTATGGCTCCCGGAATGCTTCACAAAACATGCAACAGTTTTAGACTCTTCAGCAACTTTCCACTCTTGGAATTCTGCCTCATTCTCAAAATTACGTTCTTGGAAATCTAATTCCACATCATTATGAACATCTTTTATATGCTTATGTAACTGAGATACAGACGCATATAAACAGTCACATAGAGGGCAGATTGTTTCATGTATTACCACTTTACTACACTGCGAGTCGGAGATTTCAGGTTCAATAACTGACGATTCTTTTTCTTTTTCTTCTTCATTCAAACAATGAAATTGTTTTACATGCCGATTCAAACTTGACTTCTGCACAAAACAACGCCCGCATGTTTCACACTTATGCGATTTTTTTTCGATATTTTTTGGATTTTCAGTACAGCTTTGAGGATGGAATTTCCTCATGTGCTTGTTCAAATTAAACTTTTCTGAAAATATGCTACCACATATTACACAAAGAAGCCGGGAATCAGTGGGCTGACGAGAATCAGTTGAGCCGTATTCCGAAATCGTGGTCGAGTTCCAAGCCAAGTTGTCACCAGAGAATACATTAGTTGGCTCTGAAAAGAGCCGTTTTTTTTCCAAAAAATTCGCCATAACAAAAATAAATACAAAAATAATCAACGACCGAACAAGCGCAAACAAAAACAACAACGTGGTCACAGGTGAAGTCAAGTGATCGTAGATGAGTCGTGATTTATCCGCAACCTGATTGGATTTTCGGTACTGGCTCTTGATTGGTAGCGCAGGAATGAGTACGGTCACGTGATGTCTGCCGCGAGACGCTATATTCTTTCTGCGATAAAAACGATATCGAAATCGTATAGAAAAGCGCTCAGAATCGAGCACTTTTAAGCTGCGTTTTCACTGGTCGACCCAAGGCCTAACTTACCCAACTTTCGACCTAAACCCAAGATTTTAGGCAGTTAGGTAGCGATTTTGAAGGTTTGATCAGTACTCAATCCTAAGCCCATTTAACCCAAGCTCAGCCAATTAGAAAAGAGCTTTTTCATACATAATGGCGGCGGATAAATATTTATTTTGGAATTATTCAGCTTTTGAAAAAAGAAATTCAATTTTTTGTGATTGAAGCAAAGTAGTGAGTTTTCTTAACAAATTTATATATTTTATTAATGTCTTTCCGTTTAGTAAATAGCAATCCAGTATAGATTTATTGTTGCACTTATTTTGTACGATAAATATCTCTGTTTTTGGTAATGAATCAGATGCTTTTTATTAATATTAAAATACTAAATATATAGTTCGTTTAAGGATTTCGTTTCTGATGTAATAATAGATACCTAAAGTGCAGCTCCAGAGTTGCCAAGTCTCCGGCTTTTTGCCCACCAGTAATATTTTAGAGAAAATGTTGTTCTTTTAAATCGCAAAATGTTCCGATTAAATAAAATAACATTTTCTGTACTAAATTACTGGTATCCAAAAAGCCGGAGACTTGGCAGGTCTGCAGCTCCCAAAATTATTTTATTATGATTGAATCTTAACAATACAAAAAAAAAAGTAAGTAAAAATATATATTATGATTATGGATTTTTCTTTCTCATAATGAATTAAATATACTTGTTTCATTGATTTTAATTTATTATATATCCTTATTTGATAATGTGTTTTTAGGCAATTTAGAATTAAATTTCTCTTTTCTCATTTAAAATAATTATAAGTATTAAGAAAGATTTGTTTTCTGTAGCCCAGCCCCCAGCCCATTGATATTTAAATTGAAAATTAGTTAAAGACAAACGTAAATCCAGTTTTGTTAATACTTGAACATTCATGTTTATTCAAGCATGTAAACAAACTTTCTCTAAATTAAATAAGCCAGTGTATTTTGTATTATCATGTTCTCTTTTAAAGGTGAAATGTGTATTACTAATTTCAAAACAGTTTGACTTTTCAGAGATTTACTTGTTAACTTTGCTATACAAAAAAAAACTCTGCTGTTCTGTTGTTTAATTTTTCATTTTTTATGCATTTCACCTGCAGATGTACTATATTTGAGTTTAATCTTTTTTGTTATTCCATTCATGCTGAAACTTTTATGAAGATTTAAAACTTTGTATGAAATTTAAATCAATTGCAATCATATACAACTTTTTTAAATAGACATCTCTAAGAATTGGCACACATTATCATGTATGATTTGTTATTAATTGAGCAATGTTTTCGTGTGATATTTCAATTCGAATGGCATTTAACTTTTACTTCACCATAGTTTAATCCACAAATCCTGTAACTTTGATCGGAATTAATGCTCTTTTTGTGTAAAAAATATTCTGTATTCTCTAAGTGAGGAGTAATGAATCTGAGAGTTATCCCATTGAATTTGTTATATGTACTTTATTTGGTCAACAAGAAAGCAGCAGGTTTAATATTATAAACAAGTTATTAGATTTGGATTCTTTGATTGCTCTTCAGTCTTATTATTTTCTTAATTATGAATGTAGAAAAAAGGAGAAATTTAGTTTCAAGTCTGTGTTTATCTTTTTCTTTAGGAAAATTTTAAGAATTAGATTGGAAATAAACAAACATTTATAAGACATGTAACTTTATTATTTCACAAATTAGCATTAGAATAACAGAAACCACTTTATGATTTAGGTTAGACCTTTTATGTGTAAAATAAACTTTGTGTAATGCAAAAAGATTTTAAAGTTCCCATTTTAAATAGAGTTATACACTGTCTAAGGTAGAATATTCTCTATGATAGAAAATTTTCTCGGTCCTGGTCGATTCTGTTTTAGACGTAGTTTGCTGTATTTCATTTATAGTCTTATGTAACATTTTCTACTTCATTTTACAAATAGTTATATTTATATTGTATCAGTTATAAGATGATTGTTATATCCTGATAAATGTTATTGAGTCAGTTTAGGTTTCTACTATATTTTAATAAGGAAAACAAAATTTAGTAAATATTCTAGTGATAATTTTTTTAAACTGATACAATGTTGCATTATGCAACTTCTGTTATTTGAAATTTTAGGCTTGTGTAATGATGTCTGAGAGATAGATGGTAAAATTCATTATCTGCAGATTGACAATAGTGCTGTGAACTTACCAATGTGGAAAAACAAAACCATTAATTTTTAGATGTTTAAAGATAATTAAGTATTGTTTTAATAATAGATTAGGAAACCATTTTATGATTTATCATTAATATTTAAAAGTGAATTCTTTTTGAGTGAGTCAATTTTAAATAAAAAATCTGTAAAATATAAAGGCACAGATGTCACATATGCACCACATTGGCGCAATTTTTTTCCTCCGCCAATTTGGCAAAAACTTTGTTACAAATAGCATGCAGTATTAACACGTGATTTTTTATTTCAATATAAAAATTAAAAAACGTTATAACATTAATATACATTATAACATTAGTGTTATAAACGTTAACATACATTATAACGTTAATATTCAAAAACAAAGTTTTTGCCAAATTGCTGGGGGGAGGGGGAATCACGCTAATGTGGTGCGTATATGACGTCTGTGTCAATAAATATTGATATACATAATAAAAATAATTTATAGAATTGAAATAAAAAATAAAAGCAAATAAACAACAATTTATTTTGTTCGCCAAGTTGGCGGGAAAAAATTTGCGCCAATGTGGATGTCATATGTGGCGCACATATGACATCTGTGCCAATATAAATATATATTTTATGACATTTTTAATTTAATAAACAATATTTTGGAAAAGTCCGCAAATTATCATTATCTATACTTCATATTGTGTATATTATTAAACTGAAAATTTTATAAAATATTTCTAGCCTAATTTTTACTTCAACCAAACTTTTAAAATCTGAAATCTTCTCTCTTTTTAGAGCCGATTTTGTTGTTGTATCCTGGACAACTGTTGATGTCAATGTGATTGGAGGAACTGGGTTCACCCCCATGTGAAACTTTTATTTCACGAGATACCACATGGCTTAATTGCCACGAGATTGGCATTTTTCTTTTATCTACTGACCTCCAAGTGAGAGGACTCTTCACACCGCTACTTTTTTGTGCAAATCTGTAGCACTGACCTGGCATTCCCAAGCGCCATCCTCGGAAGAATTGACCACATCTGATGCTACCTAGCGGCCATTTTCTGGTGAAAACTACTGCTGCATTGTGGCATAGTTGAATAAATATTGCTTGGTGTATATTGATGCATAATTTGAACTGTATACACCAGCAATGCTTTTTCGACTGTAAAATGGGAAAAGCTGTGTTCACCAGCAACTGATCTAGCGGGGAGAAAGCTTTACCAAAAGTAAGCGTTTATTGTTATTGTAATAATTTATTCCATTTTTATTAATATTGCGTAAGATGTTTATGATACTTAATAAAAAAGGTTGTATTAAAATTTGCGACATAACTCATGGGGCTTCACCAATAAAGATTTCAAAGAGTTCAGACAAAAAGAACTTTTTATTTTAAAACTATGAAACGACCCTATGTAAACAAGAAAATAAGTGCATCACTAAATAAATATTAATATTTTTTCACCAATTTTTTCATTTTAAAATATAATTTCAGACAAAATTTTAAAGAGAGCTTGGATACAGTTATATTTATAACCGATTGAAATGTCAGAAAGTTTTGAAAATGAAAACTATTTTGTTATTGCTATGTTAAAGGAGCCAACATGAAAACACACAAACAAAAATATATATATATAAGAAAACATTTCTTTTACAACTAGATAACAATATTTTTTCTCGAAATTTTTACACAGGTTGTAAAACCGTTTATTTATCACCAATAAAGATTTCAAAGAGTTCGGACAAAAATTACTTTTTATTTTAAAAATATGAAACGACCCTACGTAAACAAGAAAATGAGCACTTTTATCACTAAATATCAATATTTTTCATTTTAAAATATGTCATACAAAATCTGGTTAAAGATATAAAATAATAAAAACTTGATGTTTCTTTTTAAATTTATTATCATGGGGCCGGGCAACGTCAGCCGGGGGTCAACTAGTATTAATATTTAAAATATATATTGATATAGCCCATTTATCACACAAATCTAAAAAAATTAATCAATTTAAGCTTGAAATTAATGCTTTTGTCTGCAAAAAAAAAGAGGGAAAATTTTCCTGCTAAGAAAAATTGAAAAGTCGTCAAATTTTGGCAATATGCATTTTCTGGTAAATTCTAGCAACCTTTTCCCTTTTGCTGGTGGTTCTGATGGAGAAGAGATATTTTTCGTCGAACATGAATAAAACAAAAGTTGTACGGTGATGTCATCTCTTAAGTGACCTTAGGGGGTCATTCAAGTATACCCGTAAGCATATTTTTAGTAATTTTATACCCCGTCCTTCCCTTATAAGAAAAAATAAGCAAATAGTAACCCCCCCCCCCCCATATTTTTTTTTTTTGCTTATGTATGATTTTGACATTTTGTACGTCAACACTGTTTGCCAGGAAAAAACAGTTACAATCAATTTACACTATTAATCTTACAAATTTATATAAATAGGCATAGGGGAGACCGGTACACACTGGACCTATGGACACAGTGGACCACCCCCTAATATTTTATTTATTTAAATTTTTTTTAAGCTTCTCTTCTATCCTAATAGACAACAGCACTGCAATGATTATTTATAGCCTTCAGAAAATATGTTTAGCTCAGATTGAACTATTTTATCCTGCTTTGTTGTTTTGAGCTTCTAAAAGTAAAATTTTTCATCATCATATTTTTATTTTTTTAGTAATTAAAGGTTGTAGATAAATAAAATAAAACAGTTTTTTTGCAAAGCTAAGATATTTGTTTTTATTTTACTTTAAAGTTAATATGTTTAAAAGAAAGCTATAAACAATAATAATATGATTATTTATTGAACTTCAACATGGGGTACAGTGGACCACCCACTCCTGGGGCACAGTGGTCCACAATCCACTCTGCTCCTGTAATGCAGAATGTTCAAAATATTTAATAATTGCTTATTTTCTATAAAGAACGATTGTTTTAAAGTAGATTTAACTGTAAAATAAAGTAAACAAATAAAAATAACAATTTATTTAACATAGTAAGAATTATTTTGTTTTGTATTTACTGCCTTTGATAAATATAACTGTAGTCTAATTGTTGATGATTCTATTCAAGTAAGATTCATGAGACGCAAATTGAATGGAAATCAGTTTATTTCTCCCGAAACTGTAGATGAATCTGCTGTTGATGTCAATGATTTCATAATGTTGCTCTCACACCCAAAATTATTTTTTGAAAATCCCAGGCTCAATCTTACTCATAAGTACTTTGGAATTTCATTTGCAAATTTTAATGTGCGCTGACTTTTTTGTACTTAAGTAATAACTTCAGCTAAATTGCAATTGTTCCTGTATTAATCTGTTATTATTTTCAAAATATAATTAATTTTTTTGTTTTTGTTTCAAAATTTATATTACTATGTTATTTTGCGGGTGAAGGTGCAACAAAAAAGAATTAGATTAATGAAAAATAGATTTATATCGTATTTTAGATAATACCTAATAGTGGTCCACTGTACCCCGGTGGGTGGACCAGTGTACCCCGCTTCCGGGGTACACTGGTCCACTTTACAAGTGCAAAAAAATTTTTTTTTGAAAAATGTATTGAAAACTATGTTGTGAGAAAATTATGATGGATGTAAGAAGGTTTAAGGAATATTCAAAAATATTTTCATACATATCGGTCAGTCTGTTAAAGAGAAAAAAAATGTTAACTGAAAAAGTGGTCCACTGTGTACCGGTCTCCCCTAGCACATTTTGCGCAAAGTTTGATACCATCACAGTGTGGTATCAAAAGAATGCAAAATGGTTTTAATATATTGTTGTTTATTGCATTGAACAATAAAACTTAACAATGGGCCCTAACTTAATTAGTCATCATAACTAAAATTTTTAACAGGAATCATAGAAATGTTATGCGTTTGAAGTTCCGAGCGGACTACAGAATACTCATTTCCCATCATGTATTTTTTCTTGTTGTTGCTGTGTTGTCTAATGCATTCATAAGAATTGTCATAATCCCCCCCTCCCCTCTTCTCCCTGTCAGCAAAAATAATCAAACCCTGAACTCCTCCTTACTGCTTACAGAATACTTGAATGGCCCCTTAGTGTTATTTTTAATTTTAAGAATTGTACACTTGAGCAGTCAAAGATGCTTGTTTATAATTTTAAATCCTCAGATTATTTTGCTTTGATGGATTTGAATTGGAGCAGGTGTTCAATATTATTGAAATATTTATTTTACATGAATTTTATAAGTGAATACTGGATATCTAGCAATCAGTGCTTAATTTATGATGGAGCTCAGCTCTGATACTTCTTTGTTTTCAGTGAATACTTAAATATAGCCAGAGCTTATAAATATTGTACATCACAACTTACCAGGACATTCGTGAATGTTTTATATTGTTGGTTGATAAAAAAATTTTAGTAAGATTTTCTGAATTTTTTTTTATAAATGTTTTTGCTATTTGTTCATTTATTAGATTTTACTGTATATATATATATGCATAGCTGCCAACTAATTCTTATCTGTGTTGCTACTAAATCCGGATAGTAATATTAACATTATTTAATTGCAAAATTCTGCAATTAAACCAAGTCAAGATTAGGGGAAGACTTCTGTTCGGAAGTACTGGTAACAAAAAAGTGGAATAGTTGACAGCTATTTATAGACTAAATTTTCTGTAAACCTCAAGCCGAGGACACTAATGTAAAAACATTTGCCTTTTACTTCCGGTAAGTTATTACTTTTGGCACCTTTGCTTGGCGAAGTTTGTTTGTTTACAAATTTGATGCTGTCAAATCTATGAAATACACGCACTTGAAATTCAAGGTTTTGTGAAAAATAAAGTATTTATTTATTTAACTTATTTCTTATTTTATATTCTGACTACATTTTAACAATACAACAACCATAGTTGTATGGGGAAAAAAAATTATATATTTTAGATACATATATGTAAAGATGCATTCAAAAACTTGTAACATTATTTAGTGCGATACACAGTAAATATTTACTATTCTCAAATTATGTTTATGATTATTTATTACTATCATTCAAAAATATAAAAAAGGATTTTATTTATTTATTATTGAAATCAAATACTAAAATATTTTAAAACCTTTGTTAATAAGAAAACAAAATACTTCTTTATGTTTATTCTGTGAATAAATTTGCAGCAATTTATTGGCAGGCAAAATCTGCACTCTATTTTTTGTGACGCTATTTAAAGTACAAATTAGTAATAGTATTAGGTTCTATTGTTTGTTATTTAGAGTGAAAAAACTATAAGACTAAGTGATTGATTGAAGCATATTTGATGTAATATCCCTAATTCTTGAAATTTTAATGTTTACGCTATTGTTGTTGGTAATAGAACGTTGAAATAGTTTCATGTACATGAATGATTTTTTTTTCATTAGTCTAAATTATTTTTTATTGTGACAATATTGAAAATAAAATATTGATTCACAACCTCATATTATTTGTAATTGAAATCTTCAACAGTTATTTTGATTATTAATTTAAAATTTCCAACTGTACTTTATTTTTAAATTTTACAATTAAACAGTTTAAGATATTTTGAACGATGAGGAGAAAAAGTTTAATGAGAATAGTTAAGCTTAATATAATATAAATGCAAGTTTAACAGTTTAAGTTTATTAACATTGTTATTTTTAATAATAATCTTTTTAAGCTTATTAAGTTTAGTAAAGATAATTAATTTAAAAAATCTGATGTAACTTTCAAGTGAAAAATCTAAACGAAAGAAATAATATGTTATAAATAAAACAATACAAATAAATGACATATTAAGTTTACATTTAGGAACAAATTAAATATTGTTTACTCTTCTGTATAACTTTTAGTATTGATTTTTAAACAATTTAGATTAATCAAATACTAAGAGAAGCCTTTGTTATTATTTTTTTTATTGGGAACATACATCTGACTTGTGTTATTGATACAAATATCCGCCCCTTCATTATTAATCATAATTACAAAATAAACAAAAACATATCGACAATGTAGCACTTTCACGATCGCTAGAAGAGAGCAATAAACCCCCATTTATGGCATCCATGCCACCGAAAATGACTAAATTATGCATTTATTTAAGCAATATTGCATAAAAATTCATATACCTGCCCTATTTTTTCAAATTTTAAAGTATTTATGTATATACATTTTAAAAAATAATGATGTAAAACTATTTAAATTTAACGAACTATCACAAAAAAAAAAATCAGAATCTTTGCCAAATGCAATGCTGGCTTTATGTCAGTCTAGCACATGACATTAATCGCTAAATATTGTTGTTATTACCATTATTAGTATTCTATTAATTTCTTTTGAAATATAGACTTATCATTCATTTTATTTAAAACTAGCAAGCTACGCTGGTCAATTTCTCTTAACGAACTTTTAATCAAACAAAATATTGACATTTCACAATTCACTCTTATATTTTAACAGAATAATAAGGCTACTATAATTTGTGACTCGTGCCAATATACACGTCAGGACACGTCGCCCTTATCATTATCATTATATGCATGAAAGTTTCGCTATGGTACTCCATTGTGGAATTTGGTAATTTTTGAAATTCAATATTTGAAAAACGGCATAATCATTAGATTTGAAATTTATATCAAGAAAAATACAATTTTTTATCTTTCAAACGCAGTTTGTCTAACAATTTTCTGACAAATACTTTTCGAGCTATTATTTTTTCAGCAACTTCAAAGGTTTCATTTTCGAGATTAATCTGTGGCAACAATTAGCAAAAAACCCAGTCGTCAACATCGCATAGCTTTTTATTAAAGAGGCTGTTGGAGCAGGGATTGTCACCATCACTTTTAAAATCGGTTCTGTAGTTCCAGAGATTCCATAAAAATTGTAATTTAGAATGATTTTAGAACGCTTTTCGCACATACTCACCCTTTTAAATTTTTTTTTTTTTTTTTTAAATTCTTAGAGAGCATTTACATCTTATAAGTAACTATAATGCCGAATTTCAAATTTCTAGCTCCTTCAGTATAAAAAAGACACAATTTTCGCAAATTTTTTGCTCCTGCACCCCATTGGGGTTAGTAGCACCGACATAAAATATAGCCTATGTTGGAGTAGGGATTGTCACCATCAATTTGCCACCATTACTTTTGAAATCCGTTCTGTAGTTCCAGAGATTCCATAGAAATTGTATTTTAAAATGTTTTTAGAACGCTTTTCGCTTATTTCACCCTTTTAAATTTTGATTTTTTTTAAATTTGTTCCTAGAGAGCATTTACATCTTATAAGTAACTACAATGCCAAATTTCAAATTTCTAGATCCTTCGGTATACAAAAAAATCGCAATTTTAGAACATTTATCGCTCCTGCACCACCCCTGGGGTTAGTGGCACCGACAAAAAATATAGCCTATGTTGGAGCAGGGGTTGTCACCATCAATTTGCCTCCATCACTTTTGAAATTGGTTCCGTAGTTCTAGGGATTCCATAGAAATTGTAATTTAGAATGTTTTTAGAACGCTTTTCGCTTTTTTCCCCCTTTTAAATTTCGAATTTTTTTTAATTTGTTTTTAGAGAGCATTTACATCTTATAAGTAGCTACAATGCCAAATTTCAAATTTCTAGCTCCTTCGGTACGCAAAAAATCACAATTTTAGAATGTTTTTCACTCTTGCATCCCCCTGGGGTTAGTGGCACCGACATAAAATATAGCCTATGTTGGAGCAGGGGTTGTCACCATCACTTTTGAAATCGGTTCGGTAGTTCCAGAGATTACCCCCTACAAACAAACAAACAAACAATCTTTACTCCTTTATAATATTAGTATAGATATGAATTTTTCATTTAAAATACACATATCACATATATTTAAAGTACATGCCTTTCACTCATTTATTTAAAAGAAAAATAATAATAAATGAAATAACACAAAAAAACAAAATATTTTATTTCAACATTAAGCCATTGTTTCTAATCTAAGCAAGTGAAAAATAAATGGTGCTATAGCTGGAGGGGAAAAAAAGATATTGGCAAGATAATATAATATTGGCCCAGCTAACATAAAAGTACCTTTTTTTGTGATCTATTTGCAAAATCTGTGATTGCTTCTGACAAAAATTGGAACCACTTCACAAAATTATTCTTAATAAAAGAAGCACCTTCACAAAATTATTTTTTTATAAAAGTGAACACTTTACATTAAAAAAAGAAAAAAAAATGTTGGGATTTAAAATGTGTAATTTGCAAACAAAATAAGCTCGCCAAAAAGGTAAACTTAACACACACACACACACACACACATATATATATATATATATATATATATCATAGTTTGAATTTAAGAGTAACTGGATTTGAGTGTTTGTTACATCATTTTATTTTTCTCAAAACATAATTAAAAAAAAAAAAATACCCATGAGAGAGATGGAAAAAAAAAAAAAATCTGCATCAAACTTTGATGTGAAATCTTTGATGTACAGTAAAATTTACAATTTTAAATACATTTAATTTGCATTTTACTGTGAAGACTTTTTTTTTTTTTTTTTTTTTTTTTTTTTTTTTGTGGGGAGGGGTTTGGGGTGTCACAAAAAGTAGATGTAACTACATTCTATAATTCTATATTGTAGTGATTATATGATAAAACAAGCTGCCAGTGTGATCAACTGATACGTGCTATTAGCATGTACCTTGGAGAAGCCTCATGTATAATGACAATCCTGAAACGGCCCTAGGAGTGAATGAAAGGGTTTCACTCATCACTGTTTCTTAGAAGGGAAAAAATAGTTCTGTGTTTTTAAATAAATGATAAGTATTACTATTTGTTTCAAAAGTATAACTGCACTGGCACAAAAATGATATACGCATGTACAAATAAAATGTATATAGGACTGAAGTAAATATCAAAAACATATTTAGACTTTTAATTTAACTTGTGAAAAGCAGAAATATAATGTTAGATATACAAGTCATATGCAATAAAAATTACTCTCAGATAAAATGAGCTTTCACTGTATTCTGAGTGACTTCGAAATCTTATGATCGTCATTATTAAAAAAATATAATGTTTTATTTTTTGAAACCACAAAAAAATTAATAGTTATCATTGATTTATTAACGGAAGATTAATATTTTTGTGTGGCATTATTTAAGACCCTCTAATAGCGAAAACTAGCCAAAACTTTCGATTATTTCCACGCAAAACATTTGTTAATAACAAGACAACGACAACAAATAATTATTTATTTATGTTTATAATCATTCACAGCTGATATGCTGATATCGATACGTAAATATGACGCTTGCGCAGTAAAACCTTGTCTATGATTGGTTAGCGCTAGTGCTTCCCTATAACCAGTGAAAACGCTCTTAGGTTAAGGTCTTGGGTCGCTGGGTTTTTTAGGTAGTTGGGTCGACCAGTGAAAACGCAGCTTTTGAGACAAAAAAACTCACAAATAATACCCGGTTTTTTCCACCCTTTGCAACTCTAACTACGTGTGACGATTTAAAAGTCATAAGTCTTAATTAGTTTGCAGGAGTATGTGTGGGTGCCAGGATTGAACCTGGAACTAGAGTTGCAAAAGGTGGAAAAAACCGGGTTCATTCCCGGCAATAAACCGGGTTTTTTGGGAGGGAAATATTAAAAATTTCCGGGAGTTTTCAGAAAGTTTTAGACATGGAATTTTTTTTATTTGTAAAAAAAAAATGTTTTTTACAAATGTAAACAAAATCAATAACACAAATGCAGAAAAATAGCTCAGTTTACATGAAAACTCACGACATATATGGTTAAGCTGTAGAAATATTAAGTAAGATAATTAAAATATCATAAGTAATTTAATATTTTAATCGTGGATAAGTAAAAAGTGCGAGAGGCAGATGACAGATTCATCTTGCCTGACATGAATATAAACATCACCCCTGTTCTCCGATTCAGGCAATGTAAACAAAAACAAGCAAAACTGATAGAAATCAATGCAAAAATGCACTATCTCACAAGCAAATTTATATAGAGTCTACCTAAATACTAAATAGCCAGCTAACAGAAATTAAACAATCTTAATTTTTAAAGAAGCATTCAAATCTTTACCAATTCACGGTCGCCATTGTTTTAAATCAAATGAGTTATAATAAATTATAAAAAATTAGAGCACAAAATCCTAAGTTTTGTGGATTCATAACGAAAAACCTATTTTAAACTTTTCAGAACAGTGCTTGAAATTTCTTAAAGATAAAAATAATTAAACTGAAAATAACTATAGTTTTGTTTACTTTCAAAATTTCCAATATTCCCCAAAATTTCGGGTTGATGCCCCAAAATTCCCGGGTTTATTCCCGTCCCTCAAAAACTGCTGGTTTTTTGCAACTCTACCTGGAACCCACGGGCAGTAGGTGAGATCTTTAGTGCCGAGAAAAAGGCTAGCTCGATTGCTTCCTGCGAGAAGCTCGTATTACTGCCCGTACAAGATGGCATCGCCACAATACTCCACCCCATTGAGGATAACTTCTCGTTAATGTTGAACGAACGATGTTCACTCGTATTGCGCGGCGGTTGCCAGGTTGCTGCTGTCACGACGTGCTCACGTGTGACCCCGATATGTGCGGCGTGACAGGCTTTTCGTGCTTTGCGTACTGGGAGTGTTTTCAGTGCTGCCATCTGTTGAACTCGAGAGGAGGTGATGGTGTCGACCAAGGTGCGTGTTCGTTTGTCCAAGGTCACCAATGCAAGAGTATGCGCGGGGGCCAGGATTGAACCTGGGAACCCACGGGCAGTAGGTGAGAACTTTAGTGCCGAGCAAAAGGCTAGCTTGATCGCTTCCTGCGAGAAACTAGTTTTACTGCCCGTACAGGATGGCGCCGCCACAAGTTCATGTTAAGTTGAATGAACCAAATCCCATAGAACCCGATAAAATAAATCACCCACCTGGAGATTAATATTCATAAATGGTGGTAACCAAGGGCTGAAAAAATTATACCGAAATTTATTTAGTACCTGTAAGACCTTAGAAGAATGTTAGAAAATATTTTGCTTGAATCGGATCAATATTAAATCCAAAGTTTTAGTTCCATTTTCCAACACCAGGGAGCGCACTCTGTGCTAAACCCACGTCTTTCCGAACGGAACTCCCACATGCGTCCCCTGTATAGGGGCAGTTGCAATCAGCTGATCAACCATTGTATTCACTTGGAGGTAAAGGTAATTCCACCAATCAGAACTGCCTATTTGTACTGTTTACCTCCAACGTGACGTCAATTGCAACTGCTCTATAGCAGGCGTGCTGTGCACTCTCTGAAAATCTGTTCCACTTTCCACCGCCAGGGGGCACCAAATCTATGTCTTAATTAGTTATCTATATCGTAATTAGTTCTGTTAAGTTGAATGAATCAATTCCCGTTGAAATCGTACCCATAGAACCCGAGAAAATGAATTTTCCTCTGGATATTAATATTCTTCAATGGTGGTAACCATGGGTTGAAAAAATTATACGGAAGTTTATTTAGCACTTGGAAGAATGTTAGAAAAAGTTTCGTTTCACTCGGACAAATTTTAAATGCAAAAATATTTTAGTTCCACTTTCCTTCTACAGAGGGCGCACTCTGTTCTAAACAAACCCCTTTCCGAAAGAAACTCCGGCACATGTCCCCTGTTCTTACGATACCATATTGCAGGCGTGCTGTGTACGCGCTGAAAATATTTTAGTTCCACTTTCTACCGCCAGGGGGCGCCAAATCTGAAATCTCAATTACTTATCTACATCTTAGTTAGTTCGTTGGTTGAATTAACTAATCCTCGTGGAAATCGGACCCATAGAACCCGAGAAAATAAGTCTCTCCCCCCTGGTGATTAATTTTCAGAAATAGTGGTAACCAAGGGCTTAAAAAATTATACCAAAGTTTATTTAGTACCTGGGGGATCTGAGATGTTAGGAAAGGTTTCGTTTGAATTGGACCAATATTAAAAAATATTCTGATTTGGGAGGTAGGAGGAAAGGATGGAGTCCGATCAAAGCATTAACGCGATTTTTAAATTACGACCGGACACTCTCCTCCCCCTCAAAATTAAACCAACGACCTTTAATATTAAGAATTATCGTTAACTTTTGAAAATGAAACAAAATGAGTTTTTTTTTTTTTTTTTTTTTTTTTTTTTGACATACAAATACAGTAAGTTATCGTTGGCCATTTCTGAAATCAAATACATAAATGACGTTACGAACATGAAAAAACGCTAAAAATCGCATAAAACAAATCGCGAAATATTCACAAATCGTTGTTTGAACTCGCGATAACTTTTATTGAAAAGAGGACAAAATTTACAATAGGGATGTTGGAATCAGCTGATGATCTTTTCATCCGCCAATCACAATTACCTAGTTGACTCCCAGCCGTGCCTACAATCCTCTCAGCTACTAATCACAAGTGCCCTCCAACGATGTTTGACTGCCGATGGGCGAGTTGTGACGTCATTTGAAACAAAAAAAGCTGCAAAACATGAAAATGCGTTAAAAAGCCCATAAAAAATTAATTAAAAAATATCTAAGCAAAGAATCCAAATCGGGATAATTAGTAACCTGCCCTTCCCTTTTAAAATCACGATTTTTTATCTTTAAAGAATTATCAACCCTCTCCAACCTAAAAAGAGAAACAAATGACGAATTTGGGCATAACTGAGGCGAAAATGGAGGCAATCAATGAGCCAATCAAGCATTCTGGGGAAAATTTCTTAGTGGCAAAGGAAAAAATTCGTCAAAAATATAAAAATCGCTGTACAATTTCCGAATAAACTTTATTGAAAAGAGGACAAAATTCATTATATTGAGCTAAACACACATGTGTTTTTCATAAAAAAAAATCATATTTAAAAATGAAGTGCCCAAAGGTTAGACACATATCTTAAAACATCGAAACATATTAAAATGTTATTATTCTATTCCATCCCTCATTCAAACCTTGTCTATCGCAAAAGTGTCGTATTAGACCGTGGGCCGAACTGGCTATCGTACACATTCGTTACAAGTTTTCAGGGGCAATTATATCTAGATCTTAAAATCCACTAAAATGTTATATAAACTGAAATATTTACTTTTCTGGATTAAATAGTTGCACATTATTTACAAATTATTAAAAATAAAATGCACTATTTTTATCTTGACCGCATCACAAAGTCCAATCAAAAGCCGTGTACTATAATATGCCTCCTTGGAGAACCAATCAGCGTCGCCGTATTATCGACGTTGCCGTATCGTGCATCCGTCAAAACGTAAACAAACGGATGGGTCATCAACAAATATTAATAAAATAATAGCAAATCGTATAAAAATCCAAGTTCAGTTGTGAAAAAAATATTTTACAAATAATTATACATAATAAACAATGCATATTTTATTAAAAAATAGCAATATTTTTAAATATATATACGTAAAAATTATTTTTTAATGATCTAATCACAAAACATAGAAAAAATATACTGATTTGTATGAAAATAAAAATAAGGTTTAAAAAATATTTATACATTATAAACAGTACATATATTTTACTTAAAATATATGTACATCGTGCATCCGTCAAAACGTAAACAAACAGATGGGTCGTCTCGTCAACAAATAATAATAAAATAATATCAAATCGTATAAAAATTCAAGTTCACTTGTGAAAAAAATATTTTACAAATAATTACAGATGATAAACAATGCATATTTTATTTAAAAAAATAGCAATATTTTTAAATATATATACGTAAAAATTATTTTTTAGCGATCTAATCACAAATCATAGGAAAAAATACACTGATTTGTAAGAAAATAAAAATAACGTTTAAAAAATATTTATACATTATAAATAGTACATATAGTTTACTTAAAATATATGTACATCGTGCATCCGTTGAAACGTAAACAAACAGATGGGTCATTAACAAATATTAATAAAAAATATATGTACATCGTGCATCCGTTTAAACGTAAACAAACAGATGGGTCATTAACAAATATTAATAAAATAATAGCAAATCGCACAAAAATTCAAGTTCATTTGTGAAAAAAATATTTTACAAATAATTATAGATGATAAACAATGCATATTTTATTAAAAATTAGCAATATTTTTAAATATATATATATATACGTAAAAATTATTTTTTAATGATCTAATCACAAATCATAGAAAAAATACACTGATTTGTATGAAAATAAAAATAAGGTTTAAAAAATATTTATACATCATATACAGTACATATATTTTACTTAAAACATAAGAATTTGAAATAGGTAGTAATTAAATGACACTAGTAACACCAGTATTTTAATATACAAATATTAGGTCTGTTTCTAGCAAATGTAAAATCACACATTCACTGTGTAAGAAATCACTCACATTTTTAATTCTGTGCATCTTTATAAAATATACAGTGGGAAATAAAATTATAAAAAAAAAAAAATTTCATGGAGAATAAGGCAACATATTCAAATATAAAGAGATGTGAATTGAAAATTAAGTTGAAGAAAAGTAAAAAATTACAAATAAAAATTTATCTCTTTTAATGTAAATTAACAAGAACAAAAAATCATGCATCAAGCATAGATTATGAAACACTTTCCAACACGGTCAGAAAACTGTAATGAAACTTCACCGTTAAATAAGGTAAAAGAAGATATGTAACTAGTAGGTTTAAAAAACATATAACACAATCAAAAATACAGTTTTGAAATTACCTTCCAGTGTCAAAAAAGCAGTCTAATTATTTTGTGCACCCCTGTATATAATCAATAGATGTGGATATGTAGTATTATAAAATTTAGTTCAGTTGTACATTGTTCACAATTAGCAATTTTCGCCAATCGATGGAAATGCACTCGAAATCTTTTGTACAGCCCTGTATACTATCTAAAGACTTTTGTACATACCACATATTAAGCTAAAAGGCAACTTAAAACTCAATTGCAGTAATTACCAACTGTAAACGACAATGTATCTTTTTCTTTGCGTAGCCCTGTATATGAATTTATTTATATTCCACAAACTTCTATTAGCCTACTAAATATAGTTCAGCAGGAAAATGCGTAGACACAATTAAAAACTACCCTTAAGCAATTCACTCCCATAGTCTGTAATACTTAGGGGAGACCGGTACACAGCGGACCTATGTACACAGTGGACCACCCCCTAATATTTTATTTATTTAAAAAAAAATTTAAGCTTCTTTTCTATCCAATGGACAACAGCACTGGATTGATTATTTATAGCCTTCAGGTAACATGTTTAGATCAGAATGAACCATTTTATCCTGATTAGTTGTTTTGAGCTTCTAAAAGTAACTTTTTTCATCCTCATATTTTTCTTTTTTTAGTAATTAAAGGTTGTAGATAAATAAGATAAAACAGCTATTTTGCAAAGCTAAGACACTTGTTTTTATTTTACTTTAAAGTTAATATGTTTAAAAGAAAGCTATAAACAATATTAATATGATTATTTATTGAACTTCAACATGGGGTACAGTGGACCACCCACTCCTGGGGCACAGTGGTCCACAATCCACTCTGCTCCTCTAATGCAGAATGTTTAAAATATTTAATAATTGCTTATTTTCTATAAAGAAATATTGTTTTAAAGTAGATTTAACTGTAAAATAAAGTAAACAAATAAAAATAACAATTTATTTAACATAGTAAGAAATATTTTGTTTTGTATTTACTGCCTTTGATAAATATAACTGTAGTCTAGTTGTTGATGATTCTATTCAAATAAGATTCATGAGATGCAAATTGAATGGAAATCAGTTTATTTCTCCTGACGAATTAATCGTTTTTCCGCAGCTTCAATTCTTGTTTTATCAGTGAATTTATTATAACACTTTTGATGGAAACCAATAGCAGAATCATTGGGAATATTCAGTTCATTGTCCACTGAAATATTCTGCAAGTTAGAAGCAATTTCTGCTTCTGCACCACCCAAAGGGAATGCAGTTCCTAACCTTAGTCCATGTTATTTTTGAAAATGGTATAATTTTGTCTACCACATCAGTTAAATGTAAACAACAAGTCTCTGGAGCAGAAACTGACATTTTAAAATAACTTTAGTCAGTTTATTGTAATACTTTTTATAAAATGAAACATAATTACTAAGAATGTTAAATTTACGTTATAAAGAAATATTTCTAACGATAGAAGCAAGTCCTTGGAGATATTTCAATTTTTACGAAAAATATGCCACATATTTGTAAACATATATGAAAACGAAATAAGATACGCAGACATTTAAAAAAGTATTTTGACTACTAAACTATTTCCCTATAAGTAAAAAATAAATTTAAATGAACTATATAAATATGTATCAACTAAATATTCTGCACAAAATTTTCCGTTTGTTTACAAACAGAAGTGAGGAAAGTGTTAAAAACTGCCACAGCACAGTGACTCTGATTGGTCGTCATAGAAGTAGTGAAAAATTCGTACATTATGATTGGAGAGTAGTATAGTTTGGCAGTAAAGGTGTAAAGCGGTTAATAAGTAATAAGTTCCCTATATTTTTGAATATTTTCAAATAATGTGCAAACTTCATTTCCAGAAAAATGTGTCTTTCAGTTATTTAGTTAGCATTTATATAATTGTAAAACTTTTCAGATTGCCCCTCAATACTTGTAACGAAAGTAAATTAAAAAAGGTTTTTCCAGCTTGGCCCACGGTCTAGTTCTACAGGTTAAGTCAATTAAATCTAGTCTAGATGGCTCCCCAAAATAGATATAGCAAAAACACAAAGGTCTTTTACCTGAGCCTTGTGGGTGTCGTTGTAGTCAGTGCGTTATTGTATGAGCCGCATTTCATCATCATAACCGGATAGCAGTTCTCGAAAGACATCGTTTGTTTGTTCAATCAGCATAGGATATTCGTTGAATACACGGCGCAGTCCGAAGGCACATATCCGTGTAAAATACCATTCATAAGGTCTTCATGCTGTTTATCTTTCATGATCTTTCAGCTCTGAACAAAGTTGCATATAAGATAAAGTGGCGACGACTGTATGGAAGATCACTAGTAAACTAGCTTGTCATTGAAAGTTCAGGAATTGTAGTTTCAATCGCAACAACCAGGAGCACTGCAACTGTGCGCGCATCCTCCCATCACAACACTTTTCAAAGAGTTCCAAGAAAATGTATGATCTGTGTTGCACGTGGTGGTAACTGTTTTCAGAGAATGCTCATGAATTTTGTTTTGTGAAATCCACTTTAATCCTAATTAAGTTAATTACTTTTGTATATATATTATTTCGTACATGTTTAATCTCTTTTTAAAATTTAATTTGCGTAGGTATTTTCGTTGTAGAAAAGACAGTAGCTTGATATTAGAAATATATGTTTCGGCAGCTTTCATTAATATTTTTATTATTTAAGCTATATGATATGTGCCATATTTTATATTTTTAGTTTTTTTAATTAGTGCAAATTCTTTAAAAGTATTTTTATTCTAATAATTACAGAATGACATTTGGTTATTATTTGTTTACATTCTTCTCGCAATTTTAAAATACTCATGTTATAATTCATATACTTAAAAAATCGTCAAAAATTTCGATTTTTAATAATAATGTTTTGTTTTATGTAATATTTAAAATTTAACTTATACAAAGTTATTAAATCATTATTTTTCAAATTAATTAAACCAATATTTCTTTTACGTATCCTAATATTTTTGTGCTGTATATTTTTTTTCATTTAATAATACTATGACACATCAGATAATTTTGTATGTGCAATATTTAATTTATTAAATTTTCGTTGTACAAGTTGCTTGGATTTTAAAGCATTATTGTTATTATTTAACTTTTTAATACATTTTATTTCTACGAACTTTAAAATAAATTAATTTTGATTAAATCAATCCATTTAAATATTTGACATTTTAAATGTGCATAATAATATATATGAGAGATTTTGAATATATATATTTATATTTTAAAAATAAATATTTGGAAAAAAATTAAAAGAAAAATGTAAAATCACAAGATTTAAATAAAAATGAAATTATGGAGCATCAAGTTAGATATAATGTAAGATGCAAATGATTCTCAAAACTATTGTCCTTCTGTATAAATGAAAATATATTTAAAGAATTTGATAAAAACTAAAACTAAGAAAATATGTAACATGTAGATCATACACAAATATTTTTTTAATAATGATTTAGAAATGTATTTTTCTGATTTTGCCCAGGAATTATATAAACTCTAAATTTTGTTTGTATATTTCTTAAAAATATATTAATCTTTACGAAATAAAATTATCCAGAAATATTTAACTTGCTTCATATTTTCATGTGTTTAATCAAACTTAAACAAATGAGCGTATTTTAGCAGACTCGTTAGAATTTTAAGAGAAATAAAAAAAAAAATAAAAAAGAATTTACCATACATAAACAGGGTGCAGAATACACATTTTATCAAAAGCAATTAAATGTTTTTTTTTTTTTTTTTTTTTTTTTTTTTCACCCATCAAAAGATTTTGCTTTTAGTGCTGTCAAGCTTTTTAAAAATGGTTTTGTATTTTCCCAGAAATACTTTATTTTTAGAAAAAAGTTTTAAAGCAAGGGACACAAATGATTTTTTTTTTTTTTTTTTTTTTTTTCAGAACAAACAAAATTGGAAATTTTATGTCTAAATGTTAATATATAATAAAATGTGTTTTATGTATCCTCATAAAACAAATGTATTTACAGCACTTATAAAGATTTTATAGATAATGAGAAAAACAAAGAAACTTATTTCCTCTTTTTTTTTTTGGAAAAGAGCTTTAGATTTTCTTATAAAAAAAATATTTTTCTGATTTTGTTCATGAATTATATAAACTCTAAATTTTGTTTTTATGTTTCTTAAAAGATAATCTTACGAAAAAAAAAAAAGGTTATGCAAAAATATTTATTTAAACTAACGTGAGATTTTCATACATATTTATAACATACCTACTTATCAGCATTTTAAGAGGGAAGAAAAATAATTTTCAAAAATTGCAATTATTTCATGAGTTTATAAAAAGGGTACAGAATACATTTTTAATTAGGTCATTTATGGAATTTTGGTTTATTTCGCGGCAGTATGACAGTAACGGCAATCGTAAATTTTCAATCCTGTCATTAAACTAGAGTGATTGAAAACTAATCAGATTTTTCTGTTCACTTGTTATAATTGGAGAATACAAATGTTTTTGTAAAAAACTATTTGTTTTGACTATTAACCTCATAATATATATTCAATTTCATCAAATTGAAGTCTCTTTGTATCAAGTCTCCTAAACACATTAAATTTTATATTTAAAAAAATATATATATATATTATATCCACTTTCAAAAATTAATCTTTTAAAGTATTCGTATTCTTCACGAAATTATAAAGTATAAGAAGTAAACAGAAAATAACTAAGATTAAAAATTAAAAGAAATACATAATCTGATTAGTTCATTAAAAATTGAAATATTTCAGCACTCTGGGTTTGTTTAGTGACAGGATTGAAAATTTCTGATTGTCGTCACTGTCATACTGCCACGAAATAAATATTTACATTTCCGGCCATGAAAGCAGAACCAAAATCTGAGCCACGGAGGAAGATAGATGGAGGGGAAAGTAACGTTGAAATTTTACAATACAGTTTTTCCCCTCATAGATGGCGCTACGGTAAACTGACGGCTGTCTTAGCCTGCTTCTGCAATGCTTTTCAATGCGAAAAGCATTCATTTTTTAATTGTTTTTGATTGAAAATTTGAACTTTAAAAAAGTCAAACAAGTAGAGATTTCATTAAATAAGGATTTCTTCTCAACATGCATATATTTTAATAGATATTTGGCGTTTCGATTGCTTTTTATAACTCTTTAAATAAGAGTTCATCCTGACAAAAACATCTGAATAGTCATTTAAAAATAAATATCACGGATATTGTACTGCGAAGAAATACGGAATGGACGTATAATTTTTAGAGATTAAAAGTATTATTCAAATTTTCTGAAATAAGTTTTAATCTTGCTTATATATCGATAACCTTTGAATAATTTAATAACTCATAACTTTTTATATCTATGCAATTAATATTATGTACATTTAAAAACAAATTTTTATCTTAATTATTTGGGAAATAAAACTTGAATAAATAATAGGGTCTATTAACTAATTTTTGCAAGAATCGTAATGGACGTATAATTTTTAGAGATTAAAAGTATTATTCAAATTTTCTGAAATAAGTTTTAATCTTGCTTATATATCGATAACCTTTGAATAATTTAATAACTCATAACTTTTTATATCTATGCAATTAATATTATGTACATTTAAAAACAAATTTTTATCTTAATTATTTGGGAAATAAAACTTGAATAAATAATAGGGTCTATTAACTAATTTTTGCAAGAATCGTAAATTGTGACTTTAATATAATGTTAGTTATGAATGGTCCAAAAACTCTCTTTTTTTTTTATATCATACATAAATGCTTCCTCTTTCATACACACTTATACACTGCTACAGATAGAACAGCCCAGGTAGCACAGCAATATCGGTCCGATATTGCCCAATATCGGGCAATCTTGGCCTGCATCGGCGAAGACTGGTCACCTCTTACCGATATTGGCCGATATTGATCAATGTTGACCGATGTTGAATCTGTAATATTACAATTTCTCTAATGTTCGATATTTAAATTTTTAACTTATATATAGTTCTTTTTTAGCAAGGTAGCAGACAGAAAACAATTTTAACGACACTTTAAGTTCTGTAAACCTATGGCAAAAAACTCATATTGGCAAACATCGGGCGACATTGATCAAGATCGGCAGGCTGCAATTCAACCAATCAGAGACAAGCATCCTTTTTCTTCAGATTAAAAACATGGCCGCGGTCAAGCCCGCTAGTGTTTTGTGTGAAAATTGTAAACATCTTTAAAGAAGACTCTTTTTACTCTCTAATCGGTATGTATTGCTATTACTTATAATCTGTACTGCTTTTTGAACATTTGAAGATATAATTTTATGCATTTCATGAAATAACTTTAATTTAAACGTATTTTTTATCTGTTTAAGCCTAACGCTAATTGGTATATATCGTTTAATGTTTCTGTTATTATTTTTTTGATTGATTGTCTTGATTCTAATGAACGATTTTTTAAATTTTGTCATAGAACTAGAATGCGTATAGGTATGCTATTGAAATTGGTATTTTCTATCTCAAATATTTTGTGCCTTTGTGTAGGATGTAGCTTATATATTTACTTTTAAATTTCTTCCTAAAACCATTTTTCACGGCAATCACAGTGGAATGTATTTTCAAAAATATTTTTAATTTTTCAGTTTAATAAGATTTACATATTTTGTTTGATTTACGATTTTCTGTGTCTGACCTTTCATATTGTCATTTATGTTTTAAAGTTTAAGATAAATAAATTACTGTTCGAGCATACACAATGCAAAAACAGACAAAAATTACTCACTTTTTTAAGTAATGTACCGTTTATGTTTTTAAGTAATGTATTGTAAGTATGTAATTGTATATTTTGTAAAATTTTTTAATATAACATTTTAATTAACTTTTAAAGTAGTTTCTAAATTCAGCACCTCCATCTCAGTAACTTGCATGGTTAACCAGGCTAAGTATTCTATACAGTCTATAAACTCAATACATAGTAGTAGTAGTGCATTTCCCAATCTCCCTCTATAATTATCCTTTTAATACTGGAAAAGTGTTAAAAGTAGAAAATGATATTTGTAGTAAAAGATGTGAGAAATCTTCACTTTTCAGAATGGTCAAATTGAAACTGTAAATATTAGATTTATTTTATGGGGCAATTTGTTTTAGATATCCCTTTTTAAATATTTTTGTTGATCCTAATGTCGCCCTATGTAATATACAGGCATGAAAGTTCTCAGCTTTTTAGCTGAAATAGGCTTTTTTTTTATGTCACTTTGGCAGCTTCTGAGACTGATGCAATATTAAAAGGATAATATGAAAAATTAGAGAGGAAGCTTTAAAATGCACTAGTTTTGATATTTGTAGTGAAAGATGCGAGAAATTCTTAACTTTTTATAATGGTCAAATTGAAATTGTAAATATTAGATTTTTTTATGGGCCAATTCGTTTTAGAGATCCCTTTTTAAAGATTTCTGTTGATCCTAATGTCACTCTATGTAATATACAGGCATGAAAGTTCTCAGCTTTTTAACTGAAATAAACTTTTTTTTTTTTTTTTAAATGTCACATTGGCTGCTTTTGAGACTGATGCAATATTAAAAGGATAACATTAAAAATTCATAACCTGAAAATTTAGAGAGAGACAGAGAGGGGGGGGCGTGATAGATAAAATTGTAATGGTGTACAAATTCCGTGCTTTTAAATTTTCCTTGTAACATGTGCAACATTTAAAATATAAAACAGCAATAAAGAAAGGTAATAATATAAGCTTAAAAACTGATTTTAAGATGCATAACAAAATAACTATTAACTATCTTTGCTCAGTTTTTTCTAGCGTTTCCCAGTTTCAGCAAATATTCTTTCAAATGCAAAATAAAGGAGGGGAGGGGGGTTACTAAAATAATAAATAGAAATAATTTTTTAAAAAGCACTAAACTAATATAATATATATATATAAATTTTTAACTATTTTGTGCTCATAATGCTTGCACATCATGCAAATTTTGCGATATTATCTCTGATTTTGCTTTAGTGCGTTTTCTTCCTGCAATATTTGTTTCAATTTGAGCAGCTATGCTAATATAGTGCAGGAATTTTAACACGAGGATGTGTTTGAACTTTGAACTCATAATATAGCATATAGCATGAATAATGGAAAATAGTTGTGAATAAAAACAATAATGGTTTACATATACCTAAATCAATTACATTGTTTAATTTTCACTGATATTTATTTCTGCATGTTATATTGCAATAATAATACTTTCATGCCTGTATATGTATGGGAAGTATGAAAACTTATGGTGATCATGAATCTGCATAACTTAGAAATTTAAACTTTTCAAATCCTATTTAATTACTGTATGAAATAAATGTGCCAGACTTATAGCATAAAAAAGCATCTTAATCCCACCTAAAATTTAAACTTTGCATTATTTAATAATGAAATGATGCTCACAAGCTAACGTTAAACCAGGGGAGTTTTGTTTAGAAATTTCTCGTTTGCATTTTAATATTTTGAAGTGATTTTTTTACATAAAATATCTGAGGTTGATGTTTATCTGAGTTTCTTTGTACTTTTCTGATTTTAGTTGAATTTTTTTTTTTTTTTTTTTTTTTTTTTTTTTTTGAAGACACTTTTAGTTTATATCACTTAAGATATTTCAAAATTATTGATTTTTGTTTTGGTTATTTATTTTTATCAGCTGTCAACACCTTCTCATTACTTAAAGTAGGGGTGCACAACCTGTGGCCCGCGATCGGATTACTGGTGGCCCGTGGATCAATTTCGCCGATCGGACGCAAAAAATCGCGAATTTCAACCATCGGGTGTGTAAAAATCACAAATTTTGCCGATCGGGTGCGTATAAATCGTAAATTTCGCCGGTAGGGTGCGTATAAATCGCGAATTTCGCCGATCGTATGCGTAAAACTCGCGAATTTTGTCGATCGGGCGCGTAAAAATCATGAATTTTGTCGATCGGGCCCGTAAAAATCGCGAATTTTGCCGATCGGGTGCGTATAAATCGTTACTTTTGCCGATCGGGTGCGTGTAAATTGTAAATTTCGCCGATCGTCTGCGTAAAAATCACGAATTTTGTCGATCGGGCGCGTAAAAAGCATGAATTTTGTCGATCGGGCGCGTAAAAAGCATGAATTTTGTCGATCAGGCCCGTAAAAATCGCGAATTTTGCCGATCGGGTGCGAATAAATCGTTACTTTTGCCGATCGCGTGCGTGTAAATTGTAAATTTCACTGATCGTTTGCGTAAAAATCGCGAATTTTGCCGATCGGGTGCATAAAAATAGTAAATTTTGCCGATCGGGCTCGTAAAAATCGTGAATTTTGCCGATAGGGTGTGTATAAATCGCGAATTTTGCCGATAGGGTGCGTATAAATCGCGAATTTTGCCGATCGGGCGCGTAAAAATCGTAAATTTTGCCGATCGGGATCGTAAAAATCGTGAATTTTGCCGATATGGTGCGTATAAATCGCGAATTTTGCCGATCAGGTTCGTATAAATCGTAAATTTCGCCGATCGTATGCATAAAAATCGCGAATTTTGCCGATCGGGCACGTAAAAATCGTAAATTTTGCCGATCGGGCTCGTAAAAATCGTGAATTTTGCCGATAAGGTGCGTATAAATCGCGAATTTTGCCGATCAGGTGCGTATAAATCGTAAATTTCGCCGATCGGGCACGTAAAAATCGCGAATTTTGCCGATCGGGCGTGAAAAAACGACGAATTTTGCCGATCGGGCGTGTAAAAATCGCGAATTTTGCCGATCGGGTGCATAAAAATCGCAAATTTTGCCGATCGGGAGCGTAAAAATAGTAAATTTTGCCGATCGGGCTCGTAAAAATCGTGAATTTTGC
The DNA here is from genome assembly GCA_963931845.1 of Maratus michaelseni. Taxonomy (NCBI): domain Eukaryota; kingdom Metazoa; phylum Arthropoda; class Arachnida; order Araneae; family Salticidae; genus Maratus; species Maratus michaelseni. The sequence continues at coordinate 215,553,077 of OZ007597.1, read as the reverse complement.
CGATAGGGTGCGTATAAATCGCGAATTTTGCCGATAGGGTGCGTATAAATCGCGAATTTTGCCGATCGGGCGCGTAAAAATCGTAAATTTTGCCGATCGGGATCGTAAAAATCGTGAATTTTGCCGATATGGTGCGTATAAATCGCGAATTTTGCCGCTCAGGTTCGTATAAATCGTAAATTTCGCCGATCGTATGCATAAAAATCGCGAATTTTGCCGATCGGGCACGTAAAAATCGTAAATTTTGCCGATCGGGCTCGTAAAAATCGTGAATTTTGCCGATAAGGTGCGTATAAATCGCGAATTTTGCCGATCAGGTGCGTATAAATCGTAAATTTCGCCGATCGGGCACGTAAAAATCGCGAATTTTGCCGATCAGGTGCGTATAAATCGTAAATTTCGCCGAACGGGCGCGTAAAAATCGTGAATTTTGTCAATCACTAGGAAAAAAACTGAATATTGTCAATCACACGTGGAAAATAAATGCAAGATTTTTCTATCCTTGCCAACTGAAATGGGTTATACTGACTAAGGAGGTGGTTGAGTATAGGGAGCTAACTCTCCTTTTATAAAATTAGCAATTTTATGAACATTTAGGCCGATTCTCTCCCTCCTTCCCCAAAACAAAATTTTGTTCACCCTACGGATGTTGGCTCGCGACAATCCAGTCATTTTTGTGACTGGCTCTCCTCTTATAAAGGTTGTGCACCCCTACTTGATATCTACATTTTATGACTGAATATGTTAAGAAGCACAATTTAATATATGTTTCTCCTCCTCTCCACCTTCATTCTTGAAAGCAGAATTTTTTTTCGACATTGGCAATCTTTAAAGTTAAATTTACTCCCTCAAATAAAGTCAAGGAGTATTTTCACTCTTTGAAAATAATCTTAGCTATATCTCTTGTATAAATACAAACGTAAACTGTTGATATATCCTTGCCAACAGAACTGAATACGTTGACTGGGAAGGAAAGAACCTAGGGGGCTACCCCCCGTCACACCTCCTGTAAACAAAATTCTACTGATGGTGGCCCTCGACAACCAGTCATTTTTGTAAGTGGCCCTTCGCTTAAAAAGGTTGTGCACCCCTAACTTAAAGTCAAATAAACATTTTTAATAAGGATTATAACTTAATAAATTTATTATAAAGTAGTAATAATTATTACTTAATAAATTAAATCAAATCTTACCAAATAAAAACAAAACCCATTTTATAATTTTGTCTTACATTATAAAATACTTCATAAATGTTTTGTTTTATCGTTTTTTTTTTTTTCAGGATCTCAATCGTACCATGCTTTTTGTCATCTGCCAACCTCTTGTGGACAAAAACGGTCATTGAGTCTTCAGAATCATCTACTTAAGATACTCTATCGTAAGTATGCATGTTTTGGGATTTTTTTATTCTGATTGTCATAACAATGAAAATGACTGGTCCAAAGTATGTTTATTTGACTTAAAAAAAAAAAAAAAAAAAAAAAAAAAAAAAAAAAAAAACTGAAATTTGGCAGGTATATTATTGTAGAATTGTAGTGAATAGTATATATTACGATAATTATCCTTTTAATACTGGAAAAGTGTTAAAAGTAGAAAATTATATTTGTAGTGAGAGATTCGAGAAATCTTCACTTTTTAGAATGGTCAAATTGAAACATTGTAACACATCATTGAAACACATTAATTGTAAATATTAGATTTTTGTATGGGACAATTTGTTTAGAGATCCCTTTTTAAAGATTTTTGTTGATCCTAATGTCGCCCTATCTAATATACAAGCATGGAAGTTCTCAGCTTTTTACTGAAATCGTTTTTTTTTTTTTTTTTTTTTTTTTTTTTTTTTTTTAATGTCACTTTGGCTGTTTCGGAGACTGATGCAATATGAAAAGGATAACATAAAAAAATAATGCCCTGAAAATTTAGAGAAGGGGGGAGGGAAGATAGATAAAATTGTAATGATGTACAAATTCTGTGCTTTTAAATTTTCCTTGTAACATATGCAACATTTAAAATATAAAACTAATAATATAAGTTTAAAAACTGATTTTAAGATGCATAACAAAATAATTAATATGTGTGCTCAGTTTTTTTTTTCTAGTGTTCCCAGTTTCAGTGAATAGTCTTTCAAATGCAAAATGAAGGTTGGGGGGTACTAAAATAAGAAATAGAAATAGTTTTAAAAAAAGCATTTCTTTAAAAAGTGCTAAACTAATATATATAATTTTTTAACTATTTTGTGCTCATAATGCATGCACATCATGCAAATTTTGCGATATTATCTCCGATTTTGCTTTAGTGTGTTTTCTTCCCGCAAAGTTTGCTTCAGTTTGAGTAGCTATGCTAATATAGTACAGAAATTTTAACATGAGGATGTGTTTGAACTTTGAACTCATAATATAGCATGAATAACAGAAAATAGTTGTGAATAAAAACAGTGGTTTCAATTTTAATGTCTTTTAACTTTAATTGCATATTTATTTTACATATACCTAAATCAATTACATTGTGTAATTTTCACAGATATTTATTTCTGCATGTTATATTGCAATAATAATACTTTCATGCCTGTATATATATGGTAAGTATGAAAACTTATGGTGATCATGAATCTGCATAACTCAGAAATTTAAACTTTTCAAATCCTATTTAATTACTGTATGAAATAAATGTGCCAGACTTATAGCATAAAAAAGCATCTTAATCCCACCTAAAATTTAAACTTTGCATTATTTAATAATGGAATGATGCTCACAAGCTAACGTTAAACCAGGGGAGTTTAGTTTAGAAATTTCTCGTTTGCATTTTAATATTTTGAAATGATTTTTTTACATAAAATATCTGAGGTTGATGTCTATCAGAGTTTCTTTGTACTTTTTCTGATTTTGGTTGATTTTTTTTTCTTTGAAGACACTTTTAGTTTTTATCACTTAAAATATTTCAAAATTATTGATTTTATTTATTTTTTTTAGAACATAATATTTTTCCCAACAGACTGTTCATCACTTATTAGTCTTGAATCAGTAAGTTCAGACTTAGATTCAGAATGAAGAAATCAAAAAAATAAAATTAATAAATTGTTAATTTTATTAAACATTAAATTGATTTGCAGAAAGTTTTTGACACAATATTTATGTGCGCAGAAAATTTTTGGTTTTATATAAGTCTGCTGATTGATGAATTTTGCTATTTTTTACATGCATGATTGAAGAATTTTACAGGATTTTTTTTTTTTTTATGATGTTAGGCTGACAAACTTTGCACTTTTGTGGTGATGGACTGATGAATTTTGTACTTTTTTACTAAGACTGAATGATAAATTTCATTGAAATTGAGAATTTGAAATGTTCTGTAAAGAAGCACATTGTTCTGTGACATACATCACACTTTTAACCATATTCTGCTTTTGGTAAAAACTACTTTCTAGGGAACATTTATATAATTTTTGACGTCACTTCTGGCAAGAACTAATATTTCAATCTATGAAAAGTGAAACAGATGAAGGAATCAATGTCTGGTGGATATCCCCAGGTTTGATTGCTCTCTGAAGATCACGAGTGTGTAGTTTTATTGTGTAACAAACGACTACCATGAGTGATCTTCTGCAAGCACGTAAAATTTGATGTTCCTCTGTGCTAGCTGCTACTTTAAAAAATATGTTGGCTTGAAATTTTACCTTGAAGATCTATTGATAGAATAGGAGTATCGTTTCTGTGCCGAAAAAGAAGAAAATGAAGTAAGTTTATTGAAGTAACGTCAAAAATAATATCGATGTGGAAACAAGCTTTTTTTATATATATACGAAATTATTTAGCTAATCATTACTTAGCTAAATTAAGTTTTCATAAAAAATAGCATGTTAGTTTCGATTAGTCTGCAGTTTTAAGATAGTGAAAATCAAATTTTGATAGTTGCATTCTGAATTATCCTGTGGCTCATCGGTAAACATTTCCTTTTTTAAAAATACTTCTGCAAATTAATTAATTTTAGGTACTTTGTTGTTGTAGTGCCCCTATCCCACACTTAATAAGTGTCATTTATACTATAAACACACTAAAGCTAAACAAAACTAATGTAAAAATTAAGAAGGTTAAACTATTTTGAAAGTTATTCACATCAATTTAATGATTAGTTACTTTTTTTTTTTTATCTATTCAAGCCTTTTTTACAAGGGTAAACAACTTCTTAAACTGCTAAAATATTCTTTGTATTGTAGGACTTTTAGGAGAGAAATCTAGAAGCATTCTCGAGTTGAACTCTTTTAAAAAGGGGATTAAAATGTTGAAAGGAATGCCCCCTGTATTGAAGGGAATTCTATCCCAAGAGAAAATGAGTGTAGAACAATTACAGAGACATTGAGATTTTTTTTATCAATCACCATTGTCAGCTTTTATCTGTCTCTCCAACCTAGACTCATATGTGATTAATTAAAAGACTTGCACATTCACCAATTATCTGCGAAAAAAATATGACACTGCGTAATTTTTATTTTTTCTTACTCGTGTATAAGTCGACCCCCTATTTTCAGCTCCCAAATTTTGTCTAAAATTCTTCGACTTATACACGAATATATATGGGATATTGTTAAATAAATAAAAAGAAAAGTGCCCAGTTAAACTGATGGCATTGAGCTCACAGGCTAATCACACTAATTGAAAATAATACTCTTATTTCAATGAATAATGCCCCTCGAAAAATTAATTACGGGGGAATAACCCCCCCCCCTCCCGTTTCACATCTTTATACTTAACCAATGAGCCTCCAAATCTCATCAGGAAAGCGCCTTATCAGAATGAACCTAGAAAAAAAAAATTGAAGCAAATCGGATATTTCTATCAACAGTTATCGCGTTACGTACATAGATACGTATTTACATACAGAACCTGCGGGCACATTAGCTCTCAGGCTTTGATAGCCTGTGAGCTAAAAACGAATTAAACAAAAAATACTGTTAATTTAAAAAGACATATGTACACTGTACAGTCATGGAAAAAAAAGTAAACGAGTAATGAAGAAAGTTAACAATCGATTGGAAATAAAGTCTACTTTTAAATTATGTATATAAAATTTGTTTAGAGGGCCATCTACATATCAAAATGAAACCATTTTTTTTCCATACAATACCCAAGTTTGACGCTATAAATCAATTCTTCACCCTTTAATTAGCCTAAATCCAAATTTTCATGAAATTCGTACGATTAGTTTCCGAGATATTAATTATTTTAAAATGAGCCTATTTTAGGGGCTGTATCGAAATTGAAGTTCGGTACTCGATTACTGAAATGCTACAGAAGGATTATGTCACTTCTATTAACGTATTATTTCTTGCCAATAGGACCATTTCACTCGTTTAATACGTTTCGACTGTTGCCAGCCCAAATATTTCAATAAAATGAGTAAAATATACTTTTCAAAATCATGCTTTTCTGCATATTATAGTAAACCACCATTTTGACGTTTTTTAATGATTATTCGTAAACTATTGGAAAGAAAAAATTGAAATTGAAAATACGCATAAAGCAGGACATAATAAACATAAATCTATCTTTTTTTTTTTTTTTTTTTATACTTACAAATTTAAGGTTTTTATGTTTTGGCTTTTTAGTATTACAACCACACACAAAATTATCACATTAGGATTATAATTTCAGAAGATATTAATAAAAATATGAAAATGTAAATTAACATTAGAATCTCTAAATTTTGAAATTTTATAATTAAAAAACTTATTTTCCAAATGAATAGAAATTTCGTTTCTAGGCATTGTTTGAACCGATGATTTAAAATATATAGTCAAAATTGGATGTTGCCACTGAAAAAACAAAGTTTTGCCTGGTTTTGATTTGCAGATGGCATCCTAAGCAAATTTTATATAAATCATTTAAAAGTCGACTTTATTTCCAATCGTTTGCTACTAATAACTTTCTTTTATTTTAATTAGTTGCCGAGTTAGTAGGGGATGTTTACTTTTTTTTTCCACGACAGTACATACTAATTAATGTAACTTTTTTTTTTCCACGACAGTACATACTAATTAATGTATCATCCTATATCTAAAACATTCATTTGCCACATATTTTATATTTCCAATAAATATGGCGATTAAAAACACCAAATATGGGATTTTTTTTAAAAATCCGTGTTGCAGGTGTAAATTTTTTGTTAACCATGCTGTCATAAAACATATATTAATTAAACACGTCTTGATTGAGTAAAGCACGTCGAAAAACCGAGAGGGAGAAAAAATTATTTCTTCGGAATAAACTTCGAACTCTATAGTTTGAACATATAAATTAAGAATTCACTCGTGTCATTACAAATGAAACGTCTCATCGTTAAAATACGTATTGTATGTTGTTGTTTTTGTTATGGCCAATTATCTACACGGGGGGTGAGGAGGGGGTGTAGGCCGGCGGGGGGATCTTTCTAAGGAATCCTAACCTGTCTTTAAAACAAAATTCGAAGAAAACAGCAGAACACTCCGAACGGTTAAGTCGACGAATTCGGCAGGTGTTTGAACCCAGCATCTGTTGCCGACCAGTTTTGACAGCAATCCTTCACAGCCGCTGAAGGGGTAAAATAATTATGAAAAAACCGAAAATTAGACCTCAAACTAGGATATAAAAAATCTGATTTTCTTTTTTTTATTATTTAAATCATTTTTTTTTTTTTTAATCGGATTTTTATGTTTTTACCCCATTTGTTTAAATACAGAATAGCAACCAACAATTTTTCCTTTCAAAACAATTAGTTCTTTTATTACAGACAAAATCTATGTTTTTATTATGCTTTAATTAATAAAATTATAATTATTAGTTTGTAATTATAGAAATTATAAAAACTGCAAATTATTAATTTCATTAGCTAATAGCATACAATAACAAAATGTACATTAATACTTTGTAATAATAATGTAAAACTATATTAAATACTTCTAATATGAAATTTAACGTTTTCCCCTCCTGCTGGATTCAATAATCAATTATGTTTTATCAATTTCAGTATGTTTGCTAGAGTATAATTTTATTAAAATACACTGAAACTTTTTCTCACACACTTCTTACTGTAGACGACAATGTAACAGAATTCTTTTATTTTTTATGTGTCCTTGTAAATAAACTAAAATTTCAATAGGAAGAGTTCTACAGAAAACCTCAATAATACACAGCAACTTAGAAAATAGAATCATACTTAAATATTACTTAGTATATATACTAGATTTTCATACTTATATATACTATATTTAAATATATACAGTAGAAGATCTTTATACAGTCAAACCTCGTTAACACGAACATACTTAACGCGAATTACTTTTTAACACGAACTGTTTCCGATTACCCCGTCCAGTTGTATGTAATGTATTTAAGTTCGGATAACACGAACTACTTTTAACACGAGCAAAAAAAATTTCCCCTTGAGTGTTCGCATTAAACATAGGTTCGATTGTAATGCAAACCTAAAAACGCAAGGTTGTGCGTTATATGGATCACATTTTACACATCTTTAAATTTACTTTGTAAACATGGCCAAATAAGTCTGAAACATATAAAAATACATTAGAGTATCTTTATACTGCATTCCTTGTCACCTGGAATTATCCAAATTATAAATTTTTGCATTTTATATATCATTCCACATTGTTTAATTTACTGTATAAACATTGTCCAACTATACCTGTACCAAATCATTCATTATATTACTGATTTTCAAAAATGTTTATTGCGATAATAGCAATTGTATCATTGAAAAGTTCTGAATTTATGAGATAAAGTTGAACTAATGTATCAAATTCAGTTTTCTGGAGAGTAGCAATTTTTACAGTGTGGGAATTCAGGGGCTTCTTAACTGCAAAATTCATTGTTTACATCTGAGAAGTTGTGCGTTACATGGGAAATTGCATTATAAGGATCTTCTATTGTATTAACACTAGAAGGACGGTGAGCGGTCATTTTGACAGCTATCGAGTGAATATATTTCAGTTCGAACCAGAAATTTCTTTATAAAATAAGTTTAAAAGATACAAAGAAAAAAAAAAAGTAAAATAAATATGTTAAATAGTTTTAAATAAAAATTCTGGTCTAAAATATTTTTATAAAACTTGAGTAAAATATCCTGTCTTTCTATTGTTAACTAATAAATGTAATAAAATATTTTATTTAAATTTTTATTTTTTAAAAAAAAGTAAATCACGGTTAAAAATTAAAATTTTCAACTTTTGTTGTTTTATTTTTCTAAAAAGATTCGAGTTAATTTCAATTCAGACAAGACTTGTGGAAAGAAAAAAAAAAGTGATTTAAATTTATTTAATGACGTTGTTCGAAAAAGAAAAATGTTGTTATCTATACAAATAAAAGCAAAAATGTTTGTATCTGTGTAAAGAATATTAACCTTTTTAAAAAGAAACCAAATATCCGTCTTTTAACACAACACTACAGAATATGCAAGAGCCCCTATGAGGATAACTTCCGCTAGTTTTTTATCTAATTTCCCCGAAAACTTTCTCAATGACCTTTGAGGACAGAGAAGGACACTCGAGCGACTGGACGGCTGGACAAATGCTCCTCCTTTTGCTTCCCCCCTGTCTTCACCTTATGGGCGGAGCAATTCAACACTCAACTAAACCCCCACTAGGGGAGTTGTGCGGAGCAGAATTGCGCACTTGTTTATTTTCTGTGTGTACCTAGAGGAGTAGGCATCTTCCCCGCTGAACACATAGTTTTTTTTTCATTAGTAAATATTAACTTAATTTTACTGGTGTGAAATGACTATTTTTACTGTGTTAGGATTCGATATTTGTCCAGTAGTGTTTCTTGCATACAAACTTTCAAATTCAATCTCATTCTTATTTTTCAAAAGAGCTAATAAACGCTATAATTTTATTTAATGAAGAATATTTGTCTTGAAATTATTTCCAATGGTAGAATGAATCGAATTTCAATTTTTAAATGCTTTGTGAAGGTTTAGACAAACGTGTCGATAAAAAAGTGAGAAAATTCTGTACGTACCTGTAAATAGTCCCCGTTTCCAGGTTGACCTACAGCCGCAAAAAAATTACAAAAACAAAAACAGATAAATACACAATTTTTCGGTATAAAGTAGTTCATATCGTCTTGCACTATATCTATGGTATATTTGATAATTTTTACTATCGGTAATAATATTTATTACCTTTATTTTATTTAAAAAAAAGCATAACATAGTTTGGTTTTGAAATAATTATAGTCTTTTTCTTTTTCTTTCTCTCTTGTTTTTTTTTTTTTTTTCTTGTTTTTTTTTCCAGAAGGTAGAGTATTTTGTTTATTTTTAAATTTTATGGAAACTACTTCTTTTTATCAAAATAGTAAAAAGTATTACATTACATTTTTTATCAGGTTTTAAACCTGAATTATCCCCTCCCCCCACTTAAATCTAATAAATAATAATTTTTTTTTTAAAAGGAGGATTGAACTTTGTGCCGTTATTTAATAACTAGCAAAACCCGCGGCTTTGCTCGCGTAATTCTTGAAAAATGCCAAGTGGTATTCGTTGGCTTATTTTCATTAGAAGAAATTTTACTGCCACAGATAATGCAGAAATTACCAATTAAGCCACATTAATGTTGAAAAAAAATCGAAATTTTAGAACGTTTTTCGCTTTTTTACCCTCCCTTCCCTCTGTGTTAGTTTCACCCATATAAAATATAGCCTATGTTACAGCAGGGACTGTTACCATCACTTTTAAAAATGGTTCTGTAGTTCCAGAGATTCCATAGAAATTGTAATTTAGAATGTTTTTACACCGCTTTTCACTCATCTCACCCTTTTAAATTTCGAATTTTTTTAGAATTTGTTCTTAGAGAGCATTTACATCTTATAAGTAACTACAATGCCAAATTTCATGTTTCTAGCTCCTTCAGTATAAAAAAAAATCGAAATTTTAGAACGTTTTTAGCTCCTGCACTCCCTTGGGGGTAGTAGCACCGACATAAAATATAGCGTATGTTACAACAGGGACTGTTACCATCAATTTGCCACCATCACTTTTGAAAATGGTTCTGTAGTTCCAGAGATTCCATAGAAATTGTAATTTCGAAAGTTTTTAGAACGCTTTTCGCTCATCTCACCCTTTTAAATTTCGAATTTGTTCTTAGAGAGCATTTACATCTTATAAGTAACTATCATGCCAAATTTCATGTTTCTAGCTCCTTCAGTATAAAAAAAATCGACATTTTAGAACGTTTTTCGCTCCTGTACCGCCTGGGGGTAGTGGCACCGACATAAAATATAGTCTGTGTTGAAGCAGGGACTGTCACCATCTATTTGCCACCATCACTTTTGAAAACGGTATTGTAGTTCCAGAGATTCCATAGAAATTGAAATTTATAATGTTTTTAGAGCGCTTTTCGCTCATCTCACCCTTTTAAATTTCAATTTTTTTTTAAATTTGTTCTTAGAGAGCATTTACATCTTATAAGTAACTACCATGCCAAATTTCATGTTTCTAGTTCTTTCAGTATAAATAAAATTGAAATTTTAGAACTTTTTCGCTCTTGCACATCCCAGGGGGTAGTGGCACCGACATAAAATATAGCCTATGTTGGAGCAGGGATTGTCACCATTAATTTGCCACCATCACTTTTGAAATCGATTCAGTAGTTCCAGAGATTACCCCCTACAAACAAGCAAACAAACAAAACAATCTTTACTTCTTTATAATATTAGTATAGATTGACTTTTCCATTGTACACCCGCTATGTCGATGACTGATTTGCATTATTGGATTCTACTGATATATGTATCCCTTATAATTATTTCTGTTATGAACTCTGTATATGAGCATATTTAGTTTACATATGAATTTGAAAATAACAACCAACTACCTTTCCCTGATTTTATGGTTTACCGCGAAAATGATTAATTCCAAGCCCGTGTTTACCGTAAACCATTCACACTTTCATCGTCTTTCATCTCACCCTCCTAATAAAAAATTGGCTGTTTTTAATACCCATGTTCCTTGCGCCTTAAACATTAGTTCATCAGACAGTTTACTCAAAGCAGAATTAGACCACATTAAATCCATTGTCATTGACCGGGTTTATCCTGTTGAAATCGTTGATTCAATTAATAATAAACTATGTTCGCAATGAAAACTTAATTATGCTTCCATAGTTTCGGAGAATTAGCCATCAAATATCCAAAATTTTGAAAAGATTCGATTTTAAAGTAATATATGCACCATTAAATAAAATCAAATTTGCAGATCTCAAACATTCAATTGACACATTTTCACACTGAGGATTTTACAAGATATCTTGCGAGTGTGATAGAATATGCATAGGTCAAACTAAGCGACCTCTTAAGGTCCGCTTGGGGAACATAAAAACTATGTTAAAAATTGTAACATTAAACGCTTCACTACTGCTAACCATTGCTGGTCTAACAATCACAGTTTTAATTTTTCAGAAGGTTCAATCATTCAGAAGTGCTCATCGATTTACGACCTTGATTTTTGGGAAGCTTATCATATATGGGAGAATTCATGCAACTTAGTTAATCATATGTCCAGGACACCAACTTCTTCAAATATCTTGCTACCTTTCCTTTAATTTATTCTTTTCACCTCCCTCTCCCTTCCCCTTTATTCTTCTCCATACTTAAACTCCTCCAGACTGGCGAAGTGCTTCTGATTGGTCTCCTCTGTCACATGGGATGCCTGACTCCGCTGTTCTTTTTAAACACTCATCGACATTCCATATTGGCTGCGAGCGGAGATTCAAACATACTTACATGGCCTAAACTTTTAAATCTGTTTTTAATCTTTTTAACTTTGGCACTGATGACGGAGCCTTAGAGATTCGAAACAGCTGTTTGCTACTTTATGTGTATTTTATTTTTGCTATTTTTTACGTTGATCATTTATTTTAAAATAATAATTATACCTGAAAATATAAATTTTACATTAGTACAAATAATAATACTCAATAGCCATTCGAAAATAATTTAAAAAGCACTAAAAGCGCTTTTGAATTAAAAAACAATCATTACTCGTGGTGGATGACAATTTGTTTTTCTTTTTACATTCATGTTTTTATAATTCATCTTCCTTAAAACCTAAACTTACATTTATTTATTTATAAATCATCACTCCATCGATGTATTCATCTTGTAATATTTCCAATACAATCTTATACCATCTTTAATTATTTATAAATATTAAATTTATCTACTTTTTTCCTGCCCTCCCCCCTCCCCCAATAATAAAAAAAATAAGATCTGTTTCAATTTTCTATTTTGAAAATACTTGGTAGAAATATACTTTTGGATTTAAATTATTTATTTATTTATTAAATTTCTGCATTTCATTTATGTTTTTATATTTAAAAATTGTCTTGCGCGTGGAGTTCTGACAAAAATGTCTTAGTTTAAGAGTACCTTTTAACTCCGCCCATCGCCAGTCTTAAATGTTTTAATTTATATCCTTCTCCTATGCTTGGAGAAGGGAAAAATCTTAAAGGTAACGTCAGATGGCGATAGTTACGCTTTTTCGGAGCTGCACTTCGTATCTATTCTACCTTCTTTCTGAAAATCCTACAGCAACTCCTTCTCATTGGAAGACCGATAATGTCAAGACAAAAATGTTTTTGGAAATACCTCATAACAAACTCCCAAAATATTCCGTCATTCGTTTCTTTAACACCCGACTCAGATGAATTTTAGTTTTTTCTCTCGAACCTAAAGTCACGTGACTTGGAAAGAATACGGTATTTTGATTGGTAGCACTGTTTTATACGACAAGAAAAATGTAAAAAGAATTAGCAGATGGCAGCAATAAAAGTGATTTTGTTCCCATACAAAATTATTGGTCAAAATACATAAACAAACAAAAACAAGAACGAAAAATCATGCTCCAAGCATAGATTATGTAACACTTTCCAACGCTTCCAAAATAATTTTACAAATCATACCGTTTAATAAGCTGAAAGGTAACATCTAAGTAAACAATTTGGAAAACGCATAACATAATTAAAAACGTAATTTCAGGAATTTCCAACATACACAATATTCGGAAAAATATCCGAAAACTTTTATTCAGCCCTGTATATGATCTATAGATTTGTATATATACTACATAGGATGCTAAATTTTAGTTCAGTTAGGAAACGTGTAGCACAGTTTAAAATTCTCCTTCTGGAGTTTCTGTCAATAAACGGAAATGTGTTCGCGAACTTTTGTGCTGCCCTGTATATGATCTACAGAATTATACACACCACCTAATAGACAAAAAGCGAGTTAAATTTAAAATCGCGTTCAGTAAATTAAAACGCACTTCCAGGAATTATTGTTAACAGACAGTAGAGAATTCTTTTGCGTGTCCCTGTAAATGAACGATGACTGCTATACACACAATATTCTGTAGTAAGCCTCTTGTAATGCACCTTAGTGATATATATAAATTTCAATACGTTTAAAATAGTGAAACATTATTCAAATAAACCGCAGACGATTTTTCTCCATAGACGTAATGTAGCAGAATTCTTTTGACTGTCACTGTAAAGTAACTATAAGTGCTATGCACACCCTATTCCATATTAAGCTTCTTGTAATGCACCTTAGTGATATATATAAATTTCAATACGTTTAAAATAGTAAAACATTATTTAAATAAACCGCAAATGATTTTTCCACATAGACCGCAATGTAACGGAATTCTTTTGAGTGTCCCTGTAAAAAAGCTATAAGTGCTACACACTTCCGTTGAAATAGGGAACATGCTATAGATAACGACAATAACATATAAAAATTGCAGAGCAATCCGAGCATATTTACGGGAGTTAGAGCACGGACAGACGGCCAGACGGCTGACGGCCATATGGCAGACAAACCGAAGTCATAAACACTTTTCAACTAGGTTGGAAAGTGTTAAAAAGGGCAAGGTTAATAAGGAGAAAATTGAAATATTGTGTAGCTCCGCCCTAAATCCATTCCCTTTTTAGTATTTTATATATATATTTGTAAATATTTACACGTGATACCCATTGGAAAAACTGGACACTAAATAAATATAGGCTGTATCTGAAAAAGTGGGCTAAACTTTACGGAGTGATGAAACGCAGCTAGACAAGCATATTTTGTCATAGAATGTATGGCCACGCGAGCCGCTAGGTTGTAAATGGTATAACACATTCCTACGAGAGGTGTTGCCGCAGCTGCTGCGTCCGATTCCAACCCCCCATCCGCTCGAGCATTTGTTTTTAACACGACGGTGCGCCTGCACACTTTGTCTTAGATGTACGGAACACTTTAGATGCAACGTTCCCAGAGCGATGGATTGGTTGAAGTGGTCCCATAGTTTGGCCACCAAGATCGCCGGATCTCTAGTATTTGGACTTTTTCCTGTGGGGCAATATGAAATGCCTAATCTACGAGTGCCCCATTGAAACCGATATGGATCTAGCCGCCAGGGTTGCCGTGTTTGCCGGGGTATTCGGGAAATACCTGGTGTCCTCGCAAATGTGCGATTGTCCCTATCCCGCAGGTGTGAAGCGTGCATTACAGCTGGCGGAAGATCTTTCCAGTAATTTCTTTGAGCATGTACATTAATTACATTGCTGTTAATATTTTATTTTTCAGAAGTATCTCCTCTCATTCTTATGTTAATACTTTAAAGCTGCGATCATTGCGAGTCCCCCAGTATCCATCCTATTGTATTATTACGTCGGCATTTTTTATCTTTTATTGGTTTGGCTGGAATTCGTCACCATCCCTCCAGCCTGTTCCGACGTACTCCGATGGTTGTTGACAGTTTTATTACGGGAACAAGGGGAGATAACTACTATAATTCCTATTGTGCAGCCTCTCTCAAAGCAATAAAAAAAAAAAGGTTACTGTTCAGACTTGGCTGAGATTTTGCCTAATGAAGGGAAATTCTGAGTTAAGATTTTCGCCAAATGTATTAGGAAATCCAGAATTTTTTTTTCCCAAAGATGCTTTAAAATACTTTTTTTTTTTTTGACAGATGAAATCTTGAGTTATAAGTAAACCCGCTTTTACACACGGTTTCAAGTACAAGTCGAGTTGACTTTCATTCGTTCGGGTCGGGTCAGTTTTGGGTTGTGTTTAGACTCTTGCGGGTCGGGTTCAGGTTGACTCGCCACTTTTTCAATTTCTGATACTTATATATTTGTACACTTATACGTTGCAATAGAGGTCAGCCCCATATCTATTCACACGTAGTATGTGTATGTGTGCATAAACTATCACAAATACACAGACAAACTATTTGGTTGAAGAAAAAAAATATAGTTGTGTCAACCAAATATTTTTGTCACTGTAACTCCATCCAAATGTTTGGTTGGAGGGACCAAATTATTTGGTTAGCTTTATTTAGTTGTCATAACCAAATAATTTGGTTACAAGAACCAAATCTATTTAGTTAATAGTTATCGCAACCAAATGAATTTGGTTGTAAGAACCAAATCAATTTGGTTCTTGTAACCAAATCTATTTGGTTAATAGTTATCGTAACTAAATGAATTTGGTTGCAAGAACCAAATCAATTTGGTTCTTGTAACCAAATCTATTTGGTTAATAGTTATTGTAACCAAATGAATTTGGTTGTAAGAACCAAATCAATTTGGCTCTTGTAACCAAATCTATTTGGTTAATAGTTATCGTAACCAAATGGATTTGATTATAATAACCGTATTAATTTGTTTCTTACAACCAAATCAATTTGTTTATTTGGTTCTTGTAACCAAATCTATTTGGTTCATATTATATCAAGCTGACATAAAATTTTGTCAGTCCAACCAAAAGTTTGGATGGGTCTATATTAACCAAATAATTTAGTTCATAGAACTAATTTTTTGCACTCCATACTTTTTAATTAGTTGCTTCAGAGTTTGTTTATTCACAAACTTTCATAGTAAAAATATAATTCTTAAAAATAATTATCTTAGATTTAAACATGTACCCTCTTTTAATTTAAAATCTAGAAAATAAAATATATTTTTACTAAACATTACTTTGATTGAATTTCTTTTAAACAATGGTATTTTTTACGATTTGAAAGTAGAATTCAAATATTTTTTCTTCTATTTGATTTTGATAATTTATTATATTTTTATAGATCTATATTTCTATAAATGCATTTCAGAATCTCTCGCCACTTTCGCCATAAAATTTTTCAAGATGCTCAGTGTCAGAATATAAACATAAAATACGGATGAAATTTTTCAAACTCGATCCCTTTTCTGTTGTATTTGTTGCTCTATCACTGTGTCAGAGATTAAATTTTAAAAAAGGATAAATCACATAATGTAAACATATGATGCAAAGAATTTTTTCTATCTTCAGCTATCTCCTCCCCCGGGTGTGAAGGGAGGGGCAAAAAAATAAATCATGGCTTTCGTGAGGAAATTTTGCTGCATGCTAAGTGTCAGAATATAAACGCAAGATTTGGATGATCGTTTTAAAATTCAGCCCCCATCACCCACCAGGAAAAGAGGAGGGGCATAAAAACGTATCTACGCATTTATCAAGGTTTTAGAGATAAATTTAGAAAGTGGGTGAATTGCAAAATATAAAAAGCAAATACGTAGAATTATTTCGTTTTCTTGTAACCGCCCCCCCCCCCTGTAGAGGGGCGAGGGTCAACCAATTTTTTAATTTTTATTTTTATCAGTTACAGTTTATTCATTCATAAATGCAGATAATTTATTTAGTAGATCAAATAGCATTTTACATTTTTCCATAAAAGCAATGCGACTAAAAAAAAAGCAAAAATAAATTATTAAAAGACAGCCACCAATTGATGTTTAAACCTAGTTTTAGGTAATGGCAATCACAACAAAGTAATAACAAGAAAACAATCGACATGAAATTTATATCACATTTATTAGAAAATAAAATATATTATTAGAATTTCTATTGCTGCACTGAGACTATTTGAAATTTTATCAAGTGTGGAAAAGAAATTCATCCTGCAAACGTGTCAGAAAAACCCGCAATGAGGATCAGAGGATTTTTTTTTTCTTTCTTTATTTTTTTAACACATTTTGTTCTAGTTATGGAATGTCACAAGAGTTCTTTCTATGGAGCTTTATTTGCGAATCACTGTTTTAAAAGAACATGATCTGTATAGAAATTATTTATGTTAAATGCAAGAAAACTTATTACTGATTTAAAAAAAAGTAGATGTTTGCTAGTTTTTTATTAGTTGCGATATAATTTACTCAATGATAAATAATATTCTGAATTACTTTCCAACCAACCAACCTTACTTCTTCAAGTAAGTCGAGTCGACTCCGCAAAATGAGGCGAAACGACCACCCCTGGTGCCATATGGCGACGGTTACGCTTTTTCGGGGCTGAGTGAGGGCTGAGGTTCTCACCTAATCTCCTTTCGTTGACCACACTATCAGCAGTGCAGTCTTGCGAAATATACATCATTTAATCTTATCCTATTTTTCTACAAGTCGGAATTGGATTAGAAATGTATTCTTACAAAACTCTAAATAATAAGTGGTGTGGATGCATTTGATGGAAAGTACTTTTTTTAAATGAAAAATTTGAAAATTAGCAGATGCATAAAAATTATTGCGTAAATTTCTATTAAAATTAAAATCGAAAATTTTCATTGTCACTATGCTGGAGAACAAGTAAATAATTTTGAAAGACTATAAATTACGGATTGATGATGGTATCCCAATTTTTATTAACGTTTTCGATACTGTTAGTTTAGAAACAACGTTATTATTATCATAAGTATTAAAAATTATTCTCAGTGAATTAATATTTTATTAGTAATGGTAGTTAATTTTCACTATACAAAGATTTATTATTATTATTATTATTATTATTATTAAATACAAACAGTTTAAATTATCATATAATCTTCGAAATGCTACAATCCATACACAGAAAATAGAAATTTTTTTATTTCTGTCTGATTAAACATTTTTCTTTTAATTTTATATAACACATGAAATCCCTGTTGTTAGAAATTGCAATCTAGTTAACATCTAATATATTTAAATTTCAATTCCCTACCTTGTACTGTTTTTTTCTTCCTTAAATACGAAAATTAGAAGAATGTGGTTAAATTTTTTGCTTTTCATAAGTTTCCTTAGCATCAATATCAGAAATAGAATATCACAGGCGGAATCAAAAAGCCTAAAATTTCCGTTTGTTGAAACAGACTAGTCAAAGCAAAAAAAAACTTAAATATGCTAGACAGAAATTGACGACATGGATTTTGTTGGGATGTTTATTGTGGTTATCCCATGACCGTGGTGACGCGTACACAACTGTTGTGGGGGGGGGGGGGGGACGGTTCCGTGTAAGACTCCTATAATAGGAGCTGACGCATATCCATTTTATTTCGGATTTAAAGATATACAATTATTACAATACAGACATACATACATAAAAATTAGCCAGAGCCAGGAATCGAACCTGGGTCCACAGCGATTCCTGGCTCTGGCTTATTTTTCACTCCATGTTGGATTTTTGTATTTATTGTATGTATGTCTGTATTGTAATAATTGTATATCTTTAAATGCTGAATGCAGGCGTTGTTTATGTGTGTTTTAATATTTATTGCCAAACGTAATTTATTAACAATTTATTATATTGCCAAACGTAAAATGGCCCCCTCTAAATCATATTCGTGAATGTTATTTGTTGACATTTGGCAATGTTAACCGATATTTCCCATCATCTCTGAATATCCCTTTTTGACATTCACCTTCTGACCGCTTAATTTTTGTTTTCAAAATCCTTTCACCAATATCTCCTCTATTATTACATATTTATAATCATGATGTATTAGAAATATATAGTAAATTTATCATTAGTATTATCATCCTTCAACTGTGGAATTTTTAAAACAAAATTTCTTCAAAAATTGTGTATTATATAAATTTTTCTACAAATGTATTGTCTGTGGAAATCGCGGGATAAGCGGTCACAAGGTTAGTGATATACATTTTATCATTTCTGAATATCATATCTTGACATTGAGCGATATATTTTTTTAACATTCCTGAATAACATTTTTATATATTAAGTTATGCTTTTTTCATTACTTGATAACATTCTTAGATATAAAATAATTTCCCTTTCGCACCGGAAGTACAGCGCCTAGAATAAATAGTGTGCTACAAAATAGTAATCTGCTACAAAATAGTACTAAAAAATTGAATCCAATAAATGTACAACGTTGCTGAAAAGATTACGATGGGATCGCAGCGCCATCTTCTCAACGTAAACATTGTATTAGAATGTTTCAGCTGGTGGTAAGTATTTTAAATACTTAAATTATATCCTTTTCTCCTCTGACTTAATTATTTTTATAAGTTTTTTTTTTTTTTTTTTAATTATGAAAGCATTGCTAAAAGAAGCGATACGCATTGTTTTGTCCCTGGTTGCAATATTATCGTAGAAGCACCGTTGCACATTTATAGGCTACAACTCTTTAGCACTTTTTGAAGCATTACAAGGATAGCCGGTTTCCACACCAAAGATGCACACTATGTATTCTAGGCACTGTAGCCTAAGCAACAGCAATGCCATGACGTCATCTCCCGAAAAACAGCCGATAACGGAATAAAGTACAGGATATGAGTGTATAGCACAGCTTATGCATGGAACAATGGAACAATGTAGTTAGCAGGTTGAAATACCTTGTTGCGTACCAAGTGAACTTCCAGGTTATAGGTAATCGACTAGCAAGGCAAAAGAGAGCAGTGAGAAATTTAAAAAGTTAAAAATAAAATAAAAATATTTAGAAATACATTAATGAGATAAAAGTTTAACAATAAAAAGTAAATAAAAAAAAAATTCCATTAGATCCACTAAGATGACAGACGAAATCAACCGAGGATTGAACCCATCTCAAAAAAGAAAAAAAAGACTCCTTAAAAGACCATACATTTTGTTTAAAAGTTACAAAATATTAAACTTAAAAAATTAAGAACGGATTTTTTTAAATATACAAAGACAAAAGAAAGGAAAAAATTAAGTTTAGCTGACGAGAGGGAAAAACTAAATCTTTATCATCAATTAATAAGGCATATTTAGGGCGTTTACTGCTATTGGGGTCGCTTATGCATGAAATCAAACTATACATGCTAAATAATAAAATTACATATTTTTTATCATGTGAAATGATTACATTTTTTTAATGCATTACTTATCTTTGCAACATATTACTCTGTAAACGTATTATGTTGTAATGTGCTAATTAACGCACGCGAATTAACCTTCCTTCGATATTATTTAATTCAGTTAAATGCTTGAAATTACTTTTAAAACTAGTAAACAGCCTTATACACCCTTTTTGACCAGAACAAAAAGTAAATTCTTCGTCTCGCAATAAAACATGTTTCAGTTTCAAATTTAATATAATACAATTAAAGAGTAGAAGTGCATTTACATATACTGGAGGATTCAAAATAGAGATTATGCCGATTGTCTGTTAAGACGAGGATCATAGAAACATGCTACCAACTGCAAAATGCATTTAAATCGAGTATAGCTTTCAGATATGGCATTTGTTTTACAAGTATCTGTATATATATTAAAATAAGAAATATAATTTTTTATGCGACTTCCTTTCTCTCTGTTCATAAAAATACTGTTCTGCGTCTAAAAATAAAATTATGGAGCCGAAATTCTGGCCGAGTATAAATTAACTCGATGCAGCAAATGACAAACGGTGCTTGATCGATACACAATCTCTTTTTAGAAACGATGCTAATGGTGGATTTAGAAAATTTATAGACTATGCCATCCAAGATGAAATGATTTTTCAATTCTATGTTCGTAATTGCGAATATTACACTATAAAAGATTAAAAAGAATAAATATCTCACAAAACAACTGAAGCAATTATGTTGTCAGCTACGGTTGCCATGAACAGTTGACATATCGCACCCAAACGAATATTATTTTCTCGGTCATACCCCATTTTAAACTTGCTACATCAAATTAATTCATACAGTTAACTTGGTCTACGAAATTCGTAATGCCATAACTGGCGCTGTTTTTGAAAAGATATTGTCTTATCTACCACGGCCCATTTGACACTCACTACATCAATTACGCAGTTGAATTTATATGCCGAATTTATACGATTTTCCTGTAAGCTATGCCCAGTTTCACACTTGTTGATGGTTAATTTATATAGTCTAACTCGGACATCATGGTCTATGAATTTTCTAATTTCATCATTGACATATTTTCTGAAAAGATAATCTCCTTTCACACTTGCTGAATCAAGAAATCACAAAATGTATAAATTATGAAATTTGTATTCGAAAAATAGTATTATAACCAATAACAATTTTAACATAAATCGAATTCTAGAATCTTTAAATGTACAAAAAAGTATAGCGCATTCCTCCCAGTAGTTTTTGAGTTATGTTAAAAAGATTAGATTACAGTTAATTTTACGATTAATAAAAACAAATTTAACAATAATCAGTTAAAAACTTTACATCTACAATATTGCTGAACATCCTCAACGAATAACTTCCTGTTAGGCACATCAAGGTAGCATTTACCGAAAACTCCGAACATGATGTGAAAATTAGATGTTCGTATTAAAATTTCAGAATATGGTACAATTTCCCTTCTAGGATATCCTGATTTGACTCTTGCTGCAGGTTAATTTATGCAGTCCAACTCGGACGCTATGGTCTACAAATTTTCAAATATTATATTGACAGTGTTCTGAAAATATATTGCCTTCTTGGCCACGCGCTATTTCACACTTCTTGCATCATGTTAACACAAAATATATAAATTATAAAATTAATATTCGAAAAATAGTATATAAAAATTTAAAAAACCTATAAAAACCTATAAAAAATTTAAAATAAATCGAATTCTAGAAACTTTATATATGTAACACTAAAAGCATAGTTCATTCCACCCAGTAGCTTTTGAGAAGTTGTGTTAAAAAGATTACTGACATTACACTATGTTTTCTAACTGATAAAGATGAATTTAACATTAATGAGTTGAAAACTCTACATTTGCAATATTTCTAAATTTCAACGGATATCTTCCTGTTAGGCATATCAAGGTAACATTTATCGAAGAATCCAAATATGATGTCAAAATTAGATGTTGATATTAACAATCTCAGAATTTAGTACAATATCAGTTTGAAGACGACTAATGCCTAAGATTATTTTTTAACATAAAGCGAAAGAAGACATAATTTACAATCGAATGGCTATTTACCGTACTTTCTGAGACAATCTCATGAATAAAATGTACATTCCAGAAATCGGTAAAATGTCATGTTTGCGATTTTCTTTACCTCGCCCCTATTAAGTCTGAAATGTGTTTTTTATCAAAAAAAAGCTACTTTCCAGATATAACTTCTAAATTTATTCAAATTATTGTGAATGAAATTCAATTTTAAAATGATTTTCCCATTCCATGTGTCCAAGTAGGAACTTTAACCTTTAAAAAGGTTTTTTTAAATATTATCTGACAAAGAAAAGAAACAGTTTGTGAGTTTCACTCAAAAAACTTGTAACTGAATTACGTTAGAAGTTTTTTGATTCAGTCGCCTTAGTGAATGAATCTCCTAGGCTAGGGTTGCGGTTGAGTACTCAATCTCTATTTTGTATGTCATTAGACGTATTTTTATTCCATACTACAGTATTGTGTAAAGACGGCCGAAGAGTCGACTCTGAAACTGCACTCCTTCTAAGAGCAGAACTGTCGACTTACTGCTAGAAAGCTACCTCGACTCTAAAGAGTCGAACTTTCAACACATCCACTCAGAGTCGAACTTTCCACTCAGAGTGGAAATCGGAATCGAACTAGGAGAGTCGGTTGTCGAAACCAGTTCAACGCAGTATTTGACTTGGAGAGTCGGGAGTCGAGAGTTGAACACAGAGTTGGATTTCGACTCCTCAATTCAGTATCGGGGAGGATATTAGGACGGTGATTGTATGAATAGAAGGGGCGGAACAAAGAACCGAGGTGTTTCGTGAATGATTAATTGAATTTGCAGAATACTGGACACTGGACATGCGAGCAAGCAGTTGTTATGTGTGGATTTTTCTAAAAAAGAGGAAATAGGATTGGATAGTGGAATATTTTCAAGTTGTTTTGTTTCATGAAATTTAGAAAAAAAATTAGAAGAAAGAGAAATTAAATTTTACTTTAATAACAGGTTATTATAAATATGTTCTCTTATGAAATATATTTTATAATTGATGTGTTTTATATAAAAATGTATATCATTTATTTGATTTGCGTATATATAGTTATTTTAATTCATTTTCATAAATATAAATAGTCGCAGATAATTAAATATATATATACCGTATTTTCGGGTGTATAGCCCGCATCTAGTGTATTGCCCGCACCCTTAAATCGAGCAGTACAGTAAAAAAGTTCGTGTATAAGCCGCGCAGCTGCACCGGTGTATTGCCCGCGGGATATACACCATCTACGAACGTATATTTTAATCAGGGTTCGAAATTAGAGGTCAAGTCATGATTTGTAACAGAAATTTACTAAATTTTTTCGTGATGCATAATGCCTACAGCATTTTGGTTAAAAATTAAGGACATCACTACAAGAATTATTCAAATACAAAAAAAGTTGATTTTTTTTACTTTTATATAACACGTAGCTTTTTGTAATAAAAAAGTCTGGTAACGAAGTATCTTGAGTAAGTAATTAAACAGCATTAATTCAGAATTACTATTACAACAATATTACTTATTAATTTATATTGCTTTCGTCAAAATCTTCACATCTCTGTAAGTGCAGTAAAAAAATGTTTTGTAGTGCTGCCAGCTATTAGCGAAATGAAATACGTAATAGTAATTTTGTATTATTTTGACATAACGGACATTTGTTTCTATTTGTAATGAAAAAGTATCAGATTGAAGCAACTTAAAGCTACTATCACACGTACTCTCCTATCACAATCAATATCAGATATTTCCTCCGAAACACGTTTTTCAAGAGGAAAACGCCCGAAAACGGTCCGTGTGATCTATTGCCTCTTGTAACTTCGTCAAGCGCTAACTTATGGGTGTTTGTATCGCCTACGATCGATATCAGCTCGAAATCCACCAATCGGAGCTCTCTAAAAATTGTGTTTCTCTGTTCTTATTCAAGATGACTACCGACAGTGAGTGTACATGTTATGTTTAGCGTGGTACGCAGATATTTAAACCGAACATACAGAATAATTAAGAAAAACGCAATATCTTTGGTAACACAGGGACACGAAAGAAACTTTAAAAATGTGCAGTTATTTTGAAATATAAGAATTACGTATGCGGCGATTGTCCTTTCGGAGTTCGCTATTTTCCACTACCGATAAGAACTTTATTTACTAATTTAAAGTTATTTATTGCGTTTATTTTATTTCAATTCCTTATATTATTTGCTATATGTTATAATTGCACCGTCTTACTCGCCTATTTACTTCTCAAACTGTACTCGATATACTTTTTTCTGCAGCTGTATTTGGCGTTATTTCGTACTTGTTGCCAAGTTATGTCACCAAAGAAGCAGAAATATTTTGGATGCAGTGTGACAATTTTAAAACTTAAACTTAAAACGTTTTTGAATTGAAAAATTATAAATACACTTATGATATCACTGACAATTTTAACTTACATAAGTTGTGTAATGAATCTAGAAATTTTTAATTTCTTATTCCATGAAGATTATTTACAATAAAATTTATTTGAAACAACAGATATTTTTGGGCCCCTTAAATATGTCGTTTCTGGGAAAGTGTCCCGCGTGCCTTGCCAGTAATAGGGAATTAATCCTAAAATAGAAAAAAAAAATATGAAAAAAATATTGTTGATTGAGATTGTCCCAAGTAAAATTAATTTATTGTCAAGCAAGAATAGTAGTCAGAATTTAGAGGGGAGGGTACAAATTTATAGATTATAAGCTCCGTTTTACCGAGTGCTTTTTGTCTCTTTCCTTCCCTTCTTTACTTGAATAACTGGAGACATTACTAGTGATTTACTGATTTTATAATTATTTCATTATGTATTTTAAATTTTCCGCAATATTTTGAAAATTATACTTTTTAACTAAAAAATCTTCAAAAGTATATGTTAAAAATTTGTGAAAAGTTGTATAAAAATGTTAAAAGTTACGTTTTTGTATATAACAATACTTATTAATGTTTTGTTGATGACAAATTATTAAAAACAGAATATTGTTAAACCCCCAAAAAAGCATTAAACCACTTATGTTACTAAAGAAAATAGTAAAAAAATGAAAAACATTTACTTGAAAATGCACCAGGTTTTTTTTCTCAAGACTTGGTATTCATTCTTGGACCATAACTTCATCACTTCCTCATTCATTCAGCCTTTTTATTCGCTGTTACAATGATTCCTGAAGGAAATGGACCCTTGAGAAGTATTTTTCTTTTAAAATTACTAATAGATTTAATTTTGTGCTATCTGCACAGCAGTCCAATACGATCATAAAGCAGTTCCTTTCATTCCCAGTTGTCGAAATGGATATAGTCTTTTGACATAAAAATTTGTGGTGAACTATTCCCTTATCATGCACCAGATGTCAGTGAAGAATTAAAATCCCTATCTTTGTGTTTGTGGCAACAGTGTGGTTGCAAAAACTTTTATCTTCATGCTTGTGGCAACGGCTATGAGTTGTTGACAGTCCAGACTTTTCCCGGTTTCGCTTGCAGCATGTATCACTTTCCAAGCTGACGCAAGGATGTAATTTCTTATCAATTTATATTTAACGATATTAATTATTTATGTATTAGTGTTTTACCTTGAAAATATTAAATAATCTTTAATTACTAAAAATGTTCTGTTAGTTTAAGTTTAGGACAACATTTAAAAACCTAACAAATTAGTTAATTGAAATTTTTTATGAATTATATTGAACAAATATCATAAATAAAAGACTAATTGTATGAAATGAAATATGTATAAAGCATTACTTACCGTAGTATTTACGATCCTACTGGGAGGTTTATCAAAATCCACGGACACTTCGTCCATATTTACGATAGTTTCAGGCTTACATTTATGTTCTTTGATGATTTTCTGCACGTAATTTTTGAACATTGCAATCTTCTCTTCCGAATCCTTTGGAAGATCTTGGGATATATTTGTCCGAATTCGATTGGATAGTCCTTTCCTTCTCATAAATGTGTTGCACCATGATGCATTTCCCTTAAATGCTTCTAAATTTAATCTGCTGCAAAACTTTTGGCTTTCATTCTAATAACGGTCGTTGAAATTGGTTTGCCCTCCGGTCTCTCGGAATCAATCCATTTATGAAGTTTTTCTTCTACATCAGACCATTGCGCTCCTTTTCCCCTCCTTGATCTTTTGCACTTCGGTATTTTCTCTAGGATTGGTTTATCTTTCCGTCATTGCCGAATATTTTTCTCATTAATGCCTAATTCTCAGGCAAGAACTATATTGCGCGAAATTTCGGCTTTCTGCACCGCTTGCAGTTTACATGCGGCCGTATAACTTGCACATCTTTTAGGCATCGTACATGTAAAAATATGAAAATAATAATCTTCTTAGTAGTAGCACGTGTTAGTCAAACACAATCGGAAATAAGACGAACGATGAGTGTTAATTGTTCAACTTTTATCCTGACCCACCTTACTGGTCGCTGAAACTTGTTAGGTCAAAGGTTACACTATTTTGAAGCAGAGGTCAGGTAGCTATTACAGCTCTGTTAGTGCAATATACTTGGCGATAGTTGCAACAATTCTTCCAAACCCAGAAATAAATAATAATAGCATTTAAACAGTAAAAAAAAAATTACAAACACGAGAAAATTCTTTAAATTTCGCTGCATAGCGAAAAACATTCAGAAATTTCGATGATTTTTGAAATTTTTTGAGGTTTAAAACATGTAGAAAAATCACACGATTTCCGTTTTTTTTAAGAAAAAATCTTTCTATAACCCGCACCGTGTATAAGCCGCAGCAACTATTCCAAATGTTTTTTTCTTGCATAACCCGCGGGCTATACACCCGAAAATACGGTATATATATATATATATATATATATACACACACACATATTTTTGTTTAAGTTTAACCAATAGATTTTTTTTTATGTTTCATATTTGAAACCAGATTCGGAGGTTATTTTCAAAATTCTGTTTTCCCGTTCTTTTCCCCGTTCAGAAAAATTAGAAAGGAGGGGGGAGGGGGGGGGGGTAAAAACATGTCTCAAGATTTCATATCTGGTTTCTATGTTTTGTGATTCACCTCCTTTCAAAATTTCATTTCTATCACCATCATTTAGAAATGAAATTTTGAAAGGAGGTGAATCACAAAACATAGAAACCATTTATGATGATTTCTTTTCTTTTTCTTTTTTTTTCTTTTAATTAGCCCTTCTTAGGGGTACTAAAATGAGGTTCTATCACGATGTTAGAAATTAAATTTTGAAAGAAATCACATAATGTAAACATATGATGCAAAGAATTTTTTCTATCCTCCTCTCCGGGTGTGAGAAAAGAAGCAAAAATAATAAATCATGGCTTTCGTGTCAAAATTTCGCTACATGCTAAGTGTCAGAATATAAATGTAACATTCGGATGATTTTTTTTTTAATTCTGCCCCATCGCCCACCAAGAAAAGAGGAGGGGGGGGGGGGTGTTGGGCATGAAAACGTCTATCCGCATTTATCACGGTTGTAGCGATGAAATTTGGGATGTTGGTGAATTTCAAAATATAAACAGCAGATAAAGAATTGTTTCTTTATTTCGCTCCCTTGTAAATCCCCGGAGGGGGGGCGAGGAGCAACACATTTTTTATATGAAGGGGCAACCCTTTTTTAATTTTTTTTTTTAATCATTAACAGTTTTTTAACATACATTTTTATGTATTCACTACTTTATGTTTATTCATAAATACAGATATTTTATTTTGCAGATCAAATAGCGTTTTCATTTTCCGATAAAAGCAATGCATCTAAAAATAAAGTAAATAAAAATAAAAGACATCCACCAATTGACGTTTAAACATAATATTCAGGTCACGACAATCGCAACAAAGTAATCACCAGAAAACAAGCGACACAAATGAAATATATAAATTACATTTATTAGAAAATAAAATAAATTATTAGGAATGTTATTTCTTCACTGAGAATATTTGACATTTTATCGCATGTGGGAAAGAAATCCCTGTTTCACACGTTTCAGAAAAATCCGCAATGAAGATGAGAGGATTTTTTCTTTTCTTTTTTTTTTTTTTTCTTTTTTTTACGAACACATTTTTGTTCCATTAATGGATTGTCACAAGAATCCTACCTGGAATTTTATTTGCAAATTACTGTTTTAAAAGAACACGATCTTTATTGAATATATTTATGTTAAATGTGAGAGTATGTTTGCTAGTTTTCATTAGTTGCATTAAATATTGCTCCGATATAAAAATTATTTTGAATTACTTCCAACCAACCCTACTTCCTAGGGTGAGTCGTTTCAGGTCCTCCTCCGCAACATGTCTTCTACCGATCTATCTAAATATGAAACAAGGAGAACTTGGAAGTGCTCACTTGTTATTTAAATGCTGTAAAAGATATCAAGCAGCAATGAAACACAAAGTTTTTTTTCTTAAATAAATATTTACTTCATTTTACTGGTGTGAAATTATTATTTTTACTGTATTAGGATTCGGTATTTATGCAGCAGTGTTTCTCGCATGCAAACTTTCAAATTCAATCTCATGTTGTCTTTTGTTTTTGTTGTGTGTGTATATTCAAATTGCAAAAAACCTTTTTATTTTTCAAAAGAGCTAAATGAACACTATCATTTCATTTGATGAAGAATATTTGTCATGAAATTATTTCCAAAGGAATGGTGAATCTAATTTCGAGTTTTAAATGCATTGTGGAGGTTTAGACAAACGTGTCGATAAAAAGCGATACATTTCTGTACGTACATGTAAATAGTCCCCTGTTTCCAGGTTGACCTATAGCCACAAAAAAAAAAAAAATACAAAAATACAAAAATAAAAGCAGATAAATACACAATTTTTCGGTATAAAGCAGTTTTCATATCGTCTTACCACTATATCTATGGTATATTTGCTAACTTTTACTATCGGTAATAATGTTCATTACCTTCATTTTATTAAAAAAAGTGTAAAATAGTAATTATTGATTTTTTTTTCTTTTCTTACTTTCTCTCTCTTTTTTTTTTTTTGGGGGGGGGGTGAAGAGTATTTTGTTATTTTTTTAATTTTATGGAAACTACTTCTTTTTATCGAAATACCGTTATATAATAACTGACTTTTCCATTTTACACCCGCTATGTCCATGATTGCTTCGCATTACTGGATTCTAGTGATATAGGTATTTCTCATAATTCTTTGAACTTTTTAGATGAAACTTTATGAACTTTTTAGATGAGCATATTCAGTTTACATCTGAATTTGAAAATAACAGCGAACTACCTTTCCTGGATTTTATGATTTACCACAAAAATGATTTATTCCAAATCACTGTTTACCGTAAACCATTCGCAGTTTCGTTACCCCCTCATCGTCTTTCATCTCACCCCCCCCCCCCCCCCCTAATCAAAAATTGGCTGCTTTTAATACCTATGTTCCTTGCGACTTAAACATTAGTTCATCTGAGAGTTTACTCAAAGCAGAATTAGACCACATTAAACCCATTGCAATTGACCGGGGTTATCCTGTTGAAATCGTCGATTCAATCAATAATAAACTAATTGAACGTACACATTCCCCTGTTAACAATGTTCGCAATGAAATTTTAATTATACTTCCATATTTTACGAGAATTAGCCATTAAATATCCAAAATTTTGCAAAGATTCTATTTTAAAGTAATTTATGCACCATTCAATAAAATCAAATGTACAGATCTCAAACATTCAATTGACACATTTTTACATTGAGGAATTTACAGGATATCTTGCGAGTGTGATAGAATATACATAGGTCAAACTAAGCGACCTATTAAGGTCCGCTTGGGGGAACATAAAAACTATGTTAAAAATTGTAACATTAAACGCTGCGCTACTGCGCAACATTGCTGGTCTAACAAGCACAGTTTTAATTTTTCAGAAGGTTCAATTATTCAAAAGTGCTCATCGATTTACGACCTTCATTTTTGGGGAGCTTATCATATATGGAAGAATTCATGCAACTTAGTTAATGAATGCAACTTAGTCCAGTACACCAAATTTTTCAAATGTCTTGCTACCTTTCCTTTAATCTTTAATTTATTCTCTTCTCTTCCCCCTCCCTCCCATTTTCTCTTCTCCATACTTAAACTCCTCCAGACTGGCGGAGCGCTTTTGATTGGTCTCCTCTGTCACATGGGACGCCTGACTCAGCGGCAGGGCTGTAGCTAGAAGTAAAAATTAGGGGGTGCTCAATAAAATGTAGGGGGGCTCATATTATTTCTCTCACTGTGACACATGCACGCACAAACACAGATATCAAAGTATTATATAGAAAGGTAAATTAGTGTACATTGATATTGTAGGCCCTATGTTTCTTCTTAAATTGTTTCTAATAACCTTATATGATGCTAAGAAAAGTGAAGGCTGCTGACAGGGATGTAATGGAGGATATACGGTGGATACGGCGTATACCTTCTGGATTATTTTAAGGTATACCATATACCCTCTTACAATAGCATATGCTTTTTAGAGTATACCCTCTGCCTAAAGCGTATGCCCTTTGGTTTTTTTACAACTACATCACTGGCTGCAGAATGAAAATTTTCAGCGTATAATCATTAGAGATCGATCGAAACAGGTTTTTAAGACCGAAACCGAAAGTGTAAAAATATATTTAAAAACTGATTAATACATGCATAACTGCATATAATTATTAATTACAAATAATAATAATTACGTTACTAATTAATTTATTAATTATACGTGTATTGAACCACATTTCTAACAAACAAGCGTACATATATATGCACCTTTTATGCTCCCATATGTGCAATTTTTTACAAACAGGAGTGTCATTTGGGAAGGTTAGGGGGGGGGGTCAGTTTCCTCCTCAAAGAATGTGATAAGAATGTATGATTCATTATAGGTTAGTTTAAGTAAAGGGCACAAAAGCTAAAATAATTTGTTTAATTTGACTAAAAAAGAAAAATTGGCATTAAGACAACATTTTTAGCCTAGAAATTATTAATTAATAAACTTTATTTTCCATTTCAGTATTCTCAAAGTGAGACATGTTTAACATTATTTTGTACTTTAGCTAATTTTAAATATATATGTAAGGATAAAAATGTAACAGTTGTCAATTTTCTTTTAGGACGTGCACAATAAGGTCAATCTTTGCTCACTCACCGCCTCCCCCCCCCCCCAAAAAAAAGGTTTGCCACTCCCTGCCTCCCTAGGAAAGCATTGAAATGGCTCCGCTGTTGGAAAAATTTAACTCTGGTGCCAAGTTGACTCTCTGTGCCGCTATCCAAATCTATTTATTTTCATATAAAATAAAACGCAATTAATTTATCAATAAGACAGAAATTGTTTCCAACTATACGAATTTCATCTAATAAAAAGATATTTTAAGTATACATACCTCGATATATCTTTTATAATAAATTTTGTAAATCTTCAGAGTTTTAACAACACCTTCCTCATAAAGCATTCGAAGCAATCTGGAGTTTCAAAGTAAAAATTTCTATCACTGATAAGTTTGCAGCTTTTAAAGATCACGTGATAAGCGTCTTTTAAGTTTAGTCATATATGCATTGCTTGCTTTATAATTTACGCTCGCATCATAAATCAGTCAGGACCAGGGCTTGAAAAATGCGGTCGCCAGGTCGCCACTGGCGACCAACTTTTTTTATCTGGCGACTAACTTTTTTAATCTGACTTTTTTTGTTTCATTTATTTATTTATTTATTTACAAAAATTGAACTAAAAAATGAGCACAAACGACATTTTCTCTAAAGCGAAGTTAAAAAGGCATTTTCCATTTCATGCACATAAAACGCCGTCCTTTTCCGCTCTAGTCGGCTAGTCATGTGATTAGAATGTGAGGAGAGGGGGGGGTGTTCAATAACAAATAGTCTTATGTGGCTTCTAAAAATTGGATACAATGATAAAAAATGCTTACTTTTTTGTATGTTTCAAATCAGATTTTTGTGTTCAGAATTAAAACTTTTAATCTATTACATTCATTTTAAAAGAATAATAACATATAAGTGATTATAAGTAATTCATTCGAAGTAAATCCATAAAACTTAATTAAAATTTCAAGAATAATTCATTTAAAAAAAATATGTATTATTTTTTTAAATATTTTTTCCCGGCTTAAAATACTTGGCGCCTCGCGTCTGTTTGCACCACACGCGTTGGACATTGCCGTCACTCTGTCTTGGTGACAAGTGTCTGGTTCAGAGTTGTTTCTCAATAGTATTTTATAATTACATTGTTTGGATTATTATCTGCAGTAAATGGAAATAAAAAATCATTGATTGCACTTCAAAAAGTTTTTTTTTTTTTTTTTTTTTTTTTTTTTTTTTTTTTTTCTATTCTTATCGTAGATTGTTGGATCAAAATAAACCTCAGCCGGCTGCTGATTTCGATTTAATCCAGCGCGGGAAAATATATTTTTTTCTTTCCTTTTTAGCTACGAAAACAAACGTTTACGCAACTCGCAATATTACGCGTCAATAGCCCTCGAGTTTGCGAACATCACAACTTTTAATTAAATTTCTTGTAAGATATCTCATTATAGATGCTGCAAAGTTACAAAATATTAATAAATAAATTTGAAATTATATTCACACACACAAACAAACAAACAACAACAGAAAAAAATAACTTATTTTTAATTTGGCAAAACTATTGCAAATGTCATTAAATGCAAATTTTGAAATAATTAAATCAGAATTATTTGACTTTTTTATTTTGATAGGCTAAATAGGCATAAAATCGTTTTCCGGCTTCACTATTTTATAGATGCCCTCTCATCCGATATAGATTTTGTAGCACTCAACTATTTGAACATTTGAAGCATACGGCAATCAGCATTTCCCGAACATGTCGGTTAATTCAGAGTTGACAATATTTCCTTTATTATTATTTTTTTCACAAATATATAACTTTGATAAGTTTCCTTAGAAAACTTAGTTATTATGCACTATTATAAACTATGTAACTAATAATTCTAAACTATGTTTGTTATTATTTTTTCTGACTTAATTCCTAAGCAAACGTTTGTACTTTTTAAAAATCAATAACGGGAGGGGGGGGGGGGTGTTAAATTTTTTTACTGGCGACTAGAATTTATACCTGGCTACCAGATTTTTTCAAATTTGTAAAGCCCTGGTCATGACGGATAATGATAAACAGTGGAGTTCACAGCAATAAACAGTGTCTTATTTTAGCCGATACTACTCATATCAATGAGTAAAGTTGAAAATTTCCGAATGAAGAACGAGATTTTGAAATATAGATAATTTCGGTCAGGCCAAAATTTTGGCAGCAGTTTCGCCGAAAACGAATATTCGGTAAAACTCCGATTTTGCGCCGAAACCGAAATTTCGGTCGATCTCTAATAATTATACTAGTGAAATATAAGTGATGATGACAATAAGTCAATATAAAGCTGACAGTTCACCTGTTTCAAAAGAGTTGCAACCTTTACTTTTTTTTCTGAATATTCCATGCTCTTAAGGATTCTAAAGTTATGTTTTTATATGATAAAAAACATTAGAAAAATCAAGGGTGTATTTTGCATTTTAAAATTATTTTTGTGTCTAGTCAAAAGCTAAAACCACCTGTATTTAAATTGGCTATAACTCATTAGAATAACTTTGTTTTATGCTAATAATGAAAAACGCTGCAAAATGAAAAATTTCAGTATATAACTAATGCAAAAGTCAATGTTTGCATCGGCAAAAGGTTGCTAATTCTGAGTATGTGCAAATAGGATGCGCGCCTATTGAAGAACTTATTTGCAGTCTTAAAACAAATACTACAATTTAGTATTTGTGCAAAACTGAAAAAAGCCCCCAAAACTAAGTTGAATTTTTGAACAGTTTCATTTGGATTTTTAAAACAGAATTTCATTTGGTGGCCTTGGCAACTTTCCCAGGGGGGGGGGGGGCTCAAAATTTTTCAGGGGGTGCTGAGCCCCCCCCCCTGGCACCCCCCTAGCTACGGCCCTGCTCAGCGGTTGTTTTTAAACCCTCATCGCCATTCCATCTTGGCCGCGAGCGCAGATTCAAGCATACTTACATGGCCTATACTTTTAAATCTGTTTTTAATTTTTTTTAACTTTGGCACTGATGATGGATCCTTAGAGGCTCCGAAACAGCTGTTTGCTACTTTACATGTATTTTATTTGTGCCATTTTTTACGTTGATCATATATTATAAAATAATAATTATACCTAAAAGTATAAATTTTAAAACAATAAAAATAATAATATTCAAGAGCCATTCGAAAATAATTTAAAAAACACTAAAAGCGCTTTTAATTTAAAAAACAGTCATTATTCCTGGTGGATGACAATTTGTTTTTCTTTTTACATTCATGTTTCTATAATTCATCTTCCTTAAAACCTAAACTTACATTTATTTATTTATAAATCATCAGTACATCGATGTATTCATCTTGAAATATTTCCAATACAATCTTATAATATCTTTAATTATTTATAAATTTTAAATTTATCTACTTTTTTCCTGCCACCCCCCTCCCCCAATAATAATAAAAAAGAAAGAACTGCTTCAATTTTCTATTTTGAAAATACTTGGTAGAAATATATTTTTGGATTTAAATTATTTATTTATTTATTTATTAAATTTCTCCATTTCTTTATGTTTTTATATTCAAAAATTGTCTTGCGCGTGGAGTTCTGACAAACATGTCTTAGTTCAAGAGCACCTTTTAACTCCGCCCATCGCCGGTCTTATATGCTTTCATTTATATCTTTCTCCTATTCTTCAGAAGGTTCAATTATTCAAAAGTGCTCATCGATTTACGACCTTCATTTTTGGGGAGCTTATCATATATGGAAGAATTCATGCAACTTAGTCCAGTACACCAAATTTTTCAAATGTCTTGCTACCTTTCCTTTAATTTATTCTCTTCGCTTCCCCCTCCCTCCCATTTTCTCTTCTCCATACTTAAACTCCTCCAGACTGGCGGAGCGCTTTTGATTGGTCTCCTCTGTCACGTGGGACGCCTGACTCAGCGGTTGTTTTTAAACACTCATCGCCATTCCATCTTGGCCGCGAGCGCAGATTCAAGCATACTTACATGAAATATACTTTTAAATCTGTTTTTAATTTTTTTTAAACTTTGGCACTGATGATGGATCCTTAGAGGCTCCGAAACAGCTGTTTGCTACTTTACATGTATTTTATTTGTGCTATTTTTTACGTTGATCATTTATTATAAAATAATAATTATACCTGAAAATATAAATTTTACATTAGTACAAATAATAATACTCAATAGCCATTCGAAAATAATTTAAAAAGCACTAAAAGTGTTTTTGAATTAAAAAACAATCATTACTCGTGGTGGATGACAATTTGTTTTTCTGTTTACATTCATGTTTTTATAATTCATCTTCCTTAAAACCTAAACTTACATTTATTTATTTATAAATCATCAGTCCATCGATGTATTCATCTTGTAATATTTCCAATACAATCTTATACCATCTTTAATTATTTATAAATATTAAATTTATCTACTTTTTTCCTGCCCTCCCCCCTCCCCCAATAATAAAAAAATAAGATCTGTTTCAATTTTCTATTTTGAAAATAGTTGGTAGAAATATACTTTCGGATTTAAATTATTTATTTATTTATTTATTAAATTTCTGCATTTCTTTTATGTTTTTATATTTAAAAATTGTCTTGCGCGTGGAGTTCTGACAAAAATGTCTTAGTTTAAGAGTACCTTTTAACTCCGCCCATCGCCAGTCTTATATGTTTTAATTTATATCCTTCTTCTATGCTTGGAGAAGAGAAAAATCTTAAAGGTAACGTCAGATGGCGATAGTTACGCCTTTTCGGAGCTGCATTTCGTATCTATTCTACCTTCTTTGTGAAAACCCTGCAGCAACTCCTTCTCATTGGAAGACCGATAATGTCATGACAAAAATGTTTTGGAAATACCTCATAACAAACTCCCAAAACATTCCGTCGTTCGTTTCTTTAACACCCGACTCAGATGAATTTTAGTTTTTTCTCTCGATTCTAAAGTCACGTGACGTGGAAAGAATACGGTATTTTGATTGGCTAGCACTGTTTTATACGACAAGAAAAATGTAAAAAGAATTAGCAGATGGCAGCAACAAAAGCGATTTTGTTCCCATACAAATTTATTGGTCAAAATACATAAACAAAAAACAAAGGCAAGGTTAATAAGGAGAAAATTGAAATATTGTGTAGCTCCGCCCTAAATCCATACCCTTTTTAGTATTTTATAAATATATTTGTAAATATTTACACGTGATACCCATCGGAAAAACTGGACGCTAAATAAATATAGGCTGCATCTGAAAGAGTGGGCTAAGTTTAAGGAGTGATGAAACGCAGCTAGACGAGCATATTTCGTCATAGAATGTATGGCCACGCGATCCGCTAGGTGGCGTTGTAAATGGTATAACACATTCCTACGAGAGTTGTTGCCGGAGCTGCTGCGTCCGATTCCAACCCCCATCAGCTCGAGAAGGTGTTTTTAACACGACGGTGCGCCTGCACATTTTGTCTTAGATGTACGGAACACTTTAGATGCAACGTTCCCAGAGCAATGGATTGGTTGAAGTGGTCCCATAATTTGGCCACCAAGATCACCGGATCTCTAGTATTTGGACTTTTTCCTGTGGTGCAATATGAAATGCCTAATCTACGAGTGCCCCATTGAAACCGATATGGATCTAGTAGCCAGGGTTGCCGTTGTTGCCGGGGTATTCGGGAAATGCCTGGTGTCCTCGCAAATGCGTGATTGTCCCTATCCCGCAGGTGTGAAGCGTGCATTACAGCTGGCGGAAGATCTTTCGAGTAATTTCTTTAAGCATGTACATTAATTACATTGCTGTTAATATTTTATTTTTCAGAAGTATCTCCTCTCATTCTTATGATCTATTATATATTCTTATTATCTAAATATCATTCTCATCTTTAAAGCTGCGATCATTGCGAGTCCGCCAGTATCCATCCTATTGTATTATTACGTCGGCATTTTTGATCTTTTATTGCTTTGGCTGAATTCCGTCACCATCCGTCACCATCCCTCCAGCCTGTTCCGACGTACTCCGATGGTTGTTGACAGTTTTATTACGGGAACCAGGGGAGATAATTACTATAATTCCTATTGTGCCGCCTCTCTCAAAGCAATAAAAAAAAAGGTTACTGTTCAGACTTGGCTAAGATTTTGCCTAATGAAGGGAAATTCTGAGATAAGATTTTCGCCAAATGTATTAGGAAATCCAGATTTTTTTTTCCCAAAGATGCTTTAAAATAAAGTTTTTTTTTTTTTTTTTTTTTTTTTTTTTTTTTTTTTTTTTTTTTTTGACAGATGAAATTTTGAGTTATAAGTAAACCCGCTTTTACCCACGGTTTCGAGTACAAGTCGAAATGACTTTCATTCGTTCGGGTCGGGTCAGTTTTGGTTGGATGGAACTCTTGGATGGAACTCTTGCGGGTCAGGTTCAGGTTGACCCGCCACCTTTTCAATTTCTGATACTTATATATTTGTACACTTATACGTTGAAATAGAGGTCAGCCCCAAATCTATTCACACGTAGTATGTGTATGTGTGCATAAACTATCACAAATACACAGAAAAACTATTTGGTTGAAGAAGCAAAAATATAGTTGTGTCAACCAAATATTTTTGTAACTATAGCTCCATCCAAATGTTTGGTTGGAGGGACCAAATTATTTTGTTAGCTTTATTTATTTCTCATAACCAAATAATTTGGTTATAAGAACCAAATCTATTTGGTTAATAGTTATCGTAACTAAATAAATTTGATTGCAAGAACCAAATCAATTTGGTTCTTGTAACCAAATCTATTTGGTTAATAGTTATTGTAACGAAATGAATTTGGTTGTAAGAACCAAATCTATTTGACTCTTGTAACCAAATCTATTTGGTTAATAGTTATCGTAACCAAATGGATTTGATTATAATAACCAAATTAATTTGTTTCTTGCAGACAAATCAATTTGTTTATTTGGTTCTTGTAACCAAATCTATTTGGTTCATATAACTATATCAAGCTAACATAAAATTTTGTCAGTCCAACCAAAAGTTTGGATGGGGCTATATTAACCAAATAATTTAGTTCATAGAACTAATTTTTTGCACTCCATACTTTTTAATTAATTGCTTCAGAGTTTGTTTATTCACAAACTTTCATAATAAAAATATAATTCTTGAAAATAATTATATTAGATTTAAACATGTACACTCTTTTAATTTAGAATCTAGAAAATAAAATATATTTTTACTAAACATTACTTTGATTGAATTTCTTTTAAACAATGGTATTTTTTTACGATCTGAAAGTAGAATTCAAATATTTTTTCTTCTATTTGATTTTGATAATTTCTTATATTTTTATAGATCTATATTTCTATAAATGCATCTCAGGATCTCTCGCTACTTTCGCCATAAAATTTTTCAAGATGCTCAGTGTCAGAATATAAACATAAAATACGGATGAAATTTTTCAAACTCGATCCCATGATTTATTGTATTTGTTGTTCTATCACTGTGTAAGAGATTAAATTTTGAAAAAGGATAAATCACATAATGTAAACATATGATGCAAAGAATTTTTTCTATCTTCAGCTACCTCCTCCCCCGGGTGTGAAGGGAGGGGCAAAAAAAATAAATCATGGCTTTCGTGAGGAAAGTTTGCTGCATGCTAAGTGTCAGAATATAAACGCAAGATTTGGATGATCTTTTTAAAATTCAGCCCCCATCACCCACCAGGAAAAGAGGAGGGGCATAAAAACGTATCTACGCATTTATCAAGGTTTTAGAGATAAATTTAGAAAGTGGATGAATTGTAAAATATAAAAAGCAAATACGTAGAATTATTTCGCTTTCTTGTAACCACCCCCTCCCCCCTCCGTAGTGGGGCGAGGGTCAACCAATTTTTTAATTTTTATTTTTATCAGTTACAGTTTATTCATTCATAAATGCAGATAATTTATTTAGCAGATCAAAGAGCATTTTACATTTTTCCATAAAAGCAATGCGACTAAAAATAAAGCAAAAATAAATTATTAAAAGACAGCCACCAGTTGATGTTTAAACCTAATTTTAGCTCACGGCAATCACAACAAAGTGATAACAAGAAAACATTCGACATGAAATTTATATCACATTTATTAGAAAATAAAATATATTATTAGAATTTCTATTGCTGCACTGAGACTATTTGAAATTTTATCGAATGTGGGAAAGAAATTGATCCTGCAAACGTGTCAGAAAAACCCGCAATGACGATCAGAGGATTTTTTCTTTTCTTTCTTTCTTTTTATTTTTTAGAACACATTGTAGTATTGTATTTTAGTTGTAATTTTAGTTGTATTTATGGAATGTCACAAGAGTTCTTCCTATGGAGCTTTATTGGCGAATCACTATTTTAAAAGAACATGATCTGTATAGAAATTATTTATGTTAAATGCGAGAAAACTTATTACTGATAAAAAAATAGATGTTTGCTAGTTTTTATTAGTAGCGATATAATTTACTGAATGATAAATAATATTCTGAATTACTTTCCAACCAACCAACCTTACTTCTTCAGGTAAGTCGAGTCGACTCATCAGGCAAGGGAGTCGGTTCAGGTTCATTCTCGACTCTGCAAAGTGAGTCGAAACGACCACCCCTGGTGCCATAGGGCGACCACAGGTGACGGTTGCGCTTTTTCGGAGTCGAGGTTCTCATCTAATCTCCCTTCGTTGACCACACTATCTGCAGTGCAGTCTTGCAAAATATTTATTATTTAGTTTTATTCTCTTTATCTACAGGACGGAAATGGATTAGAAATGTATTTTTACAAAATTCTAAATAATAAGTGGTTTGAAAGCATTTGATGGAAAGTACTTTTTCTAAATGAAAAATTTGAAAATTAGCAGATGCCTAAAAAATATTAAGTAAATTTCTATTAAAATTAAAATCGAAAATTTTCATTGCCACTATGCTGGAGAACGAGTAAACAATTTTGAAAGAATATAAATTACGGATTGATGATGGTATCCCAATTTTTTTTTTAAGGTTTTCGATACTGTTACTTTAGAAACAACGTTATTATTATCATAAGTATTGGAAATTATTCGCATTGAATTAATATTTCATTAGTAATGGTAGATAATTTACACTATACAAAGATTTATTATTATTATTATTATTGATAAATACAAACAGTTTAAATTATCATATAATCTTCGAAATGTACAAACCATACACAGAAAATTGAAATTTTTTTATTTCTGTCTGATTAAACATTTTTCTTTTAATTTTATATAACACATGAAAGCCCTGTTATTAGAAATTGGAATCTTATTAACATCTCATATATTTAAATTTCAGTTTCCTACCTTGTACTGTTTTTTTCTTTCTTAAATACGAAATTTAGAAGAATGTGATTAAAATTTTTGCTTTCATATGTTTCCTTAGCATCAATATCAGAAATAGAATATCACAGGCGGAATCAAAACGCCTAAAATTTCCGTTTGTTGAAACAGACTAGTCAAAACAGAAAAAATTAAATTTGCTAGACAGAAATTGACGACATGGATTTTGTTGGTATGTTTATTGTGGTTATCCCATGACCGTGGTAACTCGTGCGCAACTGTTGTGGGGGGGGGGGGGGCGGTTCCATGTCCATTAGATTTTTATCTTGTACTCCGAAGAGAATATATTATGTTAATTTTATATGTTTTGATTTAAATGCAATATACGCAGATACTACAAGTATATTGGACAATATCAAAATTTATATTGGCCAGCGTAAAATGGCACCCTCTAAATCATATTCGTGAATATTATTTTTTGACATTTGGCAATGTTAATCAATATTTCCCATAATCCCTGAATATCACTTTCTGACATTTACCTTCTGACCGCTTAATTTTTGTTTTCAAAATCCTTTCACCAATATCTCCTCTATTATTACATATTTCAAATCATGATGTATTAGAAATGTATAGAAAATTTATCATTTGTATTAATATCCTTTAACTGTGGAATTTTTAAAACAAAATTTCTTCAAAAATTGTGTATTATATAAAATTTTCTACAAATGTCTTGTCTGTGGAAATCGCGGGATAAGCGGTCAGAAGGTCAGTGATATATATTTTATCATTTCTGAATATCATACCTTGACATTGAGCGATATATTTTTTTAACATTCCTGAATAACATTTTTATATATTAAGTAATGCTTTTTTTCATTACTTGATAACATTCTTAGATATAAAATAATTTCTCTGTCGCATCCTAAACAACAGCAATTTGCAAATGTCGTAATGACATATCCTGATAAACAGCAGGTAACTGAATAAAGTACAAGATATGAATGTATAGCATAGCTTCTACATGGAACAATGTATTTAGCAGGAAGAAATACCAAGTTGCGCACCAACTGAACTTCCAGGTTATAAGTAATCGACTAGCGAGGCAAAAGGGAGCCGTAATAAATTTAAAAAGTTAAAAATTAAATAAAAATAATTAAAAATATATTAACGAGATAGAAGTTTAACAATAAAAAGTCAATTAAATTTTTAAAAAATCCATTAGATCCAAGAAGATGACAGACGAAATCTAACGAGGGTCGAACCCATCTCAAAAAAGAAAAAAAAAAGGTACTTACGTATTATCCGTGCCAGAAGATTGATCGCCAAAAATGGTTGCCAAGTACCAATCTTGTTTATCGTTGCGAATCATGTTTTCAAACGCAGTAATTTAACATTATCAAATAACATTGTTAAAAATGGTAATTAATATAAAATAAATAAAATGTAATATATGTCTATTAAATTTATAACATTTTAAAAAATAGTAAATAACATTATTTTAGTAAAATTAATAAATAGTAATTAGCATAGTAAATAAGAAAGAATAATATTATAGATTATTCCCAGGCATGTACCATGTAGCAAGGAAAAAGTAATATAAGGGTTACTATAATTAGTAATATTGGCTCCATGCCTGGCGAGGTTGGCTTAAAACTGGCACGGATAATACGTAAGTACCAAAAAAAGAGACTCCTTAAGAGACTATACATTTTGTTTAAAAGTTACAAAATATTAAACTTTAAAGACTAAAGACGGTTTTGTATATACAGGGTGACAATTATTGAACTATACGAAATTAAACCACCATAACTTCTGAACGGTTTGTGTGATGAAGTTAAAACTTCGTGGTTGGCCGCAGAGAATGATGGGAATTAGTATGCGCATGCGCACGCAACTTGTTGTTGTCGGCCATTTGCAAGTGAAAATGTCACGGTACAGCGTGCCTGAGCGCATTTCGCGATCAAGAAGTCTCTCCACCCTCAACGGGTGACTGTGTGGTGTGCAATGTCCAGTCACGGAATATTCGGTCCCATATTTGTAGACGGTACGGTGACTACTGAACGATACGTGAAGGTTTTGGAAAATGGTTTCATCCCCATTATCAAAAGTGACCCTGATTTCGACAAGATGTGGTTCATGCAAGACAGAGCTCAACCCCATCGGACCAAGAAAGAGTTTAATGTCATAGAGCAGCACTTTGTGGATCGCATTCTGGCTCTGGGGTACTCAGAGGCCACTGGGATAGGACTGGCTTGGCCGCCATATTCTCCGGATCTGAACACATGTGACTCATTTTTGTGGGGCTACATTAAAGACAATGGGTACAGAAATAACCCCAAAACCATTGCTGAGCTGAAAACTGCCATTCAGGAGGTCATCGACAGCATCGATGTTTCGAAACTTCAGCAGGTCATGCAGAATGTTGCTATTCGTCTGTGCCACATCATAGCCAATGATGGCAGCCATATCGAACATGTCATAACCTAAATCCGAATATCTGTAGTAGTGGGGTGAGATATCTGAAAATTATACCAAAACATTTCATATCTGGCAACCAATGCGCCACTTTGGATTCAGATAGTACATGGATAGACGAGTATAAAAAGCCCGGGACACAAATTTTTTTGGCCATCTAGCGGCGTTGATGACGTAGTCAATATGGCCGCCAAAGCTTTGTGATGCGCTTCTATATTTCTCTATATAA
The DNA here is from genome assembly GCA_963931845.1 of Maratus michaelseni. NCBI lineage: Eukaryota > Metazoa > Arthropoda > Arachnida > Araneae > Salticidae > Maratus > Maratus michaelseni. The sequence continues at coordinate 215,509,814 of OZ007597.1, read as the reverse complement.
CTCGGTATAATATTTTGATATTAACCTATATTGTTAGTGATTATTAATCCGGAGAAAACGCGCTTTCCAACGGTATATTTGACATCATTGTTTAGGTTCATAATACCACAATTATTTATAACTTTATTAAAATTTTTGGTTTTGATTTTGATTTTTTCGAAACATTTTGCTAAATAACTTGAAATTCGTTGCATGCAGCTGTAAACGTGTAGTATGCTTTTTGTTTGTCAGAAAATTACCTTTTAAACGGCATATATGACTTCTATTTTATCACAAATATTTGCTGAAATTTTTCCAAAACAACGTAGCGTCGCACAGAGAGTCGTTATGGCAACAATGTAATTTATATGGGTTCCGAAAATTCATACAGTGGCTTTATAACTGTTTAAGTATCAAATGTAATTATTGTAATTTTAGATGCATATGTAAATAAATTCTAGTTTTTTTAGGGCTATGAAACTTTTATTTCCATTTTAAAATCAGTGACATGAGGAACACTTAAAGCAACTGTAAAAAAAGTTTCAAACATTTATACGTACAAGAGTGAGAAACAAAAGAATGTACAATACAATATTATTCCAATTTAATATCCAAATTTAATCACATCCTATAGATTGTCAAATACACTAGTGTCAGCCATAATATCTAAATAACATAATATCTTGCTGTCATATGCAATAATATCCAAATGATTTATGTAAATTCACTTGTGATTTCCAATCACTGTCGGAGAACTGCCCTTCACATACACAAAGTTTCGTATATCGTATTCCCATTTTTACACATTTACAAGATGTGCATCACTTGCGGCAAGTACAGGAGGTACGTTGTTCACAGTGTTTTGCCATTTCTGGAATTGTTGTCCACACAGGTCGGTATGATCCTCCTGAAGTTACTATCCATCTCCACTTGGTTGGCGAAGGTATTGGGTAATGTGGAATGAGGCTGTTGCTCCAAATTCTTGCTTGGAGAGTAGCTCGTTTGATGTGTTGTGTCAAATCATCTGCTGTAGGAAATATGTTTTTGATGGCTCAATTCTTTCTTGTAAATAACACTCGTCTGCATTCATTGATGCTCTGAAGATCTGATGCTTGATCATAAAGTAGTGTAACAAATCGTGACATTCATCATCAATATCAGAGGTGCTTATACAGAGCTGATGCCATACACAATCAATTTCACGAAATGACATCCAGACCTTCCAAGCTGTCTTCTTGCCAATACCACAAAATGTGGAAACTGTGTCGCAACTAGTTACAGAGTGAAAATCCAACAAATTTCTGGTAAAAGTTTGGCACTGATTTCATGAATTGGAACGAATTTCCTGTAATTCCCACAACCGTACTCAATCCATAGTTCATCAATATCTTATATTTGTGGGAACAGTGATAACCACTATATCTTAGCCCACAGTTCGTTTTAAGATGCGAGTATGTCCACTTTCTACTGCATGCTTAACATGGAAAAGAAGGCGGCCATATGCTTCTTCGTGTGAGATGGGAGAAATGCTTGATACATCCCAAATGCTTGACGCGCAGACTCGGTCATCATAAGTACAGACAACATGCTTTCCTGAATACTCGTCTCCCACCATTTTCTTAGCTAGCAACTGGAACGATTGGGTCTTGTTTTCGTTGACACATAGGAATTGCTGAAATTAGTTTGGAATTGCAGTTAAGTCTGAGACTTTAATACTTATGCCATTCTCTCTTGTTTCTCGGGTATATGCCTTCATTCTGTTACTAATATATCTGTCGGGTACAATATCTAGTAGTGAACTGTTCTTCAGTTGATTAATGAAATATGGTTTGAAAACATGTTCATAGCAAGGGATGACAAGGGATGACCGCCCCGGGAACCAAGCTTTCAATGTTCATAGCATCCGGAAAATGGTGTCGCAATACCAGAATTAAACATGTGTATTACGGCTGCTCCATCAAATATTTTAGCTGTTACTTTCGGTTGGCTGTGATTAAAGGTATTGTCATATTTTGTTTGAATGCAGTAAAAGATATCCGACTTGGTGGTTGGTTTTCGGAGTACATTTGGTCTTCATGTGAAAGAAGATGTCATCAATGTTGCCATCCCGTGCTTCAGATGCAACATACAACCTATAGAATAACTAGGAGTCTTTACGCGAGTAAGCAATTTTGGACTTTGCCTTATCTGTTTTTCTTGTTATAGTCTTGAAGACGTGAATATTAGTTCGAGGAATAATGTCATGAATTGAATTTTGAACTTGATCGAGACGGCACACAACATAATCATCATACTGTTTTAGTCATACAGTAAATTCTTCCGTAACACACTTGACAACTTCGAAACTTGGAATTATTTTGGAGCTCCTTATTAACACTAAATCGGTTTCTTCAAATGGATTTCCTTGTTCGGTCAAGACGTTAATCATTTCTTTGGCATGGGTCAAGAACCTTTTCTCATGTGCACTGTTATCTTCATGATGCTTTGCGCCCACGTTTTTGTCATCTTTTAAATTTGATTTCAAATTCCTGAATTAAAGAACTGATCCTAGGGCCTTCTACCATCCACTTAAGCATAACAGTTTCACTATCAAGGATTCCAATAGCACCACCTTCACCTTTTATAACTTTGCTATTGTGTTCATGAAGTTAATCGTCAGATATTCAAGAAAACGGTGTAGCAGTTTTGCTGCTCGTAAAGTTGCCACGAAGAAATTCAGCATGTATATCTGGATGTTTTCTGGAAGGTGATGTAGAGTGCGCACGAATACTAGTAACCAACGATGATAGTGGACTGCGTCCAACGCAAATGTCCACTGATATAACTGAGCCAAAGTATCGACGTACATTGTAAAGTTAGATGTACGAATACTCAATTATAGATGTACTAGAAAGGACCCCAGTTTGGTGACTGTGTTCCAATGCTGAAACTGCGGACATTCAGATGTTTTCGATGAAATCCACAACTAAATCGAATCGTATTTATTTAATCTATTTTATTTATTATTACAATTTTTAAGTTGACCTCCCAAAATTTAAATTTCGAGAGAGCTACGATTTTAAAAACTTCTCCTTAAAACCCTAGAATATATTTACATATACCTAAAAAAATTACAATAATAACATGTGCTACTTAAATAGTTATAAAGCCACTGTATTAATTTTCGGAACCCATATAAATTACATTGTTGCCATAGCGACTCTCAGTGCAACGCTACATTGCTTTGGCAAATTTTCAGCAACTGTTTGTTATAAAATAGAAGTCATCTATACCGTTCAAAGGTAATTTTCTGATGAACAAAAAGTATCCGACATGTTTTCAGCTACGTGCAACAGATTCCAAGTTATTTAGCAAAATGTGTCGAAAAAATCAAACTCAAAACCAAAAACTTTAATAAAGTTATAAATAATTGTGGTATTATGAACCTAAACAATGATGTCAAATATACCGTTGGAAAGCGCGTTTTCTCCGGATTAATAATCACTAACAATATAGGTTAATATAAAAATATTATACCGAGTTATATAGAGAAATATAGAAGCGCATCACAAAACTTTGGCGGCCATATTGATTACGTCATCAACGCCGCTAGAGGGCCAGGAAAATTTGTGTCCCGGGCTTTTTAGACTCATCTATCCATATACTATCTGAATCCAAAGTGGCACATTGGTTGCCAGATGTGAAGTTTTTTTTAGCTATCTCACCCCACTATAGTGACGTTTACATGTTGAATAAAGTTGGTGCACTCAGTAATTTTAAAATAATTTACGTTTTATTTCATATAGTTCAATAATTGTCACGCTGTATATCTATATATATATACATACAAAGACAAAAGAAAGGAAAAAAATTAAGTTTAATTAACGAGAGAGGAAAACTAAATATTCATCATCAGTTAATGAGGCATATTTAGGGCGTTTACTGTTATTGGGGTCGCTTATGCATTAAATCAAACTATACTTAATAAATAATAAAATTACATATTTTTTATCATGAGAAACGATTAAATTTTTTTTAATGCATTACTTATCTTTGCAACATATTACTCTGTAAACGTATTACGTTGTAATGTATTAGCTAATTAACCTTCCTACCATATTATTTATTGAGTTAAATGCTTGAACTTATTTTTAAAATTAGTAAACAGTCTCGCATACCTTATTGACCAGAACGAAAAGTAAATTCTTCGTCTCGCAATAAAACATGTTTCAGCTTCAAGTATAATTTAATACAATTAAAGAGTAGAAGTGCATTTATATATACTGGGAAATTCAAAATAGAGATTATGCCGATTGTCTCTTAAGACGAGGATCATAGAATCATACTACTAACTTGCAAAATGCATTTAAACCGAGTATAGCTTTTAGATATGGCATTTGTTTTACAAGTTTCTGTATATGTATTAAAATAAGAAATATAATTTTTTATGCGACTTCCTTTCTCTCTGTTCATAAAAATACTGCTCTGCATCTAAAAAGAAAATTATGGAGCCGAAATTCTTGCCGAGTATAAATTAACTCGATGCAGCAAATGACAATTGGTGCTTGAACGCAAACACAATCTCTTTTCAGAAACGATGCTAATGATGGATTTAGAAAATTTATAGACTATGCCATCCGAGATGAAATGATTTTTCAATTCTATGTTCATAATTGGAAATATTACACTATAAAAGATTAAAAAGAATAAAGATTTCACAAAACAACTGAAGCAATTAGGTTGTCAGCTACGGTTGCCAAGAACAGTTGACATATCGCACCCAAACGAATATTGTTTTCTCGGTCATACCCTATTTTACACTTGCTGCATCAAATTAATTCATACAGTTAACTTGGTCTACGAAATTCCTAATGCCATAACTGGCGCTGTTTGTGAAAAGATATTGTCTTATCTGCCACGGCCCATTTGACACTCACTACATCAAGCTAATTTACACAGTTGAATTTATATGCCGAATTTATACGATTTTCCTTTAAGCTACGCCCAGTTTGACATTTGCTGATGGTTAATTTATATAGTCTAACTCGGACATCATGGTCTATGAATTTTCTAACATCATCATTGACATTGTTTCTGAAAAGATAATCTTCTTTCACACTCTTGCTGAATCAAGCTATCACAAAATGTATAAATTATGAAATTAGTATTCGAAAAATAGTATTGTAACCAATAACAAGTTTAACATAAATCGAATTCTAGAATCTTTAAATGTACAATTCTAAAAGGATAGCGCATTCCTCCCAGTAGTTTTTGAGTTATGTTAAAAAGATTAGCCGCATTACAGTTCGTTTTACAATTAATAAAAACAAATTTAACATTAATCAGTTCAAAACTTTACATCTACAATATTGCTGAACATCCTCAACGAATAACTTCCTGTTAGGCACATCAAGGTAGCATTCACCGAAAAACCCAAATATGAAGTGAAAATTAGGTGTTCCTATTAAAATTTCGAAATATGGTACAATTTCCCTTCTAGGATACCCTAATTTGACACTTGCTGCAGGTTAATTTATGCAGTCCAGCTCGGACGCTATGGTCTACAAGTTTTCAAATATTATATTGACATTGTTTCTGAAAATATATTGCCTTCTTGGCCACGCCCTATTTCACACTTCTTGCATCATGTTAACACAAAATATAAAAATTATAAAATTAATATTCGAAAAATAGTATTGCGACCTATAAAAAATTTAAAATAAATCGAATTCTAGAAACTTTAAATATGTAACACTAAAAGTATAGTTCATTCCACCCAGTAGTTTTTGAGAAGTTGTGTTAAAAAGATTACTGACATTACAGCATGTTTTCCAACTGATAAAGATGAATTTAACATTAATGAGTTGAAAACTCTACATTTGCAACATTTCTAAATTTCAACGGATAACTTCCTGTTAGGGATATCAAGGTAACATTTACCGAAGAATCCAAATATGATGTCAAAATTGGATGTTTGTATTGAAAATTTCAGAATTTAGTACAATATCAGTTTGAAGACGACTAATGCCAAAGATTATTTTTTTAACATAAAGTGAAAGAAGACAAAATTTACCATCGAACGGCTATTTCCGTACTATGAATAAAATGTATGAATAAAATATACATACCAGAAATCGGTAAAATGTCATTTTTGAGATTTTCTTTATCTTATAAATTTCTTCAAATTATTGTGAAAGAAATTTAATTTTAAAATGATTTTCCAATTCCATGTGTCCACAAGCGGTAACAGCAACCTTTAACAATTTAAAAACAATACTTATCTGACAAAGAACAGAAACAGTGATTTTGTGAGTTTCACTCAAAGAACATGTAACTGAATTACGTTAGAAGTTTTTTGATTCAGGTGAATGAATCTCCTAGGCTAGGGTGGCGGTTGATTACTCAATCACGATTTTGTCTGTCATTAGACGTATTTTTATTGCATAGTACAGTACACGGAGGAAGATATTATGTAGAGATGGACAAAGAGTCGACGAGTCCACTCTGAAACTGCACTCCTTCTAAGAAAAAAACTGTCGACCCATTGTTATAAAACTACCTCGACTCCAAAGAGTCAAACTTTCAACCCATTCACTCAGAGTCGAACTTTCGACTCAGAGTGGGAATCTGAATCGAATTTAGAGAGTCGGTTGTCGAAACCAGTTCAACCAACGCCCCCTCGATAAGAAAGCCTTGACACTCGTCACGAAAACGTCATACCAAACAGGCAAACCAAAGAAAAAATTCGAACAACTCGCATGTTTCGATTTCGATGGCTCTTGGAATTATTAACTATTAGTCGTAAACTATAATTATTAATTCTATAAGCCAATGAAATCGAAACTTGCAAGTTGTTCGAATTTTTTTCTTTATTTTGCCTGCTTCGAGGCTAACGAAAAAGAAAGGCTACCGCGGTGCTTTACGCGTATCTTTTTTAACAGACCGCCGGAGTCATGTGATGCTCGAGTGCACCAATGCAGGTGTAAGAAAAGAGCATCACGTCACTCTAGAGGTCTGTAAAAAAAGATAAGTGGAATGCACCGCGGTAGCCTGTCTTTCTCGTTAGCCTCGTGCCTGCTTGGTATGACGTTTTCGTGACGCGTGTCACGGCTTTCTTATCTAGGGGGCGTTGGTTCAACGCAGTACTTGACCTGGAGAGTCGGGAGTCGAGAGTTGAACACAGAGTTGGATTTCGACTCCTCAATTCAGTATCGGGGAGGATATTAGGACGGTGATTGTATGAACAGAAGGGGCGAGACAAAGGGCCGAGGTGTTTCGTGAATGATTAATTGAATTTGCAGTATACTAAACACTGGAAAAGCGAGCAAGCTGTTGTTATGTGTGGATTTTTCTAAAAAAGAGGAATTAGGATTGAATAGTGGAATGTTTTCAAGTCGTTTTGTTTCATAAAATTTTAAAAAAAAGAGAGAAATTAAATTTAGGCTATTATAAATATGTTCTCTTATTGAATATATTTTATAATTGAAGTGTTTTATATAAAAATGTATATCATTTATTTGATTTGCGTATATATAGTTATTTTAATTCATTTTCATAAATATAAATAGTCGCAGTTAATTTATATATATATATATATATATATATATATATATATATATATATTACAAAATTTAATTTTTTTCCGCAATTATTCTATAAAATTTGTCCATTCAATAATATTCGGTATATAACTCAGCTTATTAAAATAATTCTCATTCTTAAAATAGCCTTTTACTATCCATATGTAAAGCCAATTATTCCTAATCCACTTAATAATATTTATTCGAATGTAGTTATTCTAAAAATGGCGATAGCTTTTTTAATTTATTCTTTAAATAGAACATCTTTATTTTAATCCATTATTAAAATTCATTAGTATTATTCCCGTGTGGTCAAATTGCTATAACTTCTTTATTTAAATGCTAAAATATCGTATCTCTTAAAATATTCCGCTCAAAAAACCTTATTTCATAAAGTTATCCTATTATTAAATATCAAATGTCTATTAAAATATTTCCGAAAAACTTTAATTCTTTCTTTTTTTTTTCCCCTTTTATAAAGATTCATTTTCTTTTCTTCTTACTATTTTTATTACGTATTAAATTCGAAGTTTAGCTACAGCCTCAAAAACAGATAAGCTCGTTTGTTGATATGACAGGCATCTGGTACGAGATTATGGAATATTCTGGTAGGGCGTAGAAAGTTTTTGCATTTTACAACAAAATAAATCCGCCGGAAATATTGATAAAGTTCCAAAAGAGACCTTTTGATTCGATAGAAGTGGGTCACGTGACGTATTCTGTATTATTACGCAAGCTAGTTTAAAAACACGATCATCCTGATTCGGAGAGGATTTTTTCGACGCTGGTGTTTGCTAAAAGAATCGGGACGGATTCTAGAAAATAATGTAACGTTGTATTTTTTTTCGTTTAGCGTTGGCTAATGAGCATTTTCCCTGAAGAGATGTCTTAAACTGGGAATAAAAGGTTCTTCGACAAAAATATGGACTGACATTTCTTGTTGTTGATGATACCACCCGGCCGCCTGATGCGGACTAAAAGGGAAACCCATAACATAGCTAAACCTATTTATCACGAGCACGACTGCCTTTTTCCCGAATTTGAACTTGGAAACACGACATTAATATAATAAGTCGAACAGGATGCTGTGATCAACAGAAAGTTTGTGTAGTTAAACGTGAAATTTGCCGATTAGAAGAATATGTTACGAGGACGTCTACGCCATTACAGCACGTTTACGTCTGGTGTTTTATTATTTTGTAGTTTTATAATAAATTAAAAATGGTCAAGCCTAAAAGAGAAAAGAAGAGGAAAAGTTGGCCTAAGTGAAGTTGTTGCTAGAGAATATACTATTCATCTTCATAAGCGTCTTCATGGTGTTGGTTTTAAAGGATTGCGAAAAGGCAGAACTTTTGTGTTATCTGAAAATTAAAGATTTTCAGATGTGTGAAACTTTCCTGTGAAATATGCTCAACAGTAACTGTAAGTTGGTATTTTTATTTATTGGTATCTTTATATGTTGATATTTATTAGTTTATGTTATATTTAAAATGTTTTATTTATTTAATAGTCTACTTTGAAATTTAAAGGTTTTATATACTATATTATACTGATTAAATTTTTGTTTTTAAAATTTATTTCTGTTGCAAATATTTAAGTGTTGTTAAGGTTAATTAATTTATTTGATGATTTCGGGTGATACGTCATTGTAATATATAGACAGCGGTATAAGTTATATTTTCATGTTTTAAGAACAGATATTCTTAAAAAAAAAAAAAAAAAAAAAAAAATCTATTATTTTTAAAATGTTACTGAGATCGTAAATTACATATTTATTTACTATTTTATCTATTTCGTTATTTGTATGGTATATAGTGTTATAAGTTTAAAATTTAATGTTTTTAAGATCCGGATATTTAAAAGAAGATCGAGTTAACTCTTTTGTTAGATTAAATATTATGGCAGAACCAAAATTTATAGCATTTGATCCAGATTTAGGAGTTGAGATACAGGCGTGGTTAAAATACTTTGATGATGCTTGTGAAAAAGAAAAGAAGGATGATGATTGGAAGTTTAAAAATATTTCTCAAAATTTAAAGGGAGAAGCTCTTAAGATTTACATTAATGATTGCCTTAATTGCACTAAATACGAACAGATAGCTGATATCTTAACTGAGAATTTTATTAGGGTAAATATCCCGAAATTTTCTGAATTTTCTGCTTTGAAATTGGATAGTTTAAGTAACTTAGAAACTTATTTTAGAAAGAAAATTGAAATTGGTAGGAAATTGCATTTATGTGAAACTATATTACTACAAGGATTAACCGATGGTTTAAAACCAGAATATCAAAATTATCTAATTGTTAAACCTCCTGAGAGTACAACAGAATGGTATAGAATTGTTAAACAATTTGTGGAAGTTTCCACCCCTGCTGTTACAAGTCCATCATTACCAAGTAAACCTAATGCAACTAATTTTGACATTCCTCGATATAGTGTGCAGCCTAATAGACCAAATTTTCAACAAATTAATACTCCTAGGCATTGGGTTCAGTCAAATCGGCCCAATAATCAATTTAATTCTCCTCGAAACTGGGTTCCTCGACCAAACTATAATTTTCAAAGACCTAGAAATTTTCAAAACAGAGTACAAAACAATTATTTTCAGAACCAGTACCCATCTAGGCCATGTAGAATTTGTATAAACAAGGGTATAATGAATGCTTTTCACTGGGAAAAAGAGTGTATTTTTAATAACAACTCAACACCCTCTGATACTCTTCCAATTGGTACTCCTAATATTTGACAATTAATTGTGTATGGATATACGAATAATTATAATTTACCATGTGTCGTCGATACCGGTTCAACTATCGCAATTTTACCATTAAAGTTTGTTAAAAAATTGAATGCTAAAATTGAAATTGTTCCTCCAGTTACTATTGGTCAGGCAAAGGGATTTTTACAAATTAATCAAAAGTGTAGTATTCTTCTTAAAGTGGGTAAAATCCAAAAATATGTTAACTTTTTAGTATGTGATACAGATTTGGATTACTGCATCTTGGGGTTAAAAGAATGTTCAAAATTTAATTTAAATATAAATTGTAAGAATTGTACAGTAAAACAGGGAAGGAAGATTATAAATAGGAGTATATCCATACATGATGAGAGATCACTTCATTTTAATACTGTAACTGTAAAAAAAACTACAACAAGGTAAGGATAACTTGATAACTTCTGATTGTGACAATTTGAATTTATTTAATGATGGTAACTTGATAACAACTTATAATGAAGATACTATTTCATGTAAAGATGAGTTATTAACAAATGGTGATAGTAATGAGAGTTTAAATGGATATAATGATGACAAAGTATCACCATATACTAATGAAAATTTTGTGAATACTCAGGACTTTTTTGCAGCTAATTACAATGATTGTAACGTGCAGCCTGATTACAGAAGTTCAATGACTCCTCAAAATTTTCGCGATATTAATGATTATAATTCAGATTTAATTGGGGAAATAAATTTAATTGAAAATGGGGATTTAAGGGAAATAGTTCAAAATTATAGGGATATTTTTGCAAAACATAAATATGATGTGGGTAAGATAAATATTGAACCACAACGCGTTTTACTAAAATCTGACCTACCTATATCTTTGAGGCCCTACAGAACTTCCCCCTTAGAGAAAAAAGAAATAAAAAATCAAATTCAATCTTTGTTAGCGGCTGGTCTCATAAAAGAAAGCAATAGTCCTTATTCTGCCCCCGTCACCTTGGCTATGAAAAGAGAGGAAGGTAAAAAGACCCGACTATGTATAGATTATAGGAAATTAAATGCAATAGTTAAAAACGATGCAGAACCTTTACCTCGTATCGATGAAATTTTAGATAAATTGAGTAGTGCCCAGTATTTTTCCACTTTGGACTTAGCCTCTGGCTACTGGCACATACCAATACATCCATCCCATACAGAAAAATTAGCTTTTGCCACCAATTTTGGCCTCTTCGAATGGCTGGTGCTCCCCTTTGGTATAAAGACAGGGCCCCCGATATTTAATAGAACCATTAGAAGAATCCTCAATAAGTATAAAATTGATTTTGCTTGCCATTATTTCGACGATATCATAATTTTCTCCTCCTCTCTAGAAGAACATTTAAATCACTTAGCAAAAATCTTTGAAATCTGTAAACTAGAAAACCTTAAACTTAAACTTTCTAAATGTAAACTAAATCAAAATAAAATTAATTTCTTAGGCTATGAGATCACCAATGGGACTTTAACTCCAGCTAATACCAATATTGAGACAATTAAAAAATTGAAACCTCCCTCTAATGTTAAAGAACTACAACGATTTTTAGGTTCCATTAATGTTTATCACAAATTCATAGATAAATATGCTGAAATTAGATACCCCCTCAATAAATTACTTAGGAAAAACACAATATGGGAATGGAACTCAGAATGTCAAAACTCTTTTGAGAAATTAAAAAATACTCTAATTGCAAAACCAATTTTAAAAATTTATGACCCAAAATTACCCCTCCACATGTTTGTAGATGCCTCTCAGGTAGCAGTAGGTGCAGTTCTAAAACAACCAGGGAAAGATAATTTTTTGCATCCTATTGCTTACCATTCTAGAATTTTGAAGAGTTATGAACAAAATTACTTTATAACTGAATTGGAATGCCTTGCTATCATAGATACTCTTGATAAGTTTTATCACTATTTTCATGGTACTAAATTCACAATCCATACCTACCATGCATCTCTGGTATGGTTAAAGAATGTTAAAAATCTAAGAGGTAGACTTTTTCGATAGTCTTTAAAACTTAGCATGTTCGATTATGAGATCAAGTATCAAAAAGGTTCTACAAATGTCGAAGCGGACATGTTGTCACGAAATCCTGTTGCTTATCTTAATCAACATGTAAGTTTATTATTGGACAAAAAAGAAATTATAGCGATGCAAGATAAAGATAATGTTTGTGACAGAAAATACAAAAAAGAGAATGGGATTATAATTATTCAGAGAAAAGGATTCAAAAAAATAGTAGTACCAATGTCACTCAGGAGAAAATTATTACATATTGCTCATGATAATTTTGGACACTTAGGAATACAAAAAATGCTTAACTTAATATCTCCAAACTATTATTGGCCCAACATGACAATAGATATTACACAATTTGTTAAACATTGTGATACATGCCAGAGAAATAAAAAACCAAAACAAAAAAGATTTGGCTTGTTACAAGCTATGCCAGCCACAGATCAACCTTTTGAATGTCTTTCTATTGATACTGTGGGTGGATTTAATTATTACAATTCAACAAAAAAATTCTTACACATAATAATAGATCATGCAACTAGGTTTGTTTGGGCTTTTCCATCCAAAAGTGTTACTACCGAAACATATACTAACTGTTTAAAACAAATTTTCAATATTCAAGCACCTAAAACAATACTTAGCGATAGACATAAATCTTTTAGGTCTCCAAGATTCAAAAAATTCCTCAGAAAATATCATGTTCAACAACGTTTTACATCATCACATCACCCCCAAACCAATGGGAAGGTAGAACGAGTGAACCAAACTATAGTTACTAGACTTAAATGTAAAGTTAATTCTATTTCTTCTAAAATACCTTGGACTAGATTATTAGACCAAGTCATCCAAGAATACAATAACACACCACATTCCATAACCAAATTCCCACCTGCCTATTTATTTTATGGTCAATTACCTTATGAATCTCCTTTAAAACAAAATTATTACCCTCCTGTTAATAAAGCACTCAAAATTGCAAAAGCGCGAACTTGTGAATTCCACCTTAAAAGTAAAAGACTCTATGATAGAAAATTTGTTGAATCTCCACTAGAAATACAAGATTATGTAATTTATGAAGAATTTAAATATCCTAACACTAGAAAATTAGAACCTACTTTCTCTGGACCATACAAAATAATAAATAAACTTTCTGATGTGACCTATGAAATAGACAAATTTAATTATGAGACTAAATTAAATTCAGTTGTACATGCGTTTAAATTACGACCCTATTTTTCACCAGATAACTTCAGACTATTTCATGAGCAACCCAAACAACAATCAAAATCACCACAGACATCACAATTACCATCACAAAATCAAACTAAAGTAAAAACAATAGAATAAATTCTAATTCTTTAAATATCTCTTATTACTCTAGTTTCAACATTATCAGGTATGTCTTTGGTGTACAACAGAGATATTACCCATTTTTGAAAGTTTAATATTTTAAAATTTAAAATAAATGTCACAGCTTTTATTTCAACATTGTGGTTATATTTTAGCCTGATCAACTAAAATATTTACTTGTTTTTGAGAGTTTTTGAGGTTGAGTAGACACCTTATGCAGGCATAAGATGTGTATTTTGATTTTAGGAATTGTCAAATTGATGTTGAAAAATGAAATTAAATGTTTTAATTCTATATCAAAATAAACTATTTTTACTTTATTTACTTTTTCTTAAACCAATTGTTTCAAAAATTTAATATTATGTTATTTACTTCAATAGATAATCAAATAGTAACCGTTTATAAGTATTTCTATAATTATACAAACATATAAATGATTGGATAGTGATGATGTGATTTTACAGTGATTGTTTTGGTGTGACAATAGAAAATTAAGTATCTAAACTAATTGCCTTTGTATTCCATTTCTCAGCTAAAATTAACATCTTTTATTTGTTATTTATTGTCTTTATTTATTCTAAGTTTGCCAAAAAAACAACTCTCTGCATTTAGGATATGAATACTTATAACTTAACAGTATAATTTTGTAAAAGGGTATCAGAGGAAAAAATTATTGTAAGGAACTAATGGTTGGGAGTTCAATTTCTAAATATTTAGATTTAAATTTATTTGGATTTTGAAATTATTATATATTTTTTTTTGTATACTTTCGACTGGCAAAAATACTTTCTTATATAATTAAAAAAATAAGAAATTTATTTATTTGCTATGTAATTATTTTATCCTCAACCAATATTTTCCCTAACAATAAATAAACAAACTGTGATATTTTCTTAAATTATACTGATTATACTTATTATTTCTACTATTGAATTATATTATGAATTACTACATATGTTGAGAAGTATTAGTTATATTGAAAGTTATTATTGTTATGTTTATGAATTGAATTTTATTATAGCATTTATTTATATTATTGAAGAGTTATATTATTTATTAGTGAAAAAATGTTTGACAAATATTAGTTAAAGATGGTGGGATCCCAACAGAAATATAACAAATCCCACAGGAATATAACAAGGATAACATATTCCAAGTATAATAAACGACCAAGAGATAATTTGACTTGTTTATTATGTGAGAAAATTAATGTGATACTTAAGAGAAGATGTTGTGACAAGTGCTAGCATTATAAGGTCATTATAAAGTATTGGTAAGAATGACTACAGTTTTAAAATTTTGATGGAGTAATGTCTTTATTTTCAGCCTTTACATAAAAACTGTATTTTTTAGAAAGGGACTGCAGTAACCATTTTTTTTAAAAAACAAAATGAGGACTTATCACGATCCAAGAAAGACTGAAATAAAACAGTTGGATCTAATGAACTCAAATTTGAATTAAGTCGATTTTTTTTTTTTTAACTTTGTTTTAACAATTCGCTAGTGACTACTTATTCTAAAGCTTGTGAACTTGGTAAAAGCAAAATTCTGTTACTATTATTATCCTGTTTTTCCTGTTTATTAATATTTATTATTTATTGTTATTGTATTTTTCTTGTGCACTTACAAATGGTAAGTGAGATTGTAACCATTTCTTGTATTATTTTACAGGGGAAATGCTCGTAGCTTTATTTTTATTTATCTATTAATTTTAATTGATTACTATTATTTTATTTTTGTTTTTGTTTTTGTCTTCCAGTTCTTCAGAAATTCCCCATCTCCTTGCTGGCAGTCTCTAAATTTATACTAGTCAAAATTCAAATTTCTAAAGTATTAAATTTATATTGTCTGAATTTATAGTTACTTAACTATTAACTTCATCCAAAATCTTTAGGGAGGGGGGATAATATTACAAAATTTAAATTTTTTCCGTAATTATTCTATAAAATTTGTCCATTCAATAATATTCGGTATATAACTCAGCTTATTAAAATAATTCTCATTCTTAAAATAGCCTTTTACTATCCATATGTAAAGCCAATTATTCCTAATCCACTTAATAATATTTATTCGAATGTAGTTATTCTAAAAATGGCGATAGCTTTTTTAATTTATTCTTTAAATAGAACATCTTTATTTTAATCCATTATTAAAATTCATTAGTATTATTCCCGTGTGGTCAAATTGCTATAACTTCTTTATTTAAATGCTAAAATATCGTATCTCTTAAAATATTCCGCTCAAAAAACCTTATTTCATAAAGTTATCCTATTATTAAATATCAAATGTCTATTAAAATATTTCCGAAAAACTTTAATTCTTTCTTTTTTTTTTCCCCTTTTATAAAGATTCATTTTCTTTTCTTCTTATTATTTTTATTACGTATTAAATTCGAAGTTTAGCTACAGCCTCAAAAACAGATAAGCTCGTTTGTTGATATGACAGGCATCTGGTACGAGATTATGGAATATTCTGGTAGGGCGTAGAAAGTTTTTGCATTTTACAACAAAATAAATCCGCCGGAAATATTGATAAAGTTCCAAAAGAGACCTTTTGATTCGATAGAAGTGGGTCACGTGACGTATTCTGTATTATTACGCAAGCTAGTTTAAAAACACGATCATCCTGATTCGGAGAGGATTTTTTCGACGCTGGTGTTTGCTAAAAGAATCGGGACGGATTCTAGAAAATAATGTAACGTTGTATTTTTTTTTCGTTTAGCGTTGGCTAATGAGCATTTTCCCTGAAGAGATACCCGGCCGCCTGATGCGGACTAAAAGGGAAACCCATAACATAGCTAAACCTATTTATCACGAGCACGACTGCCTTTTTCCCGGATTTGAACTTGGAAACACGACATATATATATATATATACATATTTTTTTTTAAGTTTAACCAATAGATTTTTTTTTATGTTTCATATTAGTATATAACCCCCGTCAAAAATGACGGATTGTTGATCTGCGTTCCATTTTCATAAGACTTAATACAAACCGCATGAAGATTTTCTTATTCAAAGGTTTGTATTGTTGAAAAGTACATTTTAAGGCCGGTAGATGGCGCCAAAACAATCTAGATGTCAACGATTTTAATCAAATGATTTAAAGTGGTGATTAAATCATCATTGAAATCAACTGATTTTTAAAAAAAAATCATTTATTTAAATCAACTAATTTTTTTTTAAATCATAAATTTACTAAATGTTTAAAATGACATTAAAAAATCAATAAAATCTAAGATTAACATAATTTGGAAAGTTTTTATGGATATTTTAATTTATGAATAAACAAAAAAAGCTATGAATCATTGTTTCTAAACTTAATTCCTTATGCTTGTAAAAAATTAAGTACAGTAAGTTTGTAAAAAGCTAGTATATAACCCCCGTCAAAAATTACGAATTGTTGATCTGTGTTCCATTTTCATAAGACTTCATACAAACAGCATGAAGATTTTTTATTGAAAAGTTTGTATTGTAGAAAAGTACATTTTAAAGGCGGTAGATGGCGCCAAAACAATATTGTTCGCAGCAGTGTTCGTTGGATTATATATGGGATTCCGATGTTTAATCTGGATTTTTAATTAATAACTTAAAACATTATAATAGGATATGATATACATGTTTTATAGGAAAAATATGCTTTACAGACATGATTTCAAGTAGACGGTACTATCATTTAGCTGTCATATGTTATAGCATAGGTTTTTCATTAAGCCTAACATGGCATTTAACTACGTCGATTCGCAGACCTGAGTGGTCCCGCCCGGAATGGTTACAGACACTTTCTTCCCTTCGGATTTCATTATAAGTAGATTTGAAACCAGATTCGGAGGTTATTTTCAAAATTCTGTTTTCCCGTTCTTTTCCCCGTTCAGAAGAATTAGAAAGGAGGGGGAGGGGGGGGGGTAAAAACATGTCTCAAGATTTCATATCTGGTTTCTATGTTTTGTGATTCACCTGCTTTCAAAATTTCATTTCTATCACCATCATTTAGAAATGAAATTTTGAAAGGAGGTGAATCACAAAACATAGAAACCAGATATGATGATTTCTTTTCTTTTTCTTTTTTTTTTCTTTTAATTAGTCCTCCTTAGGGGTTGTAAAATGAGGTTCTAGATGAGGTTCACGATGTTAGAAATTAAATTTTGAAAGAAATCGCATAATGTAAACATATGATGCTAAGAATTTTTTCTATCCTCCTCTCCGGGTGTGAGAAAAGAATCAAACATAATAAATCATGGCTTTCGTGTCAAAATTTCGCTACATGCTAAGTCAAAGAATATAAATGTAACATTCGGATGATTTTTTTTTTAATTCTGCTCCATCGCCCACCAAGAAAAGAGGAGGGGGGGGGGTGTTGGGCATGAAAACGTCTATCCGCATTTATCACGGTTGTAACGATGAAATTTGGGATGTTGGTGAATTTCAAAATATAAACAGCAGATAAAGAATTGTTTCTTTATTTCGCTCCCTTGTAAACCCCCGGAGGGGGGGCGAGGAGCAACACATTTTTTATATGAAGGGGCAACCCTTTTTTAATTTTTTTTTTAAATCATTAACAGTTTTTTAACATACATTTTTATGTATTCACTACTTTATGTTTATTCATAAATACAGATATTTTATTTTGCAGATCAAATAGCGTTTTCATTTTCCGATAAAAGCAATGCACCTAAAAATAAAGTAAATAAAAATAAAAGACATCCACCAATTGACGTTTAAACATAATATTCAGGTCACGACAATCGCAACAAAGTAATCACCAGAAAACAATCGACACAAATGAAATATATAAATTACATTTATTAGAAAATAAAATAAATTATTAGGAATGTTATTTCTTCACTGAGAATATTTGACATTTTATCGCATGTGGGAAAGAAATTCATCTTTCACACGTTTCAGAAAAATCCGCAATGAAGATGAGAGGATTTTTTCTTTTTTTTTTTTTTTTTTTTTTTTACGAACACATTTTTGTTCCATTAATGAATTGTCACAAGGGTCCTACCTGGAATTTTATTTGCAAATTACTGTTTTAAAAGAACACGATCTTTATTGAATATATTTATGTTAAATGTGAGAGTATGTTTGCTAGTTTTCATTAGTTGCAATAAATATTGCTCCGATATAAAAATTATTTTGAATTACTTCCAACCAACCCTACTTCCTAGGGTGAGTCGTTTCAGGTCCTCCTCCGCAACATGTCTTCTACCGATCTATCTAAATATGAAACAAGCAGAACTTGGAAGTGCTCACTTGTTATTTAAATGCTGTAAAAGATATCAAGCAGCAATGAAACACAAAGTTTTTTTTCTTAAATAAATATTTACTTCATTTTACTGGTGTGAAATTATTATTTTTACTGTATTAGGATTCGGTATTTATGCAGCAGTGTTTCTCGCATGCAAACTTTCAAATTCAATCTCATGTTGTCTTTTGTTTTTGTTGTGTGTGTATATTCAAATTGCAAAAAACCTTTTTATTTTTCAAAAGACCTAAATGAACACTATCATTTCATTTGATGAAGAATATTTGTCATGAAATTATTTCCAAAGGAATGGTGAATCTAATTTCGAGTTTTAAATGCATTGTGGAGGTTTAGACAAACGTGTCGATAAAAAGCGATACATTTCTGTACGTACATGTAAATAGTCCCCTGTTTCCAGGTTGACCTATAGCCACAAAAAAAAAAAAAATAAATAAATAAATACAAAAATAAAAGCAGATAAATACACAATTTTTCGGTATAAAGCAGTTCATATCGTCTTACCACTATATCTATGGTATATTTGCTAACTTTTACTATCGGTAATAATGTTCATTACCTTCATTTTATTAAAAAAAGTGTAAAATAGTAATTATTGATTTTTTTTCTTTTCTTTCTTTCTCTCTCTTTTTTTTTGGGGGGGGGGGGGGGCGGGGGAAGAGTATTTTGTTATTTTTTTAATTTTATGGAAACTACTTCTTTTTATCGAAATACCGTTATATAATAACTGACTTTTCCATTTTACACCCGCTATGTCCATGATTGCTTCGCATTACTGGATTCTAGTGATATAGGTATTTCTCATAATTCTTTGAACTTTTTAGATGAAACTTTATGAACTTTTTAGATGAGCATATTCAGTTTACATCTGAATTTGAAAATAACAGCGAACTACCTTTCCTGGATTTTATGATTTACCACAAAAATGATTTATTCCAAATCACTGTTTACCGTAAACCATTCGCAGTTTCGTTACCCCCTCATCGTCTTTCATCTCACCCCCCACCCCCCCCCCCCACCCCCCTAATCAAAAATTGGCTGCTTTTAATACCTATGTTCCTTGCGACTTAAACATTAGTTCATCTGAGAGTTTACTCAAAGCAGAATTAGACCACATTAAACCCATTGCAATTGACCGGGGTTATCCTGTTGAAATCGTCGATTCAATCAATAATAAACTAATTGAACGTACACATTCCCCTGTTAACAATGTTCGCAATGAAAATTTAATTATACTTTCATATTTTACGAGAATTAGCCATTAAATATCCAAAATTTTGCAAAGATTCTATTTTAAAGTAATTTATGCACCATTCAATAAAATCAAATGTACAGATCTCAAACATTCAATTGACACATTTTTACATTGAGGAATTTACAGGATATCTTGCGAGTGTGATAGAATATACATAGGTCAAACTAAGCGAGCTATTAAGGTCCGCTTGGGGGAACATAAAAACTATGTTAAAAATTGTAACATTAAACTCTGCGCTACTGCGCAACATTGCTGGTCTAACAAGCACAGTTTTAATTTTTCAGAAGGTTCAATTATTCAAAAGTGCTCATCGATTTACGACCTTCATTTTTGGGGAGCTTATCATATATGGAAGAATTCATGCAACTTAGTTAATGAATGCAACTTAGTCCAGTACACCAAATTTTTCAAATGTCTTGCTACCTTTCCTTTAATCTTTAATTTATTCTCTTCTCTTCCCCCTCCCTCCCATTTTCTCTTCTCCATACTTAAACTCCTCCAGACTGGCGGAGCGCTTTTGATTGGTCTCCTCTGTCACATGGGACGCCTGACTCAGCGGCAGGGCTGTAGCTAGAAGTAAAAATTAGGGGGTGCTCAATAAAATGTAGGGGGGCTCATATTATTTCTCTCACTGTGACACATGCACGCACAAACACAGATATATATGATCAAAGTATTATATAGAAAGGTAAATTAGTGTACATTGATATTGTAGGCCCTATGTTTTTTATTAAATTGTTTCTAATAACCTTATATGATGCTAAGAAAAGTGAAGGCTGCAGACAGGGATGTAATGGAAGATATACGGTGGATACGGCGTATACCTTCTGGATTATTTTAAGGTATACCATGTACCCTCTTACAATAGCATATGCTTTTTAGAGTATACCCTCTGCCTAAAGCGTATGCCCTTTGGTTTTTTTTACAACTGCATCACTGGCTGCAGAATGAAAATTTTCAGCGTATAATCATTAGAGATCGATCGAAACAGGTTTATAAGACCGAAACCGAAAGTGTAAAAATATATTTAAAAACTGATTAATACATGCATAACTGCATATAATTATTAATTACAAATAATAATAATTACGTTACTAATTAATTTATTAATTATACGTGTATTGAACCACATTTCTAACAAACAAGCGTACATATATATGCGCCTTTTATGCTCCCATATGTGCAATTTTTTACAAACAGGAGTGTCATTTGGGAAGGTTAGGGGGGGGGTCAGTTTCCTCCTCAAAGAATGTGATAAGAATGTATGATTCATTATAGGTTAGTTTAAATAAAGGGCACAAAAGCTAAAATAATTTGTTTAATTTGACTAAAAAAGGAAAATTGGCATTAAGACAACATTTTAAGACTAGAAATTATTAATTAATAAACTTTATTTTCCATTTCAGTATTCTCAAAGTGAGACATGTTTAACATTATTTTGTACTTTAGCTAATTTTAAATATATATGTAAGGATAAAAATTTAACAGTTGTCAATTTTCTTTTAGGATGTGCACAATAAGGTCAATCTTTGCTCACTCACCGCCTCCCCCCCCCCAAAAAAAAGGTTTGCCACTCCCTGCCTCCCTAGGAAAGCATTGAAATGGCTCCGCTGTTGGAAAAATTTAACTCTGGTGCCAAGTTGACTCTCTGTGCCGCTATCCAAATCTATTTATTTTCATATAAAATAAAACGCAATTAATTTATCAATAAGACAGAAATTGTTTCCAACTATACGAATTTCATCTAATAAAAAGATATTTTAAGTATACATACCTCGATATATCTTTTGTAATAAATTTCGTAAATCTTCAGAGTTTTAACAACACCTCCCTCATAAAGCATTCGAAGCAATCTGGAGTTTCAAAGTAAAAATTTCTATCACTGATAAGTTTGCAGCTTTTAAAGATCACGTGATAAGCGTCTTTTAAGTTTAGTCATATATGCATTGCTTGCTTTATAATTTACGCTCGCATCATAAATCAGTCATGACCAGGGCTTGAAAAATGCGGTCGCCAGGTCGCCACTGGCGACCAACTTTTTTTATCTGGCGACTAACTTTTTTAATCTGACTTTTTTTTGTTTCATTTATTTATTTATTTATTTACAAAAATTGAACTAAAAAATGAGCACAAACGACATTTTCTCTAAAGCGAAGTTAAAAAGGCATTTTCCATTTCATGCACATAAAACGCTTTTCTTTTCCGCTCTAGTCGGCTAGTCATGTGATTAGAATGTGAGGAGAGGGGGGGGGGGTGTTCAATAACAAATAGTCTTATGTGGCTTCTAAAAATTGGATACAATGATAAAAAATGCTTACTTTTATGTATGTTTCAAATCAGATTTTTGTGTTCAGAATTAAAACTTTTAATCTGTTACATTCATTTTAAAAGAATAATAATATATAAGTGATTATAAGTAATTCATTCGAAGTAAATCCATAAAACTTAATTAAAATTTCAAGAATAATTAATTTTAGAAAAAATATGTATTATTTTTTTAAATATTTTTTCCCGGCTTAAAATACTTGGCGCCTCGCGTCTGTTTGCACCACACGCGTTGGACATTGCCGTCACTCTGTCTTGGTGACAAGTGTCTGGTTCAGAGTTGTTTCTCAATAGTATTTTATAATTACATTGTTTGGATTATTATCTGCAGTAAATGGAAATAAAAAATCATTGATTGCACTACAAAAAGTTTTTTTTTTTTTTTTTTTTTTTTTTTAAATTCTTATCGTAGATTGTTGGATCAAAATAAACCTCAGCCGGCTGCTGATTTCGATTTAATCCAGCGCGGGAAAATATATTTTTTTCTTTCCTTTTTAGCTACGAAAACAAACGTTTACGCAACTCGTAATATTACGCGTTAATAGCCCTCGAGTTTGCGAACATCACAACGTTTAATTAAATTTCTTGTAAGATATCTCATTATAGATGCTGCAAAGTTACAAAATATTAATAAATAAATTTGAAATTATACTCACACACACAAACAAACAAACAACAACAGAAAAAATTAACTTATTTTTAATTTGGCAAAACTATTGCAAATGTCATTAAATGCAAATTTTGAAATAATTAAATCAGAATTATTTGACTTTTTTATTTTGATAGGCTAAATAGGCATAAAATCGTTTTCCGGCTTCACTATTTTATAGATGCCCTCTCATCCGATATAGATTTTGTAGCACTCAACTATTTGAACATTTGAAGCATACGGCAATCAGCATTTCCCGAACATGTCGGTTAATTCAGAATTGACAATATTTCCTTTATTATTATTTTTTTCACAAATATATAACTTTGATAAGTTTCCTTAGAAAACTTAGTTATTATGCACTATTATAAACTATGTAACTAATAATTCTAAACTATGTTTGTTATTATTTTTTCTGACTTAATTCCTAAGCAAACGTTTGTACTTTTTAAAAATCAATAACGGGAGGGGGGGGGGGGGTGTTAAATTTTTTTACTACAATACATACAATTTTTTTATACTACAATTTAGTATTTGTGCAAAACTGAAAAAAGCCCCCAAAACTAAATTGAATTTTTGAACAGTTTCAATTGGATTTTTAAAACAGAATTTCATTTGGTGGCCTTGGCAACTTTCCCAGGGGGAGGGGGGGGGGGCTCAAAAATTTTCAGGGGGTGCTGAGCCCCCCCTGGCACCCCCTAGCTACGGCCCTGCTCAGCGGTTGTTTTTAAACATTCATCGCCATTCCATCTTGGCCGCGAGCGCAGATTCAAGCATACTTACATGGCCTATACTTTTAAATCTGTTTTTAATTTTTTTTAAACTTTGGCACTGATGATGGATCCTTAGAGGCTCCGAAAAAGCTGTTTGCTACTTTACATGTATTTTATTTGTGCTATTTTTTACGTTGATCATTTATTATAAAATAATAATTATACCTAAAAGTATAAATTTTACAACAATAAAAATAATAATATACAAGAGCCATTCGAAAATAATTTAAAAAACACTAAAAACGCTTTTAATTTAAAAAACAGTCATTATTCATGGTGGATGACAATTTGTTTTTCTTTTTACATTCATGTTTCTATAATTCATCTTCCTTAAAACCTAAACTTACATTTATTTATTTATAAATCATCAGTACATCGATGTATTCATCTTGAAATATTTCCAATACAATCTTATAATATCTTTAATTATTTAAAAATTTTAAATTTATCTACTTTTTTCCTGCCACCCCCCCTCCCCCAATAATAAAAAAATAAGATCTGTTTCAATTTTCTATTTTGAAAATAGTTGGTAGAAATATACTTTCGGATTTAAATTATTTATTTATTTATTTATTAAATTTCTGCATTTCTTTATGTTTTTATATTTAAAAATTGTCTTGCGCGTGGAGTTCTGACAAACATGTCTTAGTTTAAGAGCACCTTTTAACTCCGCCCATCGCCGGTCTTATATGCTTTCATTTATATCTTTCTCCTATGCTTCAGAAGGTTCAATTATTCAAAAGTGCTCATCGATTTACGACCTTCATTTTTGGGGAGCTTATCATATATGGAAGAATTCATGCAACTTAATTAATGAATGCAACTTAGTCCAGTACACCAAATTTTTCAAATGTCTTGCTACCTTTCCTTTAATTTATTCTATTCGCTTCCCCCTCCCTCCCATTTTCTCTTCTCCATACTTAAACTCCTCCAGACTGGCGGACCGCTTTTGATTGGTCTCCTCTGTCACGTGGGACGCCTGACTCAGCGG
The DNA here is from genome assembly GCA_963931845.1 of Maratus michaelseni. NCBI lineage: Eukaryota > Metazoa > Arthropoda > Arachnida > Araneae > Salticidae > Maratus > Maratus michaelseni. The sequence goes on along the minus strand of OZ007597.1, from coordinate 215,484,889 downwards.
TTGTTTTTAAACACTCATCACCATTCCATCTTGGCCGCGAGCGCAGATTCAAGCATACTTACATTAAATATACTTTTAAATCTGTTTTTAATTTTTTTTAAACTTTGGCACTGATGATGGATCCTTAGAGGCTCCGAAAAAGCTGTTTGCTACTTTACATGTATTTTATTTGTGCTATTTTTTACGTTGATCATTTATTATAAAATAATAATTATACCTAAAAGTATAAATTTTACAACAATAAAAATAATAATATTCAAGAGCCATTCGAAAATAATTTAAAAAACACTAAAAACGCTTTTAATTTAAAAAACAGTCATTATTCATGGTGGATGACAATTTGTTTTTCTTTTTACATTCATGTTTCTATAATTCATCTTCCTTAAAACCTAAACTTACATTTATTTATTTATAAATCATCAGTACATCGATGTATTCATCTTGAAATATTTCCAATACAATCTTATAATATCTGTAATTATTTATAAATTTTAAATTTATCTACTTTTTTCCTGCCACCCCCCTCCCCCAATAATAAAAAAATAAGATCTGTTTCAATTTTCTATTTTGAAAATAGTTGGTAGAAATATACTTTCGGATTTAAATTATTTATTTATTTATTTATTAAATTTCTGCATTTCTTTATGTTTTCATATTTAAAAATTGTCTTGCGCGTGGAGTTCTGACAAACATGTCTTAGTTTAAGAGCACCTTTTAACTCCGCCCATCGCCGGTCTTATATGCTTTCATTTATATCTTTCTCCTATGCTTCAGAAGGTTCAATTATTCAAAAGTGCTCATCGATTTACGACCTTCATTTTTGGGGAGCTTATCATATATGGAAGAATTCATGCAACTTAATTAATGAATGCAACTTACTCCAGTACACCAAATTTTTCAAATGTCTTGCTACCTTTCCTTTAATTTATTCTCTTCGCTTCCCCCTCCCTCCCATTTTCTCTTCTCCATACTTAAACTCCTCCAGACTGGCGGAGCGCTTTTGATTGGTCTCCTCTGTCACGTGGGACGCCTGACTCAGCGGTTGTTTTTAAACACTCATCACCATTCCATCTTGGCCGCGAGCGCAGATTCAAGCATACTTACATGAAATATACTTTTAAATCTGTTTTTAATTTTTTTTAACTTTGGCACTGATGATGGATCCTTAGAGGGTCCGAAACAGCTGTTTGCTACTTTACATGTATTTTATTTGTGCTATTTTTTACGTTGATCATTTATTATAAAATAATAATTATACCTGAAAATATAAATTTTACATTAGTACAAATAATAATACTCAATAGCCATTCGAAAATAATTTAAAAAGCACTAAAAGTGTTTTTGAATTAAAAAACAATCATTACTCGTGGTGGATGACAATTTGTTTTTCTGTTTACATTCATGTTTTTATAATTCATCTTCCTTAAAACCTAAACTTACATTTATTTATTTATAAATCATCAGTCCATCGATGTATTCATCTTGTAATATTTCCAATACAATCTTATACCATCTTTAATTATTTATAAATATTAAATTTATCTACTTTTTTCCAGCCCTCCCCCCTCCCCCAATAATAAAAAAATAAGATCTGTTTCAATTTTCTATTTTGAAAATAGTTGGTAGAAATATACTTTCGGATTTAAATTATTTATTTATTTATTTATAAAATTTCTGCATTTATTTTATGTTTTTATATTTAAAAATTGTCTTGCGCGTGGAGTTCTGACAAAAATGTCTTAGTTTAAGAGTACCTTTTAACTCCGCCCATCGCCAGTCTTATATGTTTTAATTTATATCCTTCTCCTATGCTTGGAGAAGAGAAAAATCTTAAAGGTAACGTCAGATGGCGATAGTTACGCCTTTTCGGAGCTGCATTTCGTATCTATTCTACCTTCTTTGTGAAAACCCTACAGCAACTCCTTCTCATTGGAAGACCGATAATGTCATGACAAAAATGTTTTGGAAATACCTCATAACAAACTCCCAAAACATTCCGTCGTTCCTTTCTTTAACACCCGACTCAGATGAATTTTAGTTTTTTCTCTCGATTCTAAAGTCAGGTGACGTGGAAAGAATACAGTATTTTGATTGGCTAGCACTGTTTTATACGACAAGAAAAATGTAAAAAGAATTAGCAGATGGCAGCAACAAAAGCGATTTTGTTCCCATACAAATTTATTGGTCAAAATACATAAACAAAAAACAAAGGCAAGGTTAATAAGGAGAAAATTGAAATATTGTGTAGCTCCGCCCTAAATCCATTCCCTTTTTAGTATTTTATATATATATTTGTAAATATTTACACGTGATACCCATCGGAAACTAAATAAATATAGGCTGCATCTGAAAGAGTGGGCTAAACTTTAAGGAGTGATGAAACGCAGCTAGACGAACATATTTCGTCATAGAATGTATGGCCACGCGAGCCGCTAGGTGGCGTTGTAAATGGTATAACACATTCCTACGAGAGGTGTTGCCGGAGCTGCTGCGTCCGATTCCAATCCCCATCAGCTCGAGAAGGTGTTTTTAACACGACGGTGCGCCTGCACACTTTGTCTTAGATGTACGGAACACTTTAGATGCAACGTTCCCAGAGCAATGGATTGGTTGAAGTGGTCCCATAGTTTGGCCACCAAGATCGCCGGATCTCTAGTATTTGGAATTTTTCCTGTGGGGCAATATGAAATGCCTAATCTACGAGTGCCCCATTGAAACCGATATGGATCTAGTAGCCAGGGTTGCCGTTGTTGCCGGGGTATTCGGGAAATGCCTGGTGTCCTCGCAAATGCGTGATTGTCCTTATCCCGCAGGTGTGAAGCGTGCATTACAGCTGGCGGAAGATCTTTCGAGTAATTTCTTTAAGCATGTACATTAATTACATTGCTGTTAATATTTTATTTTTCAGAAGTATCTCCTCTCATTCTTATGATCTATTATATATTCTTATTATCTAAATATCATTCTCATCTTTAAAGCTGCGATCATTGCGAGTCCGCCAGTATCCATCCTATTGTATTATTACGTCGGCATTTTTGATCTTTTATTGCTTTGGCTGAATTCCGTCACCATCCGTCACCATCCCTCCAGCCTGTTCCGACGTACTCCGATGGTTGTTGACAGTTTTATTACGGGAACCAAGGGAGATAATTACTATAATTCCTATTGTGCCGCCTCTCTCAAAGCAATAAAAAAAAAGGTTACTGTTCAGACTTGGCTAAGATTTTGCCTAATGAAGGGAAATTCTGAGATAAGATTTTCGCCAAATGTATTAGGAAATCCAGATTTTTTTTTCCCAAAGATGCTTTAAAATAAAGTTTTTTTTTTTTTTTTTTTTGACAGATGAAATTTTGAGTTATAAGTAAACCCGCTTTTACCCACGGTTTCGAGTACAAGTCGAGTTGACTTTCATTCGTTCGGGTCGGGTCAGTTTTGGTTGGATGTTGACTCTTGCGGGTCGGGTTCAGGTTGACCCGCCACCTTTTCAATTTCTGATACTTATATATTTGTACACTTATACGTTGAAATAGAGGTCAGCCCCAAATCTATTCACACGTAGTATGTGTATGTGTGCATAAACTATCACAAATACACAGAAAAACTATTTGGTTGAAGAAGCAAAAATATAGTTGTGTCAACCAAATATTTTTGTAACTATAGCTCCATCCAAATGTTTGGTTGGAGGGACCAAATTATTTTGTTAGCTTTATTTATTTCTCATAACCAAATAATTTGGTTATAAGAACCAAATCTATTTGGTTAATAGTTATCGTAACTAAATAAATTTGATTGCAAGAATCAAGTCAATTTGGTTCTTGTAACCAAATCTATTTGGTTAATAGTTATTGTAACGAAATGAATTTGGTTGTAAGAACCAAATCAATTTGACTCTTGTAACCAAATCTATTTGGTTAATAGTTATCGTAACCAAATGGATTTGATTATAATAACCAAATTAATTTGTTTCTTGCAGCCAAATCAATTTGTTTATTTGGTTATTGTAACCAAATCTATTTGGTTCATATAACTATATCAAGCTAACATAAAATTTTGTCAGTCCAACCAAAAGTTTGGATGGGGCTATATTAACCAAATAATTTAGTTCATAGAACTAATTTTTTGCACTCCATACTTTTTAATTAATTGCTTCAGAGTTTGTTTATTCACAAACTTTCATAATAAAAATATAATTCTTGAAAATAATTATCTTAGATTTAAACATGTACCCTCTTTTAATTTAAAATCTAGAAAATAAAATATATTTTTACTAAACATTACTTTGATTGAATTTCTTTTAAACAATGGTATTTTTTACGATCTGAAAGTAGAATTCAAATATTTTTTCTTCTATTTGATTTTGATAATTTCTTATATTTTTATAGATCTATATTTCTATAAATGCATCTCAGGATCTCTCGCCACTTTCGCCATGAAATTTTTCAAGATGCTCAGTGTCAGAATATAAACATAAAATACGGATGAAATTTTTCAAACTCGATACCATGATTTCTATTGTATTTGTTGTTCTATCACTGTGTAAGAGATTAAATTTTGAAAAAGGATAAATCACATAATGTAAACATATGATGCAAAGAATTTTTTCTATCTTCAGCTACCTCCTCCCCCGGGTGTGAAGGGAGGGGCAAAAAAAATAAATCATGGCTTTCGTGAGGAAAGTTTGCTGCATGCTAAGTGTCAGAATATAAACGCAAGATTTGGATGATCTTTTTAAAATTCAGCCCCCATCACCCACCAGGAAAAGAGGAGGGGCATAAAAAGTATCTACGCATTTATCAAGGTTTTAGAGATAAATTTAGAAAGTGGGTGAATTGCAAAATATAAAAAGCAAATACGTAGAATTATTTCGCTTTCTTGTAACCAGCCCCCCCCCCCCTCCGTAGTGGGGCGAGGGTCAACCAATTTTTTAATTTTTATTTTTATCAGTTACAGTTTATTCATTCATAAATGCAGATAATTTATTTAGCAGATCAAAGAGCATTTTACATTTTTCCATAAAAGCAATGCGACTAAAAATAAAGCAAAAATAAATTATTAAAAGACAGCCACCAGTTGATGTTTAAACCTAATTTTAGGTCACGGCAATCACAACAAAGTGATAACAAGAAAACATTCGACATGAAATTTATATCACATTTATTAGAAAATAAAATATATTATTAGAATTTCTATTGCTGCACTGAGAATATTTGAAATTTTATCGAATGTGGGAAAGAAATTGATCCTGCAAACGTGTCAGAAAAACCCGCAATGACGATCAGAGGATTTTTTCTTTTCTTTCTTTCTTTTTATTTTTTAGAACACATTGTAGTATTGTATTTTAGTTGTAATTTTAGTTGTATTTATGGAATGTCACAAGAGTTCTTCCTATGGAGCTTTATTTGCGAATCACTGTTTTAAAAGAACATGATCTGTATAGAAATTATTTATGTTAAATGCGAGAAAACTTATTACTGATAAAAAAGTAGATGTTTGCTAGTTTTTATTAGTTGCATTATAATTTACTCAATGATAAATAATATTCTGAATTACTTTCCAACCAACCAACCTTACTTCTTCAAGTAAGTCGAGTCGACTCCGCAAAATGAGGCGAAACGACCACCCCTGGTGCCATATGGCGACGGTTACGCTTTTTCGGGCCTGAGTGAGGGCTGAGGTTCTCACTTAATCTCTTTTCGTTGACCACACTATCAGCAGTGCAGTCTTGCGAAATATACATCATTTAATCTGATCCTATTTTTCTACAGATCGGAATTGGATTAGAAATGTATTCTTACAAAATTCTAAATAATAAGTGGTGTGGATGCATTTGATGGAAAGTACTTTTTTTAAATGAAAAATTTGAAAATTAGCAGATGCATAAAAATTATTGCGTAAATTTCTATAGTATTAAAAATTATTCTCAGTGAATTAATATTTTATTAGTAATGGTAGTTAATTTTCACTATACAAAGATTTATTATTATTATTATTATTATTATTAAATACAAACAGTTTAAATTATCATATAATCTTCGAAATGCTACAATCCATACACAGAAAATAGAAATTTTTTTATTTCTGTCTGATTAAACATTTTTCTTTTAATTTTATATAACACATGAAATCCCTGTTGTTAGAAATTGGAATCTAGTTAACATCTAATATATTTAAATTTCAATTCCCTACCTTGTACTGTTTTTTTCTTCCTTAAATACGAAAATTAGAAGAATGTGGTTAAATTTTTTGCTTTTCATAAGTTTCCTTAGCATCAATATCAGAAATAGAATATCACAGGCGGAATCAAAAAGCCTAAAATTTCCGTTTGTTGAAACAGACTAGTCAAAGCAAAAAAAAACTTAAATATGCTAGACAGAAATTGACGACATGGATTTTGTTGGGATGTTTATTGTGGTTATCCCATGACCGTGGTGACGCGTACACAACTGTTGTGGTGGGGGGGACGGTTCCGTGTAAGACTCCTATAATAGGAGCTGACGCATATCCATTTTATTTCGGATTTAAAGATATACAATTATTACAATACAGACATACATACATAAAAATTAGCCAGAGCCAGGAATCGAACCTGGGTCCACAGCGATTCCTGGCTCTGGCTTATTTTTCACTCCATGTTGGATTATTGTATTTATTGTATGTATGTCTGTATTGTAATAATTGTATATCTTTAAATGCTGAATGCAGGCGTTGTTTATGTGTGTTTTAATATTTATTGCCAAACGTAATTTATTAACAATTTATTATATTGCCAAACGTAAAATGGCCCCCTCTAAATCATATTCGTGAATGTTATTTGTTGACATTTGGCAATGTTAACCAATATTTCCCATCATCTCTGAATATCCCTTTTTGACATTCACCTTCTGACCGCTTAATTTTTGTTTTCAAAATCCTTTCACCAATATCTCCTCTATTATTACATATTTATAATCATGATGTATTAGAAATATATAGTAAATTTATCATTAGTATTATCATCCTTCAACTGTGGAATTTTTAAAACAAAATTTCTTCAAAAATTGTGTATTATATAAATTTTTCTACAAATGTATTGTCTGTGGAAATCGCGGGATAAGCCATTTTATTTCGGATTTAAAGATATACAATTATTACAATACAGACATACATACATAAAAATTAGCCAGAGCCAGGAATCGAACCTGGGTCCACAGCGATTCCTGGCTCTAGCTTATTTTTCACTCCATGTTGGATTATTGTATTTATTGTATGTATGTCTGTATTGTAATAATTGTATATCTTTAAATGCTGAATGCAGACGTTGTTTATGTGTGTTTTAATATTTATTTCGGATTATTGGTGCTCAGTTCAGCATCAATCTACCGCAGCCGGAGTTGGGGTTGCCGAACACTGGGTTCTGATTGGCTGAACCGATTCTGATTAGCTTGGTTTTTCGACTGGACTTCAATTCGGGTGCCAAAACTGCGAGGATGCGTCAGCCTCTATTATAGAAGTTCTAGTTCCGAGTCGGTTAGATTTTTATCATGTTCTCCGAAGAGAATATATTATGTTAATTTTATATTTGCTTTGAATGCAATATAAGCAGATAGTATAAAGATATTGGCCAATATCAAAATTTATATTGCCAAACGTAAAATGGCCCCCTCTAAATCATATTCGTGAATGTTATTTGTTGACATTTGGCAATGTTAACCAATATTTCCCATCATCTCTGAATATCCCTTTTTGACATTCACCTTCTGACCACTTAATTTTTGTTTTCAAAATCCTTTCACCAATATCTCCTCTATTATTACATATTTATAATCATGATGTATTAGAAATATATAGTAAATTTATCATTAGTATTATCATCCTTCAACTGTGGAATTTTTAAAACAAAATTTCTTCAAAAATTGTGTATTATATAAATTTTTCTACAAATGTATTGTCTGTGGAAATCGCGGGATAAGCGGTCAGAAGGTTAGTGATATACATTTTATCATTTCTGAATATCATACCTTGACATTGAGCGATATATTTTTTTAACATTCCTGAATAACATTTTTATATATTAAGTTATGCTTTTTTCATTACTTGATAACATTCTTAGATATAAAATAATTTCCCTTTCGCACCCGAAGTACAGCGCCTAGAATAAATAGTGTGCTACAAAATAGTAATCTGCTACAAAATAGTACTAAAAAATTGAATCCAATAAATGTACAACGTTGCTGAAAAGATTACGATGGGATCGCAGCGCCATCTTCTCAACGTAAACATTGTATTAGAATGTTTCAGCTGGTGGTAAGTATTTTAAATACTTAAATTATATCCTTTTCTCCTCTGACTTAATTATTTTTATAAGTTTTTTTTTTTTTTTTTTTAATTATGAAAGCATTGCTAAAAGAAGCGATACGCATTGTTTTGTCCCTGGTTGCAATATTATCGTAGAAGCACCGTTGCACATTTATAGGCTACAACTCTTTAGCACTTTTTGAAGCATTACAAGGATAGCCGGTTTCCACACCAAAGATGCACACTATGTATTCTAGGCACTGTACCCTAAGCAACAGCAATGCCATGACGTCATCTCCCGAAAAACAGCCGATAACGGAATAAAGTACAGGATATGAGTGTATAGCACAGCTTATGAATGGAACAATGGAACAATGTAGTTAGCAGGTTGAAATACCTTGTTGCGTACCAAGTAAACTTCCAGGTTATAGGTAATCGACTAGCAAGGCAAAAGAGAGCAGTGAGAAATTTAAAAAGTTAAAAATAAAATAAAAATATTTAGAAATACATTAATGAGATAAAAGTTTAACAATAAAAAGTAAATAAAAAAAAAATTCCATTAGATCCACTAAGATGACAGACGAAATCAACCGAGGATCGAACCCATCTCAAAAAAGAAAAAAAAGACTCCTTAAAAGACCATACATTTTGTTTAAAAGTTACAAAATATTAAACTTAAAAAATTAAGAAAGGATTTTTTTAAATATACAAAGACAAAAGAAAGGAAAAAATTAAGTTTAGCTGACGAGAGGGAAAAACTAAATCTTTATCATCAATTAATAAGCCATATTTAGGGCGTTTACTGTTATTGGGCTCGCTTATGCATGAAATCAAACTATACATGATAAATAATAAAATTACATATTTTTTATCATGTGAAATGATTACATTTTTTTAATGCATTACTTATCTTTGCAACATATTACTCTGTAAACGTATTATGTTGTAATGTGCTAATTAACGCACGCGAATTAACCTTCCTTCGATATTATTTAATTCAGTTAAATGCTTGAAATTACTTTTAAAACTAGTAAACAGTCTTATACACCCTTTTTGACCAGAACAAAAAGTAAATTCTTCGTCTCGCAATAAAACATGTTTCAGTTTCAAATTCAATATAATACAATTAAAGAGTAGAAGTGCATTTACATATACTGGAGGATTCAAAATAGAGATTATGCCGATTGTCTGTTAAGACGAGGATCATAGAAACATACTAGCAACTGCAAAATGCATTTAAATCGAGTATAGCTTTTAGATATGGCATTTTTTTTTACAAGTATCTGTATATGTATTAAAATAAGAAATATAATTTTTTATGCGACTTCCTTTCTCTCTGTTCATAAAAATACTGTTCTGCGTCTAAAAATAAAATTATGGAGCCGAAATTCTTGCCGAGTATAAATTAACTCGATGCAGCAAATGACAAACGGTGCTTGATCGATACACAATCTCTTTTTAGAAACGATGCTAATGGTGGATTTAGAAAATTTATAGACTATGCCATCCAAGATGAAATGATTTTTCAATTCTATGTTCGTAATTGCGAATATTACACTATAAAAGATTAAAAAGAATAAATATCTCACAAAACAACTGAAGCAATTATGTTGTCAGCTACGGTTGCCATGAACAGTTGACATATTGCACCGAAACGAATATTGTTTTCTCGGTCATACCCCATTTTAAATTTGCTACATCAAATTAATTCATACAGTTAACTTGGTCTACGAAATTCCTAATGTCATAACTGGCGCTGTTTTTGAAAAGATATTGTCTTATCTACCACGGCCCATTTGACACTCACTACATCAATTACGCAGTTGAATTTATATGCCGAATTTATACGATTTTCCTGTAAGCTATGCCCAGTTTCACACTTGTTGATGGTTAATTTATATAGTCTAACTCGGACATCATGGTCTATGAATTTTCTAATATCATCATTGACATATTTTCTGAAAAGATAATCTCCTTTCACACTTGCTGAATCAAGAAATCACAAAATGTATAAATTATGAAATTTGTATTCGAAAAATAGTATTATAACCAATAACAATTTTAACATAAATCGAATTCTAGAATCTTTAAATGTACAAAAAAGTATAGCGCATTCCTCCCAGTAGTTTTTGAGTTATGTTAAAAAGATTAGCCGCATTACAGTTAATTTTACGATTAATAAAAACAAATTTAACAATAATCAGTTTAAAACTTTACATCTACAATATTGCTGAACATCCTCAACGAATAACTTCCTGTTAGGCACATCAAGGTAGCATTTACCGAAAAATCCAAACATGATGTGAAAATTAGATGTTCGTATTAAAATTTCAGAATTTAGAACAATATCAGTTTGAAGACGGCTAATACCTAAGAATACTTTTTAACATAAAGCGAAAGAAGACATAATTTACAATCGAATGGCTATTTACCGTACTTTCTGAGACAATCTCATGAATAAAATGTACATTCCAGAAATCGGTAAAATGTCATGTTTGCGATTTTCTTTACCTCGCCCCTATTAAGTCTGAAATGTGTTTTTTATCAAAAAAAAGCTACTTTCCAGATATAACTTCTAAATTTATTCAAATTATTGTGAATGAAATTCAATTTTAAAATGATTTTCCCATTCCATGTGTCCAAGTAGGAACTTTAACCTTTAAAAAGGTTTTTTTAAATATTATCTGACAAAGAAAAGAAACAGTTTGTGAGTTACACTCAAAAAACTTGTAACTGAATTACGTTAGAAGTTTTTTGATTCAGTCGCCTTGGTGAATGAATCTCCTAGGCTAGGGTTGCGGTTGAGTACTCAATCTCGATTTTGTATGTCATTAGACGTATTTTTATTCCATACTACAGTATTGTGTAAAGACGGCCGAAGAGTCGACTCTGAAACTGCACTCCTTCTAAGAGCAGAACTGTCGACTTACTGCTAGAAAGCTACCTCGACTCTAAAGAGTCGAACTTTCCACTCAGAGTGGAAATCGGAATCGAACTAGGAGAGTCGGTTGTCGAAACCAGTTCAACGCAGTATTTGACTTGGAGAGTCGGGAGTCGAGAGTTGAACACAGAGTTGGATTTCGACTCCTCAATGGAGAATTTGCACGTTTTCTAAATTTATCACGAAACAATAGAACATGAAAAATTAAGAAGGATAGCCTGCATATTTTTTTTTTTTTTAGCTTTTATTGTTGATTTATGATTGTTTTAATATCGCACTATTTACCGTATCCCGAAAGCGCTGCGTAATACATCTGACGTCACAGTTCATGACAACAAACGACATAGTTATTGTTTTTACATACGTCGCTTTTCAACTTGTCCCTTTTAAATATTGCTGTTTCGAAAATTATTATGACTGACAACATAAAGTCCTATTATAAATACTGCAAAACAAAAACACTGTAATAGATTTCATAGGTATATTGTATCTATAAAGATTCATAAGCAATAATCCTGTTTTATTGATGATTAAATAGGTAAAACGTAGAAACGTCTAAGAAATGACACACAGAAATATGTTAGTTTTTAATTCAGGAAGTAAATAAAAATTTTATTGCGTAAGTGTACATTTTTATAAAGTTAGGGACTAGGTTTTAAAAAAAAAAGGATTTATTTCAAAAAAATATTAAAAAAGAGATTATAAAACGAGTTATTTCAAGGCGTAAAATAACTACTGTAAATATTTGGTATTTGGTAGCGCCATCTATCGAATTCAAAATCAAATGTTCTTACACCTCAAATATTGTATATATGATTCAATTCTTTTTTTTTTTTTTCTGTTTTAAAGAATTAAAAAAAACAGTTTTTCTTAAATTTCAGATTTACTCCTACACTTCATGTTTGTTTAAAGAATAAAATCATAGAAGACGGAATTTTCTGTTAAAATATCACGTATGTTTGTCCGTTTGTAATAGATAAATAATTTGAACTAATATATACTTGTTAGTCAAAAATAATTTTTGTTTGAAAGAAACATCGTATAAGGGACAAAGGCTACCAAGCATGCATTTTATCCAAGATAATTTAATTGAATCTGTAATCAAATATTTTAGTTAAATTAAAAAATATATATTAGAAATAAATAAATGAAAATGTCTTTTTCTTGCAAAATAATTATAATAATTAATTAATAAATATTCTTGCAAAATAAATAAATCTAGCTCGTTATTTGCTTTTATTATATAAATTGAATAATATAAAAATAATTTTATGTACCTTTTCGTTTTAAATCCCTCTTATTTCTGCTCCCATAAAATCGGGGGTTTTCCCCAAGAAAGAAAACATAGCCATGCTATCTATTCTTGGCAGATCCGGGTATAAGAGACATAATTCGTAAAAATATATACGAAATTAGAAAAAAATCAACAATCAGAATGAGATGATGATGAATTATTATGAAAATCCAAGTAGAAAAAAAATTGGATGTCAAGAGAATACGATTGCCGCTTGCTAACAGAATGTAAACATCGGCATGTCGTGAACTGTGACGTCATAGTAAGTCACGCCCCGATTTCGAGTCATGTGATTTTTGCTTACTTTTACGATTAATTATTTAATTATTGATTTTATTTTTTGCGTTTTTGAGAACATTTTTGAAAACCGTGGATGTAGAATTATCAGAAAATATAAAAATGATCAAATCCCCCATGTGTGCAAATTCCTCATTCAGTATCGGGGAGGATATTAGGACGGTGATTGTATGAATAGAAGGGGCGGAACAAAGAACCGAGGTGTTTCGTGAATGATTAATTGAATTTGCAGAATACTGGACACTGGACATGCGAGCAAGCAGTTGTTATGTGTGGATTTTTCTAAAAAAGAGGAAATAGGATTGGATAGTGGAATATTTTCAAGTTGTTTTGTTTCATGAAATTTAGAAAAAAAATTAGAAGAAAGAGAAATTAAATTTTACTTTAATAACAGGTTATTATAAATATGTTCTCTTATGAAATATATTTTATAATTGATGTGTTTTATATAAAAATGTATATCATTTATTTGATTTGGGTATATATAGTTATTTTAATTCATTTTCATAAATATAAATAGTCGCAGATAATTATATATATATATATATATATATATATATATATATACACACATATTTTTGTTTAAGTTTAACCAATAGATTTTTTTTTTATGTTTCATATTTGAAACCAGATTCGGAGGTTATTTTCAAAATTCTGTTTTCCCGTTCTTTTCCCCGTTCAGAAGAATTAGAAAGGAGGGGGGAGGGGGGGGGGGGTAAAAACATGTCTCAAGATTTCATATCTGGTTTCTATGTTTTGTGATTCACCTCCTTTCAAAATTTCATTTCTATCACCATCATTTAGAAATGAAATTTTGAAAGGAGGTGAATCACAAAACATAGAAACCATTTATGATGATTTCTTTTCTTTTTCTTTTTTTTTTCTTTTAATTAGCCCTTCTTAGGGGTACTAAAATGAGGTTCTATCACGATGTTAGAAATTAAATTTTGAAAGAAATCACATAATGTAAACATATGATGCAAAGAATTTTTTCTATCCTCCTCTCCGGGTGTGAGAAAAGAAGCAAAAATAATAAATCATGGCTTTCGTGTCAAAATTTCGCTACATGCTAAGTGTCAGAATATAAATGTAACATTCGGATGATTTTTTTTTTAATTCTGCCCCATCGCCCACCAAGAAAAGAGGAGGGGGGGGGCATGAAAACGTCTATCCGCATTTATCACGGTTGTAGCGATGAAATTTGGGATGTTGGTGAATTTCAAAATATAAACAGCAGATAAAGAATTGTTTCTTTATTTCGCTCCCTTGTAAACCCCCGGAGGGGGGGCGAGGAGCAACACATTTTTTATATGAAGGGGCAACCCTTTTTTAATTTTTTTTTTAATCATTAACAGTTTTTTAACATACATTTTTATGTATTCACTACTTTATGTTTATTCATAAATACAGATATTTTATTTTGCAGATCAAATAGCGTTTTCATTTTCCGATAAAAGCAATGCATCTAAAAATAAAGTAAATAAAAATAAAAGACATCCACCAATTGACGTTTAAACATAATATTCAGGTCACGACAATCGCAACAAAGTGATCACCAGAAAACAATCGACACAAATGAAATATATAAATTACATTTATTAGAAAATAAAATAAATTATTAGGAATGTTATTTCTTCACTGAGAATATTTGACATTTTATCGCATGTGGGAAAGAAATTCATCTTTCACACGTTTCAGAAAAATCCGCAATGAAGATGAGAGGATTTTTTCTTTTCTTTTTTTTTTTTTTTTCTTTTTTTTACGAACACATTTTAGTTCCATTAATGCATTGTCACATAGTCCTACCTGGAATTTTATTTGCAAATTACTGTTTTAAAAGAACACGATCTTTATTGAATATATTTATGTTAAATGTGAGAGTATGTTTGCTAGTTTTCATTAGTTGCAATAAATATTGCTCCGATATAAAAATTATTTTGAATTACTTCCAACCAACCCTACTTCCTAGGGTGAGTCGTTTCAGGTCCTCCTCCGCAACATGTCTTCTACCGATCTATCTAAATATGAAACAAGGAGAACTTGGAAGTGCTCACTTGTTATTTAAATGCTGTAAAAGATATCAAGCAGCAATGAAACACAAAGTTTTTTTTCTTAAATAAATATTTATTTCATTTTACTGGTGTGAAATTATTATTTTTACTGTATTAGGATTCGGTATTTATGCAGCAGTGTTTCTCGCATGCAAACTTTCAAATTCAATCTCATGTTGTCTTTTGTTTTTGTTGTGTGTGTATATTCAAATTGCAAAAAACCTTTTTATTTTTCAAAAGAGCTAAATGAACACTATCATTTCATTTGATGAAGAATATTTGTCATGAAATTATTTCCAAAGGAATGGTGAATCTAATTTCGAGTTTTAAATGCATTGTGGAGGTTTAGACAAACGTGTCGATAAAAAGCGATACATTTCTGTACGTACATGTAAATAGTCCCCTGTTTCCAGGTTGACCTATAGCCACAAAAAAAAAAAATAAATAAATAAATACAAAAATAAAAGCAGATAAATACACAATTTTTCGGTATAAAGCAGTTCATATCGTCTTACCACTATATCTATGGTATATTTGCTAACTTTTACTATCGGTAATAATGTTCATTACCTTCATTTTATTAAAAAAAGTGTAAAATAGTAATTATTGATTTTTTTTCTTTTCTTTCTTTCTCTCTCTTTTTTTTTTGGGGGGGGGGGAAGAGTATTTTGTTATTTTTTTAATTTTATGGAAACTACTTCTTTTTATCGAAATACCGTTATATAATAACTGACTTTTCCATTTTACACCCGCTATGTCCATGATTGCTTCGCATTACTGGATTCTAGTGATATAGGTATTTCTCATAATTCTTTGAACTTTTTAGATGAAACTTTATGAACTTTTTAGATGAGCATATTCAGTTTACATCTGAATTTGAAAATAACAGCGAACTACCTTTCCTGGATTTTATGATTTACCACAAAAATGATTTATTCCAAATCACTGTTTACCGTAAACCATTCGCAGTTTCGTTACCCCCTCATCGTCTTTCATCTCACCCCCCCCCCCCCTAATCAAAAATTGGCTGCTTTTAATACCTATGTTCCTTGCGACTTAAACATTAGTTCATCTGAGAGTTTACTCAAAGCAGAATTAGACCACATTAAACCCATTGCAATTGACCGGGGTTATCCTGTTGAAATCGTCGATTCAATCAATAATAAACTAATTGAACGTACACATTCCCCTGTTAACAATGTTCGCAATGAAATTTTAATTATACTTCCATATTTTACGAGAATTAGCCATTAAATATCCAAAATTTTGCAAAGATTCTATTTTAAAGTAATTTATGCACCATTCAATAAAATCAAATGTACAGATCTCAAACATTCAATTGACACATTTTTACATTGAGGAATTTACAGGATATCTTGCGAGTGTGATAGAATATACATAGGTCAAACTAAGCGACCTATTAAGGTCCGCTTGGGGGAACATAAAAACTATGTTAAAAATTGTAACATTAAACGCTGCGCTACTGCGCAACATTGCTGGTCTAACAAGCACAGTTTTAATTTTTCAGAAGGTTCAATTATTCAAAAGTGCTCATCGATTTACGACCTTCATTTTTGGGGAGCTTATCATATATGGAAGAATTCATGCAACTTAGTTAATGAATGCAACTTAGTCCAGTACACCAAATTTTTCAAATGTCTTGCTACCTTTCCTTTAATCTTTAATTTATTCTCTTCTCTTCCCCCTCCCTCCCATTTTCTCTTCTCCATACTTAAACTCCTCCAGACTGGCGGAGCGCTTTTGATTGGTCTCCTCTGTCACATGGGGCGCCTGACTCAGCGGCAGGGCTGTAGCTAGAAGTAAAAATTAGGGGGTGCTCAATAAAATGTAGGGGGGGCTCATATTATTTCTCTCACTGTGACACATGCACGCACAAACACAGATATCAAAGTATTATATAGAAAGGTAAATTAGTGTACATTGATATTGTAGGCCCTATGTTTCTTCTTAAATTGTTTCTAATAACCTTATATGATGCTAAGAAAAGTGAAGGCTGCAGACAGGGATGTAATGGAGGATATACGGTGGATACGGCGTATACCTTCTGGATTATTTTAAGGTATACCATATACCCTCTTACAATAGCATATGCTTTTTAGAGTATACCCTCTGCCTAAAGCGTATGTCCTTTGGTTTTTTTACAACTACATCACTGGCTGCAGAATGAAAATTTTCAGCGTATAATCATTAGAGATCGATCGAAACAGGTTTTTAAGACCGAAACCGAAAGTGTAAAAATATATTTAAAAACTGATTAATACATGCATAACTGCATATAATTATTAATTACAAATAATAATAATTACGTTACTAATTAATTTATTAATTATACGTGTATTGAACCACATTTCTAACAAACAAGCGTACATATATATGCACCTTTTATGCTCCCATATGTGCAATTTTTTACAAACAGGAGTGTCATTTGGGAAGGTTAGGGGGGGGGTCAGTTTCCTCCTCAAAGAATGTGATAAGAATGTATGATTCATTATAGGTTAGTTTAAGTAAAGGGCACAAAAGCTAAAATAATTTGTTTAATTTGACTAAAAAAGAAAAATTGGCATTAAGACAACATTTTTAGCCTAGAAATTATTAATTAATAAACTTTATTTTCCATTTCAGTATTCTCAAAGTGAGACATGTTTAACATTATTTTGTACTTTAGCTAATTTTAAATATATATGTAAGGATAAAAATGTAACAGTTGTCAATTTTCTTTTAGGACGTGCACAATAAGGTCAATCTTTGCTCACTCACCGCCTCCCCCCCCCCCAAAAAAAAAGGTTTACCACTCCCTGCCTCCCTAGGAAAGCATTGAAATGGCTCCGCTGTTGGAAAAATTTAACTCTGGTGCCAAGTTGACTCTCTGTGCCGCTATCCAAATCTATTTATTTTCATATAAAATAAAACGCAATTAATTTATCAATAAGACAGAAATTGTTTCCAACTATACGAATTTCATCTAATAAAAAGATATTTTAAGTATACATACCTCGATATATCTTTTATAATAAATTTTGTAAATCTTCAGAGTTTTAACAACACCTTCCTCATAAAGCATTCGAAGCAATCTGGAGTTTCAAAGTAAAAATTTCTATCACTGATAAGTTTGCAGCTTTTAAAGATCACGTGATAAGCGTCTTTTAAGTTTAGTCATATATGCATTGCTTGCTTTATAATTTACGCTCGCATCATAAATCAGTCAGGACCAGGACTTGAAAAATGCGGTCGCCAGGTCGCCACTGGCGACCAACTTTTTTTATCTGGCGACTAACTTTTTTAATCTGGCGACTAACTTTTTTAATCTGACTTTTTTTGTTTCATTTATTTATTTATTTATTTACAAAAATTGAACTAAAAAATGAGCACAAACGACATTTTCTCTAAAGCGAAGTTAAAAAGGCATTTTCCATTTCATGCACATAAAACGCCAATCTTTTCCGCTCTAGTCGGCTAGTCATGTGATTAGAATGTGAGGAGAGGGGGGGGGGTGTTCAATAACAAATAGTCTTATGTGGCTTCTAAAAATTGGATACAATGATAAAAAATGCTTACTTTTTTGTATGTTTCAAATCAGATTTTTGTGTTCAGAATTAAAACTTTTAATCTATTACATTCATTTTAAAAGAATAATAACATATAAGTGATTATAAGTAATTCATTCGAAGTAAATCCATAAAACTTAATTAAAATTTCAAGAATAAATCATTTAAAAAAAATATGTATTATTTTTTTAAATATTTTTTCCCGGCTTAAAATACTTGGCGCTTCGCGTCTGTTTGCACCACACGCGTTGGACATTGCCGTCACTCTGTCTTGGTGACAAGTGTCTGGTTCAGAGTTGTTTCTCAATAGTATTTTATAATTACATTGTTTGGATTATTATCTGCAGTAAATGGAAATAAAAAATCATTGATTGCACTTCAAAAAGTTTTTTTTTTTTTTTTTTTTTTTTTATTCTTATCGTAGATTGTTGGATCAAAATAAACATCAGCCGGCTGCTGATTTCGATTTAATCCAGCGCGGGAAAATATATTTTTTTCTTTCCTTTTTAGCTACGAAAACAAACGTTTACGCAACTCGCAATATTACGCGTTAATAGCCCTCGAGTTTGCGAACATCACAACGTTTAATTAAATTTCTTGTAAGATATCTCATTATAGATGCTGCAAAGTTACAAAATATTAATAAATAAATTTGAAATTATATTCACACACACAAACAAACAAACAACAACAGAAAAAAATAACTTATTTTTAATTTGGCAAAACTATTGCAAATGTCATTAAATGCAAATTTTGAAATAATTAAATCAGAATTATTTGACTTTTTTATTTTGATAGGCTAAATAGGCATAAAATCGTTTTCCGGCTTCACTATTTTATAGATGCCCTCTCATCCGATATAGATTTTGTAGCACTCAACTATTTGAACATTTGAAGCATACGGCAATCAGCATTTCCCGAACATGTCGGTTAATTCAGAGTTGACAATATTTCCTTTATTATTATTTTTTTCACAAATATATAACTTTGATAAGTTTCCTTAGAAAACTTAGTTATTATGCACTATTATAAACTATGTAACTAATAATTCTAAACTATGTTTGTTATTATTTTTTCTGACTTAATTCCTAAGCAAACGTTTGTACTTTTTAAAAATCAATAACGGGAGGGGGGGGGTGTTAAATTTTTTTACTGGCGACTAGAATTTATACCTGGCTACCAGATTTTTTCAAATTTGTAAAGCCCTGGTCATGACGGATAATGATAAACAGTGGAGTTCACAGCAATAAACAGTGTCTTATTTTAGCCGATACTACTCATATCAATGAGTAAAGTTGAAAATTTCCGAATGAAGAACGAGATTTTGAAATATAGATAATTTCGGTCAGGCCAAAATTTTGGCAGCAGTTTCGCCGAAAACGAATATTCGGTAAAACTCCGATTTTGCGCCGAAACCGAAATTTCGGTCGATCTCTAATAATTATACTAGTGAAATATAAGTGATGATGACAATAAGTCAATATAAAGCTGACAGTTCACCTGTTTCAAAAGAGTTGCAACCTTTACTTTTTTTTCTGAATATTCCATGCTCTTAAGGATTCTAAAGTTATGTTTTTATATGATAAAAAACATTAGAAAAATCAAGGGTGTATTTTGCATTTTAAAATTATTTTTGTGTCTAGTCAAAAGCTAAAACCACCTGTATTTAAATTGGCTATAACTCATTAGAATAACTTTGTTTTATGCTAATAATGAAAAACGCTGCAAAATGAAAAATTTCAGTATATAACTAATGCAAAAGTCAATGTTTGCATCGGCAAAAGGTTGCTAATTCTGAGTATGTGCAAATAGGATGCGCGCCTATTGAAGAACTTATTTGCAGTCTTTAAACAAATACTACAATTTAGTATTTGTGCAAAACTGAAAAAAGCCCCCAAAACTAAGTTGAATTTTTGAACAGTTTCATTTGGATTTTTAAAACAGAATTTCATTTGGTGGCCTTGGCAACTTTCCCAGGGGGGGGGGCTCAAAATTTTTCAGGGGGTGCTGAGACCCCCCCCCCCTTGGCACCCCCCTAGCTACGGCACTGCTCAGCGGTTGTTTTTAAACCCTCATCGCCATTCCATCTTGGCCGCGAGCGCAGATTCAAGCATACTTACATGGCCTATACTTTTAAATCTGTTTTTAATTTTTTTTAACTTTGGCACTGATGATGGATCCTTAGAGGCTCCGAAACAGCTGTTTGCTACTTTACATGTATTTTATTTGTGCCATTTTTTACGTTGATCATATATTATAAAATAATAATTATACCTAAAAGTATAAATTTTACAACAATAAAAATAATAATATTCAAGAGCCATTCGAAAATAATTTAAAAAACACTAAAAGCGCTTTTAATTTAAAAAACAGTCATTATTCCTGGTGGATGACAATTTGTTTTTCTTTTTACATTCATGTTTCTATAATTCATCTTCCTTAAAACCTAAACTTACATTTATTTATTTATAAATCATCAGTACATCGATGTATTCATCTTGAAATATTTCCAATACAATCTTATAATATCTTTAATTATTTATAAATTTTAAATTTATCTACTTTTTTCCTGCCACCCCCCTCCCCCAATAATAATAAAAAAGAAAGAACTGCTTCAATTTTCTATTTTGAAAATACTTGGTAGAAATATATTTTTGGATTTAAATTATTTATTTATTTATTTATTAAATTTCTGCATTTCTTTATGTTTTTATATTTAAAAATTGTCTTGCGCGTGGAGTTCTGACAAACATGTCTTAGTTCAAGAGCACCTTTTAACTCCGCCCATCGCCGGTCTTATATGCTTTCATTTATATCTTTCTCCTATGCTTCAGAAGGTTCAATTGTTCAAAAGTGCTCATCGATTTACGACCTTCATTTTTGGGGAGCTTATCATATATGGAAGAATTCATGCAACTTAGTCCAGTACACCAAATTTTTCAAATGTCTTGCTACCTTTCCTTTAATTTATTCTCTTCGCTTCCCCCTCCCTCCCATTTTCTCTTCTCCATACTTAAACTCCTCCAGACTGGCGGAGCGCTTTTGATTGGTCTCCTCTGTCACGTGGGACGCCTGACTCAGCGGTTGTTTTTAAACACTCATCGCCATTCCATCTTGGCCGCGAGCGCAGATTCAAGCATACTTACATGAAATATACTTTTAAATCTGTTTTTAATTTTTTTTAAACTTTGGCACTGATGATGGATCCGTAGAGGCTCCGAAACAGCTGTTTGCTACTTTACATGTATTTTATTTGTGCTATTTTTTACGTTGATCATTTATTATAAAATAATAATTTTACCTGAAAATATAAATTTTACATTAGTACAAATAATAATACTCAATAGCCATTCGAAAATAATTTAAAAAGCACTAAAAGTGTTTTTGAATTAAAAAACAATCATTACTCGTGGTGGATGACAATTTGTTTTTCTGTTTACATTCATGTTTTTATAATTCATCTTCCTTAAAACCTAAACTTACATTTATTTATTTATAAATCATCAGTCCATCGATGTATTCATCTTGTAATATTTCCAATACAATCTTATACCATCTTTAATTATTTATAAATATTAAATTTATCTACTTTTTTCCTGCCCTCCCCCCTCCCCCAATAATAAAAAAATAAGATCTGTTTCAATTTTCTATTTTGAAAATAGTTGGTAGAAATATACTTTCGGATTTAAATTATTTATTTATTTATTTATTAAATTTCTGCATTTCTTTTATGTTTTTATATTTAAAAATTGTCTTGCGCGTGGAGTTCTGACAAAAATGTCTTAGTTTAAGAGTACCTTTTAACTCCGCCCATCGCCAGTCTTATATGTTTTAATTTATATCCTTCTTCTATGCTTGGAGAAGAGAAAAATCTTAAAGGTAACGTCAGATGGCGATAGTTACGCCTTTTCGGAGCTGCATTTCGTATCTATTCTACCTTCTTTGTGAAAACCCTGCAGCAACTCCTTCTCATTGGAAGACCGATAATGTCATGACAAAAATGTTTTGGAAATACCTCATAACAAACTCCCAAAACATTCCGTCGTTCGTTTCTTTAACACCCGACTCAGATGAATTTTAGTTTTTTCTCTCGATTCTAAAGTCACGTGACGTGGAAAGAATACGGTATTTTGATTGGCTAGCACTGTTTTATACGACAAGAAAAATGTAAAAAGAATTAGCAGATGGCAGCAACAAAAGCGATTTTGTTCCCATACAAATTTATTGGTCAAAATACATAAACAAAAAACAAAGGCAAGGTTAATAAGGAGAAAATTGAAATATTGTGTAGCTCCGCCCTAAATCCATACCCTTTTTAGTATTTTATAAATATATTTGTAAATATTTACACGTGATACCCATCGGAAAAACTGGACGCTAAATAAATATAGGCTGCATCTGAAAGAGTGGGCTAAGTTTAAGGAGTGATGAAACGCAGCTGGACGAGCATATTTCGTCATAGAATGTATGGCCACGCGAGCCGCTAGGTGGCGTTGTAAATGGTATAACACATTCCTACGAGAGTTGTTGCCGGAGCTGCTGCGTCCGATTCCAACCCCCATCAGCTCGAGAAGGTGTTTTTAACACGACGGTGCGCCTGCACATTTTGTCTTAGATGTACGGAACACTTTAGATGCAACGTTCCCAGAGCAATGGATTGGTTGAAGTGGTCCCATAATTTGGCCACCAAGATCACCGGATCTCTAGTATTTGGACTTTTTCCTGTGGTGCAATATGAAATGCCTAATCTACGAGTGCCCCATTGAAACCGATATGGATCTAGTAGCCAGGGTTACCGTTGTTGCCGGGGTATTCGGGAAATGCCTGGTGTCCTCGCAAATGCGTGATTGTCCCTATCCCGCAGGTGTGAAGCGTATATTACAGCTGGCGGAAGATCTTTCGAGTAATTTCTTTAAGCATGTACATTAATTACATTGCTGTTAATATTTTATTTTTCAGAAGTATCTCCTCTCATTCTTATGATCTATTATATATTCTTATTATCTAAATATCATTCTCATCTTTAAAGCTGCGATCATTGCGAGTCCGCCAGTATCCACCCTATTGTATTATTACGTCGGCATTTTTGATCTTTTATTGCTTTGGCTGAATTCCGTCACCATCCGTCACCATCCCTCCAGCCTGTTCCGACGTACTCCGATGGTTGTTGACAGTTTTATTACGGGAACCAGGGGAGATAATTACTATAATTCCTATTGTGCCGCCTCTCTCAAAGCAATAAAAAAAAAGGTTACTGTTCAGACTTGGCTAAGATTTTGCCTAATGAAGGGAAATTCTGAGATAAGATTTTCGCCAAATGTATTAAGAAATCCAGATTTTTTTTTCCCAAAGATGCTTTAAAATAAAGTTTTTTTTTTTTTTTTTTTTTTTTTTGACAGATGAAATTTTGAGTTATAAGTAAACCCGCTTTTACCCACGGTTTCGAGTACAAGTCGAAATGACTTTCATTCGTTCGGGTCGGGTCAGTTTTGGTTGGATGGAACTCTTGGATGGAACTCTTGCGGGTCGGGTTCAGGTTGACCCGCCACCTTTTCAATTTCTGATACTTATATATTTGTACACTTATACGTTGAAATAGAGGTCAGCCCCAAATCTATTCACACGTAGTATGTGTATGTGTGCATAAACTATCACAAATACACAGAAAAACTATTTGGTTGAAGAAGCAAAAATATAGTTGTGTCAACCAAATATTTTTGTAACTATAGCTCCATCCAAATGTTTGGTTGGAGGGACGAAATTATTTTGTTAGCTTTATTTATTTCTCATAACCAAATAATTTGGTTATAAGAACCAAATCTATTTGGTTAATAGTTATCGTAACTAAATAAATTTGATTGCAAGAACCAAATCAATTTGGTTCTTGTAACCAAATCTATTTGGTTAATAGTTATTGTAACGAAATGAATTTGGTTGTAAGAACCAAATCTATTTGACTCTTGTAACCAAATCTATTTGGTTAATTGTTATCGTAACCAAATGGATTTGATTATAATAACCAAATTAATTTGTTTCTTGCAGACAAATCAATTTGTTTATTTGGTTCTTGTAACAAAATCTATTTGGTTCATATAACTATATCAAGCTAACATAAAATTTTGTCAGTCCAACCAAAAGTTTGGATGGGGCTATATTAACCAAATAATTTAGTTCATAGAACTAATTTTTTGCACTCCATACTTTTTAATTAATTGCTTCAGAGTTTGTTTATTCACAAACTTTCATAATAAAAATATAATTCTTGAAAATAATTATCTTAGATTTAAACATGTACCCTCTTTTAATTTAAAATCTAGAAAATAAAATATATTTTTACTAAAAATTACTTTGATTGAATTTCTTTTAAACAATGGTATTTTTTTACGATCTGAAAGTAGATTTCAAATATTTTTTCTTCTATTTGATTTTGATAATTTCTTATATTTTTATAGATCTATATTTCTATAAATGCATCTCAGGATCTCTCGCTACTTTCGCCATAAAATTTTTCAAGATGCTCAGTGTCAGAATATAAACATAAAATATGGATGAAAATTTTCAAACTCGATCCCATGATTTATTGTATTTGTTGTTCTATCACTGTGTAAGAGATTAAATTTTGAAAAAGGATAAATCACATAATGTAAACATATGATGCAAAGAATTTTTTCTATCTTCAGCTACCTCCTCCCCCGGGTGTGAAGGGAGGGGCAAAAAAAATAAATCATGGCTTTCGTGAGGAAAGTTTGCTGCATGCTAAGTGTCAGAATATAAACGCAAGATTTGGATGATCTTTTTAAAATTCAGCCCCCATCACCCACCAGGAAAAGAGGAGGGGCATAAAAAGTATCTACGCATTTATCAAGGTTTTAGAGATAAATTTAGAAAGTGGGTGAATTGCAAAATATAAAAAGCAAATACGTAGAATTATTTCGCTTTCTTGTAACCACCCCCCCCCCTCCGTAGTGGGGCGAGGGTCAACCAATTTTTTAATTTTTATTTTTATCAGTTACAGTTTATTCATTCATAAATGCAGATAATTTATTTAGCAGATCAAAGAGCATTTTACATTTTTCCATAAAAGCAATGCGACTAAAAATAAAGCAAAAATAAATTATTAAAAGACAGCCACCAGTTGATGTTTAAACCTAATTTTAGGTCACGGCAATCACAACAAAGTGATAACAAGAAAACATTCGACATGAAATTTATATCACATTTATTAGAAAATAAAATATATTATTAGAATTTCTATTGCTGCACTGAGAATATTTGAAATTTTATCGAATGTGGGAAAGAAATTGATCCTGCAAACGTGTCAGAAAAACCCACAATGACGATCAGAGGATTTTTTCTTTTCTTTCTTTCTTTTTATTTTTTAGAACACATTGTAGTATTGTATTTTAGTTGTAATTTTAGTTGTATTTATGGAATGTCACAAGAGTTCTTCCTATGGAGCTTTATTGGCGAATCACTATTTTAAAAGAACATGATCTGTATAGAAATTATTTATGTTAAATGCAAGAAAACTTATTACTGATTTAAAAAAAAAGTAGATGTTTGCTAGTTTTTGTTAGTTGCGATATAATTTACTCAATGATAAATAATATTCTGAATTACTTTCCAACCAACCAACCTTACTTCTTCAAGTAAGTCGAGTCGACTCCGCAAAATGAGGCGAAACGACCACCCCTGGTGCCATATGGCGACGGTTACGCTTTTTCGGGGCTGAGTGAGGGCTGAGGTTCTCACTTAATCTCTTTTCGTTGACCACACTATCAGCAGTGCAGTCTTGCGAAATATACATCATTTAATCTGATCCTATATTTCTACAGGTCGGAATTGGATTAGAAATGTATTCTTACAATATTCTAAATAATAAGTGGTGTGGATTCATTTGATGGAAAGTACTTTTTTTAAATGAAAAATTTGAAAATTAGCAGATGCATAAAAATTATTGCGTAAATTTCTATTAAAATTAAAATCGAAAATTTTCATTGTCACTATGCTGGAGAACAAGTAAACAATTTTGAAAGAATATAAATTACGGATTGATGATGGTATCCCAATTTTTATTAACGTTTTCGATACTGTTAGTTTAGAAACAACGTTATTATTATCATAAGTATTAAAAATTATTCTCAGTGAATTAATATTTTATTAGTAATGGTAGTTAATTTTCACTATACAAAGATTTATTATTATTATTATTATTATTATTAAATACAAACAGTTTAAATTATCATATAATCTTCGAAATGCTACAATCCATACACAGAAAATAGAAATTTTTTTATTTCTGTCTGATTAAACATTTTTCTTTTAATTTTATATAACACATGAAATCCCTGTTGTTAGAAATTGGAATCTAGTTAACATCTAATATATTTAAATTTCAATTCCCTACCTTGTACTGTTTTTTTCTTCCTTAAATACGAAAATTAGAAGAATGTGGTTAAATTTTTTGCTTTTCATAAGTTTCCTTAGCATCAATATCAGAAATAGAATATCACAGGCGGAATCAAAAAGCCTAAAATTTCCGTTTGTTGAAACAGACTAGTCAAAGCAAAAAAAAACTTAAATATGCTAGACAGAAATTGACGACATGGATTTTGTTGGGATGTTTATTGTGGTTATCCCATGACCGTGGTGACGCGTACACAACTGTTGTGGTGGGGGGGGGGGGGGACGGTTCCGTGTAAGACTCCTATAATAGGAGCTGACGCATATCCATTTTATTTCGGATTTAAAGATATACAATTATTACAATACAGACATACATACATAAAAATTAGCCAGAGCCAGGAATCGAACCTGGGTCCACAGCGATTCCTGGCTCTGGCTTATTTTTCACTCCATGTTGGATTATTGTATTTATTGTATGTATGTCTGTATTGTAATAATTGTATATCTTTAAATGCTGAATGCAGGCGTTGTTTATGTGTGTTTTAATATTTATTGCCAAACGTAATTTATTAACAATTTATTATATTGCCAAACGTAAAATGGCCCCCTCTAAATCATATTCGTGAATGTTATTTGTTGACATTTGGCAATGTTAACCAATATTTCCCATCATCTCTGAATATCCCTTTTTGACATTCACCTTCTGACCGCTTAATTTTTGTTTTCAAAATCCTTTCACCAATATCTCCTCTATTATTACATATTTATAATCATGATGTATTAGAAATATATAGTAAATTTATCATTAGTATTATCATCCTTCAACTGTGGAATTTTTAAAACAAAATTTCTTCAAAAATTGTGTATTATATAAATTTTTCTACAAATGTATTGTCTGTGGAAATCGCGGGATAAGCCATTTTATTTCGGATTTAAAGATATACAATTATTACAATACAGACATACATACATAAAAATTAGCCAGAGCCAGGAATCGAACCTGGGTCCACAGCGATTCCTGGCTCTAGCTTATTTTTCACTCCATGTTGGATTATTGTATTTATTGTATGTATGTCTGTATTGTAATAATTGTATATCTTTAAATGCTGAATGCAGACGTTGTTTATGTGTGTTTTAATATTTATTTCGGATTATTGGTGCTCAGTTCAGCATCAATCTACCGCAGCCGGAGTTGGGGTTGCCGAACACTGGGTTCTGATTGGCTGAACCGATTCTGATTAGCTTGGTTTTTCGACTGGACTTCAATTCGGGTGCCAAAACTGCGAGGATGCGTCAGCCTCTATTATAGAAGTTCTAGTTCCGAGTCGGTTAGATTTTTATCATGTTCTCCGAAGAGAATATATTATGTTAATTTTATATTTGCTTTGAATGCAATATAAGCAGATAGTATAAAGATATTGGCCAATATCAAAATTTATATTGCCAAACGTAAAATGGCCCCCTCTAAATCATATTCGTGAATGTTATTTGTTGACATTTGGCAATGTTAACCAATATTTCCCATCATCTCTGAATATCCCTTTTTGACATTCACCTTCTGACCACTTAATTTTTGTTTTCAAAATCCTTTCACCAATATCTCCTCTATTATTACATATTTATAATCATGATGTATTAGAAATATATAGTAAATTTATCATTAGTATTATCATCCTTCAACTGTGGAATTTTTAAAACAAAATTTCTTCAAAAATTGTGTATTATATAAATTTTTCTACAAATGTATTGTCTGTGGAAATCGCGGGATAAGCGGTCAGAAGGTTAGTGATATACATTTTATCATTTCTGAATATCATACCTTGACATTGAGCGATATATTTTTTTAACATTCCTGAATAACATTTTTATATATTAAGTTATGCTTTTTTCATTACTTGATAACATTCTTAGATATAAAATAATTTCCCTTTCGCACCCGAAGTACAGCGCCTAGAATAAATAGTGTGCTACAAAATAGTAATCTGCTACAAAATAGTACTAAAAAATTGAATCCAATAAATGTACAACGTTGCTGAAAAGATTACGATGGGATCGCAGCGCCATCTTCTCAACGTAAACATTGTATTAGAATGTTTCAGCTGGTGGTAAGTATTTTAAATACTTAAATTATATCCTTTTCTCCTCTGACTTAATTATTTTTATAAGTTTTTTTTTTTTTTTTTTTTAATTATGAAAGCATTGCTAAAAGAAGCGATACGCATTGTTTTGTCCCTGGTTGCAATATTATCGTAGAAGCACCGTTGCACATTTATAGGCTACAACTCTTTAGCACTTTTTGAAGCATTACAAGGATAGCCGGTTTCCACACCAAAGATGCACACTATGTATTCTAGGCACTGTACCCTAAGCAACAGCAATGCCATGACGTCATCTCCCGAAAAACAGCCGATAACGGAATAAAGTACAGGATATGAGTGTATAGCACAGCTTATGCATGGAACAATGGAACAATGTAGTTAGCAGGTTGAAATACCTTGTTGCGTACCAAGTAAACTTCCAGGTTATAGGTAATCGACTAGCAAGGCAAAAGAGAGCAGTGAGAAATTTAAAAAGTTAAAAATAAAATAAAAATATTTAGAAATACATTAATGAGATAAAAGTTTAACAATAAAAAGTAAAAAAAAAAAAAAAAAAAATTCCATTAGATCCACTAAGATGACAGACGAAATCAACCGAGGATCGAACCCATCTCAAAAAAGAAAAAAAAGACTCCTTAAAAGACCATACATTTTGTTTAAAAGTTACAAAATATTAAACTTAAAAAATTAAGAACGGATTTTTTTAAATATACAAAGACAAAAGAAAGGAAAAAATTAAGTTTAGCTGACGAGAGGGAAAAACTAAATCTTTATCATCAATTAATAAGCCATATTTAGGGCGTTTACTCTTATTGGGCTCGCTTATGCATGAAATCAAACTATACATGATAAATAATAAAATTACATATTTTTTATCATGTGAAATGATTACATTTTTTTAATGCATTACTTATCTTTGCAACATATTACTCTGTAAACGTATTATGTTGTAATGTGCTAATTAACGCACGCGAATTAACCTTCCTTCGATATTATTTAATTCAGTTAAATGCTTGAAATTACTTTTAAAACTAGTAAACAGTCTTATACACCCTTTTTGACCAGAACAAAAAGTAAATTCTTCGTCTCGCAATAAAACATGTTTCAGTTTCAAATTCAATATAATACAATTAAAGAGTAGAAGTGCATTTACATATACTGGAGGATTCAAAATAGAGATTATGCCGATTGTCTGTTAAGACGAGGATCATAGAAACATACTAGCAACTGCAAAATGCATTTAAATCGAGTATAGCTTTTAGATATGGCATTTTTTTTTATAAGTATCTGTATATGTATTAAAATAAGAAATATAATTTTTTATGCGACTTCCTTTCTCTCTGTTCATAAAAATACTGTTCTGCGTCTAAAAATAAAATTATGGAGCCGAAATTCTTGCCGAGTATAAATTAACTCGATGCAGCAAATGACAAACGGTGCTTGATCGATACACAATCTCTTTTTAGAAACGATGCTAATGGTGGATTTAGAAAATTTATAGACTATGCCATCCAAGATGAAATGATTTTTCAATTCTATGTTCGTAATTGCGAATATTACACTATAAAAGATTAAAAAGAATAAATATCTCACAAAACAACTGAAGCAATTATGTTGTCAGCTACGGTTGCCATGAACAGTTGACATATTGCACCCAAACAAATATTGTTTTCTCGGTCATACCCCATTTTAAATTTGCTACATCAAATTAATTCATACAGTTAACTTGGTCTACGAAATTCCTAATGCCATAACTGGCGCTGTTTTTGAAAAGATATTGTCTTATCTACCACGGCCCATTTGACACTCACTACATCAATTACGCAGTTGAATTTATATGCCGAATTTATACGATTTTCCTGTAAGCTATGCCCAGTTTCACACTTGTTGATGGTTAATTTATATAGTCTAACTCGGACATCATGGTCTATGAATTTTCTAATATCATCATTGACATATTTTCTGAAAAGATAATCTCCTTTCACACTTGCTGAATCAAGAAATCACAAAATGTATAAATTATGAAATTTGTATTCGAAAAATAGTATTATAACCAATAACAATTTTAACATAAATCGAATTCTAGAATCTTTAAATGTACAAAAAAGTATAGCGCATTCCTCCCAGTAGTTTTTGAGTTATGTTAAAACGATTAGCCGCATTACAGTTAATTTTACGATTAATAAAAACAAATTTAACAATAATCAGTTTAAAACTTTACATCTACAATATTGCTGAACATCCTCAACGAATAACTTCCTGTTAGGCACATCAAGGTAGCATTTACCGAAAAATCCAAACATGATGTGAAAATTAGATGTTCGTATTAAAATTTCAGAATTTAGAACAATATCAGTTTGAAGACGGCTAATACCTAAGAATACTTTTTAACATAAAGCGAAAGAAGACATAATTTACAATCGAATGGCTATTTACCGTACTTTCTGAGACAATCTCATGAATAAAATGTACATTCCAGAAATCGGTAAAATGTCATGTTTGCGATTTTCTTTACCTCGCCCCTATTAAGTCTGAAATGTGTTTTTTATCAAAAAAAAAGCTACTTTCCAGATATAACTTCTAAATTTATTCAAATTATTGTGAATGAAATTCAATTTTAAAATGATTTTCCCATTCCATGTGTCCAAGTAGGAACTTTAACCTTTAAAAAGGTTTTTTTAAATATTATCTGACAAAGAAAAGAAACAGTTTGTGAGTTACACTCAAAAAACTTGTAACTGAATTACGTTAGAAGTTTTTTGATTCAGTCGCCTTGGTGAATGAATCTCCTAGGCTAGGGTTGCGGTTGAGTACTCAATCTCGATTTTGTATGTCATTAGACGTATTTTTATTCCATACTACAGTATTGTGTAAAGACGGCCGAAGAGTCGACTCTGAAACTGCACTCCTTCTAAGAGCAGAACTGTCGACTTACTGCTAGAAAGCTACCTCGACTCTAAAGAGTCGAACTTTCCATCTCAGAGTGGAAATCGGAATTGAACTAGGAGAGTCGGTTGTCGAAACCAGTTCAACGCAGTATTTGACTTGGAGAGTCGGGAGTCGAGAGTTGAACACAGAGTTGGATTTCGACTCCTCAATGGAGAATTTGCACGTTTTCTAAATTTATCACGAAACAATAGAACATGAAAAATTAAGAAGGATAGCCTGCATATTTTTTTTTTTTTAGCTTTTATTGTTGATTTATGATTGTTTTAATATCGCACTATTTACCGTATCCCGAAAGCGCTGCGTAATACATCTGACGTCACAGTTCATGACAACAAACGACATAGTTATTGTTTTTACATACGTCGCTTTTCAACTTGTCCCTTTTAAATATTGCTGTTTCGAAAATTATTATGACTGACAACATAAAGTCCTATTATAAATACTGCAAAACAAAAACACTGTAATAGATTTCATAGGTATATTGTATCTATAAAGATTCATAAGCAATAATCCTGTTTTATTGATGATTAAATAGGTAAAACGTAGAAACGTCTAAGAAATGACACACAGAAATATGTTAGTTTTTAATTCAGGAAGTAAATAAAAATTTTATTGCGTAAGTGTACATTTTTATAAAGTTAGGGACTAGGTTTTAAAAAAAAAAAGGATTTATTTCAAAAAAATATTAAAAAAGAGATTATAAAACGAGTTATTTCAAGGCGTAAAATAACTACTGTAAATATTTGGTATTTGGTAGCGCCATCTATCGAATTCAAAATCAAATGTTCTTACACCTCAAATATTGTATATATGATTCAATTCTTTTTTTTTTTTTCTGTTTTAAAGAATTAAAAAAAACAGTTTTTCTTAAATTTCAGATTTACTCCTACACTTCATGTTTGTTTAAAGAATAAAATCATAGAAGACGGAATTTTCTGTTAAAATATCACGTATGTTTGTCCGTTTGTAATAGATAAATAATTTGAACTAATATATACTTGTTAGTCAAAAATAATTTTTGTTTGAAAGAAACATCGTATAAGGACAAAGGCTACCAAGCATGCATTTTATCCAAGATAATTTAATTGAATCTGTAATCAAATATTTTAGTTAAATTAAAAAATATATATTAGAAATAAATAAATGAAAATGTCTTTTTCTTGCAAAATAATTATAATAATTAATTAATAAATATTCTTGCAAAATAAATAAATCTAGCTCGTTATTTGCTTTTATTATATAAATTGAATAATATAAAAATAATTTTATGTACCTTTTCGTTTTAAATCCCTCTTATTTCTGCTCCCATAAAATCGGGGGTTTTCCCCAAGAAAGAAAACATAGCCATGCTATCTATTCTTGGCAGATCCGGGTATAAGAGACATAATTCGTAAAAATATATACGAAATTAGAAAAAAATCAACAATCAGAATGAGATGATGATGAATTATTATGAAAATCCAAGTAGAAAAAAAATTGGATGTCAAGAGAATACGATTGCCGCTTGCTAACAGAATGTAAACATCGGCATGTCGTGAACTGTGACGTCATAGTAAGTCACGCCCCGATTTGGAGTCATGTGATTTTTGCTTACTTTTACGATTAATTATTTAATTATTGATTTTATTTTTTGCGTTTTTGAGAACATTTTTGAAAACTGTGGATGTAGAATTATCAGAAAATATAAAAATGATCAAATCCCCCATGTGTGCAAATTCCTCATTCAGTATCGGGGAGGATATTAGGACGGTGATTGTATGAATAGAAGGGGCGGAACAAAGAACCGAGATGTTTCGTGAATGATTAATTGAATTTGCAGAATACTGGACACTGGACATGCGAGCAAGCAGTTGTTATGTGTGGATTTTTCTAAAAAAGAGGAAATAGGATTGGATAGTGGAATATTTTCAAGTTGTTTTGTTTCATGAAATTTAGAAAAAAAATTAGAAGAAAGAGAAATTAAATTTTACTTTAATAACAGGTTATTATAAATATGTTCTCTTATGAAATATATTTTATAATTGATGTGTTTTATATAAAAATGTATATCATTTATTTGATTTGCATATATATAGTTATTTTAATTCATTTTCATAAATATAAATAGTCGCAGATAATTAAATATATATATATATATATATATATATATATATACACACATATTTTTGTTTCAGTTTAACCAATAGATTTTTTTTTTATGTTTCATATTTGAAACCAGATTCGGAGGTTATTTTCAAAATTCTGTTTTCCCGTTCTTTTCCCCGTTCAGAAGAATTAGAAAGGAGGGGGAGGGGGGGGGGGTAAAAACATGTCTCAAGATTTCATATCTGGTTTCTATGTTTTGTGATTCACCTCCTTTCAAAATTTCATTTCTATCACCATCATTTAGAAATGAAATTTTGAAAGGAGGTGAATCACAAAACATAGAAACCATTTATGATGATTTCTTTTCTTTTTCTTTTTTTTTCTTTTAATTAGCCCTTCTTAGGGGTACTAAAATGAGGTTCTATCACGATGTTAGAAATTAAATTTTGAAAGAAATCACATAATGTAAACATATGATGCAAAGAATTTTTTCTATCCTCCTCTCCGGGTGTGAGAAAAGAAGCAAAAATAATAAATCATGGCTTTCGTGTCAAAATTTCGCTACATGCTAAGTGTCAGAATATAAATGTAACATTCGGATGATTTTTTTTTTAATTCTGCCCCATCGCCCACCAAGAAAAGAGGAGGGGGGGGGCATGAAAACGTCTATCCGCATTTATCACGGTTGTAGCGATGAAATTTGGGATGTTGGTGAATTTCAAAATATAAACAGCAGATAAAGAATTGTTTCTTTATTTCGCTCCCTTGTAAACCCCCGGAGGGGGGGCGAGGAGCAACACATTTTTTATATGAAGGGGCAACCCTTTTTTAATTTTTTTTTTAATCATTAACAGTTTTTTAACATACATTTTTATGTATTCACTACTTTATGTTTATTCATAAATACAGATATTTTATTTTGCAGATCAAATAGCGTTTTCATTTTCCGATAAAAGCAATGCATCTAAAAATAAAGTAAATAAAAATAAAAGACATCCACCAATTGACGTTTAAACATAATATTCAGGTCACGACAATCGCAACAAAGTAATCACCAGAAAACAAGCGACACAAATGAAATATATAAATTACATTTATTAGAAAATAAAATAAATTATTAGGAATGTTATTTCTTCACTGAGAATATTTGACATTTTATCGCATGTGGGAAAGAAATTCATCTTTCACACGTTTCAGAAAAATCCGCAATGAAGATGAGAGGATTTTTTCTTTTCTTTTTTTTTTTTTTCCTTTTTTTTACGAACACATTTTTGTTCCATTAATGGATTGTCACAAGACCTGGAATTTTATTTGCAAATTACTGTTTTAAAAGAACACGATCTTTATTGAATATATTTATGTTAAATGTGAGAGTATGTTTGCTAGTTTTCATTAGTTGCAATAAATATTGCTCCGATATAAAAATTATTTTGAATTACTTCCAACCAACCCTACTTCCTAGGGTGAGTCGTTTCAGGTCCTCCTCCGCAACATGTGTTCTACCGATCTATTTAAATATGAAACAAGGAGAACTTGGAAGTGCTCACTTGTTATTTAAATGCTGTAAAAGATATCAAGCAGCAATGAAACACAAAGTTTTTTTTCTTAAATAAATATTTACTTCATTTTACTGGTGTGAAATTATTATTTTTACTGTATTAGGATTCGGTATTTATGCAGCAGTGTTTCTCGCATGCAAACTTTCAAATTCAATCTCATGTTGTCTTTTGTTTTT
The DNA here is from genome assembly GCA_963931845.1 of Maratus michaelseni. NCBI lineage: Eukaryota > Metazoa > Arthropoda > Arachnida > Araneae > Salticidae > Maratus > Maratus michaelseni. The sequence continues at coordinate 215,449,192 of OZ007597.1, read as the reverse complement.
GTTGTGTGTGTATATTCAAATTGCAAAAAACCTTTTTATTTTTCAAAAAAGCTAAATGAACACTATCATTTCATTTGATAAAGAATATTTGTCATGAAATTATTTCCAAAGGAATGGTGAATCTAATTTCGAGTTTTAAATGCATTGTGGAGGTTTAGACAAACTTGTCGATAAAAAGCGATACATTTCTGTACGTACATGTAAATAGTCCCCTGTTTCCAGGTTGACCTATAGCCACAAAAAAAAAAAAATAATAAAATAAATACAAAAATAAAAGCAGATAAATACACAATTTTTCGGTATAAAGCAGTTCATATCGTCTTACCACTATATCTATGGTATATTTGCTAACTTTTACTATCGGTAATAATGTTCATTACCTTCATTTTATTAAAAAAAGTGTAAAATAGTAATTATTGATTTTTTTTCTTTTCTTTCTTTCTCTCTCTTTTTTTTTGGGGGGGGGGGAAGAGTATTTTGTTATTTTTTTAATTTTATGGAAACTACTTCTTTTTATCGAAATACCGTTATATAATAACTGACTTTTCCATTTTACACCCGCTATGTCCATGATTGCTTCGCATTACTGGATTCTAGTGATATAGGTATTTCTCATAATTCTTTGAACTTTTTAGATGAAACTTTATGAACTTTTTAGATGAGCATATTCAGTTTACATCTGAATTTGAAAATAAAAGCGAACTACCTTTCCTGGATTTTATGATTTACCACAAAAATGATTTATTCCAAATCACTGTTTACCGTAAACCATTCGCAGTTTCGTTACCCCCTCATCGTCTTTCATCTCACCCCCCCCCCCCTAATCAAAAATTGGCTGCTTTTAATACCTATGTTCCTTGCGACTTAAACATTAGTTCATCTGAGAGTTTACTCAAAGCAGAATTAGACCACATTAAACCCATTGCAATTGACCGGGGTTATCCTGTTGAAATCGTCGATTCAATCAATAATAAACTAATTGAACGTACACATTCCCCTGTTAACAATGTTCGCAATGAAATTTTAATTATACTTCCATATTTTACGAGAATTAGCCATTAAATATCCAAAATTTTGCAAAGATTCTATTTTAAAGTAATTTATGCACCATTCAATAAAATCAAATGTACAGATCTCAAACATTCAATTGACACATTTTTACATTGAGGAATTTACAGGATATCTTGCGAGTGTGATAGAATATACATAGGTCAAACTAAGCGACCTATTAAGGTCCGCTTGGGGGAACATAAAAACTATGTTAAAAATTGTAACATTAAACGCTGCGCTACTGAGCAACATTGCTGGTCTAACAAGCACAGTTTTAATTTTTCAGAAGGTTCAATTATTCAAAAGTGCTCATCGATTTACGACCTTCATTTTTGGGGAGCTTATCATATATGGAAGAATTCATGCAACTTAGTTAATGAATGCAACTTAGTCCAGTACACCAAATTTTTCAAATGTCTTGCTACCTTTCCTTTAATCTTTAATTTATTCTCTTCTCTTCCCCCTCCCTCCCATTTTCTCTTCTCCATACTTAAACTCCTCCAGACTGGCGGAGCGCTTTTGATTGGTCTCCTCTGTCACATGGGACGCCTGACTCAGCGACAGGGCTGTAGCTAGAAGTAAAAATTAGGGGGTGCTCAATAAAATGTAGGGGGGGCTCATATTATTTCTCTCACTGTGACACATGCACGCACAAACACAGATATCAAAGTATTATATAGAAAGGTAAATTAGTGTACATTGATATTGTAGGCCCTATGTTTCTTCTTAAATTGTTTCTAATAACCTTATATGATGCTAAGAAAAGTGAAGGCTGCAGACAGGGATGTAATGGAGGATATACGGTGGATACGGCGTATACCTTCTGGATTATTTTAAGGTATACCATATACCCTCTTACAATAGCATATGCTTTTTAGAGTATACCCTCTGCCTAAAGCGTATGCCCTTTGGTTTTTTTACAACTACATCACTGGCTGCAGAATGAAAATTTTCAGCGTATAATCATTAGAGATCGATCGAAACAGGTTTTTAAGACCGAAACCGAAAGTGTAAAAATATATTTAAAAACTGATTAATACATGCATAACTGCATATAATTATTAATTACAAATAATAATAATTACGTTACTAATTAATTTATTAATTATACGTGTATTGAACCACATTTCTAACAAACAAGCGTACATATATATGCACCTTTTATGCTCCCATATGTGCAATTTTTTACAAACAGGAGTGTCATTTGGGAAGGTTAGGGGGGGGGTCAGTTTCCTCCTCAAAGAATGTGATAAGAATGTATGATTCATTATAGGTTAGTTTAAGTAAAGGGCACAAAAGCTAAAATAATTTGTTTAATTTGACTAAAAAAGAAAAATTGGCATTAAGACAACATTTTTAGCCTAGAAATTATTAATTAATAAACTTTATTTTCCATTTCAGTATTCTCAAAGTGAGACATGTTTAACATTATTTTGTACTTTAGCTAATTTTAAATATATATGTAAGGATAAAAATGTAACAGTTGTCAATTTTCTTTTAGGACGTGCACAATAAGGTCAATCTTTGCTCACTCACCGCATCCCCCCCCCCCAGAAAAAGGTTTGCCACTCCCTCCCTCCCTAGGAAAGCATTGAAATGGCTCCGCTGTTGGAAAAATTTAACTCTGGTGCCAAGTTGACTCTCTGTGCCGCTATCCAAATCTATTTATTTTCATATAAAATAAAACGCAATTAATTTATCAATAAGACAGAAATTGTTTCCAACTATACGAATTTCATCTAATAAAAAGATATTTTAAGTATACATACCTCGATATATCTTTTATAATAAATTTTGTAAATCTTCAGAGTTTTAACAACACCTTCCTCATAAAGCATTCGAAGCAATCTGGAGTTTCAAAGTAAAAATTTCTATCACTGATAAGTTTGCAGCTTTTAAAGATCACGTGATAAGCGTCTTTTAAGTTTAGTCATATATGCATTGCTTGCTTTATAATTTACGCTCGCATCATAAATCAGTCAGGACCAGGGCTTGAAAAATGCGGTCGCCAGGTCGCCACTGGCGACCAACTTTTTTTATCTGGCGACTAACTTTTTTAATCTGGCGACTAACTTTTTTAATCTGACTTTTTTTGTTTCATTTATTTATTTATTTATTTACAAAAATTGAACTAAAAAATGAGCACAAACGACATTTTCTCTAAAGCGAAGTTAAAAAGGCATTTTCCATTTCATGCACATAAAACGCCTTTCTTTTCCGCTCTAGTCGGCTAGTCATGTGATTAGAATGTGAGGAGAGGGGGGGGGGGTGTTCAATAACAAATAGTCTTATGTGGCTTCTAAAAATTGGATACAATGATAAAAAATGCTTACTTTTTTGTATGTTTCAAATCAGATTTTTGTGTTCAGAATTAAAACTTTTAATCTATTACATTCATTTTAAAAGAATAATAACATATAAGTGATTATAAGTAATTCATTCGAAGTAAATCCATAAAACTTAATTAAAATTTCAAGAATAATTCATTTAAAAAAAATATGTATTATTTTTTTAAATATTTTTTCCCGGCTTAAAATACTTGGCGCCTCGCGTCTGTTTGCACCACACGCGTTGGACATTGCCGTCACTCTGTCTTGGTGACAAGTGTCTGGTTCAGAGTTGTTTCTCAATAGTATTTTATAATTACATTGTTTGGATTATTATCTGCAGTAAATGGAAATAAAAAATCATTGATTGCACTTCAAAAAGTTTTTTTTTTTTTTTTTTTTTTTTTTTTTTTTATTCTTATCGTAGATTGTTGGATCAAAATAAACCTCAGCCGGCTGCTGATTTCGATTTAATCCAGCGCGGGAAAATATATTTTTTTCTTTCCTTTTTAGCTACGAAAACAAACGTTTACGCAACTCGCAATATTACGCGTTAATAGCCCTCGAGTTTGCGAACATCACAACTTTTAATTAAATTTCTTGTAAGATATCTCATTATAGATGCTGCAAAGTTACAAAATATTAATAAATAAATTTGAAATTATATTCACACACACAAACAAACAAACAACAACAGAAAAAAATAACTTATTTTTAATTTGGCAAAACTATTGCAAATGTCATTAAATGCAAATTTTGAAATAATTAAATCAGAATTATTTGACTTTTTTATTTTGATAGGCTAAATAGGCATAAAATCGTTTTCAAGCTTCACTATTTTATAGATGCCCTCTCATCCGATATAGATTTTGTAGCACTCAACTATTTGAACATTTGAAGCATACGGCAATCAGCATTTCCCGAACATGTCGGTTAATTCAGAGTTGACAATATTTCCTTTATTATTATTTTTTTCACAAATATATAACTTTGATAAGTTTCCTTAGAAAACTTAGTTATTATGCACTATTATAAACTATGTAACTAATAATTCTAAACTATGTTTGTTATTATTTTTTCTGACTTAATTCCTAAGCAAACGTTTGTACTTTTTAAAAATCAATAACGGGAGGGGGGGGGGGTTGTTAAATTTTTTTACTGGCGACTAGAATTTATACCTGGCTACCAGATTTTTTCAAATTTGTAAAGCCCTGGTCATGACGGATAATGATAAACAGTGGAGTTCACAGCAATAAACAGTGTCTTATTTTAGCCGATACTACTCATATCAATGAGTAAAGTTGAAAATTTCCGAATGAAGAACGAGATTTTGAAATATAGATAATTTCGGTCAGGCCAAAATTTTGGCAGCAGTTTCGCCGAAAACGAATATTCGGTAAAACTCCGATTTTGCGCCGAAACCGAAATTTCAGTCGATCTCTAATAATTATACTAGTGAAATATAAGTGATGATGACAATAAGTCAATATAAAGCTGACAGTTCACCTGTTTCAAAAGAGTTGCAACCTTTACTTTTTTTTCTGAATATTCCATGCTCTTAAGGATTCTAAAGTTATGTTTTTATATGATAAAAAACATTAGAAAAATCAAGGGTGTATTTTGCATTTTAAAATTATTTTTGTGTCTAGTCAAAAGCTAAAACCACCTGTATTTAAATTGGCTATAACTCATTAGAATAACTTTGTTTTATGCTAATAATGAAAAACGCTGCAAAATGAAAAATTTCAGTATATAACTAATGCAAAAGTCAATGTTTGCATCGGCAAAAGGTTGCTAATTCTGAGTATGTGCAAATAGGATGCACGCCTATTGAAGAACTTATTTGCAGTCTTTAAACAAATGCTACAATTTAGTATTTGTGCAAAACTGAAAAAAGCCCCCAAAACTAAGTTGAATTTTTGAACAGTTTCATTTGGATTTTTAAAACAGAATTTCATTTGGTGGCCTTGGCAACTTTCCCAGGGGGGGGGGGGGGGGCTCAAAATTTTTCAGGGGGTGCTGAGCCCCCCCCCCCTGGCACCCCCCTAGCTACGGCCCTGCTCAGCGGTTGTTTTTAAACCCTCATCGCCATTCCATCTTGGCCGCGAGCGCAGATTCAAGCATACTTACATGGCCTATACTTTTAAATCTGTTTTTAATTTTTTTTAACTTTGGCACTGATGATGGATCCTTAGAGGCTCCGAAACAGCTGTTTGCTACTTTACATGTATTTTATTTGTGCCATTTTTTACGTTGATCATATATTATAAAATAATAATTATACCTAAAAGTATAAATTTTACAACAATAAAAATAATAATATTCAAGAGCCATTCGAAAATAATTTAAAAAACACTAAAAGCGCTTTTAATTTAAAAAACAGTCATTATTCCTGGTGGATGACAATTTGTTTTTCTTTTTACATTCATGTTTCTATAATTCATCTTCCTTAAAACCTAAACTTACATTTATTTATTTATAAATCATCAGTACATCGATGTATTCATCTTGAAATATTTCCAATACAATCTTATAATATCTTTAATTATTTATAAATTTTAAATTTATCTACTTTTTTCCTGCCACCCCCCTCCCCCAATAATAATAAAAAAGAAAGAACTGCTTCAATTTTCTATTTTGAAAATACTTGGTAGAAATATATTTTTGGATTTAAATTATTTAATTATTTATTTATTAAATTTCTGCATTTCTTTATGTTTTTATATTTAAAAATTGTCTTGCGCGTGGAGTTCTAACAAACATGTCTTAGTTCAAGAGCACCTTTTAACTCCGCAAATCGCCGGTCTTATATGCTTTCATTTATATCTTTCTCCTATGCTTCAGAAGGTTCAATTATTCAAAAGTGCTCATCGATTTACGACCTTCATTTTTGGGGAGCTTATCATATATGGAAGAATTCATGCAACTTAGTCCAGTACACCAAATTTTTCAAATGTCTTGCTACCTTTCCTTTAATTTATTCTCTTCGCTTCCCCCTCCCTCCCATTTTCTCTTCTCCATACTTAAACTCCTCCAGACTGGCGGAGCGCTTTTGATTGGTCTCCCCTGTCACGTGGGACGCCTGACTCAGCGGTTGTTTTTAAACACTCATCGCCATTCCATCTTGGCCGCGAGCGCAGATTCAAGCATACTTACATGAAATATACTTTTAAATCTGTTTTTAATTTTTTTTAAACTTTGGCACTGATGATGGATCCTTAGAGGCTCCGAAACAGCTGTTTGCTACTTTACATGTATTTTATTTGTGCTATTTTTTACCTTGATCATTTATTATAAAATAATAATTATACCTGAAAATATAAATTTTACATTAGTACAAATAATAATACTCAATAGCCATTCGAAAATAATTTAAAAAGCACTAAAAGTGTTTTTGAATTAAAAAACAATCATTACTCGTGGTGGATGACAATTTGTTTTTCTGTTTACATTCATGTTTTTATAATTCATCTTCCTTAAAACCTAAACTTACATTTATTTATTTATAAATCATCAGTCCATCGATGTATTCATCTTGTAATATTTCCAATACAATCTTATACCATCTTTAATTATTTATAAATATTAAATTTATCTACTTTTTTCCTGCCCTCCCCCCTCCCCCAATAATAAAAAAATAAGATCTGTTTCAATTTTCTATTTTGAAAATAATTGGTAGAAATATACTTTCGGATTTAAATTATTTATTTATTTATTTATTAAATTTCTGCATTTCTTTTATGTTTTTATATTTAAAAATTGTCTTGCGCGTGGAGTTCTGACAAAAATGTCTTAGTTTAAGAGTACCTTTTAACTCCGCCCATCGCCAATCTTATATGTTTTAATTTATATCCTTCTTCTATGCTTGGAGAAGAGAAAAATCTTAAAGGTAACGTCAGATGGCGATAGTTACGCCTTTTCGGAGCTGCATTTCGTATCTATTCTACCTTCTTTGTGAAAACCCTGCAGCAACTCCTTCTCATTGGAAGACCGATAATGTCATGACAAAAATGTTTTGGAAATACCTCATAACAAACTCCCAAAACATTCCGTCGTTCGTTTCTTTAACACCCGACTCCGATGAATTTTAGTTTTTTCTCTCGATTCTAAAGTCACGTGACGTGGAAAGAATACGGTATTTTGATTGGCTAGCACTGTTTTATACGACAAGAAAAATGTAAAAAGAATTAGCAGATGGCAGCAACAAAAGCGATTTTGTTCCCATACAAATTTATTGGTCAAAATACATAAACAAAAAACAAAGGCAAGGTTAATAAGGAGAAAATTGAAATATTGTGTAGCTCCGCCCTAAATCCATACCCTTTTTAGTATTTTATAAATATATTTGTAAATATTTACACGTGATACCCATCGGAAAAACTGGACGCTAAATAAATATAGGCTGCATCTGAAAGAGTGGGCTAAGTTTAAGGAGTGATGAAACGCAGCTAGACGAGCATATTTCGTCATAGAATGTATGGCCACGCGAGCCGCTAGGTCGCGTTGTAAATGGTATAACACATTCCTACGAGAGTTGTTGCCGGAGCTGCTGCGTCCGATTCCAACCCCCATCAGCTCGAGAAGGTGTTTTTAACACGACGGTGCGCCTGCACATTTTGTCTTAGATGTACGGAACACTTTAGATGCAACGTTCCCAGAGCAATGGATTGGTTGAAGTGGTCCCATAATTTGGCCACCAAGATCACCGGATCTCTAGTATTTGGACTTTTTCCTGTGGTGCAATATGAAATGCCTAATCTACGAGTGCCCCATTGAAACCGATATGGATCTAGTAGCCAGGGTTGCCGTTGTTGCCGGGGTATTCGGGAAATGCCTGGTGTCCTCGCAAATGCGTGATTGTCCTTATCCCGCAGGTGTGAAGCGTGCATTACAGCTGGCGGAAGATCTTTCGAGTAATTTCTTTAAGCATGTACATTAATTACATTGCTGTTAATATTTTATTTTTCAGAAGTATCTCCTCTCATTCTTATGATCTATTATATATTCTTATTATCTAAATATCATTCTCATCTTTAAAGCTGCGATCATTGCGAGTCCGCCAGTATCCATCCTATTGTATTATTACGTCGGCATTTTTGATCTTTTATTGCTTTGGGTGAATTCCGTCACCATCCGTCACCATCCCTCCAGCCTGTTCCGACGTACTCCGATGGTTGTTGACAGTTTTATTACGGGAACCAGGGGAGATAATTACTATAATTCCTATTGTGCCGCCTCTCTCAAAGCAATAAAAAAAAAGGTTACTGTTCAGACTTGGCTAAGATTTTGCCTAATGAAGGGAAATTCTGAGATAAGATTTTCGCCAAATGTATTAGGAAATCCAGATTTTTTTTTCCCAAAGATGCTTTAAAATAAAGTTTTTTTTTTTTTTTTTTTTTTGACAGATGAAATTTTGAGTTATAAGTAAACCCGCTTTTACCCACGGTTTCGAGTACAAGTCGAAATGACTTTCATTCGTTCGGGTCGGGTCAGTTTTGGTTGGATGGAACTCTTGCGGGTCGGGTTCAGGTTGACCCGCCACCTTTTCAATTTCTGATACTTATATATTTGTACACTTATACGTTGAAATAGAGGTCAGCCCCAAATCTATTCACACGTAGTATGTGTATGTGTGCATAAACTATCACAAATACACAGAAAAACTATTTGGTTGAAGAAGCAAAAATATAGTTGTGTCAACCAAATATTTTTGTAACTATAGCTCCATCCAAATGTTTGGTTGGAGGGACCAAATTATTTTGTTAGCTTTATTTATTTCTCATAACCAAATAATTTGGTTATAAGAACCAAATCTATTTGGTTAATAGTTATCGTAACTAAATAAATTTGGTTGTAAGAACCAAATCTATTTGACTCTTGTAACCAAATCTATTTGGTTAATAGTTATCGTAACCAAATGGATTTGATTATAATAACCAAATTAATTTGTTTCTTGCAGACAAATCAATTTGTTTATTTGGTTCTTGTAACCAAATCTATTTGGTTCATATAACTATATCAAGGTAACATAAAATTTTGTCAGTCCAACCAAAAGTTTGGATGGGGCTATATTAACCAAATAATTTAGTTCATAGAACTAATTTTTTGCACTCCATACTTTTTAATTAATTGCTTCAGAGTTTGTTTATTCACAAACTTTCATAATAAAAATATAATTCTTGAAAATAATTATCTTAGATTTAAACATGTACCCTCTTTTAATTTAAAATCTAGAAAATAAAATATATTTTTACTAAACATTACTTTGATTGAATTTCTTTTAAACAATGGTATTTTTTTACGATCTGAAAGTAGAATTCAAATATTTTTTCTTCTATTTGATTTTGATAATTTCTTATATTTTTATAGATCTATATTTCTATAAATGCATCTCAGGATCTCTCGCTACTTTCGCCATAAAATTTTTCAAGATGCTCAGTGTCAGAATATAAACATAAAATACGGATGAAAATTTTCAAACTCGATCCCATGATTCATTGTATTTGTTGTTCTATCACTGTGTAAGAGATTAAATTTTGAAAAAGGATAAATCACATAATGTAAACATATGATGCAAAGAATTTTTTCTATCTTCAGCTACCTCCTCCCCCGGGTGTGAAGGGAGGGGCAAAAAAAATAAATCATGGCTTTCGTGAGGAAAGTTTGCTGCATGCTAAGTGTCAGAATATAAACGCAAGATTTGGATGATCTTTTTAAAATTCAGCCCCCATCACCCACCAGGAAAAGAGGAGGGGCATAAAAAGTATCTACGCATTTATCAAGGTTTTAGAGATAAATTTATAAAGTGGGTGAATTGCAAAATATAAAAAGCAAATACGTAGAATTATTTCGCTTTCTTGTAACCAGCCCCCCCCCCCTCCGTAGTGGGGCGAGGGTCAACCAATTTTTTAATTTTTATTTTTATCAGTTACAGTTTATTCATTCATAAATGCAGATAATTTATTTAGCAGATCAAAGAGCATTTTACATTTTTCCATAAAAGCAATGCGACTAAAAATAAAGCAAAAATAAATTATTAAAAGACAGCCACCAGTTGATGTTTAAACCTAATTTTAGGTCACGGCAATCACAACAAAGTGATAACAAGAAAACATTCGACATGAAATTTATATCACATTTATTAGAAAATAAAATATATTATTAGAATTTCTATTGCTGCACTGAGAATATTTGAAATTTTATCGAATGTGGGAAAGAAATTGATCCTGCAAACGTGTCAGAAAAACCCGCAATGACGATCAGAGGATTTTTTCTTTTCTTTCTTTCTTTTTATTTTTTAGAACACATTGTAGTATTGTATTTTAGTTGTAATTTTAGTTGTATTTATGGAATGTCACAAGAGTTCTTCCTATGGAGCTTTATTTGCGAATCACTGTTTTAAAAGAACATGATCTGTATAGAAATTATTTATGTTAAATGCGAGAAAACTTATTACTGATAAAAAAATAGATGTTTGCTAGTTTTTATTAGTAGCGATATAATTTACTGAATGATAAATAATATTCTGAATTACTTTCTAACCAACCAACCTTACTTCTTCAGGTAAGTCGGTGTCGACTCATCAGGCAAGGGAGTCGGTTCAGGTTCATTCTCGACTCTGCAAAGTGAGTCGAAACGACCACCCCTGGTGCCATATGGCGACGGTTGCGCTGTTTCGGAGTCGAGGTTCTCATCTAATCTCCCTTCGTTGACCACACTATCTGCAGTGCAGTCTTGCAAAATATTTATTATTTAGTTTTATTCTCCTTATCTACAGGACGGAAATGGATTAGAAATGTATTTTTACAAAATTCTAAATAATAAGTGGTTTGAAAGCATTTGATGGAAAGTACTTTTTCTAAATGAAAAATTTGAAAATTAGCAGATGCCTAAAAAATATTAAGTAAATTTCTATTAAAATTAAAATCGAAAATTTTCATTGCCACTATGCTGGAGAACGAGTAAACAATTTTGAAAGAATATAAATTACGGATTGATGATGGTATCCCAATTTTTTTTTAAGGTTTTCGATACTGTTACTTTAGAAACAACGTTATTATTATCATAAGTATTGAAAATTATTCGCATTGAATTAATATTTCATTAGTAATGGTAGTTAATTTACACTATACAAAGATTTATTATTATTATTAATATTGATAAATACAAACAGTTTAAATTATCATATAATCTTCGAAATGTACAAACCATACACAGAAAATTGAAATTTTTTTATTTCTGTCTGATTAAACATTTTTCTTTTAATTTTATATAACACATGAAAGCCCTGTTATTAGAAATTGGAATCTTATTAACATCTCATATATTTAAATTTCAGTTTCCTACCTTGTACTGTTTTTTTCTTTCTTAAATACGAAATTTAGAAGAATGTGATTAAAATTTTTGCTTTCATATGTTTCCTTAGCATCAATATCAGAAATAGAATATCACAGGCGGAATCAAAACGCCTAAAATTTCCGTTTGTTGAAACAGATTAGTCAAAACAGAAAAAATTAAATTTGCTAGACAGAAATTGACGACATGGATTTTGTTGGTATGTTTATTGTGGTTATCCCATGACCGTGGTAACTCGTGCGCAACTGTTGTGGGGGGGGCGGTTCCATGTCCATTAGATTTTTATCTTGTACTCCGAAGAGAATATATTATGTTAATTTTATATGTTTTGATTTGAATGCAATATACGCAGATACTACAAGTATATTGGACAATATCAAAATTTATATTGGCCAGCGTAAAATGGCATCCTCTAAATCATATTCGTGAATATTATTTTTTGACATTTGGCAATGTTAATCAATATTTCCCATAATCTCTGAATATCACTTTCTGACATTTACCTTCTGACCGCTTAATTTTTGTTTTCAAAATCCTTTCACCAATATCTCCTCTATTATTACATATTTCAAATCATGATGTATTAGAAATGTATAGAAAATTTATCATTTGTATTAATATCCTTTAACTGTGGAATTTTTAAAACAAAATTTCTTCAAAAATTGTGTATTATATAAAATTTTCTACAAATGTCTTGTCTGTGGAAATCGCGGGATAAGCGGTCAGAAGGTCAGTGATATATATTTTATCATTTCTGAATATCATACCTTGACATTGAGCGATATATTTTTTTAACATTCCTGAATAACATTTTTATATATTAAGTAATGCTTTTTTTCATTACTTGATAACATTCTTAGATATAAAATAATTTCTCTGTCGCATCCTAAACAACAGCAATTTGCAAATGTCGTAATGACATATCCTGATAAACAGCAGGTAACTGAATAAAGTACAAGATATGAATGTATAGCATAGCTTCTACATGGAACAATGTATTTAGCAGGAAGAAATACCAAGTTGCGCACCAACTGAACTTCCAGGTTATAAGTAATCGACTAGCGAGGCAAAAGGGAGCCGTAATAAATTTAAAAAGTTAAAAATTAAATAAAAATAATTAAAAATATATTAACGAGATAGAAGTTTAACAATAAAAAGTAAATTAAATTTTTAAAAAATCCATTAGATCCAAGAAGATGACAGACGAAATCTAACGAGGGTCGAACCCATCTCAAAAAAGAAAAAAAAAGGGTACTTACGTATTATCCGTGCCAGAAGATTGATCGCCAAAAATGGTTGCCAAGTACCAATCTTGTTTATCGTTGCGAATCATGTTTTCAAACGCAGTAATTTAACATTATCAAATAACATTGTTAAAAATGGTAATTAATATAAAATAAATAAAATGTAATATATGTCTATTAAATTTATAACATTTTTAAAAATAGTAAATAACATTATTTTAGTAAAATTAATAAATAGTAATTAGCATAGTAAATAAGAAAGAATAATATTATAGATTATTCCCAGGCATGTACCATGTAGCAAGGAAAAAGTAATATAAGGGTTACTATAATTAGTAATATTGGCTCCATGCCTGGCGAGGTTGGCTTAAAACTGGCACGGATAATACGTAAGTACCAAAAAAAGAGACTCCTTAAGAGACTATACATTTTGTTTAAAAGTTACAAAATATTAAACTTTAAAGACTAAAGACGGTTTTGTATATACAGGGTGACAATTATTGAACTATACGAAATTAAACCACCATAACTTCTGAACGGTTTGTGTGATGAAGTTAAAACTTCGTGGTTGGCCGCAGAGCATGATGGGAATTAGTATGCGCATGCGCACGCAACTTGTTGTTGTCGGCCATTTGCAAGTGAAAATGTCACGGAACAGCGTGCCTGAGCGCATTTCGCGATCAAGAAGTCTCTTCACCCTCAACGGGTGACTGTGTGGTGTGCAATGTCCAGTCACGGAATATTCGGTCCCATATTTGTAGACGGTACGGTGACTACTGAACGATACGTGAAGGTTTTGGAAAATGGTTTCATCCCCATTATCAAAAGTGACCCTGATTTCGACAAGATGTGGTTCATGCAAGACAGAGCTCAACCCCATCGGACCAAGAAAGAGTTTAATGTCATAGAGCAGCACTTTGTGGATCGCATTCTGGCTCTGGGGTACTCAGAGGCCACTGGGATAGGACTGGCTTGGCCGCCATATTCTCCGGATCTGAACACATGTGACTCATTTTTGTGGGGCTACATTAAAGACAATGTGTACAGAAATAACCCCAAAACCATTGCTGAGCTGAAAACTGCCATTCAGGAGGTCATCGACAGCATCGATGTTTCGAAACTTCAGCGGGTCATGCAGAATGTTGCTATTCGTCTGTGCCACATCATAGCCAATGATGGCAGCCATATCGAACATGTCATAACCTAAATCCGAATATCTGTAGTAGTGGGGTGAGATATCTGAAAATTATACCAAAACATTTCACATCTGGCAACCAATGCGCCACTTTGGATTCAGATAGTACATGGATAGACGAGTATAAAAAGCCCGGGACACAAATTTTTTTGGCCCTCTAGCGGCGTTGATGACGTAGTCAATATGGCCGCCAAAGCTTTGTGATGCGCTTCTATATTTCTCTATATAACTCGGTATAATATTTTGATATTAACCTATATTGTTAGTGATTATTAATCCGGAGAAAACGCGCTTTCCAACGGTATATTTGACATCATTGTTTAGGTTCATAATACCACAATTATTTATAACTTTATTAAAATTTTTGGTTTTGATTTTGATTTTTTCGAAACATTTTGCTAAATAACTTGAAATTCGTTGCATGCAGCTGTAAACGTGTAGTATGCTTTTTGTTTGTCAGAAAATTACCTTTTAAACGGCATATATGACTTCTATTTTATCACAAATATTTGCTGAAATTTTTCCAAAACAACGTAGCGTCGCACAGAGAGTCGTTATGGCAACAATGTAATTTATATGGGTTCCGAAAATTCATACAGTGGCTTTATAACTGTTTAAGTATCAAATGTAATTATTGTAATTTTTGATGCATATGTAAATAAATTCTAGTTTTTTTAGGGCTATGAAACTTTTATTTCCATTTTAAAATCAGTGACATGAGGAACACTTAAAGCAACTGTAAAAAAAGTTTCAAACATTTATACGTACAAGAGTGAGAAACAAAAGAATGTACAATACAATATTATTCCAATTTAATATCCAAATTTAATCACATCCTATAGATTGTCAAATACACTAGTGTCAGCCATAATATCTAAATAACATAATATCTTGCTGTCATATGCAATAATATCCAAATGATTTATGTAAATTCACTTGTGATTTCCAATCACTGTCGGAGAACTGCCCTTCACATACACAAAGTTTCGTATATCGTATTCCCATTTTAACACATTTACAAGATGTGCATCACTTGCGGCAAGTACAGGAGGTACGTTGTTCACAGTGTTTTGCCATTTCTGGAATTGTTGTCCACACAGGTCGGTATGATCCTCCTGAAGTTACTATCCATCTCCACTTGGTTGGCGAAGGTATTGGGTAATGTGGAATGAGGCTGTTGTTCCAAATTCTTGCTTGGAGAGTAGCTCGTTTGATGTGTTGTGTCAAATCATCTGCTGTAGGAAATATGTTTTTGATGGCTCAATTCTTTCTTGTAAATAACACTCGTCTGCATTCATTGATGCTCTGAAGATCTGATGCTTGATCATAAAGTAGTGTAACAAATCGTGACATTCATCATCAATATCAGAGGTGCTTATACAGAGCTGATGCCATACACAATCAATTTCACGAAATGACATCCAGACCTTCCAAGCTGTCTTCTTGCCAATACCACAAAATGTGGAAACTGTGTCGCAACTAGTTACAGAGTGAAAATCCAACAAATTTCTGGTAAAAGTTTGGCACAGATTTCATGAATTGGAACGAATTTCCTGTAATTCCCACAACCGTACTCAATCCATAGTTCATCAATATCTTATATTTGTGGGAACAGTGATAACCACTATATCTTAGCCCACAGTTCGTTTTAAGATGCGAGTATGTCCACTTTCTACTGCATGCTTAACATGGAGAAGTAGGCGGCCATATGCTTCTTCGTGTGAGATGGGAGAAATGCTTGATACATCCCAAATGCTTGACGCGCAGACTCGGTCATCATAAGTACAGACAACATGCTTTCCTGAATACTCGTCTCCCACCATTTTCTTAGCTAGCAACTGGAACGATTGGGTCTTGTTTTCGTTGACACATAGGAATTGCTGAAATTAGTTTGGAATTGCAGTTAAGTCTGAGACTTTAATACTTATGCCATTCTCTCTTGTTTCTCGGGTATATGCCTTCATTCTGTTACTAATATATCTGTCGGGTACAATATCTAGTCGTGAACTGTTCTTCAGTTGATTAATGAAATATGGTTTGAAAACATGTTCATAGCAAGGGATGACAAGGGATGACCACCCCGGGAACCAAGCTTTCAATGTTCATAGCATCCGGAAAATGGTGTCGCAATACCAGAATTAAGCATGTGTATTACGGCTGCTCCATCAAATATTTTAGCTGTTACTTTCGGTTGGCTGTGATTAAAGGTATTGTCATATTTTGTTTGAATGCAGTAAAAGATATCCGACTTGGTGGTTGGTTTTCGGAGTACATTTGGTCTTCATGTGAAAGAAGATGTCATCAATGTTGCCATCCCGTGCTTCAGATGCAACATACAACCTATAGAATAACTAGGAGTCTTTACGCGAGTAAGCAATTTTGGACTTTGCCTTATCTGTTTTTCTTGTTATAGTCTTGAAGACGTGAATATTAGTTCGAGGAATAATGTCATGAATAGAATTTTGAACTTGATCGAGACGGGACACAACATAATCATCATACTGTTTTAGTCATACAGTAAATTCTTCCGTAACACACTTGACAGCTTCGAAACTTGGAATTATTTTGGAGCTCCTTATTAACACTAAATCGGTTTCTTCAAATGGATTTCCTTGTTCGGTCAAGACGTTAATCATTTCTTTGGCATGGGTCAAGAACCTTTTCTCATGTGCACTGTTATCTTCATGATGCTTTGCGCCCACGTTTTTGTCATCTTTTAAATTTGATTTCAAATTCCTGAATTAAAGAACTGATCCTAGGGCCTTCTACCATCCACTTAAGCATAACAGTTTCACTATCAAGGATTCCAATAGCACCACCTTCACCTTTTATAACTTTGCTATTGTGTTCATGAAGTTAATCGTCAGATATTCAAGAAAACGGTGTAGCAGTTTTGCTGCTCGTAAAGTTGCCACGAAGAAATTCAGCATGTATATCTGGATGTTTTCTGGAAGGTGATGTAGAGTGCGCACGAATACTAGTAACCAACGATGATAGTGGACTGCGTCCAACGCAAATGTCCACTGATATAACTGAGCCAAAGTATCGACGTACATTGTAAAGTTAGATGTACGAATACTCAATTATAGATGTACTAGAAAGGACCTCAGTTTGGTGACTGTGTTCCAATACTGAAACTGCGGATATTCAGATGTTTTCGATGAAATCCACAACTCAATCGAATCGTATTTATTTAATCTATTTTATTTATTATTACAATTTTTAAGTTGACCTCCCAAAATTTAAATTTCGAGAGAGCTACGATTTTAAAAACTTCTCCTTAAAACCCTAGAATATATTTACATATACCTAAAAAGATTACAATAATAACATGTGCTACTTAAATAGTTATAAAGCCACTGTATTAATTTTCGGAACCCATATAAATTACATTGTTGCCATAGCGACTCTCAGTGCAACGCTACATTGCTGTGGCAAATTTTCAGCAACTGTTTGTTATAAAATAGAAGTCATCTATACCGTTCAAAGGTAATTTTCTGATGAACAAAAAGTATCCGACATGTTTTCAGCTACGTGCAACAGATTCCAAGTTATTTAGCAAAATGTCTCGAAAAAATCAAACTCAAAACCAAAAACTTTAATAAAGTTATAAATAATTGTGGTATTATGAACCTAAACAATGATGTCAAATATACCGTTGGAAAGAGCGTTTTCTCCGGATTAATAATCACTAACAATATAGGTTAATATAAAAATATTATACCGAGTTATATAGAGAAATATAGAAGCGCATCACAAAACTTTGGTGGCCATATTGATTACGTCATCAACGCCGCTAGAGGGCCAGGAAAATTTGTGGCCCGGGCTTTTTAGACTCATCTATCCATATACTATCTGAATCCAAAGTGGCACATTGGTTGCCAGATGTGAAGTTTTTTTTAGCTATCTCACCCCACTATAGTGACGTTTACATGTTGAATAAAGTTTGTGCACTCAGTAATTTTTAAATATTTTACGTTTTATTTCATATAGTTCAATAATTGTCACGCTGTATATCTATATATATATACATACAAAGACAAAAGAAAGGAAAAAAATTAAGTTTAATTAACGAGAGAGGAAAACTAAATATTCATCATCAGTTAATGAGGCATATTTAGGGCGTTTACTGTTATTGGGGTCGCTTATGCATTAAATCAAACTATACTTAATAAATAATAATACTTAACAACTATACTTAATAACTATACTTAATAAAATTACATATTTTTTATCATGAGAAACGATTAAATTTTTTTTAATGCATTACTTATCTTTGCAACATATTACTCTGTAAACGTATTACGTTGTAATGTATTAGCTAATTAACCTTCCTACCATATTATTTATTGAGTTAAATGCTTGAACTTATTTTTAAAATTAGTAAACAGTCTCGCATACCTTATTGACCAGAACGAAAAGTAAATTCTTCGTCTCGCAATAAAACATGTTTCAGCTTCAAGTATAATTTAATACAATTAAAGAGTAGAAGTGCATTTATATATACTGGGAAATTCAAAATAGAGATTATGCCGATTGTCTCTTAAGACGAGGATCATAGAATCATACTACTAACTGCAAAATGCATTTAAACCGAGTATAGCTTTTAGATATGGCATTTGTTTTACAAGTTTCTGTATATGTATTAAAATAAGAAATATAATTTTTTATGCGACTTCCTTTCTCTCTGTTCATAAAAATACTGCTCTGCATCTAAAAAGAAAATTATGGAGCCGAAATTCTTGCCGAGTATAAATTAACTCGATGCAGCAAATGACAATTGGTGCTTGAACGCAAACACAATCTCTTTTCAGAAACGATGCTAATGATGGATTTAGAAAATTTATAGACTATGCCATCCGAGATGAAATGATTTTTCAATTCTATGTTCATAATTGGAAATATTACACTATAAAAGATTAAAAAGAATAAAGATTTCACAAAACAACTGAAGCAATTAGGTTGTCAGCTACGGTTGCCAAGAACAGTTGACATATCGCACCCAAACGAATATTGTTTTCTCGGTCATACCCTATTTTACACTTGCTGCATCAAATTAATTCATACAGTTAACTTGGTCTACGAAATTCCTAATGCCATAACTGGCGCTGTTTGTGAAAAGATATTGTCTTATCTGCCACGGCCCATTTGACACTCACTACATCAAGCTAATTTACACAGTTGAATTTATATGCCGAATTTATACGATTTTCCTTTAAGCTACGCCCAGTTTGACATTTGCTGATGGTTAATTTATATAGTCTAACTCGGACATCATGGTCTATGAATTTTCTAACATCATCATTGACATTGTTTCTGAAAAGATAATCTTCTTTCACACTCTTGCTTTATCAAGCTATCACAAAATGTATAAATTATGAAATTAGTATTCGAAAAATAGTATTGTAACCAATAACAAGTTTAACATAAATCGAATTCTAGAATCTTTAAATGTACAATTCTAAAAGGATAGCGCATTCCTCCCAGTAGTTTTTGAGTTATGTTAAAAAGATTAGCCACATTACAGTTCGTTTTACAATTAATAAAAACAAATTTAACATTAATCAGTTCAAAACTTTACATCTACAATATTGCTGAACATCCTCAACGAATAACTTCCTGTTAGGCACATCAAGGTAGCATATTCACCGAAAAACCCAAATATGAAGTGAAAATTAGATGTTCCTATTAAAATTTCGAAATATGGTACAATTTCCCTTCTAGGATAACCTAATTTGACACTTGCTGCAGGTTAATTTATGCAGTCCAGCTCGGACGCTATGGTCTACAAGTTTTCAAATATTATATTGACATTGTTTCTGAAAATATATTGCCTTCTTGGCCACGCCCTATTTCACACTTCTTGCATCATGTTAACACAAAATATAAAAATTATAAAATTAATATTCGAAAAATAGTATTGCGACCTATAAAAAATTTAAAATAAATCGAATTCTTGAAACTTTAAATATGTAACACTAAAAGTATAGTTCATTCCACCCAGTAGTTTTTGAGAAGTTGTGTTAAAAAGATTACTGACATTACAGCATGTTTTCCAACTGATAAAGATGAATTTAACATTAATGAGTTGAAAACTCTACATTTGCAACATTTCTAAATTTCAACGGATAACTTCCTGTTAGGGATATCAAGGTAACATTTACCGAAGAATCCAAATATGATGTCAAAATTGGATGTTTGTATTGAAAATTTCAGAATTTAGTACAATATCAGTTTGAAGACGACTAATGCCAAAGATTATTTTTTTAACATAAAGTGAAAGAAGACAAAATTTACCATCGAACGGCTATTTCCGTACTATGAATAAAATGTATGAATAAAATATACATACCAGAAATCGGTAAAATGTCATTTTTGAGATTTTCTTTATCTTATAAATTTCTTCAAATTATTGTGAAAGAAATTTAATTTTAAAATGATTTTCCAATTCCATGTGTCCACAAGCGGTAACAGCAACCTTTAACAATTTAAAAACAATACTTATCTGACAAAGAACAGAAACAGTGATTTTGTGAGTTTCACTCAAAGAACATGTAACTGAATTACGTTAGAAGTTTTTTGATTCAGGTGAATGAATCTCCTAGGCTAGGGTGGCGGTTGATTACTCAATCACGATTTTGTCTGTCATTAGACGTATTTTTATTGCATAGTACAGTACACGGAGGAAGATATTATGTAGAGATGGACAAAGAGTCGACGAGTCCACTCTGAAACTGCACTCCTTCTAAGAAAAAAACTGTCGACCCATTGTTATAAAACTACCTCGACTCCAAAGAGTCAAACTTTCAACCCATTCACTCAGAGTCGAACTTTCGACTCAGAGTGGGAATCTGAATCGAATTTAGAGAGTCGGTTGTCGAAACCAGTTCAACCAACGCCCCCTCGATAAGAAAGCCTTGACACTCGTCACGAAAACGTCATACCAAACAGGCAAACCAAAGAAAAAATTCGAACAACTCGCATGTTTCGATTTCGATGGCTCTTGGAATTATTAACTATTAGTCGTAAACTATAATTATTAATTCTATAAGCCAATGAAATCGAAACTTGCAAGTTGTTCGAATTTTTTTCTTTATTTTGCCTGCTTCGAGGCTAACGAAAAAGAAAGGCTACCGCGGTGCTTTACGCGTATCTTTTTTAACAGACCGCCGGAGTCATGTGATGCTCGAGTGCACCAATGCAGGTGTAAGAAAAGAGCATCACGTCACTCTAGAGGTCTGTAAAAAAAGATAAGTGGAATGCACCGCGGTAGCCTGTCTTTCTCGTTAGCCTCGTGCCTGCTTGGTATGACGTTTTCGTGACGCGTGTCACGGCTTTCTTATCTAGGGGGCGTTGGTTCAACGCAGTACTTGACCTGGAGAGTCGGGAGTCGAGAGTTGAACACAGAGTTGGATTTCGACTCCTCAATTCAGTATCGGGGAGGATATTAGGACGGTGATTGTATGAACAGAAGGGGCGAGACAAAGGGCCGAGGTGTTTCGTGAATGATTAATTGAATTTGCAGTATACTAAACACTGGATAAGCGAGCAAGCAGTTGTTATGTGTGGATTTTTCTAAAAAAGAGGAATTAGGATTGAATAGTGGAATGTTTTCAAGTCGTTTTGTTTCATAAAATTTTAAAAAAAAGAGAGAAATTAAATTTAGGCTATTATAAATATGTTCTCTTATTGAATATATTTTATAATTGATGTGTTTTATATAAAAATGTATATCATTTATTTGATTTGCGTATATATAGTTATTTTAATTCATTTTCATAAATATAAATAGTCGCAGTTAATTTATATATATATATATATATATATATATATATATATATATATATATATATATTACAAAATTTAAATTTTTTCCGCAATTATTCTATAAAATTTGTCCATTCAATAATATTCGGTATATAACTCAGCTTATTAAAATAATTCTCATTCTTAAAATAGCCTTTTACTATCCATATGTAAAGCCAATTATTCCTAATCCACTTAATAATATTTATTCGAATGTAGTTATTCTAAAAATGGCGATAGCTTTTTTAATTTATTCTTTAAATAGAACATCTTTATTTTAATCCATTATTAAAATTCATTAGTATTATTCCCGTGTGGTCAAATTGCTATAACTTCTTTATTTAAATGCTAAAATATCGTATCTCTTAAAATATTCCGCTCAAAAAACCTTATTTCATAAAGTTATCCTATTATTAAATATCAAATGTCTATTAAAATATTTCCGAAAAACTTTAATTCTTTCTTTTTTTCCCCCTTTTATAAAGATTCATTTTCTTTTCTTCTTATTATTTTTATTACGTATTAAATTCGAAGTTTAGCTACAGCCTCAAAAACAGATAACCTCGTTTGTTGATATGACAGGCATCTGGTACGAGATTATGGAATATTCTGGTAGGGCGTAGAAAGTTTTTGCATTTTACAACAAAATAAATCCGCCGGAAATATTGATAAAGTTCCAAAAGAGACCTTTTGATTCGATAGAAGTGGGTCACGTGACGTATTCTGTATTATTACGCAAGCTAGTTTAAAAACACGATCATCCTGATTCGGAGAGGATTTTTTCGACGCTGGTGTTTGCTAAAAGAATCGGGACGGATTCTAGAAAGTAATGTAACGTTGTATTTTTTTTGTTTAGCGTTGGCTAATGAGCATTTTCCCTGAAGAGATGTCTTAAACTGGGAATAAAAGGTTCTTCGACAAAAATATGGACTGACATTTCTTGTTGTTGATGATACCACCCGGCCGCCTGATGCGGACTAAAAGGGAAACCCATAACATAGCTAAACCTATTTATCACGAGCACGACTGCCTTTTTTCCGGATTTGAACTTGGAAACACGACATTAATATAATAAGTCGAACAGGATGCTGTGATCAACAGAAAGTTTGTGTAGTTAAACGTGAAATTTGCCGATTAGAAGAATATGTTACGAGGACGTCTACGCCATTACAGCACGTTTACCTCTGGTGTTTTATTATTTTGTAGTTTTATAATAAATTAAAAATGGTCAAGCCTAAAAGAGAAAAGAAGAGGAAAAGTTGGCCTAAGTGAAGTTGTTGCTAGAGAATATACTATTCATCTTCATAAGCGTCTTCATGGTGTTGGTTTTAAAGGATTGCGAAAAAGCAGAACTTTTGTGTTATCTGAAAATTAAAGATTTTCAGATGTGTGAAACTTTCCTGTGAAATATGCTCAAGAGTAACTGTAAGTTGGTATTTTTATTTATTGGTATCTTTATATGTTGATATTTATTAGTTTATGTTATATTTAAAATGTTTTATTTATTTAATAGTCTACTTTGAAATTTAAAGGTTTTATATACTATATTATACTGATTAAATTTTTGTTTTTAAAATTTATTTCTGTTGCAAATATTTAAGTGTTGTTAAGGTTAATTAATTTTTTGATGATTTCGGGTGATACGTCATTGTAATATATAGACAGCGGTATAAGTTATATTTTCATGTTTTAAGAACAGATATTCTTAAAAAAAAAAAAAAAAAAAAAAAAAAAAATCTATTATTTTTAAAATGTTACTGAGATCGTAAATTACATATTTATTTACTATTTTATCTATTTCGTTATTTGTATGGTATATAGTGTTATAAGTTTAAAATTTAATGTTTTTAAGATCCGGATATTTAAAAGAAGATCGAGTTAACTCTTTTGTTAGATTAAATATTATGGCAGAACCAAAATTTATAGCATTTGATCCAGATTTAGGAGTTGAGATACAGGCGTGGTTAAAATACTTTGATGATGCTTGTGAAAAAAAAAAGAAGGATGATGATTGGAAGTTTAAAAATATTTCTCAAAATTTAAAGGGAGAAGCTCTTAAGATTTACATTAATGATTGCCTTAATTGCACTAAATACGAACAGATAGCTGATATCTTAACTGAGAATTTTATTAGGGTAAATATCCCGAAATTTTCTGAATTTTCTGCTTTGAAATTGGATAGTTTAAGTAACTTAGAAACTTATTTTAGAAAGAAAATTGAAATTGGTAGGAAATTGCATTTATGTGAAACTATATTACTACAAGGATTAACCGATGGTTTAAAACCAGAATATCAAAATTATCTAATTGTTAAACCTCCTGAGAGTACAACAGAATGGTATAGAATTGTTAAACAATTTGTGGAAGTTTCCACCCCTGCTGTTACAAGTCCATCATTACCAAGTAAACCTAATGCAACTAATTTTGACATTCCTCGATATAGTGTGCAGCCTAATAGACCAAATTTTCAACAAATTAATACTCCTAGGCATTGGGTTCAGTCAAATCGGCCCAATAATCAATTTAATTCTCCTCGAAACTGGGTTCCTCGACCAAACTATAATTTTCAAAGACCTAGAAATTTTCAAAACAGAGTACAAAACAATTATTTTCAGAACCAGTACCCATCTAGGCCATGTAGAATTTGTATAAACAAGGGTATAATGAATGCTTTTCACTGGGAAAAAGAGTGTATTTTTAATAACAACTCAACACCCTCTGATACTCTTCCAATTGGTACTCCTAATATTTGACAATTAATTGTGTATGGATATACGAATAATTATAATTTACCATGTGTCGTCGATACCGGTTCAACTATCGCAATTTTACCATTAAAGTTTGTTAAAAAATTGAATGCTAAAATTGAAATTGTTCCTCCAGTTACTATTGGTCAGGCAAAGGGATTTTTACAAATTAATCAAAAGTGTAGTATTCTTCTTAAAGTGGGTAAAATCCAAAAATATGTTAACTTTTTAGTATGTGATACAGATTTGGATTACTGCATCTTGGGGTTAAAAGAATGTTCAAAATTTAATTTAAATATAAATTGTAAGAATTGTACAGTAAAACAGGGAAGGAAGATTATAAATAGGAGTATATCCATACATGATGAGAGATCACTTCATTTTAATACTGTAACTGTAAAGAAAAGTACAACAAGGTAAGGATAACTTGATAACTTCTGATTGTGACAATTTGAATTTATTTAATGATGGTAACTTGATAACAACTTATAATGAAGATACTATTTCATGTAAAGATGAGTTATTAACAAATGGTGATAGTAATGAGAGTTTAAATGGATATAATGATGACAAAGTATCACCATATACTAATGAAAATTTTGTGAATACTCAGGACTTTTTTGCAGCTAATTACAATGATTGTAACGTGCAGCCTGATTACAGAAGTTCAATGACTCCTCAAAATTTTCGCGATATTAATGATTATAATTCAGATTTAATTGGGGAAATAAATTTAATT
Organism: Maratus michaelseni; assembly: GCA_963931845.1. Classification (NCBI taxonomy): domain Eukaryota; kingdom Metazoa; phylum Arthropoda; class Arachnida; order Araneae; family Salticidae; genus Maratus; species Maratus michaelseni. The sequence goes on along the minus strand of OZ007597.1, from coordinate 215,423,729 downwards.
GAAAATGGGGATTTAAGGGAAATAGTTCAAAATTATAGGGATATTTTTGCAAAACATAAATATGATGTGGGTAAGATAAATATTGAACCACAACGCGTTTTACTAAAATCTGACCTACCTATATCTTTGAGGCCCTACAGAACTTCCCCCTTAGAGGAAAAAGAAATAGAAAATCAAATTCAATCTTTGTTAGCGGCTGGTCTCATAAAAGAAAGCAATAGTCCTTATTCTGCCCCCGTCACCTTGGCTATGAAAAGAGAGGAAGGTAAAAAGACCCGACTATGTATAGATTATAGGAAATTAAATGCAATAGTTAAAAACGATGCAGAACTTTTACCTCGTATCGATGAAATTTTAGATAAATTGAGTAGTGCCCAGTATTTTTCCACTTTGGACTTAGCCTCTGGCTACTGGCACATACCAATACATCCATCCGATACAGAAAAATTAGCTTTTGCCACCAATTTTGGCCTCTTCGAATGGCTGGTGCTCCCCTTTGGTATAAAGACAGGGCCCCCGATATTTAATAGAACCATTAGAAGAATCCTCAATAAGTATAAAATTGATTTTGCTTGCCATTATTTCGACGATATCATAATTTTCTCCTCCTCTCTAGAAGAACATTTAAATCACTTAGCAAAAATCTTTGAAATCTGTAAACTAGAAAACCTTAAACTTAAACTTTCTAAATGTAAACTAAATCAAAATAAAATTAATTTCTTAGGCTATGAGATCACCAATGGGACTTTAACTCCAGCTAATACCAATATTGAGACAATTAAAAAATTGAAACCTCCCTCTAATGTTAAAGAACTACAACGATTTTTAGGTTCCATTAATGTTTATCACAAATTCATAGATAAATATGCTGAAATTAGATACCCCCTCAATAAATTACTTAGGAAAAACACAATATGGGAATGGAACTCAGAATGTCAAAACTCTTTTGAGAAATTAAAAAATACTCTAATTGCAAAACCAATTTTAAAAATTTATGACCCAAAATTACCCCTCCACATGTTTGTAGATGCCTCTCAGGTAGCAGTAGGTGCAGTTCTAAAACAACCAGGGAAAGATAATTTTTTGCATCCTATTGCTTACCATTCTAGAATTTTGAAGAGTTATGAACAAAATTACTTTATAACTGAATTGGAATGCCTTGCTATCATAGATACTCTTGATAAGTTTTATCACTATTTTCATGGTACTAAATTCACAATCCATACCGACCATGCATCTCTGGTATGGTTAAAGAATGTTAAAAATCTAAGAGGTAGACTTTTTCGATGGTCTTTAAAACTTAGCATGTTCGATTATGAGATCAAGTATCAAAAAGGTTCTACAAATGTCGAAGCGGACATGTTGTCACGAAATCCTGTTGCTTATCTTAATCAACATGTAAGTTTATTATTGGACAAAAAAGAAATTATAGCGATGCAAGATAAAGATAATGTTTGTGACAGAAAATACAAAAAAGAGAATGGGATTATAATTATTCAGAGAAAAGGATTAAAAAAAATAGTAGTACCAATGTCACTCAGGAGAAAATTATTACATATTGCTCATGATAATTTTGGACACTTAGGAATACAAAAAATGCTTAACTTAATATCTCCAAACTATTATTGGCCCAACATGACAATAGATATTACACAATTTGTTAAACATTGTGATACATGCCAGAGAAATAAAAAAACAAAACAAAAAAGATTTGGCTTGTTACAAGCTATGCCAGCCACAGATCAACCTTTTGAATGTCTTTCTATTGATACTGTGGGTGAATTTAATTATTACAGTTCAACAAAAAAATTCTTACACATAATAATAGATCATGCAACTAGGTTTGTTTGGGCTTTTCCATCCAAAAGTGTTACTACCGAAACATATACTAACTGTTTAAAACAAATTTTCAATATTCAAGCACCTAAAACAATACTTAGCGATAGACATAAATCTTTTAGGTCTCCAAGATTCAAAAAATTCCTCAGAAAATATCATGTTCAACAACGTTTTACATCATCACATCACCCCCAAACCAATGGGAAGGTAGAACGAGTGAACCAAACTATAGTTACTAGACTTAAATGTAAAGTTAATTCCATTTCTTCTAAAATACCTTGGACTAGATTATTAGACCAAGTCATCCAAGAATACAATAACACACCACATTCCATAACCAAATTCCCACCTGCCTATTTATTTTATGGTCAATTACCTTATGAATCTCCTTTAAAACAAAATTATTACCCTCCTGTAAATAAAGCACTCAAAATTGCAAAAGCGCGAACTTGTGAATTCCACCTTAAAAGTAAAAGACTCTATGATAGAAAATTTGTTGAATCTCCACTAGAAATACAAGATTATGTAATTTATGAAGAATTTAAATATCCTAACACTAGAAAATTAGAACCTACTTTCTCTGGACCATACAAAATAATAAATAAACTTTCTGATGTGACCTATGAAATAGACAAATTTAATTATGAGACTAAATTATATTCAGTTATTGTACATGCGTCTAAATTACGACCCTATTTTTCACCAGATAACTTCAGACTATTTCATGAGCAACCCAAACAACAATCAAAATCACCACAGACATCACAATTACCATCACAAAATCAAACTAAAGTAAAAACAATAGAATAAATTCTAATTCTTTAAATATCTCTTATTACTCTAGTTTCAACATTATCAGGTATGTCTTTGGTGTACAACAGAGATATTACCCATTTTTGAAAGTTTAATATTTTAAAATTTAAAATAAATGTCACAGCTTTTATTTCAACATTGTGGTTATATTTTAGCCTGATCAACTAAAATATTTACTTGTTTTTGAGAGTTTTTGAGGTTGAGTAGACACCTTATGCAGGCATAAGATGTGTATTTTGATTTTAGGAATTGTCAAATTGATGTTCAAAAATGAAATTAAATGTTTTAATTCTATATCAAAATAAACTATTTTTACTTTATTTACTTTTCCTTAAACCAATTGTTTCAAAAATTTAATATTATGTTATTTACTTCAATAGATAATCAAATAGTAACCGTTTATAAGTATTTCTATAATTATACAAACATATAAATGATTGGATAGTGATGATGTGATTTTACAGTGATTGTTTTGGTGTGACAATAGAAAATTAAGTATCTAAACTAATTGCCTTTGTATTCCATTTCTCAGCTAAAATTAACATCTTTTATTTGTTATTTATTGTCTTTATTTATTCTAAGTTTGCCAAAAAAACAACTCTCTGCATTTAGGATATGAATACTTATAACTTAACAGTATAATTTTGTAAAAGTGTATCAGAGGAAAAAATTATTGTAAGGAACTAATGGTTGGGAGTTCAATTTCTAAATATTTAGATTTAAATTTATTTGGATTTTGAAATTATTATATATTTTTTTTTGTATACTTTCGACTGGCAAAAATACTTTCTTATATAATTAAAAAAATAAGAAATTTATTTATTTGCTATGTAATTATTTTATCCTCAACCAATATTTTCCCTAACAATAAATAAACAAACTGTGATATTTTCTTAAATTATACTGATGTTATTATATTATTATTTCTACTATTGAATTATATTATGAATTACTACATATGTTGAGAAGTATTAGTTATATTGAAAGTTATTATTGTTATGTTTATGAATTGAATTTTATTATAGCATTTATTTATATTATTGAAGAGTTATATTATTTATTAGTGAAAAAATGTTTGACAAATATTAGTTAAAGATGGTGGGATCCCAACAGAAATATAACAAATCCCACAGGAATATAACAAGGATAACATATTCCAAGTACAATAAACGACCAAGAGATAATTTGACTTGTTTATTATGTGAGAAAATTAATGTGATACTTAAGAGAAGATGTTGTGACAAGTGCTAGCATTATAAGGTCATTATAAAGTATTGGTAAGAATGACTACAGTTTTAAAATTTTGATGGAGTAATGTCTTTATTTTCAGCCTTTACATAAAAACTGTATTTTTAAGAAAGGGACTGCAGTAACCATTTTTTAAAAAAAACAAAATGAGGACTTATCACGATCCAAGAAAGACTGAAATAAAACAGTTGGATCTAATGAACTCAAATTTGAATTAAGTCGAATTTTTTTTATTTAAAAAAAACTTTGTTTTAACAATTCGCTAGTGACTACTTATTCTAAAGCTTGTGAACTTGGTAAAAGCAAAATTCTGTTACTATTATTATCCTGTTTTTCCTGTTTATTAATATTTATTATTTATTGTTATTGTATTTTTCTTGTGCACTTACAAATGGTAAGTGAGATTGTAACCATTTCTTGTATTATTTTACAGGGGAAATGCTCGTAGCTTTATTTTTATTTGTCTATTAATTTTAATTGATTACTATTATTTTATTTTTGTTTTTGTTTTTGTCTTCCAGTTCTTCAGAAATTCCCCATCTCCTTGCTGGCAGTCTCTAAATTTATACTAGTCAAAATTCAAATTTCTAAAGTATTAAATTTATATTGTCTGAATTTATAGTTACTTAACTATTAACTTCATCCAAAATCTTTAGGGAGGGGGGATAATATTACAAAATTTAAATTTTTTCCGCAATTATTCTATAAAATTTGTCCATTCAATAATATTCGGTATATAACTCAGCTTATTAAAATAATTCTCATTCTTAAAATAGCCTTTTACTATCCATATGTAAAGCCAATTATTCCTAATCCACTTAATAATATTTATTCGAATGTAGTTATTCTAAAAATGGCGATAGCTTTTTTAATTTATTCTTTAAATAGAACATCTTTATTTTAATCCATTATTAAAATTCATTAGTATTATTCCCGTGTGGTCAAATTGCTATAACTTCTTTATTTAAATGCTAAAATATCGTATCTCTTAAAATATTCCGCTCAAAAAACCTTATTTCATAAAGTTATCCTATTATTAAATATCAAATGTCTATTAAAATATTTCCGAAAAACTTTAATTCTTTCTTTTTTTTTCCCCCTTTTATAAAGATTCATTTTCTTTTCTTCTTATTATTTTTATTACGTATTAAATTCGAAGTTTAGCTACAGCCTCAAAAACAGATAAGCTCGTTTGTTGATATGACAGGCATCTGGTACGAGATTATGGAATATTCTGGTAGGGCGTAGAAAGTTTTTGCATTTTACAACAAAATAAATCCGCCGGAAATATTGATAAAAGTTCCAAAAGAGACCTTTTGATTCGATAGAAGTGGGTCACGTGACGTATTCTGTAGTATTACGCAAGCTAGTTTAAAAACACGATCATCCTGATTCGAAGAGGATTTTTTCGACGCTGGTGTTTGCTAAAAGAATCGGGACGGATTCTAGAAAATAATGTAACGTTGTATTTTTTTTCGTTTAGCGTTGGCTAATGAGCATTTTCCCTGAAGAGATACCCGGCCGCCTGATGCGGACTAAAAGGGAAACCCATAACATAGCTAAACCTATTTATCACGAGCACGACTGCCTTTTTCCTGGATTTGAACTTGGAAACACGACATATATATATATATATATATATATATATACATATTTTTTTTTAAGTTTAACCAATAGATTTTTTTTTTATGTTTCATATTAGTATATAACCCCCGTCAAAAATGACGGATTGTTGATCTGCGTTCCATTTTCATAAGACTTAATACAAACCGCATGAAGATTTTCTTATTCAAAGGTTTGTATTGTTGAAAAGTACATTTTAAAGCCGGTAGATGGCGCCAAAACAATCTAGATGTCAACGATTTTAATCAAATGATTTAAAGTGGTGATTAAATCATCATTGAAATCAACTGATTTTTAAAAAAAAATCATTTATTTAAATCAACTAATTTTTTTTTAAATCATAAATTTACTAAATGTTTAAAATGACATTAAAAAATCAATAAAATCTAAGATTAACATAATTTGGAAAGTTTTTATGGATATTTTAATTTATGAATAAACAAAAAAAGCTATGAATCATTGTTTCTAAACTTAATTCCTTATGCTTGTAAAAAATTAAGTACAGTAAGTTTGTAAAAAGCTAGTATATAACCCCCGTCAAAAATTACGAATTGTTGATCTGTGTTCCATTTTCATAAGACTTCATACAAACAGCATGAAGATTTTTTATTGAAAAGTTTGTATTGTAGAAAAGTACATTTTAAAGGCGGTAGATGGCGCCAAAACAATATTGTTCGCAGCAGTGTTCGTTGGATTATATATGGGATTCCGATGTTTAATCTGGATTTTTAATTAATAACTTAAAACATTATAATAGGATATGATATACATGTTTTATAGGAAAAATATGCTTTACAGACATGATTTCAAGTAGACGGTACTATCATTTAGCTGTCATACGTTATAGCATAGGTTTTTCATTAAGCCTAACATGGCATTTAACTACGTCGATTCGCAGACCAGAGTGGTCCCGCCCGGAATGGTTACAGACACTTTCTTCCCTTCGGATTTTATTATAAGTAGATTTGAAACCAGATTCGGAGGTTATTTTCAAAATTCTGTTTTCCCGTTCTTTTCCCCGTTCAGAAGAATTAGAAAGGAGGGGGAGGGGGGGGGTAAAAACATGTCTCAAGATTTCATATCTGGTTTCTATGTTTTGTGATTCACCTGCTTTCAAAATTTCATTTCTATCACCATCATTTAGAAATGAAATTTTGAAAGGAGGTGAATCACAAAACATAGAAACCAGATATGATGATTTCTTTTCTTTTTCTTTTTTTTTTCTTTTAATTAGTCCTCCTTAGGGGTTGTAAAATGAGGTTCTAGATGAGGTTCACGATGTTAGAAATTAAATTTTGAAAGAAATCGCATAATGTAAACATATGATGCTAAGAATTTTTTCTATCCTCCTCTCCGGGTGTGAGAAAAGAATCAAAAATAATAAATCATGGCTTTCGTGTCAAAATTTCGCTACATGCTAAGTGTCAGAATATAAATGTAACATTCGGATGATTTTTTTTTTAATTCTGCTCCATCGCCCACCAAGAAAAGAGGAGGGGGGGGGGGTGTTGGGCATGAAAACGTCTATCCGCATTTATCACGGTTGTAGCGATGAAATTTGGGATGGTGGTGAATTTCAAAATATAAACAGCAGATAAAGATTTTTTTCTTTATTTTGCTCCCTTGTGAACCCCCGAGGGGGGGAGGGTGGTGCGAGGGGCAACACATTTTTTAAATTTTTATTTTAATCATTAACAGTTTTTTATCATACATTTTTATGTATTCACTAAATTATGTTTATTCATAAATACAGATATTTTATTTAGCAGATCAAATAGCGTTTTTAATTTTCCGATAAAAGCAATGCACCTAAAAATAAAGTAAATAAAAATAAAAGACATCCACCAATTGATGTTTAAACATAATATTCAGTTCACGACAAACACAACAAAGTACTCATCAGAAAACAATCGACAAAAATGAAATATATAAATTACATTTATTAGAAAATAAAATAAATTATTAGTAATATTATTTCTTCAGTGAGAATATTTGAAATTTTATCGAATGTGGGAAAGAAATCCCTGTTTCACACGTTTCATAAAAATCCGCAATGAAGATGAGAGGATTTTTTTTTTTTCCTTTTTTTTTTTTTTAAGAACACATTTTAGTTCCACTAATGCATTGTCCAAGAGTCCTACCTGGAATTTTATTTGCGAATTACTGTTTTAAAAGAACACGATATTTATTGAATTTATTTATGTTAAATGTGAGAGTAAGTTTGTTAGTTTTCATTAGTTGCAATAAATATTGCTCCGATATAAAAATTACTTTAAATTACTTCCAACCAACCCTACTTCCTAGATCCTAGATGAGTCGACTCAGGATCTCGTCCGGAACAATACTTCTACCTATCTAAAAATTAAACAAGGAGAACTTGGTGCCGTAAAGGCCACTCACTTGTTATTGTATTGTCAGTGATAAATAATTGATACATAGCTAAATACACAGTTTTTTTAATTAATAATCATTTACTTAATTTTACTGGTGTGAAATGAATATATTTATTTTGTGAGGATTCCGTATTTATGCAGCAGTGTTTCCCGCATACAAACTTTCAAATTCAGTCCCATGTTCTTTGTTGTTGTGTGTATATATATTCAAGTTTCAGAAATCCTTTTTCTTTTGCAAAAGAACTAAATGAACACTATAATTTCATTTGATAAAGAATATTTGTCTTGAAATTATTTCTAAAGGGAGAATGAATCTAATTTCAATTTTTAAATGCAATGTGAAGGTTTAGACAAACGTGTCGATAAAAAGCGATACATTTCTGTACGTACATGTAAATAGTCCCCTGTTTCCAGATTGACCTATAGCCGCAGAAAAAAAAAATCACAAAAATAAGAGCAGATAAATACACAATTTTTCGGTATAAAGCAGTTCATATCGTCTTACCACTATATCTATGGTATATTTTGTAATTTTTACTCTCGGTAATAATATTTATTACCTTCATTTTATTAAAAAAAAGTGTAAAATAGTTTGGTTTTGAAATATTTATTGATTTTTTTTTTCTTCGTTTTTTTTTCTTTTCTTTTTTTTTTTTTTTTTTGGAAGTGCATTTTGTTATTTTTTAATTTTATGGAAACTACTTCTTTTATCAAAATACCGTTATATAATAACTGACTTTTCCATTTTACACCCGCTATGTGGATGACTGTTTCGCATTACTGGATTCTAGTGATATAGGTATTTCTCATAATTATTTGTGTTATGAACTTTGTAGATGAGCATATTCAGTTTACATCTGAATTTGAAAATAACAGCCAACTACCTTTCCTGGATTTTATGATTTACCACAAAAATGATTTATTCCAAATCACTGTTTACCGTAAACCATTCGCAGTTTCGTTACCCCCTCATCGTCTTTCATCTCACCCCCCACCCCCCACCCGCCCCCCTAATCAAAAATTGGCTGCTTTTAATACCTATGTTCCTTGCGACTTAAACATTAGTTCATCTGAGAGTTTACTCAAAGCAGAATTAGACCACATTAAACCCATTGCAATTGACTGGAGTTATCCTGTTGAAATCGTCGATTCAATCAATAATAAACTTATTGAACGTACACATTCCATTGTTAACAATGTTTGCAATGAAAATTTAATTATACTTCCATATTTTCCGAGAATTAGCCATCAAATATCCAAAATTTTGAAAAGATTCTATTTTAAAGTAATTTATGTACCATTCAATAAAATCAAATTTACAGATCTCAAACATTCAGTTGACACATTTTCACACTGAGGATTTTACAAGATATCTTGCGAGTGTGATAGAATATGCATAGGTCAAACTAAGCGACCTCTTAAGGTCCGCTTGGGGAACATAAAAACTATATTAAAAATTGTAACATTAAACGCTTCGCTACTGCTAACCATTGTTGGTCTAACAATCACAGTTTTAATTTTTCAGAAGGTTCAATCATTCAGAAGTGCTCATCGATTTACGACCTTGATTTTTGGGAAGCTTATCATATATGGGAGAATTCATGTAACTTAGTTAATGATATGTCCAGTACACTAACTTCTTCAAATATCTTGCTACCTTTCCTTTAATTTATTCTCTTCACGTCCCCCTCCCTCCCCCTGTTTTCTTCTCCATACTTAAACTCCTCCAGACTGGGGAAGCGCTTCTGATTGGTCTCCTCTGTCACATGGGACGCCTGACTCAGCGGTTGTTTTTAAACAGTCATCGCCATTCCATATTGGCTGCGAGCGGAGATTCAAACATACATACATGACCTAAACTTTTAAATCTGTTTTTAATCTTTTTAACTTTGGCACTGATGATGGAGCCTTAGAGGTTCGAAACAGCTGTGTGCTACTTTATATGTATTTTATTTGTGCTATTTTTTACGTTGATCATTTATTTTAAAATAATAATTATTCCTGAAAATATAAATTTTACATCAATACAAATAATAATACTCAATAGGCATTCGAAAATAATTTTAAAAGCCTTAAAAAGCCCTAAAAGCGCTTTTAATTTAAAACACAATCATTACTCGCTGTGGATGACAATTTGTTTTCCTTTTTACATTCATGTTTTTATAATTCATCTTCCTTAAAACCTAAACTTACATTTATTTATTTATAAATCATCAGTACATGTATGTATTGATCTTGTAATATTTCCAATACAATCTTATATTATCTTTAATTATTCATAAGTTTTAAATTTATCTACTTTTTTCCTGCCACCCCCTCACCCAGAAATAAAAAAAAGAAAGAACTGTTTCAATTTTCTATTTTAAAAATACTTGGTAGAAATATACTTTTGGATTTGAATTATTTATTTATTAAATTTCTGCATTTTTTTTATGTTTTTATATTTAAAAATTGTCTTGCGCGTGGAGTTCTGACAAAAATGTCTTAGTTTAAGTCCTTTTAACTCCGCCCATCGCCAGTCTTATATGTTTTAATTTATATCCTTCTCCTATGCTTGGAGAAGAGGAAAATCTTAAAGGTAACGTCAGATGGCGATAGTTACGCCTTTTCGGAGCTGCACTTCGTATTCTATTCTACCTTCTTTGTGAAAACCCTACAGCAACTCCTCCTCATTGGAAGACCGATAATGTCATGACAAAAATGTTTTGGAAATACCTCATAACAAACCCCCAAAACATTCCGTCGTTCGTTTCGTTAACACCCGACTCAGATGAATTTTAGTTTTTTCCCTAGACTATTAAAGTAAAATTCTCTCGATTCGAAAGTCACGTGACTTGGAAAGAATACGGTATTTTGATTGGCTGGCACTGTTTAATATGACTAGAAAAATGTCAAAAGACTTAGCAGATGGCAGCAACAAAAGTGATTTTGTTCCCATACAAATTTATTGGTCAAAATACATAAACAAAAAAAAGGCAAGGTTAATAAGGAGAAAATTGAAATATTGTGTAGCTCCGCCCTAAATCCATTCCCTTTTTAGTATTTTATATATATATTTGTAAATATTTACACGTGATACCCATCGGAAAAACTGGACGCTAAATAAATATAGGCTGTATCTGAAAAAGTAGGCAAAACTTTACGGAGTGATGAAACGCAGCTAGACGAGCATATTTCGTCATAGAATGTATGCCCACGCGAGCCGCTAGGTGGCGTTGTAAATGGTATAACACATTCCTACGAGAGGTGTTCCCGGAGCTGCTGCGTCCGATTCCAACCTCCATCAGCTCGACAAGGTGGTTTCAACACGACGGTGCGCCTGCACACTTTGCCTTAGATGTACGGAGCACTTTAGATGCAACGTTTCCAGAGCGATGGATTTGTCGAGGTAGTCCCATAGTTTGGCCACCAAGATCGCCGGATCTATCGTATTTGGACTTTTTTCCTGTGGGGCAATATGAAATCTAATCTACGAGTGCCCCATTGAAACCGATATGGATCTAGTCGCCAGGATTGCCGTTGTTGCCGGGGATATTCGGGAAATGCCTGGTGTCCTCGCAAATGTGCGATTGTCCCTATCCCGCAGGTGTGAAGCGTGCATTACAGCTGGCGGAAGATCTTTTGAGCAATTTTTTTGAGCATGTACATTAATTACATTGCTGTTAATATTTTTTTTTTTTCAGAAGTATCTTCTCTCATTCTTATGTTAATACTTTAACTGCGACAGTGGAAAACTACCTTGTAACTGCTCACCGCTTGTGTTCCGACCATACATTCTAAGACGAAACAATACAATTTACATCTGTACTCAAATCGTACCGCGGAGACGATGTATCGCTTACTTTATATAGCTAGATTTTCTGCACTGATGCTTTTATTCTGAACGAATACATATCATAATGACGATAGGTGGAGTTTAAATATAAAAAACAGCGAGGGTGGAGTACAGATGTGACAAAAACATATTAATAGGTTTCTGACGTATAATCCGTAAATTAATACTAATAGCTTGATATTTTGTGAAATTTACTGTTCACTAAAGAGTAATTTCTGATAAAACAAAATCAGCCATTTGTGCTGAAAAGCCTGGATATGCTGTAAACAAATTTTCACATTCTTATCCAACATCGCCCTTTATTAGCCTCAGACAGTCCTTGACTGCTGTAAAACTTATTTAAAATTATTTGCGATAAGAATCTAACTATAATAATAATAATAATTCCTTGAATAAGGAAAAAAATAAACTGGAATAAAATTCCAATTTGCATAATTTGGGAGAAATGTTCGCTATTGTTATGACTAATACTTAAAACCTATAGAATAAAATTTTTTTATGGAATCAGAATGATTAATTTTTTAGCATATCTTTTCATCTAACATTCTTTTGTGTTACATACATTATACATAGTACTATACTTCATTACGGGTATAATTATAACGAATTCTCCCTATGCCCGTGATAGGGGGTTTTCTAACAAAAGAAAATCAGATGGATGATTTATTTGGTTATACTACTTGAAAAAACTGCAGGAAGAAAGAAAAACCACATCTAAATATCGCCCCTTTTCCTCCATTTTCTCCAAATGAAGGACCTTATGAGGGGTAGTTTCACCTAAAAAAGTTTATTTTCTAGTCATTCCAATCGAGATGCAGAAATCTCCAAATGATTTTTTCTATTTTAAGAGGCTGGATGACAAAATAAGCAGTGTCTTTAGCTAGAGCAATTAACAACTGTAGGTTCAAGTGGTCATCATTTATTAGCCATATAGTATTCCGAGAAACGAAAGGGAGGGGGGGGGGGGGGTGCGAGATTAATATTTCGGAAACGCCCCTCCTCCGTCGGTTAACGTTGCTTGGAGACATCTCCCATCCTTTTACTTCCTTCTTCCATATCCATTCATCATATATGTCACATTTATCACTTTCTCACATTTATTCTCAGAAAAACACAGAAGACTAACAAAAATTCACCTTTTCCCTAGAATTTGGAAAATGAGTCTTCTGAAAATACTCTAAAAATAAGAAAGAATTTCCTATATCCCTAAATAGACTGGAATTTCTCTTGATCTAGGGATTCTCCCCTTAACTGAAAACGCATTGTGAGATCTAAAAACGTTTATTCGTGTCCGGTCACCCAATACGACAAATTCCTAAGTATTTAACAAAAGAAGGAGATCACCCATTATATAAATTACTAAAGCTCTGATGAGAAGGAGGTATATGCACTTTTCTGAATTTTTTACATCATTAAATATTACTTTAATTTTACCGCAATAAGTTGATTATTTTTATTGTATTATGATTTTTGCGTTTATTTGACCAGTACATGCTGAGTACAGACTTTCAAATATTCAACCCATGTTGTATCTTTTCATAAAGTTTCAATCTTTTCACGCAGCTACCCTTTTTTTTTTTCAATGGAGTTATTTAATGAGAAAAAACTATTTCGGACTTATTTTCAAAAGCAGAACTAACAAAATTCCAATTGTTAAATTCTTTGTGAATGTTTGAACAAATGTGTTAATAAGAGGTAAGAAATTTCGAAACATACCTGAAAATAGTCTCCCATCTCCAGATCGGGGTATAGTGGCAAAAACTTGATAATATTAAAATAAGATAAATGCATATTTACTCCATGTAACGAAGTTCCTATCATCTTGTTGTTTTATCTGTAACATTTTTTGTAATTTTTGCTATCGGTAATAAAATTTTATATCTTCATTTTATTCAAAAAATGTATATCCTAATTGGTTATTGAATTAATTGATATATTTTTAAATAATCTTCAGGAAGAAAATTACTCTCGTTGTTTTTGTTATTTGAAATGTTATGGAAAATATTTCCATTCATCAAAATAGTACAAGTCATTACATTAAATTATTTATCAAGTTATAAACCTGTATTTTCGTCTCCCTCGAATCTAGTAAATAATAATAAAAATAATTGAAAATGCAATTTTTCACATCAATATGAAAATAATCATTACAGATGTATGAACAAGGGGCGTTGTCTAACACCTGTGATATGCGTTCACCAGTCCCCACCATCTTTAAATACACGTTAATTTGCTTTGTATTAAAAAGGAGCAAAAAATTGGCCGCAAATGTAGAAACTCAATAGCAATTTTAAAGTAATTTAAAGCACCATAAAAGCGCTTTTAATTTAATAAAATATCATTGCTCGCTGTGGATAGAATTTGTTTTCTTTCTTCGTTTAAGGTTTATTATTATTATTATTATTATTTATCTTCCTTTAAATTAAAATTTATCTTCAATTATTAATCTACAATGTACATAATTTTATATCTTCATTATAAATCTTCTTTATGTGTAATATAATATCTTCAATACGATCTTAAAATATTTTTAATTGTAAATTTTAAATTTATCTCCCTTTTCCTGCTCCCCTCCCATAATGAAAAAAAATGGAAGAACTATTTCCATATCTATTTCAATATCTATTTTAAAAAAAATAAGTAAACAATAAAAACAAGGAAAATATATACTTTTGGATTTTAATTATCCTTATTTATCACATATTTGTATTTTTTTAATGTTGAATTATTTAACAATTTTCTTGCGCGGGAAATTCTAATAAAAATGCCTTAGTTTATCGGTAGTTAGTATAAATATGCTACATATCATAAATGCTTAAATAATAAAAAGATTAATAAAAACTGCAGAAAGATATTTTTTTTTAATTTCACTCAATTTCCATTTTCTTTAACAAACATACCTAAAAGAGACTAAACCTTTAAGAAATAAAGTATATACAAAATTAATAAACATAATTATGACTGAATTAGATTTAACAAAACAAAATTAATGACCATACTATGGATTCATCGAATTTTCACCGGAAGTAGGTGGTGAAATTTCGGCATACATAAATTCACCACTCGTCCATCAGGGCATGAAAACGGGAGCATTGCATTTTCCCCTTGGCTCTTTGACAAACGTGCGCCCACAGTTTCGCTAGACAGGGTGATCGCAGTAAATATAATAGAAACATTTGAGTTTGAATTCTATGACCATCTATTCCGGACTTTTGAATGTTAATTACGGCGCGCCAGTGCTTCCGTAAAAATGTCTCCAGTTTACTATACATTAGGTCCACTGGAATAGTGTAGTTCAGAGTTGCCAAGTCTCCGGTTTTTTGCACACCAGTAATTGTTTAGAGAAAATGTTGTTCTTTTAAATCGCAAAATGCTCCAATTAAATAAAACAACCTTTTCTGTACTAAATTACTGGTATCCAAAAAGCCGGAGACTTGGCAAATATGGTGTAGTTGTTTCTAACAATTCAATGAGGACTTACTAGGCAAGGTCCCAACTACCAGATCGGTATTTTGTCGAGAGTGGTGTCGTTGGAAAGCTCTTACCATGGGGATCAAGGAAATGTATACAACTACCGTCCGAATGCAACTGGTGAAGAGTTATAGGCCGATGTATTTATGTCATTTATTGATTTCTCCAGGTCGCTAGCTATGCAGGAAAGACACTCTGTGTGGGAGAAAAACCAGATTACAGAACAGTTATGTAACCTGTTGTTGCCAGTGTGAAGTTGGTGGAGGTTCCGTGTTCCCTCTAGTAAAAAACAGAAGATTGTGACCACATTTTCACTATCATATATAACTAACTGGACTGCACTGACTTGGAGTATGCTTTAAACAGCATCAGGAACTAACACTTCGCCTGATATTACAGGATTAAAAGAAGGCATGAGCACGGCCTATGGGGGCAGTTCCCGAGGCGCTCAACCATGTTGAATTTTCGCAGTACCTGTGACTCGCATTCCAGGCGCGCTGGTTCAGGGGAGGTGGCACGCAATCCTGTGACATGCGAAGGCCCAGTTCTGAAGATGTCGTCCGTGAGTTTTCAGGCTGAAATGCCATCGCTGACAAAACGAAGATTGCAAAACTCCTTAGTTTGCAACTGCTAGAATATTTTGGAAAAACCGAGGAAAAGGAGCCAACGTCTGAAGAGAAAGCCATTAGACAGCGACTATTCAAGACAGTGAAAGGGGATGATCGAAAACGAATTTTTCCGGTCACTCGATATTCTGTATGAGAGCAGCATTAACAAAAATGAACTGACAAGTAATTTGGAAATATGAAGAGCCTGCGAAAAAAAAAAGTGTACAGGAAGGGAAGGAATATCGGTAAAAATAATAGCAAAAGCAGTAGAAATGTATAAGAAAGGGGAAAAAAACTAAAGGCTGTGCAACATATATGTAGGCAGGTAAAAGACCACAAGATTATTCAACGGGGGGCACAATACGTAATGAAAGGTGGGAACATGCAGAATGCAGAGCAAAATAAAATTATTTTCGAAACACGTGTAGTCGCAGTTTTATCATAATCGCACAGAGTTAAAAGCCACCGTTCGTGACAAGGACCTCAAAATAAAAGGCCATTGACAAATCATTGGAGCTTGGAATTTCCGGATTCACAGCAAGCTCACACTTTATCAAGAATTTCAAACAGGTACATAAAATAATGGAAAATTTATGAGATCTTTACTACTTGTAACGCAGGAATGTCAGGGGGAATTTGGTCCCAAAGTTATGGAAAATGTGCAACGAATATCATCCCCAAATTTGCTCATTACATGCTCCAACTCAGGAATGAGCAGAAAACAAATAACTGCGGCATACTTCGATAAACTAAAATAATCGATTGCTGATCCGGAAATAATCATGGTGATGGATAGTTGGAGTGGCCAAACGGATCTACGTTTGTGCATTGAGAAATTTGGATTCAATATGCTGACTGTTTTTCTCCCACCGGTCACGACAAAATTTCTTCAGCCGTTAGACGTTTATTTCTTTCAACAATACAAGTACTTAATAAAGAGAATAGCGGAATATTCAAAAGCTCATCAGAGTGTTTGTGGATATGTCGACATGACCATTAGAGAAAGCATAATAAAATTGCATAAGTTAGCCTGTAACCAATTCTCCTCGCCCACCTTCGATGGCATGCGTAGGTATGCCTTTCAAAATGCTTTAATTAGAGATAAGGTTCCGTCTTTCGATCAGTTAAACAGGCATGCTTTAACTTAACTAATAACACCTGTAACCAGTCTTGAATTCAGGGGGTGGAGCCACAGAAATCCCTCCCGAAGAAAAGTTACGCAGTTGTCACAGGCAGTGTTGAAAAATAAATTCAACACTGCCTGTGACAACTGCGTAACACCCCCTTTCATTTTGTATACCTACTGTTGGAAAGACTCGTGCTGCAGCCATTTCTAGTCAAAAATGCATTACCATCCCTAAAGTTACTTATTCCACCAAGTATAAGCTGTCTTCTTTGTAATCTCTGTAATCCGTCAACTCTCTTTTCTACCATAAAGAGGGGCTCTCCTGCATAGCTAGCGACTTGCAGAAATCAATAAATGACAGAAATACATCGGTCTATAACTCTTCTCCACTTTCATTCGGACGGATAGCTGTATACATTTCCTTGATACCCATTGTATTGTAAGAGCTTTCCAACAACACCACTCTCGACAAGATCCCGATTTAGACTCCACGGAGAAAGAACCTGGAGGGGAAATTAGAATAGGCGAGGATATCGAAAATGCAAGTCATATTTTTTTAACGAAAGAGGGCGCTGTAAAATTTGGCGGCTGCCTTTAAACAGAATGTCATTAGATTACATGTTAAATTCCGAAAGTATTTTATTCGATTATTTTTAATTATAGCAATTATATGTCATAAATTTAAGATGGGATATAAATGTTTTATTCCGGGATGTAGATCGGGCTATGATAATGAGATAAACAAAAGAAAAATCGAAGAATTTTTTTTTTTTTAAGTATGTTTAGAGCTCCAAAGGTGAGTGCTTTTAGGTAGATTTCGTAAGAAATACTACCTATTACATTCTCACCTAAGTTGGAAATTTTGAAAAATTTTTGCAGATCTACGCCGATCATGACTCCCAGAACCCAAAACCACCCCCAGTTCAAAACTTTATCTATCTATCTATCTGTCTATGTCACTTTTTTATGGACACGGTAACTGGAAAAATTCTGCATAAATCTCTTCCAAACTGATACATAAAATCAAGGGGCATAAAATCTCGGTCAAGTTCGTTAATGGGCAAAATCGAACAAAGGACGGGGGGGAAATGGGGGGGCTTTTTGTGAAAACAGAAAAACCCCCATAATTTCTTAATTATTGTAAGTATCGAATCCGTTTAAAGTTATTATTACTTCTAGGAAAAGGGCCGAAAATTTATGTATGACAGATTTTTGATATAATTAAAAATGGCCTCAAGGGGGGGGGAGGGGGTTTTAGAAGAAAAAAAAATCATAGCTTCGTCAATTCACAAGATATCAAATCCGCGTAAATTTATTATTAATCCTCTTAATATTATCTAAAACTTTTATATTGACAAGTTTTTTTATAGGACCAACCGTTATAGCAAAAAAAATTAAAAACAAAAAAAATCCCTGCCGGCTCCGCCTGCAAACAAGTTATTTTTCGAAGTAGGCGGTTCCAACTCCCGCATCTTTTCGAAACTGATACATAAAATCAAGGGGCATAAAATCTCGGTCAAGTTCGTTAATGGGCAAAATCGAACAAAGGACGGGGGGGAAATGGGGGGGCTTTTTGTGAAAACAGAAAAACCTCCATAGTTTCTTAATTATTGTAAGTATCGAATCCGTTTAAAGTTATTATTACTTCTAGGAAAAGGGCCGAAAATTTATGTATGACAGATTTTTGATATAATTAAAAATGGCCTCAAGGGGGGGGGGGGAGGGGGTTTTAGAAGAAAAAAAATCATAGCTTCGTCAATTCACAAGATATCAAATCCGCGTAAATTTATTATTAATCCTCTTAATATTATCTAAAACTTTTATATTGACAAGTTTTTTTATAGGACCAACCGTTATAGCAAAAAAAATTAAAAACAAAAAAAATCCCTGCCGGCTCCGCCTGCAAACAAGTTATTTTTCGAAGTAGGCGGTTCCAACTCCCGCATCTTTTCGAAACTGATACATAAAATTAAGGGGCATAAAATCTCGGTCATGTTCGTAAATAATGGGCAAAATCGAACCAAGGTGGGATGGGGATGGGGGGGGGGCTTTTTGTGAAAATAGAAAAATCCCATAATTTCTTAATTATGATACGTATCGAATCCGTTTGAAGTTATTATTACTTCTAGGAAAAGGGCCGAAATTTTATGTATGACAGATTTTTGATATCATTAAAAATGACCCCAAGAGGGGGTGGGGAAGGGGGGGTTTAGAAGAAAAAAATTCATAACTTCGTCAATTCAGAAGATATCAAATCCGTTTAATTTATTATAAATCCTCTTAATATTATCTAAAACTTTTATATTGACAAGTTTTTTATAGGACTAACCCTTATAGAAAAAAAACCCTGCCGGCTCCACCTGCAAACAAGTTAGGTTTCGAAGTAGGCGGTTCCAACTGCCACATCATGGCAAAAAGGTCATTTTTTCCGCAATTCCCAACAAACAGGCGCCCAACGGTCTGCGTCTTCGAAATCTACCTGTGCCTGTAGGCCGAGCCGTCAGGGATTTTTTTATTATACTTTAATTTAAAGTTATATGCATGTAATCATTTTTAAACTAAGAAATTTTTATTCTAGTATATCGATCTTAGTGTATATGTTTTTAAAATGTTATACTTAATGAATGCTAATGTCTGTGGCTAATTGACATGGCCATTTAAATTGTCTTATAGAGTGCTATTTGTTTGGCTGTAATCTGAAGCTATAGCACTCACTGTAGAATACTTATACTTTTCGTATCTCGGGGCTGAAAGACTATTTCTTTAATAAGACCAGAAGTAAAAGATTGCTGGCATTTTCAAAATTTTATTTATTTCTTGACACAAAGCACACACATTACGACACATTACATGAATATATAGGACTTCACTTTCACATTTTCGGAGAACAAAATAACCCATGCCATAACAATATTCTGTTTTTTAACACCGCTCTTCGAAAAAAAACATACTTCCATCGGCAAAACTCACATGACAACTCCACTGAACGAAAAAATTTTTTAGATCACGTGATGCGTGGCGCACCGGGAAGAGTCTATTTTCGGGAAGGGGTTTTCTGCGTTACAAAGCTGTTTTTATTTGAATAATACTTTTAATCTCTAAAAATTATACATCCTAATAATTACGGAGGATGTATAAATCAGCAGTACAATACGGATATTGTACTGCGAAGTATTTCTTCGCAGTACAATATCCGTAATATTTATTTTTAAATGACTATTCAGATGCTTCTGTCAGGGTGAACTCTTATTTAAAGAGTTATAAAAAGCAATCGAAACGCCAAATATCTATTAAAATATATGCATGGTGCGAAGAAAACTTTATTTAATGAAATTTTTACTTGTTTGACTTTTTTAAAGTTCAAATTTTCAATCAAAAACATTTAAAAAATGAATGCTTTTCGCATTGAAAAGCATTGCAGAAGCAGGTTAGGACATCCTTCAGTTTACCGTGGCGCCATCTATAAGGATAAAAACTGTATAGTAAAATTTCAACGTTACTTTCCCCTCCATCTATCTTCCTCCGTGTTAGACTCCATTACGCAGAATAAGTGGAATCGCAATGACTTTGACTATCCCTACTATTATGTTTAACATCTTCTTCAAGTGAGAAGGTAACAAGATTAGCTCCATTAGAATGGTCGGCTAGGTAAGTTGAACTTGAACTTGAACTTGTGATAGGTTCAATGGGCTTCCAAGTTGCGAAGCAACTGCACACCCTGGCTTTGAGTAGGTGTATATCAAATCCTGAGAGAGCCATATGAAATGTCTAGCCGTAGTCCAATTGACTACATAAAATAGGATAGTGTTAAGTATATCTATAAAATAATGAAAATTTACTAGTTAAAGTATAAACGTAAAAATAGTTCATAGTTCAAAAAAAAAAAACAAAAATATGCCAGACGAGGTAAAGTAAAGATGTTAAGAGAAGTTTAGGAGAAAAGTCAAAATAAAATTATCAGTAAAAAATTATATAATAATATATATATATATATATATATATAATTTTAATTAAAGACAAAAATTTTGAGGTAAGAATTATAGCTCGGAAGGACTATTCATCAAGAATAGTGGAGTACCTTGGTTTTTTCCGGTTGGATGGACTGCAAGCATCGTAGTCAGGTAGCTCATAAATGAGTTCATTTGGAATGTGATTAATGTCATTGTAGAATTTTTTCGCAAGGTGTTTAATGCGATGTTTGAGTGAAGTCGTTTTCAGATCCTTGAGGATTGTGGAGTTTTTGAGGTATCTAGACCCGTTCCTGATGTAACGGAGCTGTTTGTAATGGGTACTAGAGAGGCTGTTCATACTGGTTTTGCAAGTGAAGCCCCATATTCGACATGCATATGTGATAACAGAGAGAATGCAAGCATTATATATTAAGAGTTTGTTGTGTATGGAGAGTGAGTGACTGCGAAGAAGGGGGGCGAGGGTTTTGGAAATTCCGGCGACTTTACAGCGGATATTAAGAATATGCTTTTTAAAGGTAATGCGTTTGTCAATGGTAACTCCCAGGTACTTGGCATCGTCAGACCAGGGAATGGTAGTGTTATTGAAGGTTAATCTATTAGGAGTGGAGAAGGTTCTAGAGAAGTAAACAGCAGTAGTTTTAGATTCGTTTATCTTAATGCGCCATTGATTACACCATTCCATGAAGATGTTGAGGTGGTGTTGTAAATTTTTGTAAAGATTGTATGGGTGATGTGCAGTGTCATAGAGAACAGTGTCGTCCGCATAGAGTGCGAGTGATGTGAAGAGTGTGCGTGGAATGTCATTAAAGTATATTATGAATAAAATAGGGCCAATGACTGAACCCTGAATAATACCACAGAGTATTATGTGTAGTAGAGAAAGTGAGTTGTTTAGACGGACATAGAAGTCACGATCACCAAGGTAAGAGTGTATTAAATGGATAAGTCCAGACGGGAACTTAAGCCGAATTAATTTGTAAATGAGGCCCGCGTGCCAGACTTTGTCAAAGGCCTTGGCGACATCAAGAAATATGGCAGCAGTAGGCTTCTTCTCGTTGAAGTTTTCAGTTAAGAATTCCACAAATCGAAGAAGTTGGTGTTGGGTGGAGTGCTTGGCTCTGAAGCCGAATTGTTCAGGCATAAGAATGTTGTTGTTGTGAAGGAAGTCATTGAGCTGTGATCTAATGACGCGTTCGATGACTTTACTTAGACAGGAGAGAAGACTGATGGGACGGAAATTAGTTGGGTCATTAAGATTGCAGGATGGTTTAGGAATAGGAGAAATGATAGAGGTTTTCCAGGGTTTAGGAAAATAACAGTGTTTGAGGATAGAATTAGTGAGCTTCGTAATGTAGAGAATACAGTTGATAGGAAGTTGTTTAAGAGTATAGTTGGGAATTTTATCGTACCCAGGAGATTTTTTATTCTTAAGTTTTTGAATAATATTGTTGATCATGATGGGTTGAATTTCGGGGAGAGGGATAGGAGGGGTTGAGAGGAAGTCATTAACAGTATCATTGACATTGTTAAAGTGTGCTTGACTTGCGAGGAAGGGATTTGGGGAGAATTGCCTTTCATATGAGCTAGCGAGGCATTCTGCCTTGTCCTCGTCAGTATACGCAGTCTGATTATTGGCAGTAAGGGGAGGAATAGGGGTATAATTATTATTGAGTTTCGTTTTGATTTGCCAAAGAGAGTTATCCTCGCAAGTAAGACTTTCGAGAAATTTAGACCAGTTATTTTGCTTATCTTTCTGAATAAGGGTTTTAATTTTATTGTTGAGCCTGTTGACAGCTGTTTTAAGGGTGGGATCTCTGGTATTTTGGTAGAGTCGACGGAGTGTGTTGCGTTGTTTACAGATATTATGTATGTAAGTGGGTAAGATGTAAGAGTTATTATTTTTGAATTTGGTGTAAGTGGCATCTTTTTGAGCTTTGTAAATGATGTTGTTGAGTTTATTAACTGCGTTATCAATGTCAGTAGTGTTGTTGATTGTGGGGTAGGTAAGGTCGGTGTTGTTGATGTAATTTTGGAATTTATTCCAGTCAATAGCTACTGAAGGAGGAGGAGAGATAGGGTTGATAAGATCAATTTTGAAGAAGACAGGAAGGTGGTCAGAGCTTAGGTCATTAATAACAGAAGTGTTGATAGGGAAGGTAAGATTTTTGGTGATAGCGAAGTCAATAATAGAGAGGTGCTGGTTGCGAGCAACAGGAATGTGTGTTGGTGTAGTAGGTGCGTGGAGACTGAGATTGAAATGGCTAACCAAGTTGTGAAGAGATCTACCTCTGGTAGTGGTGGAATGACAGTTCCACTGCCTGCTATGTGCATTGAAGTCACCAGCGATAAATGCGTGTTGGTGTTGTGTAATGATGTGTGTCAGGTCATTTATGGGGTATCGTCGCCCGTGTCGTGCGTAAAAAGATGTGAAGTTGATTTTGGCATGGGGCAAGTTGACGACAATACTGGTGTAGTCAATGCCTGGGAGTGGAATATTTTGAGTTGTGTGATGTGGGATATAATTTTTGATGTAAATGGCTGTGCCACCCCAGTGAGAGTTGGCACGTGGTGTATGATGGAGTTTGTAACCTGGGATGGTAGGTAAGTTGATGTTCAACTAGATATTTAATAAATAATAAAATTATTAAATTTTTATGGTGTGAGTTAAATAAAAGTTTCTTATGTGGTATTTATTTCATTAATCTTCATTCCATATTACTTATTTAATTAGATATTTGAACTTACTTTTAAAACTTGTAAACAGTCTCGTATACTTTCTCGACCAGAAAGAAAAGCAAATTCGCCTTCTCGCGACAAAAAATGCTTCAATTTCAAACATAATCTAACAATTAAACTTAAAGAGTAGAAGTGCATTTATGTATAATTTGGGATTCAAATAGAGATTATGGCGATGGTCTCTTAAGGGTGATCATCACTTATATTTTCCTTATACTGCTAATGCTAAATTTTTAACATCAGAATTGCACATTTACTATTGAACCGATTTACTTAAAAAAAATTTTGGTGATAAATATGACTTATTTCTTTGAAACAACGCAAATTTCATAAGTGAGATGTAATTACCCTTTTTTTAATTTAAATTTTAAATTTTTTAATTTGTTTCCAATAGATTTCACCAGAGGGCACTACGGGTACTGCAGATTTTCGGCATAAGTTACAAAACGATTGTTTCAGGCAGTTTTTATATATTTTCTTGTTAATTGTTGTCATTATCTTGTTATAAATTTAATAAGGGGTATTTTTTACACGATATTATATAAAAAATATCGTTCAACAAGCATTTTTGCCTTTGCTGCAGTAATTTTATTCCCAGCTGCCATGTCAGAAAGACAAATTTTTCCAAATTTTCAGAAACCCTAAAATACTTCCGTTGAGGCAAAACAACAGGGGGGTTGAGATGAGATTTCCGATATCACCTTTTTCTCTATGCTTGCCTTTGAAAGGGAAGGGAACGGGAGGAGGGGGGAGGGTTACATTTGTGGTCATTTGCTTTTCTCTCTGTAAAAGTAAATTTGTCTGCTTTGTAGAAAGCATTTATTGAATCTGGGAAAGCGAACTGTTGG
This sequence comes from Maratus michaelseni, assembly GCA_963931845.1. Classification (NCBI taxonomy): domain Eukaryota; kingdom Metazoa; phylum Arthropoda; class Arachnida; order Araneae; family Salticidae; genus Maratus; species Maratus michaelseni. Next base: position 215,399,218 of record OZ007597.1, on the reverse strand, counting down.
TTGACCCCTGACCAACTCTCTATGTTCTGAAGGTTTCAGATTTTCAGAATCACTAGGTTTGCGAAGGGATATCTTCAAAATGGGTAACTTTCTGTTAGCGAAAGTTTTACTTTCTAAAAATAAAGTGAAGCAGGCGATTTTTGTTTCTTTGATTTTTCCCTTCAAATACATTCGTTGTATAACTTTTCCCTTTAAAAAAATGGTTTTCATTCCTTGTTACCTTTAGTTGACATTGCATTAGATGTACACAATTTTTAATTGAAAGAAATTAATGTACATATTTGTGTGAAAAAGAATTTAACGTCTAAACAATGTAAATTGCGCCCAATGTAAATTCGACACACACAAGTAAGCCGAATACCGAATATTCGGTCGGCTGAATACTCCAATGTTCCAGGATTAAAATATTAAAAGGTTAAATATTAAAATAGCTTTATCTCATATTTAATACAAATGCTGCCTCAATTTTAAATTTTTCTCTAACTTTTAACTTTATTTCTATTTCTATGAACATTACTTTCTCACAAGTAAACTTCACACTAAAAAGAGAAGGGAAAAAAATCTGTTTCGAATTATTAAATAAGATTATAATTTTAATACTTGTAAATAACGCTTTTAACTTTGGCTTTCTATGTGAATTAAAATAAATACAAATTTCGTTTCTGCCACTTTTCGTAATATCATATTTCAGATAAAGCAGTGTAAGTCTGATAAAAATATCGTAACAATATCTTTACTATAATTAAAGTTGGGAAAAAAATTAAAGTTCGGCTTGAAGTGAAATACTCTGTATTTGAATAAATGGATTAGAACCTGGTTTCCTATACAAAAACTGTCTGAATGAAACTGTAAAGTAAAACCTGTATTATAAATTCTTTGTAGATTTTTCAATTGCGTAAAATGTGTAAACTGTATCACGTCTTATTTATTTATAATCGGCTGCACTCTTGAATCCTCGAACACTTTTTTTTTTTTTTTTTCTGAAGGAAACGGATATGTATTTCGAATGAAACTGTAAAGTATAACCTACATTATGAATTCTTTGTATAGATTATTCAATTGCGTGAAATGTGTAAAATGTATTATGTCTTATTTATTTATAAGCAGCTCTATTATTATTATAATTATTATTTTGCTGTAAGGGTTGGTCCTATAAAAAACTTGTCAGTATAAAAGTTGTAGATAATATTAAGAGGATTAATAATACATTTAAGCGGATTTGATATCTTGTGAATTGACAAAGTTATGAATTTTTTTCTTCTGTAACCCCTCTTTTTCCCCTTCTCGGGGCCATTTTTAATGATATAAAAAATCTGTCATACATAAATTTTTGGCCGTTTTCCTAGAAGTAATAATAATTTTAAACGGATTCGATACGTATCATAATTAAGATTTATGGGGATTTTCTGTTTTCACAAAAAGGCCCCCCTCCCCCCCCCCGGTTCGATTTTGCTCATTAACAAACTTGACAGAGATTTTTATGCCCCTTGATTCTATGTATCAGTTTGGAAGAGATTTGTGTAGAATTTTTCAAGTTATCGTGTCCATAAAAAAGTTGCATAGATAGATAGATAGGTATATAAAGTTTTGAACTGGGGGTGGTTTTGGGTTCTGGGAGTCATGATCGGTGTAGATGTGCAAAAATTTTCCAGAAATTCCAGCAGAGTGGAGAATGTAATAGGTAGTATTTCTTAAGAAATCTTTAAAAAAAAATGATCAAACACTAAACACGTTGTCTGATAAAAATGAGTACAGTTCTTACGACAGCTGATATATCATATGCGCCAAATGGGAGCTCAATCAAAAGAAACGTTTAGACGCTATTGTGTTCACTCACATATATACAAATACATATATAGGCATCATCATAAAAGTACCATAAAAAGACACACATGGTCTGAAAACGAAAAAATACCAACATTCATGTATACATTACGGAATAATTGTAAAAAATATCAAACCTTCAACATTTAAAGACATCCTCAAAATGTAAAGATACATAAATATTTCCATAATAAGGTTTTTATAATGATTACAACCATTTTCCCAGCACTAGATGTGATCGAAAAGCAAAAATGTAAATGAAAAACTAAGAATCACTGGGCACATCAGTTATGTTCTTAGTAACATTAAGATTTCTTTATAAAAAAAATTAATTTGGCAGATTTAAATATGATATAATATACACATGAATTGATGCCGCACAATCCTAAAATGTACGTGTACCAAAGAAAATATAAATTCTACAGATAAGGTAATTATAAATTTACCAGTACACCTGTGCAATGATTTCGCACTGCAGTCTAATATTTTTTAGATGCAAGTTTAAATTTAAAAAAAAAAATGAAGGATTAACAATATCTGCAAACAACATTAGTCAAGCCAGAATATCATGTCATTCATCCCATCAAAATTGAAGTAAAAACTAATCAAAGATAGCAAGAGGCACGCACGGGAAAAAAAAAATAACAATCGTAATTTAACTTCATTGGAAGATGATGTCATCCACTTCGGGAAAAACACGGGACAAAAAAAATAAATTGAGCACATATAAAATAGAATTTAATATAACATAACATACATTTTAGACTACACGTAAAATACCACTGCTTCGATCGATCGATGGTGTCTTTTTCTCCAAACATTTGAATTTGAATTTTGCTTTTTAATCATAAATATAAAATAAACCCGTGCGTCCCGCTTTATCTTTTATTGTGCTATTTATTTATTTACTTCTAATTATTGTTGAGCACAATATAATGTAGTATATATGTTTTTTTATGGCAACAATGATTTGTGAAAAAAAACTCATTTCATTGAAAAAAAAAATGCTGATTTAATTTTTAATTAACTGTAATTTTTAATCAAAAAACACGTTTTAAAGAAATGTGAGTATACTATGTCAGAAGCTGTTCAAAAACCTTTCGAATGATAGCTCATTCATTTTTGTGCATTTTGTAAATGCATAGAAAAAGGGATGTTGGCAACAGAAATAATACATATGATTAACTCATGTAAAATTTTAAAGCATATGTAAGTACAAGGAAGTCAGAAATGATAACTTATTGTATGATAAATCTAAAACTTCTAATATGAAAAATTACATAAATTTTTATTCTTAAAATGAAAGCCTATATAAAATATTAAAATACATACAATTAGGTATAATTGCAACTCAAGTAATTTATATATGAAAAATCCCTGCAGGCACAGGTAGATTTCGAAGACGCAGATCGTGGGGCGCCTGTTTGTTGGGAAGATAGAAGAAGGAATGAACTTTTTGCCATGATGTGGCAGTTGGAACCGCCTACTTCAAAACCTAACTTGTTTGCACGTGGAGCCAACAGGGATTTTTTTTTTCCTGCTATAAGAGTTGGTCCTATAAAAAACTTGTCAATATAAAAGTTTTAGATAATATTAAGAGGATTTATAATAAATTTAAGCGGATTTGAAATCTTGGGAATTGACGAAGTTATGTTTTTTTTCTTCTAAAACCCCCCTTACCCCCTCTCTTTGGACCATTTTTAATTATATCAAAAATCTGTCATACATAAATTTTCGGCCCTTCTCCTAGAAGTAATAATAACTTCAAACGGATTCGATACGTATCATAATTAAGAAATCATGGGTTTTTTTCTGTTTTAAAAAAAGCCGCCCCCCCCCCCCTCCTTGGTTCGATTTTGCCCATTAACGAACTTGACCGAGATTTTATGCCCCTTGATTTTATGTATCAGTTTCGAAAAGATGCGGGAGTTGGAACCGTCTACTTCGAAAAATAACTTGTTTGCAGGCGGAGCCGGCAGGGATTTTTATTTATTTATTTATTTATTTATTTATTTTTGCTATAAGGGTTGGTCCTATAAAAAAAACTTGTCAATATAAAAGTTTTAGATAACATTAAGAGGATTAATAATACATTTAAGCGGATTTGATATCTTGTGAATTGACCCAGTTATGATTTTTTTCTTCTAAAGCCCCCCTTTCCCCCCCCCTCGGGGCCATTTTTAATTATATCAAAAATCTGTCATACATACATTTTCGGCCCTTCTCCTAGAAGTAATAATAACTTTAAACGGATTCGATACGTATCATAATTAAGAAATTATGGGTTTTTTCTCTTTTCACAAAAAGCCACCCCCCACTCTCCCCCCCTTGGTTCGATTTTGCCCATTAACGAACTTGACCAAGATTTTATGCCCCTTGATTTTATGTATCAATTTGGAAGAGATTTGTGTAGAATTATTGCAGTTATCGTGTCCATAAAAAAGTGACATAGATAGATAGATAGGTATATAAAGTTTTGAACGGGGGGTGGCTTTGGGTTCTGGGAGTCATAATCGGCATAGATCTGCAAATTTTTTTCAAAAATTCCAACTTAGGTGAGAATGTAATAGGTAGTATTTCTTACGAAATCTACCCAAAAAGTAAATCGGTCTCTTATCACAGTTATTTTGTAATTTATTTTTAGTTTATATAATTCGTGTAATAAATCAAACTGTGTTTCAAATTTTTTATCACTTTAAGGTGATTTTGATGTTAAAAAATAGTAGAAGGAAAACAGCGTAAAAGTTGGCAGCTATGCAAACATCGTAGAATAGCTTTCACTTGTATCAAATGGTATTGTTAGTAAATGTATTGCTGCTAGCGATTTTCTGATTCATTTTTAAGCATAGAAGCATAATACTTGCAAGCATGATTATTGAAATGATTAAACAGTTCTTTATTTTCAAATAAAGGAATTGCATCTTAAGCTATAGGCTATTATTGTCTAAGGACGGCAATTTTTTCCTTTCCTGCGCTGTCACGTCCTAAAATTCAGTTAAAAATGACAACTTTGACAGCATTATTTGAAAATCTTTTGTCTTTACAGGAAAATGAAAAAAAAATATATATATTACATAGTTTCTTAATAAGTTTGTGAATAACAAGTAATATAATTTTTTTTTTTAAGTCAATTCCTACTTTTTAATCATAAATATATAAAATAAACCAGTGCAGCATTAATGTCCCACGTTATCTTTATTGAACATTATTTTATAATCATCGTTGCGTTTTTTTATTTCTGTGGCATCACTAATTTGAGATAAATCTTTCATTTCATTTATGAAAACAATGGGAGGAATTTTTTTCTCCCATTTAAAACTAAAATTAATTAATTTAATTTAATGAATGAATTAATATTTGAAAAAACTGTATTAACATAACTGTCATCCACTACAAGTTTTAAAAAAATTATTTGAACTTGAGTGGATGAATTGAAAATATTTTATTAACGACTGAAAATTTGAACAAGATATATATAGAGAGAGTGTGAGCTAATAGTAGGAATTTAAAAAAATCAATTAAAAAATGTGTCAGAAAGTGCACAGTTTGGATTTCAGAACAGCTTTAAGTAAATAAAATGTATATGCAAAAAAATTAAGTCAGAAAATAAAACAAATGCATTATGTAATAATATTTAATAAAATATATTTAATGATAATTATCATATATTTAAAATTCTAAATATTTTTTGTTTAATTAAATTTATATTTACAAAGCTTCGCTTAATCTTGATTACTTTTTTTTTTCAATTTCGGTTCGGATTACTGTGTTTCTATTGATATGGGTAAGCAGAAATATTGATGTACAATGCTTCCCCCCCCCCCCCAAAAAAAAAATGAACCATTAATTTGGATAGCTAAATACATTAGCAATTTAACTCCAAATTTGAGGAAATATAATTAAAACATATCAATATTTCGGAAATTCTGAATCTCGATCCTTTAATTTAAAAGCGTTATTTAGCGCAGCTATTTTCCTCCTGTTACATTACAAAATCCCTTTTTAATTATAGCTGAACCATGTGTTTCTCTCAATAACATGAGATTACAATTGACCAGTCGATATCTATTAAATTATATAAAAAAAAAAAAAAAAAAAAAACTGGCTTAAACCGCGCTGGAGGTCTGCATGGGCTGAAATATTCACAACTGGGTCCGGCCCGAATGAAGCCATCTTGTTCCGGAGTCCCCAGAAAGTAAAGTCCAAAACCAAAACCCATCCTCTATACAGATCTATAACCAAAAGCTAATCTCTAATCTTCTAACTTACATTTACTTGGCACTCTGAGAATCGGCTTCAAACGGGAAGTGACGTTTCCTAGAAAATAGGGCTACCAGAAAAAGAAGTTTTTCGCCCATGCGAAAGTCAGCACCATCTATTGAGTAAAGGTGATTTTCATAATATCTGATGCTCCTTTTTAAGACAAGGATCATAGAAATGTACACCCAATTGCAAAATGTATTTATATCGTGTATAACCTTTAGATGTGGCGTATGTTTTACAAGTAGCTGTATTTATTAAAAGAATAAATTTAATTTTTTATGCGACTTCCTTTCCCTATATTTAAAAAAAATACCTCTCTGCGTCGAAAAAGAAAAATACTGGAACCTAAATTCACTTGCATACATTAACTTGCAATGCTGAGTGATTGAAAACGCAATCTCTTTCCAGAAACGGTGCCAAAGATGACGTTAGGAAGAATCATAGACTATGCCATCCAAGATTAAATGATTTTTTAATTCAATGTTCGCTATTTGGAACATCACCCTATAATAGATTGATAAGAATAATTATCTCGCATAAAACTGAAGCAATTATTTTGTCAGATCCAGCAGTCACGGTACATAAATTTTCTAACATAACTGTTGACATCGCTTCTGAAGGAACATTCTTTCTCGGCAAAAATCCTTTTAACACTTGCAGCATCAAATTAAATTATAAAGTTAAATTTGGATGTCGTGGTCTATAAGTTTCCTAACGCATTTATTGACATCACCTCTTAAAGGATATTGTCTGCTCGGACAATTTTCGTTTGTCACTTGCAGCATCACGTTAATTTACAGTCGAATTCGGAATGCAACGGTCTATGAAGTTATCAACACATTCATTGAATTCGTTTTTGAAAGGAGATTGTCTTCTCGGAATGTCTCGTTTGTCACTTGCAGCATCGAGTTACACTCGAATTCTTATGCGATGGTCTATGAATTTCCTAAAGCATTCATTGACATATTGTGAATGAAGATTCTCCTCTAAGCTACGCCCAATTTGACACTTGTTGCAAATTAATATTTATAGTCCATCTCGGACGCCATGGTCAAGGAGTTTTCAAATATCATCATTGACATTGTTTCTGAAAAGATATTCTATTCTTAGCCACGCCCCTCTTCCAATTTCTAGCATCATGGTAACACAAAATGTATAAATTATGAAATTAATATTCGAAAAATATTATTGTAACTTATAAAAATTTGAACACACATCGAATACTACAGAAGCTTTAAATATTCAACTCTAAAATTATAGCTCATTCCGCCCAGAGATTTTTGAAGAGCTATATTAAAAAAATTACCCGCATTACAGTTTTTTTTTTTTTTGTGTGTGTGATTGATAAAAAACGAATTTAACATTAATGAGTTCAAAACTTTACATCTACAATACTAAACATTTTCAATGAATAACTTCCTCTTCCTGTTAGACATACCCCAGTAACATTTACCGAAGAATTCAAATATGATATCAAAATTATACTGTTCGTATTGAAATTTTCCGAATTTGGTACAATTTCAGTATGAAGACGACTAATACCTAAGCTAATCTTTTTAACATTAAGTGGAAGACGACATAATTTCTAATCGAATGGCTATTTTCGTGTTTTCTGGGACAATTTGATAAATAAAATGTATGAGGTGTTCTCTTTTTTTTTTCTCTTTCTGATTGTCTGCACATGTTGTAAATATCTTTAAAATGCTGTTTTTGTGATTTTCTTTAACTCCTCACTGTCATATCTGAAATATAATTTATATCAAAAAAATTCAAGCTATCATTCAGCAATAACTATTTTTTTTAATCAAATTATTGTGAAGGAATTTCAATTTTAAAATGATTTTCCAATTCAATGTGTCCAAGTAGGAACACTATCATGTATCGGATTAATAAAAATAACTTGTCTAACAAATAACAGAAACTTTGTGACTTACTAGTCAAAGTACTTATAACTGAACTACGTTAGAAATTCTTTGTTTCAATCGCCATGGTAAATGAATTGAATAAGCTAGGTTTCCTTCGTTCTAATTTCTTCCTCAATGAAATCTTTTAAGATTCATCCATGTAGTTTACTAAACGTTGCTGGTACAGTAATGCCACGATAATTTTCACATTTTTGTTGGTCTCCTTTTTTATATATTGATGTTAAATATCTAATTCTCCATTCCTCTGGTGTTTTTTCTCCGTTTAAGCAGTTTTCGAATAACTGTGTAATTAATCTGAGCAATTGATCGGTTCCATTTTTGATCAGCTGTGCTGATATTCCTCCGGGACTACTTGCTCTTTGATTTTTTTTTTCTCCATTGCTCTTTTAACTCTCTCAAGTTCCAACAATATAGGTTGTCCCTTCTTTTAGGTAGATTTCGTAAGAAATACTACCTATGACATTCTCACCTAAGTTGGAATTTTTGAAAAAATTTTGCAGATCTACGCCGATTATGACTCTCAGAACCCAAAACCACCCCCAGTTTAAAACTTTATATAAATGTTACTTTTTATGGACACGATACCTCCCATAATTCGGCACAAATCTCTTCCAAACTGATACATAAAATCAAGAGGCATAAAATCTCAAGTTCGTTAATGGACAAAATCGAGCCAAGAGGGGAGGAAATGGGGGGATTTTTGTGAAAACAGAAAAAACCCCATATTTTCTTAATTATGATACGTATCGAATCCGTTTAGAGTTATTATTACTTCTAGGAAAAGGGCCAAAAATTTATGTATGACAGATTTTTTATATCATTAAAAATGGGCCCAAGGAGGGAAAGGGGGTTTTAGAAGAAAAAAATTCATAACTTCGTCAATTCAGAAGATATCAAATCCGCTTAAATTTATTATAAATCCTCTTAATATTATCTAAAACTTTTATACTGACAAGTTTTTTATAGGACCAACCCTTATAGCAAAACAAAATTTTTTTAAAAAAAAAATCCCTGCCGGCTCCACCTGCAAACAAGTTAGGTTTCGAAGTGGGCGTTTCCAAATGACACATCATGGCAAAAAGGTCATTTCTTCCGGAATTCCCAACAAACAGGCGCCCCACGGTATGCGTCTTCGAAATCTACCTGTACCTGTAGGCCGAGCCGTCACAGATTTTTTTTCTTTTCAATACTTATATTATCTACTTGAAATTCATTTCTAGTTTCCGTAGCAAAGTCTTAAAATATTCTTCCCATTTCTTAACAGATATTCCCTGCCATGAATTACAACCTTCTTTTCAAATATTCTTTTAAAACTTCCATGCTTCTGTACACCGTCTTCCTCCTATATACGCCTCAATTTATCTGCATTTTTTATCCCATGATGTTCTTTTTTTCTCTAGTAATAAGTTCTTCGTGTCTTTACTAAAAGTTCTATAAAGCTGCCTATCCTCTTCCTTTTTTGAACTCATCCATCTATTTTTATTAATTTTTTTTAATCTATGATCGTCCATAATGTCATTTTTTAACATAATAATTACTTGCACTACTCATTTAAACAGACTTTAATTTATTTTAAAGAGCAGTGTACGTCCGAAAGCTTCAAAAAACACTTGTAAAATTACACAAAAGTAGTCAATATGTTAAAATTTGTAAAAATATTTTCACCTCTTGTTCTCGAGGCATCCTCAGTTACTAATGTTTATGTTTCTTCTTCGTCAGTCAATCCTTTAAAACCCCTCATTTTTCCTTTTTTCTAACAACATATGGCGCCATCTGTTATCGATTTTTGCGTGGATCATATCATTGCATGTTTCTGAGTTTGGTGTAAATAATTCTATGGCTTCCCTCTGCAATGCATAGTTTAAATTATTATAATTGGCTAATTTTATGACATTATTGAAGTCTTCTACAATTGGAGGTTTGTTGTTTAATCTGGCTATTGCAGTGGTTGATTTATTTAAATTTATATCTCTTCGGCGTTCTTCCATTTTGTCTTCAATTTTTCCTTTTGTCATACCCGTATATGAAATAGCTTTTCCTTCATTATCATTGACATTAATCTTGTGTATACCTTATGTCTCTTGATAGTTAAATTTCTCTGCGTCTGATCTAATTAATTTGAAAAACGATGGATCTGGTGTGATGGGAGTACTTATTCCAAGTTTTTTTTTTAATTCTCTTTTTAATTTTAGGGAAATGCCTTTTACAAACGGAATGAATTTGTAAATTTTATTTCTTTTTGGATTAACTTTTGTATTGCCTTAGTGGCGTATCCTACATCCTTAGCTATTGTTTTAATTTTGTTTATTTCAGTGCGTAAGAGGTCTTTTGTTGAATATACTTTAAGGGCTCTATGAATATGGGTATTTGTTGCAGATATTTTGTATGGGAAGGGGTTCTTGAGTATTTTGAGATTAAGTGAACATTTGCATTTGGTTTTATGAATACTGTTGTTAGTAGTTTATTTTCTAATCGAATGAGTTGTACGTCCAGAAATGTTAGTGCGTTATCTTTTTCTGTTTCTATGGTAAATTGTATATTCTGATCGTATGAATTAAGTTTTTCCAGCCAGTGGGGGGAGAGGAGGTCTGAGGTCTGTACTTTTCTTAATTATTACAGATATATCGTCCACATATCGTATCCATATTTTGAATAAATCTTTTAAATCATTTATAATTGTCTTCTCAAGTGTTCGCATTTTCCATTCAGATACTGTGTTTGATATTGGAGATCCCATCGGTACACCTTTTCTTTGTATATATATCTGGTTATTAAATTTAAAATAATTTCCCCTTAGTACTAAATGCGTTGTACTTTGTAATGTATATCTGATATTGTAGTCTGTATATTCTGTGTCTATATTCTTATTTATAATATTAGCCATTTCTTCTGTATCTATGGATGGGTAAAGGCTTTTTGCGTCTAAGCTAATCATGTAGTCATCTGGATTTGGTTTATATTCCGTTATTTTCTGCATAAATTGATTTGTTGAGATTATTGATATGTTTGATGGCCCTAGGGCGCATCAATATGTCTAAAACTATGGTGCATTAAATAACTACTACAGTACAACTACTACCGCCCAAAACAATATATTCAGAAACTGCGAAATGTTTCTATAAAAAACGTTTTTATTGTGATGGAAAAAATATAATTTAAAGCAACTCCCATTTAATCATTTATTTTCATCATTTAATCTTTCTAAAATACGGGATAAAATTAGATTTATGGCTCCCTCTTCCCATCCACCTCAAACCAAAAGATCTCATACAATACAAACATAACACTTCGAGTTGCTTATGAAACTCAACTAGTTAAAGAATTAATATTTCAGTTGTATTTTTTTGTATATTGTCATTTACAATGTATAGTGAAATGTTGTCATTTCAATGTACAACATTTCAATTCAATGTTGTATTTTCAATATAATGATCAATTTTTATGATTAAATATATCTTCCATAAGCAAAAAAGGAAAAAGAAAGTTTATTAAAATTGTTGGCAATTGTTAATATATTACACCATTTTCTTGACATAAATTAAAAAAAATATTAAATTTTGAAAAATTATTATCTGCACTGAAAAGAACTTTAAAAAAAAAAAGAAAATGCTAGTGGTAAAGAAATAAAATTTGTCGAAATACTTTAGTTTAATTACATACGCAGTCTATGAAAATAAAGTGAAATTTAAATGATTAATAAAATATTACTAACCAAAAGAATATTTACTCACACCAAATATTTAAGAAATTTCTTTGTAATAGTGTATGTACTTGTAATTGCTTATTTGACATTAGTAGAGTCAGTTCTTGACCTGAATTGATTCAATGATGAATGGAGCTGATGAACTGTTGTGATTTATCGCTCTACGTTCATGGGAGTGCAACGCCTGTGAATGTACTTTTCTGAGGCTTACTGATGTCCACTTTTATTATTAGTAATAGTAGAAAAATTATCTTGAAAGGATCAAAATTCAAAAGTAAGGCAGAGCTGGGTATATAATATAGCGCCGACACTCACGTATGGGAAGTTTCCACTAAATAACGCCCCGTAGCGGCCATTCTCTCGAACTACAACTCTGGAGATATATTTTATTTTGTTTTTTGTGAAACTATAGAAAACTTGCTGTAATGAACAGAAAATTCGCCATTTTTTTACAATTGCTTCATCAATTAAATTGAATAAAAAATTTTGTTCATGTTATTTAATGTTTAACTATTAATAAAGTAGAAAGCTTTTATCTTACACATCACAGTATCGAACTTTTATTTTACACAGTTTTGTAAATGTCATGTACACAAGTTTGTAACAGCATTTTAGAATGGGAAAAAATACATTTTAAATGTTTTAATTAAAGAAATTCTAGAACAATGGTTGAATTTCAAGGAGTCACCAATGAAAATAAAATTATTCACTTTGCACTGAAGAATGTATTCTGTACCCCGTTAATAAAGCCACGACAATTGTTTTCCATAATGATTTGTACAATCAGTCGTATCATAATCAGTTGCATTTTATCTAACTTAGTCCATTGATTCAATCCAATTTGATTGAGTCCAATTCATTTATTTATTTAAATCAAATAACATTATTTAGATTTTGTTTTCATTTTTTAAAATATTTTTTCAAATATAAATCTCTATTTTCATATTCTCTCATAATTGTTATTATGTACATTTAAAATGTCAAATATTTAGATAGTTCGATTTAATCAAAATTCATTTATATTAAATTTCACAGAAATAAAAAAGCATTAAACAAGTTTAACCATTCTTTGCATGAGTTTTTCTGTTACAATTGTGTTTTTTTATACATATATTAAATATTAGGAACCAGAAATTTTAAAATAAATTTTTAACTTTGTTCATCAACATGGTTCACGGGAAATTTACTGGATTAATATTTCTATATAAATATAGTGGTGGCGAAGAAGTTCATTTATTTATTAAAAGTTAAATAAACAGTGATGGAAATTTACATCACTATGCAATTAAAGATTAACAACAATAGTACTTTGCTTAAAATTCAAGTAACTTGTGCAACAAAAATTTTATAAATTAAAATTACACATACGAAATCATCTGTCGATGTATTATTAAATGAAGTTTTATACAGCGAAAAAGAATAGAAAAAATATATAAACTTTCAAATGTACAAAATATTAGAAACTCGATAACAAAATATGTAATTTTATAATACTTTTTAATCTTAACCCTATCACTATATTCTGAGGTCCACGCGAACCCCAAGCACTTTCAACAAGTTGTCAAAAAAATCTATCACTCACTGAGTAGTTTCAGCCAGTGACATCTCATATCATAATGTTTGTAACACACGGTAAAAATTAAATTGTACAAATATAAGTGGTACTTGTTTTTTGTTTTTTTGTTTTTTTTTTAATTTGAAAAATAGATAGCATATTTGTCCTTGCCAACAACAGGTCATGTTTTGATAGGACATAGTGACAGGGTTAAACAAAGATTTAGACACTATTTCGGATATAAAGTAAAATAACACTTTAAATAAAGTGCTCATGAAATTAAAAGTTTTAAGTCATCAAATTTTGGCTCTCTCCACCTCTTTGACACATTTTCTAAACCAACTTCAAAATTCCTGTAGTTTTTTATTTATACGATTAGTTAAATTTTATACTCATATAATATTTGTTTATAACGAAGATGTTGATTTGTCTATTAAATATGAACTGACATTTCAATTGGTTGGATATTTTCCCGGGTTAACTCAAAAGGTACTTCTAAACAAGGGCTCAAATTAAAGTTCATAATTTGGATCGTTGTCAGGCACAAGTACTTCCGCTAGTTTTTGTTTCAAGTAAATCCTATCATAAAATGATCTAGAAACATCTATATTTTTGAAAAATTAAATTTATATTGTAACGTCCCATTTTATATTTTAAATGGTGGGCAGTGATACCAGTTGAACGGTTTCTTAATTCTGAAATCTGTTACTATTCCCTAATAGTAATACTCGCCTTATTTAATGAAGTAATTCATAAGGCGAGAGGTATTCAGAAATTGCGGAATGTTTCTAATTTAGAAAAAACTTTCAATGCCAATACTGGTGGCCACATAATTAAGTTGTAAATGAATCGTTTACTAATAAGTGTTTATTGTGTTATTATTATAATGTTAAAACTGTTTTTATTGTGATAGAAAAAAATATCATTTAAAGGCACTTTTATTTAATTATTTATTCTCCAAAACCCTCGACCCCCTTCTTCGCAGCCACTCACTCTCCATACACAACAAACTCTTAATATATAATGCTTGCATTCTCTCTGTTATCACATATGCATGTCGAATATGGGGCTTCACTTGCAAAACCAGTATGAACAGCCTCTCTAGTACCCATTACAAACAGCTCCGTTACATCAGGAACGGGTCTAGATATCTCAAAAACTCCACAATCCTCAAGGATCTGAAAACGACTTCACTCAAACATCGCATTAAACACCTTGCGAAAAAATTCTACAATGACATTAATCACATCCCAAATGAACTCATCTATGAGCTACCTGACTACGATGCTTGCAGTCCATCCAACTGGAAAAAACCAAGGTACTCCACTATTCTTGATGAATAGTCCTTCAGAGCTATAATTCTTATTTTCTCTTTAATTAAAAAAATATATATTATTATATGTTTATTTTATTAAATAAAATTAAATTGACTTTTCTCCTAAACTTCTCCTAACATCTTTACTTTACCTCGCCTGGCATTATTATTATTATTATTTTTTTTAACTATGAACTATTTTTACTTTTATACTTTAACTAGTAAATTTTCATTATTTTATAGATATACTTAACACTATCTTATTTTTATGTAGTCAATTAGACTACGGCTAGACATTTCATATGGCTCTCTCAGGATTTGATATGCACCTACTCAAAGCCAGGGTGTGCAGTTGCTTCGCAACTTGGAAGCCGATTGAACCTATCACAAGTTCAAGTTCAAGTTCAATTATTTATTCTCTTTGAAAAATAATGTTGAAACAGTAAAAATCAGTTATTTATAAATTTCTCTCGCCACTTAGTTTAAAGCATGCATTCCATAGAATAATAATTAATACTTCGATATTTCATTAGAGATTTCAGTGAATAAAAATTAAGGCTGCATGCACACGGAATTGTACGATGAAAGCCATAGATTAGTTTCTCCAAAGGCTGTGGTCTGGTCTAACCTTTTTTAGGGTTTCGTTCATCTCACGAAACCCTATTACTCCCGCTTCGTTGTCTGTCCGTCAATGAGCCGGTTCTTAGAAATTATGTAACTTACAAGCATGAAATTTTGTGTACTTATAGCAGAATATCTACTAAGAAGCTCAAAATCATAAAATTAAAAAAAAATCGTATTATTTTAATATATAGAGATAAAAAAAAAAAAAAAATCTAACAGCCTTTTCCTATTAAATTTAAACATTTTTCGTTATAGCAGTTGACAACAATTAAAAATCCACAATCAAATTCTTTCTACAGTAATTAATTTTCTATTGAAAGATTTCCACGTGAAAATGAAAATGAAATAAAAAGTTTCCCCAATTGAAAAAAGATTAATATGACGTCATATTGGTAATAAAACGGAAATTTTCAAACATTTCTCAATAATACAAGGAGTATGAGTGTGTGTAAATACAGAAAGCAGTTTAATAGGACGTCATTATAGAATTAAAAAGAAAATTAATCTGACGTCATATTGGAAGTTTAACGGATTTTTCAAATGTTTTAGAATAATACAAATAGAGTATCAATATGAGTAATAGAGAATAGTAAATACACGAGTTTGACGAACGTATTGAATCATGATAAGAACCCGAATATGGAAATATTGGCATTTTTTTACATTTTGAAGCTCTCTATACAACATGTTTAGTTATGAAATTGACTTTTTTTAAATATCGCATTTAGACTACGTGACAGATATTATTATGACAGAGTATAATAGCGGGCTTCGTCCGCAATCAGGCCGGTTCAGATGTTCGAAAAAACGAGGAAAATAGACCGGCATTTGCATACATTTTGGCGTGGTGTTGGTATAACGGAAAAGTACCAGCAAAATATATTCTCTTCGGAGTACATGATAAACATCTAACGGACACGGGCCCTTGCTTCCATCCACAACAGTTGTGCACGAGTCACCACGGGCATAGGATAACCACATCAAACAACCCAACAAAAAATTCCATGTCGTCAGTTTCATGTGTAACAAATGGGGCGTGAAGTACATAAGATGTCACGCTTATGCATTTTTTTAAATGATATTTAAAAAAGGTATCATATTCAGGCAGTAATCAGGTTTTAATTTATTTATTGTCAAATACGTGTGTCCATCTAAGTAAATATGCTTATCAAAACTGTGCTATCGATACCCACATAAATATTTGCAAGTTTATCTGTAGAAATGCATAAAAGGGGGCGGGGGAAGCGAAATTTTAGGCGGAGCAACTCAATTCAGCAAATTTGAAAATTGAAGAAACTATGCCCTAAACTTTGCCTTTTAATTGCTCATTGTCTACAATCGCATATTTTTGTGAAGTAATTTTACATGACATTATACAATGTCAAATCTTAAAATTCCATGATTTGTTTTTATTTTTAAAAAAGTCGTGCAGGACATACTTTTTCTTTTTTTGTTGTATCAATATCCGATTACGTCTAGAATTTTAATAAATCCTGCTGAGAGTGTTTTTATTCTATATTTTATAATTCTCAAACTAGTAAATTTATATATATTTTTTAATTTGCAGTTTTGTTAATTGTAACACCTATACAGTGTACCCGCTAAAGTCCGTTGTCAACCCAAATATTTTCTGAACGGTAAGAGCTATAGTCATAAAAGTGGGGTCTAGGTATGGTAAAGTTGCCATGCGCTACGCAAGGAAACCACTTACAGCGCGACCTGGCGGCTAAATTTGGAGTTAATGTTCTTATTTCAAAAACGTTACGAGATATATCACTAAAATGCAGAGTCTTACTATAGAATACTGTGTATAGCATCCATCGTTCATTTACACGGACACACAAAATAATTCGGTACTGTCTGTTAACAATAATTGCTGGAAGTGCTTTTTCAGTTGCTGAACACGTTTATAAATTTAACTTTTTTTAAATTTAACTTTTTTGGTCTGTTACTTGGTATGAATATATTCTATAGATCATATACAAGGCAGCACAAAAGTTCTCGAGTACATTTCGTTTAGTGACGGAAATTCCACAAGGTGAATTTTAAACTGTGCTACGCGTTTCCTAACAGAACTCCAATTTAGCAGTCTATGTAGCCTATATAGAAATCTATAGATCATATACAGGGCTGCACAAAAAAGTTTGGATATTTTTGATAATTCGTGAAATTGGGAATTTTAATATGTTATGCGTTTTCCAAATTGTTTACTTAGATATTTTTTTTTCACTTTATTCAACGGTAAAGATTTGTAAAATTATTTTGGAAGTTTTGGAAAATGAATCCATGAATGGCGCATGATTTTTCGTTCTTGTTCATTATAGCGATGCGTACTATCGCTCACAAGTATTAGGTTTCTAAGAAAGTGTTACGCAGCACGCAAAAGTATGTGTTGTTTGTATTTGTGTTATGTACTTTCAGTTAAATTGACTAAAGTGTATTAACGCTTTATGTCAAGTTTTTTTCTTTCTTTCTTTAAGCACTGGATATATACAGTCGAACTCGATTAATACGAGTAGCAAGGGTAATTATAAAAGTTTAACATAAAATATTCAGCCTTACCTTTGTGAGTGTCATTTTTTTAAGGACAAAATCGCAGTATTCTAGTTAAAGATTCTAAAGATCTAATAATTCCAAAGGACTTGAACGACGAATAGTATTGCAAATGATCACTTATATTTTCCCCACAAAAATTCAGAAATAGTGCAGTAAGAGACATAAAAAGGGCTGGTTAATATGGCCCAAAGCCCGGATTTTAAGAATGGAACAAATAAAGGTTTTCTTCTATGTTTCTTCGTTTCCATACTTTAGTTGTAAATCGTACAAATTGGCGGTATTTGAAACGTCCTTATATCTCTATTTTTTTTTCAAGACCTTAGGACTTTCCTTTACATTTTCTTGGGGGGGGGGGGGGGGAATTAGTCTAGTTCAGCGGGGTACGTACAAATAATTTAGGTAATGGCGGCAATCACAAAAATGGTTTAACTGAAAACACATATAGAAAGTTGATATTTTTGGATTACAAAGTTAGTCTCACGTTAATTCCAATTTGTCACACTCAAAATGAAAGGTAAGACCCACTAGACATAATAATTCATTGATAATTCAATATCACTAGCTCCGCCCACCGATAATCATATTGCATGAGTACTTATATATTTAACCCCATCTGCGCGAAAACTGCCATTATACAATATTAATTTCTCAACACATTTATCTTATTGGTCCGTTTTGTATTAATAAGTGCAGAACGCCTTAATTACATCCAAGCTTTTACTTTTAATGCTTTATTTTGAAACATGTTGAAAAGCAGGCCTTTATTTTCGTTTTCGAACAGGCGGGGTTACGTTAGTAACTTATATTAATAGGAAAGCTTCCATCTTTTTAATCAGTATTTACTAATAAGTATATTACTAATTTTAAAAAGGCATGTTTGCGTTATATGAGTGAGGGGAAGGGGTGGAGGCGTGTTTCTGATGAAAGGGGCTACTCCGAAATGAATAGCCTAAGCAAGGGTTACGTGAAAGAAAAAAGGTTGGGAAGCGCTAGTCTTGTTGAACGTTGAAATTCTGTCTGGTCCAACCAAAACCATTACATTTTGGCTGACAGACAGTCGTCATGTAGAAATATTATGGCTAAGAGAGAGCACTGTTCCATAAGAAATAGATTTATTTCCTAATTATACTCTACTTTTCACCAAGATCACATTGAAATGAACAGGTATTTTACTCGCATTAGCCGTGATCCTGCTATGTAGCTCTTAAAAAGCGTGAAAATGTTAATATAGTTTAAACAAGTTGGAAGTCTTAAAGTGACATATGAGGTGCGTTCGTTTTATAACTAGTTTCACAATGTAAAAAAAACCTTCCTCCCCCGTACCTTACGAGGGAGGAATAATATTCAGCTAGTTGCTATTCCTCCCCCGTACCTTATTGATCAATTAAACATCAAGCTTGATCCAACACCTAGGGACTAACGCTCCGGCGTTTATGAAATTCCTATCAATTTGGAAAATAATGACCGTAAATTCTACATTGGGATCACAAAAAGAAAATTTATTGAGCGCTTGAAAGAGCATAATGCTGCGTTTACACTATGGCTTATCAGGCCTATCAGGTCTGCGTGGTCTGTCAGGTCCAGGTATAAGAGGGTTTAAGAAGGTCTCTGTGGTCTGCGTGGCGTGGTCTAAGCGTTGGCGTTTCAGGCGTGAAAATATAAGACCTAACCAATCAGCGTGCTTCATAATTGTTTATTCCGCCATTTTAAAAAATGGACGAAGTTTGATGAAGCAGACGACAGATGAATATTTTGATGAAGATTTAAAATAAAAAAGGGATTTACAAACCAAAGGTATGTAATATTTTTCAGATATTTTTAATGTTTCTCTACATTGCTTCATAACTGTAGAAGTTTCTTTTATGTATTCGTAAATTACTATCTTCATGTATTTACGTACTACGCTACTAAAATTCATTTGTTCGCTATGTTGCTTTTTATATTACCAAACTCTTTATAAAGCTATGTATTCATAAATTCTTTAAGTACTATCTTCCGGTATTTATATACTATGCTACCAGTTCATTTGTTAATTGTTAGTTACGTTACTTATTTCAAAATTCACCTTGTTTCATAGGCATGAATTTAAAAAAAAAAAAAATGACAGTATATGAATAAAAATTAGAATAGTACGATCGTAATGCATAATGTACAGTAATGTCTTTTTTTGTGAGGAAATACTTTGATTTATTTCAGGTATTTATTTAATATTGTTACTGGCAATTTTTAACTTTATCTTAAAACTGGTACCAATAAATTTTTAGCCATATAATTCATTTTTAATTAACTTCTCAGTTTTCTCTGTTACTGTCATATAATTGACTGATCATTGATTTGCATTGTTATTCATCAGTTTTAAATGTGTTAATTTTTTCAATGAATCCATCCTAATATATATCTAAAATATTGCAGAGATTTTAGATTGTATTTAGTTTCTTAGCCCTCCCCCCCCACAAAAAAAAAAAAAAAAAAAAAAAAAAAAACAATCTAATATGGTAACTACACAAATATAAAATTTAACTTTTGTTAAAAGTAACAAACATGTTTTTAAGTAAACAGTTTTTACATTTACTAATTATTAAACCATTCCTTATTATTTTAAAAGTTTTATTACATGTTTATTTTTTGAAATTTTCTTTAATAATTAATCTGTAGTACATTACATGAATTTTTGTAAACCCCCCCCCCCCCCCTTTCACAACAAAGAATGGTTTCAGTTGGAAAACTTCATAATTTTTTTTTCAGAAAAAGTTTTAAAAGTTTCAAAATCTATGAACGGTGCAAGGGAGATTGTCTGGTGAATCTACTGGTGCCAGGAAATGTATATTTTATTGCTCTCAGGAGATCACTTATGTGTAGTTTTACAGTTTAGTAAGTCGCTATCATTTGTGATCTTCTGCAAGAAATTTGAATTCGGGCCTCGGACTTGTGCTATTTTTGCTTCCAAATTTGTCAAGCAGGAACTGCGGTAAATATAATGTCCATCAATAAAGTATATTAACTTGTATGATTGACTGTAATTGACTTATATGTAGTTTTTCAATGTATATTGGGTTTGTTACATAATAAAGAAGGATTTTTAAATATATTTTACATTGTTTATGTTTGGTACTTTTATGTTAGCTGGGCACCAGTGATAGATATGCATGTATATATATCACTGGTGCCCTTTTAACACACACATATATATATATATATATATATATATATATATATATATATATATATATATATCACTAGTATCTGGCTAACATAAAAGTAAAAATACTTGTTGTTTTTATCGGTTTATTATGATTATTATAATCTTTTCTTTAAATTACAGATTGCTTTTAATCGAACACTACTTTTCTCAATATCTATGCGAATACCTGTCAATTACTACATGTTGATCTCACTTACGCATTTATAAATGGTGATCTTTTGAACAGGCATTTTGCATGATTATTTTTGAAGGCATGAATCTTCAGTAATATTTGTAAGTATGATGCTTGTAAGTAAGTCATTTTCTCAAAATTACATTGTTGTGTATTTATTAATGTTGTGTCATATAAAGTTATTTTTCCAACAAAATCAATCTGTATCAGAGAGAATCAGTTAAAGCTATGTCCATTCTCAATACAAAAATTGATTTTCATAATTTAATTCCTTTAATTTTTTAACTGAAGGTTTATTTGTTATTAGCTTTTTAATTTATAAAATGCTGTTAAATGATCAATCTAAAAACACAACTTGTAGTTAATTAATTTGTGTAGTTTTATGCAAGTGTGTAAGTTATGTTTTATATAAACTTGCGTAAAGCACTTGTGTTTTATGTAAACACTAAATGCATAAGTGTTATGCTAGAGGATAGCAGTTACCCCTCGCCCCTCCCTTCAAGGAATCTGATATTTCAGAAAGTATCATTCAGACTAAAAAAAAAAAAAAAATCAAATTCAACAAAAACTAAAGTAACTTATCAGATAAGTTGAATATATAATTTATTTGAATTAATATTATTAATATTGAAATAATCTAAAATGTATTATCTATGATGCTATCAATGTTATAATTTGCTGTGCTTAATAATTATTAAGCTGCATATATAATAATTTATTTAATGTTTATTAATGTTGAAATGATCTAAAATATATTTTAACAATATTATGAAGGTTATAATTTGCTATGCTTAATAATTATTTAGCTGCATATATAATAATTTATTAATGTTGAAATGATCCAAAATGTATTTTAACAATATTATCAAGGTTATAATTTGGTTTGTTTACTTACAGTTCTTTGAAGTGAGAGTAATTATTTATGTTAGTTTAACTAAATATTGAAGATAATATATTTTGACAGATTTGATGGAACATCATTAGGTTATATTTAAAAAAATAAATATTATGAAATATTCATTAGTATCTAGTTTTTAAATCAAATTTTGTTACCAATGATAGAAAATCTAGCGAAGTACATGTGTTTTGTAGATGAAGAATTTAATAATTGAAAATTTTATGCACTTTGCATTAATAATTATTTTTTCTTATTCTAGAATTCATAAAACAACTAACTATATTGTTATGTACTAGTTTGTTTTCATAATTCTCTTTATTAATTAAATTGTTAATTTACTTTCTCCCTAAATCCATGAAAAAATAAGTTTACAAATTATGTGCAATTAAACATTTAATTTGTTTTGCTTTAATACAGGCAGCTCAAAATTAATTCTTAAAACTGAAATTTAATTATTATTCTTCATAATTTATTTTACTCAAATTACCTTATTTACTCCAAGTGATTAACAAAAATGCAATTTTTGAAAACTGAAATTTAAACATTGTCAGGTGTGCGTTGCTATTGACCATCCCAAAACTACAGCAGTGAATGTTTTGAGATAATAAATGCAAATGTGTTTTTGTATGTTTTCCGATATAAGTTTAACATTTTTTTAAATTGAATATTCAGGGAAGGGGAAAGCAAGCAGTGTTGAAATCAAGGGATGGCCCTTCAAATCTTTCTCCCCCCCCCCCCCCCCCTGAAAGATTTGAGATTTTATGCTTTTAATGGTCAAAAAGTACAATTTCACCTCCAGAACTCTATAATGTCCCCTCGGAGCCACAGAAATCCCTCCCGGAGAAAAATGTCTAAATTCAACACTGAGGATAAATATTCTGATTTTTTATTTATTTATTGCATTGTGTGTCATATTAGCCATACCTATTCCTCAAAAGATTGCTTTAAATGTTTTGTTATCTTTCATGTATACTAGAATAATAATAATAGTTTTCTTTTTTAAAGAAGATATTTAACATTGGATTTCCTTTAAACATGTCATTTTATAGACATATGGAACCTTGAAAGTAGCATTTTCACATTTTTTCTGTAAAAAATAAAGATAATACTGTAGTAGCTTCCTATAAAATTGCTTGTTCAGATATAGCCCTATGTTTTATGCCCCCAATCTGGGGAAAAAATAAAGATTGTGCAGTAACCCCACTTCTTAATAACTTTATTTGATAACAAGAAATGTGGTTTTTTTTTTTTTAAGTTACTATTTCAGACATAATAAAAATTATATTCATTACTGAGGTGCACTATAAATTGCTCTCTTGAAATTGTGGTGTGCATTGCGTTTACTTATAGGGACACACAAAAGATATCAGTTACAGTACATATGTGATATTTACAGTCTGTGTGATAGGTGCATTTTCAACTTTGGTGTGCGTTTTTAAGTTTAACTAAATTTTTTCATAGTACTTGTGTGTTTATAAACTCTGTTGTTCATATACAGAGCTACACAAGGGAATCCGTCAGTATTACAGACTATGGGAGTGAATTGCTTAAGGGTAGTTTTTAATTTTGTTACGCATTTTCCTGTTGAACTATATTTAGTAGACTAATAAAAGTTTGTGGAATATAAATAAGTTCATATACAGGGCTACACAAAGAAAAATATTCATTGTCGTTTACGGTTTGTAATTGCTGCGAGTGAGTTTTAAGTTGCCTTTTAGCTTAATATGTGGTGTGTACAAAAATCTTCATATAACATACAGGGCTATACTGCACTATAAATAAAATATAGTAATATTTTTTTTCTTTTTATTGGAACTGGAGTTAAAACCACTTGTATTTCTGACATCTTCAAATCCAAGGATATTCTTAGCAGTTTGAATGAAACATTTATTTTCATCTCGCTGATTAATTTATGTATTTATTTTAATAATAAACTGAAATTTCCATTTTTTTTCTTTCTTTTTAGAAAAAAAAAGCATGCCAGTGCTTGGCTTTGATGTTATTATTTATCATTTTTAAATTATAATAACTGAAAATTATTAATAACTTGTTTCTCCCATTAGATTAAAATACATACCTGTTTCTGTAAAGTATCGTGCCATCATCATTAAAGTCCAGACTGTTATCTATGTATTTTACTTCTGATATGTAGGATATCATTATATTCAGTAATAAATTTGTTATGTGATAATATTTATTATATAGAGCAATATTTTGTTTTATTTCTGTAACTTGTATTTTCAAATAAAGGAAATTTAATAAAAAATTTCTGTTATCATTTGACTATAATTTTATTATAAATGATCTTTTCATGTATCTACTTGTGTTGTTTAAATAACAGAATGTATATTAAATAAGAAAATCCTCAAACCATTTTTTAATTAAAAAAAAGAGTTACAAAGAGAGTTTATTTAAATTTTACTATTGAAGTCTTTATTTTATTTTAATATGTATATAATGCTTCATAACAATACCTTTTTAATAAACAAGGAAAATATTAAAACAATATTGTAAAAATTCTCTTAAAAAATTAAATAAACATTTGGAATTAAAATAAATGCAATTTTTAAAAGTATTTCTTTAAAAGAAAGTCTATATCATAATTTTAAAAAATCAAAAATTTTCACTTTTTAATGTTTCATGATATGTTACTTATTTAATATCATTATGAATCCATTCAAGTCAAAAATAAACTTGAATTATCAGTAGAAGTTTGTTTTATAAAGCCATTATTTTTAAATTAGTCTTTAAAAAAAATAATAAAGATTTTTATTCATTCTTCAAACATGAAGGGTTTTCTTCATTCCAGAGTCGGTTTATTATCTCATTTATATATATATATATATATATATATAATTATAAATCAAATACTTAAAATGAAAGATAGCTTGAAAACAAATAGTTGACAATGAGCCACAAATTAGAAACAAATAGTTGATCATGGGCAGAATGACTGCAAATGTATGTGTCTTAATTAGGGTTGGGAGTGTTCAGGAAACAAAAGAGTGCATAATGTTGAAATGCGATACGTAAGAGATTATGTTTGAATAATTCTAAATTGGCCTTTTTGGTCTATTTATTAGATTATTCAATAAATACCTCTTTTAATGCAAGCACTGTATTTTATTATTTGTAGTGAAAGTGATATTATTTTCAGCATACAATTGGAGTTTCACCATAATATGCTGAAGCATGTTTGGGTACAATTGCTAGTTTGTTAAATCAATAAAGAATTGCCATGTTTTCCTAAAACTTTTCTGCCATTATTAGCATTAAAACTAATACCAATATGCTTAAAATTGTCAGATATGTTACGTTGATATATATTTTTATTTTATCAAGAAAACTGGATGAAAAAGAAGATTGTAACAGCACAGCACACCTAAAAAATGTATGATGAAGTGATATGTTAACCATATCTAGAATAATGACTACATTAATTTAAAATTCAGCGGATTACTATTTGCTTAAATAAACACCTTCATGAGATTAATAGCCAGATTTAATATTTTTGTTCCACGAATTAAACAAAAAGAAATAAGGATGTTTGTCAGCGGTATTTTTCACTGGAAGCAGAATTACTTATATAATTAAAATGCTTAAAAGCCTCAGGAATTAAACTAATAAATTAGTGATTTGTTAGATTTACATTGTTTTATTTTATCGTAAAAAATAATAATTTCCTTTAACAGTAATAACAAAATGTAATGACAATTAATTCATAAGATGAATATTTTGAGCTTGTAAACACGGACGTTCTCAGAAGGAAAAAAAAAGGGGGGGGGGGACAATATTTTGAAACACATATGCTAAGGTGCAGAGAATAAACTTGGGGCCCAGGAATAAAGTTTCCTAGTGCCCCTACATATGTATTCGGATGAAAGAGGAAAATTTTAGAACATAATTATTAAATATATTATTTTTAAATTAATTGTTATTTAATTTATGTGTTCAATGATTTTAATTAACTAATTTTGATTAGTATTTTTTAAATTAATTTCATTCTTAAATCAAATTAACATTTAATAAATAATTATACTATTTTTCATACATTTCCTATACTATACTATGAAATATACAATTTAAAAATAAATTTCATTAATACAGTATTGCAGTATACGGTGGGCCCCATTAACTGCTTTGTCAGGGCCCCACACAGCGTTGCACTGGCCCTGGGTGTGTATAAATTCTATATACAGTGCTGCATGAAAGAATTTGCATACATTACAGACTATATGGACAGACAACAATTGTTGAAAATAGATTTTTACTGAGTTATGTGCTTTTAAATTGTTCATTTAGATATCGTATTTCATAAAAACAAAATTTATTAATAATATTCTGTTAGTGTTGGAAAGTGTTTATTTGTATGATCCTTATACCAATGGCGCAACCAGGATTCTCATCTGGGAGGGGTTCTGAACCATTGTTACTGATAAAATAAACAATTTTGTTGATAACAATACATGACACGTAAAAACTGCCGTAACGAAAATCACAATCAATCATAATATATTTAGCATGTATGTGTTTTAAAACACAGCATTTTCAGAGGGAAAAAAAAAGCAATAGCAATGAAATATGTACTACTTTACTGCTATTGCTCTAACTTTTTATTTCATTAATTTTGTGTAGAATCCTATTATAAAGTCTTGAATGGTAAACATTTTATGCTGCTCATGCTTTCCTTTACTTTGGCTTTTACATATCACATTAATTTTTTTAACACAAGTGGTTTTCTATGCATTTTGTCAGTTTTTCAAATGCTCTGGAAGTTGATTTTAACACTGAAATCCCCCTCTTTTCACACAAAACTTTCTGACTGATGCAGGGACCGATTTACAAGTTTGGGAGTACCTGGGCACAGATGCTTTGGGAAGGGGGGGGGGGGGCTTGCACCGGTGCTTACAGTGGTTTTGAGTAAAAAAGTATGTATCACTAATAGCGGTAATTATTAAGATAACCACTACTGACTTAAATGATTTAGTGATATTTAATAATTTTTTTGGGTACTTCTCTATTATACCGTCGACCACTTTTCATAATAAAAAACTATCGCCAAAGAAACGGAAGAACGTTGTCATTGGAATATCAAAATAAATAAAATATAAGAATTTACGGACATAATTGTTATTTTAATTAATGAAATAACTAATAAGTCAGTAAAACATAATGAATAATACATGCAAATGTCAAATTAAAAACCACTTGATGACATAACAAACACGTATAATGCTTCTGACATCAAGTAAATGGGACTGCATTTTTGGCGTTTAATCTTAGAGTTGGCGATAGTTTTTGTTATGAAAAGTGGTCGATTCGATAATAGAGAAGTACCTTTTTTTTATACATTTTCTTCTTAATTTTTTAACAATAAAAGTTTTTATAACAGCTTCATAATCAATCTTTAGTGTTCTATCGCGTTAACGATTTTTCAAAATCGTTTCTGAAAGTGAAAGTATCTTAATAAAAAAACCTGTTAACAAAACCGAAAAAGTAAAAAATGGCCTTTTCATTGATTGACCTCAACTATCCAATGGAATTTTTTTTTTTTTTTTAAATAATGAAATGCAAGCAAGATATATATAAAAAAAATTTCCCATAGAATTAATATTAGCGAGCGAGTGTTGTTGCGCAAATGAAGTAGTTATTTTTAAATGAAAAAAATAAACAGGTTTTTCCATATTAATTTTGTGTTTTTATCGTGAAAACTTCCAGATTTTGACCAATCATTGAAAAATCTTCAGTAACATTTGGGGGGCCCTGGACCTGTGCCTCGAATGACCTGCTGTAAATCAGGCACTGGATTGATGTCACGACTAAAAGCATCTAGAAAATGGCATTTTTATGTAATCATTGAGGATTTAATTTTCCTGAATGAAAATGCAAGTTTCCATTTAAAAATAATGTTTTATCATCAGAAGAGGAAACTTCCCCTTCTGAAATTAACGTGCATTATCTATAAAGTAGAAACTTTATTTTCAAGCCATGAGAAATGGAATTCCACTAAATGTCATGTCATTTGGTTTCATTTTCTTTTTTTCAATATTGTTAGGAAAATGGTATATTTTTCTGTTAGCATCAAAGAAAATCTGCATTATCACTTATAAAACTAAAAGGCAGTTCAAACATATTATAATTAAGAAACCAAAAATAAGCTGCTATTGACATTTTATAAATGAAGAACTGTCTTTATGTTCAATTAATTTTTTATCGGGGGGGGGGGGTGGCTGAACCCACCATTTAAGATCCTTTTTGAACACTTAAATTTGGAAAGAAAAACAAAACTAAATTTTGTTTTGAGGAAAAGGGTGATCAGAGCCCTTCAGCCAAAAAAAAATGTTTCTTTTTGTCTTAGTGATTAATTATTTGACATTATTATTATTTCTTTTTTTGAAAATTATCAGAGAAAAATAAACTTTAGTTTATAAAATTTGAAAATTCAGATAACAGCAATTGCCTTGCTCCCATTGTGGGCACATGTGCATATAAAATGCTTTATTTCTATAAATTTACATGTAATGTAATAGACATTTTATTTACATGTAGACATACATTTCTGTAAATGTATGTCTATGCTAAGTTAGTGCTAATACTGATTAGAATGATTTTTTCTTTTAGTTCATATTTTTTATTTAAATCTTGATGGGAATTTTCTTATTTTGTATAATAAAGTAAACCTTATTTAATTACTTTTGTCAGTATTATTTTGCAACAAACTGATCTCCATATATTTTTATTTTTACCAGGGAAAATAAAATGTGCACAGAAATTGTGAGACCAGTACAGATACGGAATAGGGCTTCTGCATGCACTGTATATGGCTATATTTAATATGAAATTGGCTGCTCACTGAACCTTTCTTAGCCCAATACAACAATATCTCTTGTATCTATATCCCCTGTGTATTTCCCAAACCTTTAATAATAATAACGAAAGAAGCACGTTAAAAAAAATCACTTTTATATTATCTGCCTTCCGTTTTTTAAGTAAAAAAGAAATTAGCACAGGCATTAACCCACAAAATATTTGCATGTTCATTTCATTGCGAATGTAAACAAACAAACACTACCCCTCCCCCTCCATCCAAGCTGCAAAACTCACGCATGCGCAAAAATAAGTTTCTTCTCCTTACGCCAAATTCTTATGCCATAGTGTAAACGCAATATTTTCTACTCTTGGAGCAGAAAGACCCAACAGACCTGAAAGACCATATAGTGTAAACGCAGCATAAGAGTGACATTATACACTACCGACAGGCGACAGCGACAGCTCTTTCTAGGTTTTACTTTAATAATCATGGCTGCCGTATTGACTTTGGAAATGCAAGAATTATTATTACTTGTGATCATAGCATGGATGGGTTCCAGAAAGAAGCTATCGAAATCTTATTACGTGAAAGCGTAGTGCGCAATGACAATATTTCTTGTTTTATTCCTAAACTTTGGTTGAACATTTTGAAATAAACCCACATCGCTGGATTTTTATACAATTTATGTATTTATACCTTCTGTGAAAGTACAACAATTTATGTTTAAAATGTAATTTCATGTTATTATTTCGGGAGCACATTTAATACTTCTGTTACTCGGATTTTTTCTAGTAGGTGGCGCTACTACACAGCCTGTGATTTGACCTTGCTCATGTCATAAGGCATGAGTTGCTATGTGAATAATTTGTCAAGATGGAATAGACCGGGTGGCGGCAGCACAGACAATCACCTTATCGAGTTCACGGCTGAAATTCTAGAATTAGTTAAAACACGATTCGCATATTAAAACGCAATCGGTCTGCCAAGTCATATCTTGGTGAAAAACACGTGAAAACCCGATTTTAGCGGTTGACTCGTAGGTTTACCATTGTGTTTTCCTGCACTCAGTTCTCCATGTTATCATACTTTTGGGTGCAGGAAAACACAATGGTAAACCTACGAGTCAACCGCTAAAATCGGGTTTTCACGTGTTTTCCACCAAGATATGACTTGGCAGACCGATTGCGTTTTAATATGCGAATCGAGTTTTAACTAATTCTAGAATTTCAGCCGTGAATTCGATGAGGTGATTGTTTGTGCTGCCGCCTCCCGGTCTAGAAGCTTTTTGTTTTTAAGTGTAATTGTTACTTAATATCTTATTCTGAAGATGGTCATAGAAGTTGACCGAAACGTCAATTTGATGTAATTTTATAGTATAATTTTACATAAATATTTATACACCATGCAGTAAAAACGTGTGTTTACTATACACAAAATTTTTTATACAATATCAATGTTTTGATGGTGTAACGGTCCAGCTCAATCATTAACATTGGTAAATGCAAATTTTAAACTCTGTATATAATTCCCAAGCTACTTCACCGAATGACTTCCCATCTAAGATCCTAAGGAAATATGTACGGGAGAATCTGAATATGATGCCAAAATTAGGTGCCAGAGTTGAACATATTAAAGTTCGGCATTAAGTCTATACGTAGAAGTGTAAGCAGACTTTGTAAGCAAAATTTATGTGTAACGCTAATTAGTAGATGATATTACTAACAGATTTGTATCAAACCTATTTTTATGCGATGATTTGAGGCACAGTTATTTTTGAGAGTATTGGGCTTTATTCTTTCCACAATGTTTTCTGAACCACACAGCTAAACTTTATATATTAATCTACGTTAAAATAAATTCAAGAATTGGTGCTTTTTTTACAATACCTCACACCAAAAATATCTCACAGATAAATCATTATGCATAAAAGAGTGTTTTTCCGTTTGTATCAGCTGTGATACATTTTACAGAATTCCTGTCACCTCGCTAGCTGCTTACAAAAGCAAGTACCGAGTGATGTAATTTAAAGATTTAAACTCAAAAATACATATGTTCATGTGTCCCTTATTTAAATATTACACATCCTACTCTATGAATGTTTTTCTATGTAAAATATAAATAATGGATACTTAAACTTAGGCGATTAGTTAAATCTTACATATTGTTTGTTAACAACGAAGTTGTTAACATTTAAACACACTACGAAAAGTGTTCGCCATTGTTTGTGTAGAGGAGTATGTTACCTCTTTTATTTTGAATCACTATTACTCATCTAGAAAGTGTCCAGCTATGAAATTACTTATTACTATTAATATTTTTTAAATATTTCATAAAGTTAAATCCAGAATCAAAATATTCCATTTCCAAATTACTAATACGAAAAAAATTAAGGAAATGGCCTATTAAAAATAAATATTTGTCAATGACAGCCTTTTGTGAATGTGTATTTAAGAGTAGATAAATTAAGAATACGTATTAAGTTTCCGAAAAACAAGAAACTTGAATTTTATCATGGAAATGACATTTTCTGTTTCTAGCACGTCACAAGGCCATAACTAAACGGGAGCAGGGGGGCTGAGCCCCTCCTTGAAACTTCTGGAACTCCCTGTGGGCTTCATAGTCTTTGAACACAAATAACATTATTTATTACATTTAAGAACTTTAAAACTTTATAATCAAAAGTTTATGACTTGCTTTCTACTTCTGTCTATATTTATGTATCTTTAAAATAGAGGGGGAAAGACAAGTTGTGAATTAGCCCCATCAAAAAATTTCAAAACGCCCTCTGACTTTACCAACTGGTTACCAAACTTAGCCAAGGCGTTAGGGACTGATTTTCCTCGTAGTCCCGGGTTGGCAAGAGGCTCCAAAATGTTCCTACTAGAATACTCTCACGAAAAAAAATTAAAGAATTGCTCATTAAAAATAAATATTTGTGAATGTGTATCTAAGAGTAGATAAATTAAGAATAGCTAATTACTTAAGTTTCCGGAAACTTAAGTAATAAGCTATTCTCAATTGCTTAGATGCTTTTTTATCATGGAAATGACATTTTCTCTTTCTAGCACGTCATCTGAGTGAGACCGAACCCAACCAAAACAACAGGCTGCCGCACTATGCATTCAGACAGCTAAAGTCCCGCAATACTCTTTTCATGCATCTGCATTCGTGCTTTTCCTATATTACGAAAAGAGAATCATGTGATTCAAGCGGTT
The DNA here is from genome assembly GCA_963931845.1 of Maratus michaelseni. Classification (NCBI taxonomy): domain Eukaryota; kingdom Metazoa; phylum Arthropoda; class Arachnida; order Araneae; family Salticidae; genus Maratus; species Maratus michaelseni. The sequence goes on along the minus strand of OZ007597.1, from coordinate 215,367,155 downwards.
CAAAAAGAGGCAAACGTGTATTGCAGTGTGGTTTTTTTTTTTTAGTCTCAAGAGAGGTTTTTAACTAAGTATAGAGGGAAATAAATTAGAAAAAAAAAAGACCAAATGAACATACTTTTAATATTTTCTGTGTGTTAAATAAAATTTAAGAAATGTTTCAACGGAAATATAAAATTTCTTATTTCTTTTATATGTATTGTATTGTATTTTGAAGAGCATATGATAATTTAGTCTGCTAGTAATTATTAATTAAAAAAACTTTGCATAGTGTAAATTAAGTGACATTACTAATTAAATATTACCCGACTACGACGCCTTCGAACCCCCCACCGCAAAATACCCAGATATTCAACTATTTTGGATCCTTGATCTAGAGTTCACCACATTGTTTTTACCTCTACTCTTATCAGTTTTAGTAATTGTGTAATAATTAATATATATATATATATATATATATATGGCTCTGTATAGTCTTTTTTATTAAATATATATATTTAAACTAGTAGTCATACCACCCCCTTTTTTAACAGTCCTACCCCATGCTGTTTTTGAACTAGTGCTTATCTTTATCCGTAAATATCAATTTTACTTTTAATTTACTAAGTTGTATTTATAGTACAGCTATACTGCTTTTTATCTTAACTTATTTGATCTATCCTCATTTTCTATTTCTACTACTTTATTTATATTAATTTTATTATTATTATTATCATCATTTACTAGCATCAATTTATTCCCTTTTAAACATTTCTTATTTTACTTAACTTCTTATGTAGTTTAAAACTACACTGCTCAAAACAATTAAAGGATATTTAAAGTTTTATATAAAATAAAGATATAAACGAAATTTTTTTTTGCCGAAAATAGAAGAAGAGAATCACAAATGCAAATTTTTCTGGTTTTCAAACTGTGGAGTATGCAAATTTTGAGTTCGACGTCAAAAACGTCGCTTCAGCGGCAGCGAATGAAATTTGACTTTCAACTGGATAAAAGAGAATGAAGACAAGGATGATCGGCATTCAGTGATTGCTTTGTTTCGATGAGTACGATGTCTCAGCGAAGTCATTTGACAGATTCAGAAGCTTGGAGAATTGTTGGTAGGTTAGAAGGGGGCCAAACTCAAGCCGAAGTAGCGCAAGCCATTGGAGTGTCACAAAGTGTCATTTCCAGGATCTGGAACCTTTTTTTGGAGAGTGGATGTGCAGGCCGAAGACCAGGGCAAGGTCGTAGACGGGCAACAACGCCCAATGAAGATCGGTATTTAGCGTTAACAGCTCGGAGACACCGAAACATGAACGCTATTCTTCTCCAACAACACCTTCGCTCGGCTACAGGCACCACGATTTCAACTCAGACTGTCCGAAACCGGCTCCATGCTGTAGGTCTGTATGCTCGCCGACCGATGGTATGTGTTAGATTAACATCAAGGCATCGTCGCGACCGCAGGGAGTGGGCAACCGAGCATGTCAACTGGAGGAGAAATGAATGGAGCAATATTCTGTTTTCTGACGAGTCCCGTTTTTCTGTGCATCCGGATAATAGGCGTATTTTCATCTGGAGGGACCGTGGCAGTAGGAATAATCCTGCGTTCGTGCACGAAAGTGTCAGATTTGGCGGTGGAGGAGTGTTGGTGTATGGTGGCATCTCCATTGACGGGCGCACTGACCTCTACATCATTCGAGATGGAGCTCTGACTGGTCGCCGATATAGGGATGAGATCCTCAGACCTATTGTAGTCCCTTACGCTGCAGCAATCGGAGATAACTTCATTTTAATGGACGATAACTGCAGGTCACATCGTGCAAACCTGGTGGAGGATTTCCTTTTCGAGGAAGGAATCGTTCGAATGGAATGGCCAGCGTGTTCTCCAGACATGAATCCAATCGAGCACGTTTGGGACGCTTAGGAAGACGAGTTTCTGGCCGCCAACAACCCCCACAAACTCTCCAAGAACTGGAAAGAGCTCTTCTGGAAGAGTGGGGCAGAATACCCCAACTCGTCATTAATAGCCTCATTGAGTCCATGCCTCAAAGGTGTTCAACGTTGCTGGCCGCCCGTGGATACCATACCCCCTACTGAAAATGATTTTCTTTGAAGAAAACACCTTTTCTTATTCTTTTTTTCTCATATGCACAAATTGTGTTTTTTTCCTTTTGTACACAAATGCGCAATAAAATGCATTTTTTTCTGCCAAACATGTGTAATTTATTCTCATATAACCTACTATGTCTGTCGACCATGTATCAATCAGCTAAAAAGTTTCCCAGATACAAAATCCACCTAAAACTGCAATATCCTTTAATTGTTTTGAGCAGTGTACAATCTATATCATTTCCCCATTGGATCAATATTTAATAAGACATCATATCCATAGACTGGGCGTTAAGTTCGTCTCAAATAGGAAGCCCCTCAAAGCTACTTCACTGTTCAAGCACTGTTCACTAGTTGTGTTTATAATGTACAGTTTCTGTTATTCTTGCGGTATTGCACAATACTATAGCTAGTACAGTGATTGTCATTAGTGAGTAATCCAGTACGCTACGGGTATACAGTCTAAAGAACATCCATAGATTCATCTTATCCTGCCTTCACAATCCCCCCTTAGTTTCGAAATCGTTAAAGGGCTACTTTTGCCAGTAGATGGTGCCAAAACCCACCGTAAATAATGCTTAGTAAAGGTTATTTTTATACATGAAAATACAAAAAACTTCGCACTACATAAGTTATAAAAGGTATGTATAATACATGTATATTTTGCCTCGGCGTTTTTTACACTACAAACGAAAAAACTGAAAGACTTAAAGAAAATATAAATAAAAGCAATTTAAGCAATTAAAATTATCTTAAGTAACAAACTACTATAACATTCAAAACAAAAATTAAAAGTTAATTTCTACGTTTATATACATTTAAATTCTTCATTACTTGAAACATTGAGAATTCTGACCGTGAAAAGGACCGTACACAGTAAAAAAAATTTTAAATAATATTTACCAGTTTCACAATATTTAGAAAATAAGAAAAACTTTTTCAAAAATATTATACTGTACTCATGTCAGGATAACTTTTCAGAAAGTTAATTATTTTTGCACCCATACTTTCGTTAGAAAATATAGATAGATAAATTAGATTCCGGACGACTTTTGATAATTTTAAACATTAGAAGTACTGGAAATAGGAAAAATATACCTAATTACAAGTTACATTATGTTTACAAAGTATAAAAAAAATAAACAGGGAAAATAATAAAATCAAATACACTTGAATTTTGGATAAAGCCATAGTATAAAAATATATAATAAAAATTTAAATATATCTACATGTTTCGCAATATTAAGAAAATAAGTAAGTATATTTTCCCCCAATATCCGGCAATTAACTCATATCAAACAACTTTCTCAGAACAATGATTATTTTGGCACGATTCTTAATTATTTAGAAAATATAGATATGTGTACACTGCCATAAGTTTAACTAACAGTTGTTGGTGTTAACCTGAAATATACAAAGAAATAGAAAAATAACAATATTAGATTTTACATTATGTTTAGAAAATACAAAATAAAAGAAAATTTAAAATTAAATATTCGAATTCTGTAAGTCATGGTACAAAAGGATATGAATGAAAGACAGGTATAACAGTTTTTCGCAAGTTAAATTGTCTTCACTTATTTTTAATTATCCTGCTAATACTTTTCCCGAGTTGTGAGCAAAACCGCTGCATCCATATATTCCCGGTTTTCTTTCCCTCATTTAGTCAGGCACTTCGCATTTTACGCAAGCTTCAGTGTACAGCTGCATGCGGAGAGTTTTGCTTCTGACTTTTTTTTTTTGGCAAATTGCTTTATTTAAATTTTTCGGCAAATGTGTGACGTGACGTAATATATGAACATGAACTGGTTGTATATATTGTGTTTAAAATGACGTGTATCTCGGCGGGGGTGATGACATTTAGCCAGAAATTATCTTTTATATTTTAGAAATCCTATGGTATTTCACCGTCTAATGCAACATGTGGCTATAGGGCAGTTGCGAGGCTAACGAAAAAGAAAGGCTACCACGGTGCTTTATACATATCTTTTTTTACAGACCGCGGGAGTCACGTGATGCTGGAATGCACCAATGAAGGTGCGCGAAAAGAGCTTCACGTCACTCTAGCGGTCTGTAAAAAAGATAAGTGGAATGTACCGCGGTAGCCTGTCTTTTTCGTTAGCCTCGGAGCAGTTGCAATTGACGTCATGTTGGAGGCCACACACTACAAATAGGCAGTTCTGATTGGTGGAAGTACCCTGACCTCCAAGTGAAGTACAATGGTTGATCAGCTGATTGCAACTTCTCTATTAAATCAAGATTATGAATATGTTTGTTGTATTGTTTTAACATTCAACGTTTTTAAGTTTCAACATCAAAGACCTGATGTGATTTTAAATAAAATTCAGAAAAGCTAATGCTGTCTTGAACTGTCTAATCGGATGGTGCAATGACACATTCCACTGCTTTACTCTTCTCTGGTCCGAGTTTAAGTCATCTTAACCTCTAAATGATAAAAATAAAAAGATATTTACATATCTAAAATATTAACTGAATAAACAAGCTTTTTTCGTCAATAACCCGCAATCAACATATATCAAAATAATGTTACCAGAACTTAGAATATTTTTACACTATCCTTAATTATTTAAAAAATATAGATATTTGTACATTATGGATGAATTTGAGTAATTTCAGGTGTTACTCATAATTTTTTTAAATGATGGGAAAGAATTTTGCACATATCAATTAGCATATATTTATTTTATGCACGTTTATGTCACATTCTCATAATGGGCTTTTATTAATTTTGGATAGATCAGTTTAAAATAGTTTTAACGTTTCCGATTGAATTTAGGATTGGTACAGTCTGCTCCATAAAGTCTAAAATTATGGGAATCAGATTGACAAATTGGGGTTTGTGACAAGACAATCCAGAAATCATTCCTAAAATAAGTTTCAACTATTTATTCCTTAAATCTAATTTTGAAGGAAATTCATAAAAAGAAACTCCAGGATTTTTTAAAAAAGTGAATAGGAAATGCCGTATGGAACACAGCAATGAATCATTTTCTACTAAACAAGTAATATAAAAATAAATTTTTTTAAGTCAATTCCTACTTAGGTCAACAAAGAAAAATGTTATTTTAGTTACTTTTTATTAAATAATTACAATTAATATAAATATGTATATACATAGGACAGAATCACAATATTAAGTGGCAAAATAAAAAGTGAATTTCCTTTTGAGCATTTGAATTTGAATTTTGCTTTTTAATCATAAATATATAAAATAAACCCGTGCAGCATTAATGTCCCACGTTATTTTTATTGAACCTTTTTTTTAATAATCATCGTTGTGGTATTTTATTTTTGTGGCATCACTAATTTGAGGAAAATCTTTCATTTCATTTATGAAAACAATGGGAGACATTTTTTTCTCCCATATAAAACTAAAAGTAATTAATTTAATTTAATTAATGAATTAATATTTGAAAAAACTGTATTAACATTCAGTGTTATCCACTACAAGTTTAAAAAAAATATATTTGAACTTGAGTGGCTGAATACAAAGTATTTTATTAACGATTAAAATTTTGAACAAGATATATAAATATATAGAGAGTGTGAGCTAATAGTAGTAATTGAAAAATAAATAAATGAGTTTTCATTTAAGGCTGTTCTCAAATTCAAACAGGCTACTTTCTGACACATTTTTTAATTAATTTTTGTTCCCAAATGCATGAAATTGGCAGGTGTTTTTATTCAGAAACAGAGAAACTATGTAATCGAAACACGTTTTCCATATTTTAGAAAAAGTAGAAGATCTTTAAGGAAATACTGTCAAAGTATTGAACCGAATTACCGACGCGGACGCCCGAGAAATCCGATAAACGTGTCGTTAAGTGACTGGAATCGCTTATAACTCTATAAGTAATCTATTTATCAAAAAATGGAAAACTCCTTTCAATCCCAAGTCACTTCCATAGTCAAGCTTGCCAGTTGTATGCCTTTTAAACTAAAAAAAAAAAAAAAAAAAAAAAAAAAAACACACACAAGAGCGCAATGAAAAGATAAGGAAATTCTGCTTTAGCCACGGTGGGTAAAATTATCATCTAAAGTTCTCCGGAGGGAAAATCTGATTCCGAGAGAATAAAGGGATTTTGACTTTTTGGTACGGCCGTATTGGGTGAATCGAGTTTGGCCGTGGAACACCAATGCTTGTTTGTACTGCCGATGGCTTTGATATGAAATGTGCAATTGTTTTTTTTTTAGGTGCGTTCGTAATTATATAAATACGAAGCACCTATAATCGTCGTCTAGTCCGTCCGTCCGTCTGTAACGCATATAACAGCGCAAAAACTACGCAACCGAATGGTTTGAAATTTAATATATATAATCGTTGCAGAATTTTGTCGAGTCATTTCAAATTTTATGAAAATCAAATCAAAACTAAAAAAGATATTAATAAAAGTTTTCTTTATTCCATTAATCTTATCATACGTAATCTATATGATAAAAGCGCAAGTCATGTGACTGAGGAAGACAAATACGGGCTAACCACATCTTTTTTCGATATGCCAAGCGGCCATTTTCATTCAAAAATATTTTTTTTTAATAAAATTGCGTTAAGGTTACATTTTTTGAAAGAGCGTACAAAAAAATTGTTTGCTTGAGAGATGAGTTACATTTAAAAATGTAGAGATTTTGAGATAACTTCAGTGAAAATTAGGTTAACAGCCGAATGTCTCAATCCATTAAAGTAAATAAACAAAATATTCATTCATCGTGAGTCATAGAAATATTAACCATGGAGGTAATCATTCGCAAAGCAAGATCTCCATAGTAAATTTACATCTCTGTCTGGTGTCGAGGGGAAAAAATTGCATCTGTAAACATGGCATACGTAATAAGAAAAAAAAAAGGCATCCTCATTTCGTTCATAGCAGACGATATAATTCATTTCACTGAAAGAATAACGATGATTTTTTTACATTGTAAAACTAGTTATAGCACGAAACGAACGCACCTCATTTGTCACGTTTGACGTACAATTTCAAACTTGTTTTTTAATTCTGGCAGTGCGTACTATACCAAACAAGTGTTACATCTCTAATAAACTGTTACACTGCACCCAAAAGTATGTAGAAGTGTTTGTATTTGTGTTGTGTACTTGCAGTTAAATAGACTGAAGAATTGTATAAACGCTGTATGTCAAGTTTCTTTCTTTTTTTTAAGCATTGGATATATACAGTCGAACTCGGTTAGTACGAGTAGCAAGGGCAATTATAAAAGTTCTCGTATTAACCGTTACTCGTAATACTGGTGAAGATAATAAAAATCTAAAAAACACAACATAATTAAACTAATTACTGCTGTTAATTGATTTATTTATCTCAATGCTAAAATGACCTTAATGTCATAAAATTAACATAAAATATTCAATCGTTCCTTTGTGAGTGTCATTTTTTGGAATAAAATCGCAGTATTCGAGTCAAAGATTCTAAAGGTCTAATAAGTCCAAAGGACATGAACAACGTATATTATTGCAAATTATCACTTCACTTTTTCCCATACAAACTCTGAAATAGCCCAATAAGAGACATGAAAAGGCTGGTTAATATGGATCAGAGTTTGGACTTTAAGAAATGAACAAATAAAGATTTTCTTCTACGCTTCTTCGTTTCCATAGTTTAGTTGTAAATCTTACAGAGTCGGCGGGATTCAAAACGTCTTTATCTCTCTTTTTTTTTAGGTGCGTTCGCAATTATATAAATAAGTAGCAGCTATAGTCGTCGTCTGGTCCGTCCGCCCGTCCGCATATAACAGCTCAAAAACTAACCACCCGAATGATTTGAAATTTAATATATATTATTGTGCAGAATTTTGACGAATCATTTCAAATTTTATGAAAATTGAATCAAAGCTTAAAAAGATATTAATAAAGGTTTTCTTTGTTCTATTAACCCTTTCCGGCGCGAAGTAAGTTTGTTTTTAAAATGATGAAATTATCGACTGACACCAGAATTTACAAAAGAATTTATTAGAAAATATAAACTTTCTTATTTTTCTGTAGTTTATAAAAGGAAAAATTTAATTAAATGTTCTTGGTGCCGTTTGTCAGTTTTGGAATTATAATTAGGTCTCCTTTTTTGTGGACACCGCCCGCTAAAGTGTTAAATCCTATCGTACGTAATCTATATAATAAAAGCACAAGTCATGGCTGAGGAAAACAAATACGGGTTAACTACTTCTTTTTTCATATGCCTGGCGGCCATTTTTATTCAAAATTATTTTTTCGAATAAAAATGCATAAAAGTTACATTTTTAGAAAAATCGTTCAAAAAAATTGTTTGCTTGAGAGATGAGTTACATTAAAAAATGCATAGATTCTGAGATAACTTCGGTGGAAATTATGTCAACAGCCGAATATCTCGATCCATTAGAGCAAATGAACACAGGAGATTCGTTCATCGTGAGTCATGAAAATTCTAAACCATGGAGGTAATCATTCGCAAAGCAAAATCTCCATGGTAAATTTTGCAGCGCTGTCTGGTGTAGAGAAAAAAATCGCATTTGTAAACGTGGTATACGTAATAAGACAAAAAAGCATGCCCATTTAGCCCATAGCAGACGATATATTTTCTTGGGGTGCGAGCAGTTAGTCTATTTCAACGTTGAAATTCTGTCTGGAACAACCAAAACCATTACATTTTGGCTCACAGACAGTCGTAATGTAGAAATATTATGGCTAAGAGAGAGCACTGTTCGATAAGAAATAGATTTAATTCCTAATTATACTACTCTACTTTTCACCAAGCTTACATTTAAATGAACAGATATTTTACTGGCATTAGCCATGTTCCTGCTTTTGTCTCTCGTAAAAATCGTGAAAATCTTAATCTACTTTAAATGATGAAACATTCTTAACGTGCAAATTGCTCGTTTTAACCGTGTCCTCGTTTTAGCTGTGCTTCTATTAAACGAGTTCATCTGCACTTAGAATAGTATAACCCGTTTTAGGTGCGTTCGTAATTGTATAAATATGTAGAACCTATAGTCGTCGTCTTATCCATCCGTCAGTCCGCATATAACAGCACAAAAACTACCCAACCGAATGGTTTGAAATTTAATATATATAATCGTCGCAGAATTTTGTCGAGTCATTTCAAATTTTATGAAAATTGAAACAAAACTTAAAAAAGGATATTAATAAAAGTTTTTTTCATTCTATTAAATCCTATCATACGTATTTAATTCAATGGCATCCCATGATAGGTAATGACTCTAAGTTGCCATTGTGATTACGTCCCATTTAAGATGGAGTCCTATTAATTCCGTATCACTGAATTTAAAACCGAATTTGTATACTAAAATTGTAAAATTTAAGCAATCCTATAATCTACAGACATCATTTTGGATAGATGTTTCCGGAGAAATAGATATTAAATGGAAAAAAAGTCTAAATATGGGTTTAAAGTTCTGAAATTATCGAAGCTAAGCTTAAGTTTCCCATTTGAATTTTCAGTAAATGTCAACAAAAGATAAAATTTTACCAACTTAAAATGTACTTATTTTATTATGCAACGTAATCATATCATAATAACAGACGATATAATACATTTAACTTAAATAATAACGATGATTTTTTTTACATTGTCTCGTATTGGATATTTGCGCATAGTTTTATTTGAATGTAACAGAATTGTAATTAATTGTTTTTAGAAGTGCATTGAAACTTAATTTCATAAAATAAAATGAATATCTATAATATGAAAATCTGCACATAAAATATATTTTGTATTCATGCATTTTTGCATAAGAGTGCAACAACCATTGCACCAAAATTTGAATATTTATAAAACTAGTTATAGTCCGAACGCACCTCATTTGTCACGTTTGACGTACAATGTTCAAATTTGTTTTAGCCGTGTCTTCGTTTTAGCCGTGCTCGTATTAAACGAGTTCATTTGTACTTAGAATGGTATAAACCTTTTTTAAATTACTGTTTTCCTTGTCTATGAATGTTTTTCTATTTTTAAATTTTAGAGTTATACTTAAAAGACTACCTGCTTGCAATGTGCCGTGCAATGATTAAAGGTTAATTTAAAATTGGTAAGAGTAAATTTTAAACTCTGTATAATTCCTAAAGTACTTGACCGAATGACTTCCCGTCTAGTAGCCTAGGGAAATATTTAACGGACAGTCTAAATATAATGCCCAAATTACGTGTTAGTGTTGAACATATTAAAGTTTGGCATAAAGTCTATAAGTAGACGTGTAAACAGACATTTTTAGAAAAAAATATGTACAGCGCTAATTAGTAGATGCTGTTATTAAAAGAGTTGTATGAAACACATTTTTATGCGAAGATTTGTGGCAGAGTCATTATGGGGAATAGTGCTTTATTCTTTCCACTATGTTTCTTGAAGTATACAGCTGAACCGTACATAATAATCTACGTTGAAATAAACTCAAGAATTAGTGATTTTTAAACAATAGCTCACACCAGAAATATCTCACAGATAAATCATAAAATAAAAATGAGTGTTTTTCTAATGATGTTTTCTCTCATGTGTGGTATGTCTCATGTCATTTTGCTAGCTCCTTACAAAAGCAGCAATTGATGTAATTTAAATCAAGAAAGATATCGATTTATGTTTTTGTAAAATTAACACACTTCCTTTTGCCTTCTCTATGAATGTTTTTCTGGATATTTAGGCGATCAGTTAAATCTTACAAATTGTTTGCTGACAACGAAGATGTTTACATTTCAACTCATTTCGAAAAGTGATCGCCATTGCTTGTGTATAGGCGTATGTTACCTGCTTTATTCTGAATTACTATTACTCATGTAGAAACTATCCAGCTATGAAATTACTTATTATTATTTTTGGAATTTGTTATGGTATTTACATGTTTTTTCATGTAAATTATACACAAGGGACATTTAGGCGATCAGTTAAATCTTACATATTGTTTGCTGACAACGAAGATGTTTACATTTCAACTTACTTAGAAAAGTGTTCGGTATTGCTTGTGTAGCGTTGTGTGTGCTTGTTACCTGTTTTATTCTGAATCACTATTACTCATCTAGAAAGTGTCCAGCTATGAAATTACTTATAATTATTTTTGGAATTTTTTAAAATATTTCATCACGTTAAATCCAGAATCAAAATGTTCCTAGAATACTCTCACGAAACAAATTAAAGAATTGCTCATTAAAAATAAATATTTGTGAATGTGTATCTAAAATTAGATAAATTAAGGATAGCTTATTATTTAAGTTTCCGGAAAATAAGATGCTTTTTTATCATGGAAATGATATTTTCTCTTTCTAGAGACGTCACAGGACCGTAACCAGACTGGAGCAGGGAAGGCTGAGCCCCTCCTAGAAACTTCTTGAGCCCCCTCTGGACTTCATAATCTTTCAATACAAATAACATTAGTTATTACATTTAAGAATTTTAAAACTTTAGAATCAAAAGTTTATGACTTTATTTCTACTTCTGTCTATATATATATATATGTGTGTAAAATAGAGGGGAAAAGACAAGTTGTGAATTAGCCCATCAAAAATTTCAAAGCCCCCTCTGACTTTACCAACTGGTTACCAACCTAAGCCAAGGCGTCAAGGACTGATTTTCCTCGTAGTCCCGGGTTGGCAAGAGGCTCCTCCCGCTCACCGGGGCCGATGAACTAGTTGTTTCCTCCCTCCCTAGGACTCCACGATCGGAAACCGCGGCTAAGCAAGGGTCGTTGCGGAAGCTCGACATATGGCCGAGGACCCAGTTCCCCTCATGGAGTTCCGGCTACGGAGCCGTCGGGGGACTCTTGCGATTCACCAGGTGTCTTCGCGGAGGTTCCTCTGATATTTGGATCCACCGCGTATCGTAACGACCTTTGTCGTCACCTCCTGGGCTCAATCGGAGTGAAGCGCAAGTGGCAGTGCTCCGACCGGTCGTAGCACTTACGGGAGGCCTCTCCTTGTCGAGCACATTATAGGTCCCTCAGGATCTGGGTGCAACGGTTGACATGCGTGACGGGTGCCACTCTGGCGCCTGAACTAAAATGGTTCCCAAAACAGAACTGTTAAAAGTACCGTTAATTCCTTATACGCAGATATTTTCCTGCTTTGGGAATAAAAAAACGAATGTTTGCTTTCAATAATTTCATAAATTACTTTTATGCCATTTTAATTTTAAAACTGACACCGGAAAAGTAAAAGAATAACGTTATAAAGATATTTACGGTTAATTTTCTACCCTATTTCTTAATTTTTTTCATCTATCTTTACATTCATTTTTCATGTAGTTAATACTACATCTTAACTTTTCCTAACGGCTCAATTTTTACAAGACACCATACTCACTTATAGCCTGGGCATGGGCATTAAGTTGATTGCAACTCGGAAACCCCTTAACCGACATCAACTGTTCGGCATGTTGAAGGTTGTTCTATTCATTCATATGTCATTTCTATATCACGTCCGTCGACTGCTGACTTTGTGAAGAATTCGACGCATAGTAAATATATTTATAAAAAGAATGCTGTATTGGACACTGAAGAACACGAACACACACATGACATTTCGGAATCGTCTGTCTTCACAGACAAAGGTGCATATATAATAAAGTGAAAACACTCCCGTTTTAGGAGATGGCACAAAGTAATGCCACTGTAGTTACAGTGGTTGCGATAAGAACTAAAGTGGGCGTGGAGGCTCAACGCTCAGATCACGGAGAAAGAACCTGGAGGGGAAACTAGAATAGGCGAGGATATCGAAAATGCAAGTCAGATTTTTTTAACGAAAGAGGGCGCTGTAAAATTTTGGCGGCTGTCTTTAATCAGAATCTCATTAGATTACATGTTAAATTCTGAAAGTATTTTACTCGATTATTTTTAATTATAGCAATTATATGTCATAAATTTAAGATGGGGTATAAATGTTTTAGTCCGGGATGTAAATCGGGCTATGATGATGAGATAAAAAAAAAGAAAAATCGAAGGGGAAAAAAATTTAAGTATGTTTAGAACTCCAAAGGTGAGTGCTTTATATTATACTTTAATATATTATACTAAAAAGTATTTGGGGGCTTCATTCAGAAGCGCAAATGCAAGAACTCATTTAAATATACATATATATTTGCCTCTCTCATAAGTGTAATTTAAAAATTTAATTTCATTACTTGGCTGTTCAATTAAATCAAAAAATTTTATTGATTGTAAATTAGGAAAAAGAACTAATTTAAATAACAAATTTAATATTCACAAAGAAAAATATTTAAGTATATATTGTTTTTAATAACTGTATAATTTTCAAATTGTAAGGTAAGTATATGTTACCTCCCAGGTAGCACAGCAATATCGGCCTATATCGGGAACAACGATTTCGCAATATCGGCCAATATCGGTAAACACCGGACCGGCCGATATTGCATGGCTAGCTTTTTTTCCAATATCGGCCTATATCGGGACCCAATATTGACCGATATCGGTGAACACCGGACCGGCCGATATCGGTCAACCCCGGACCGACCGATATCGATGAACCCCGGACCGACCGATATCGGTGAACGCCGGACCGGCCGATATCGGTCAACCCCGGACCGACCGATATCGATGAACGTCGGACCGACCGATATTGGCCAAAACTGGATTCAGAACTATAAAATGGCAAATCTTTTTTTTTTCTCATATAGGGAGATATTGATTACCAGTCTTAGCAAAATATTAGAAATCAATAACTCTTTACATTAGGAAAAAAAAGGTTTACCATTTTATATTGGTGAGTCCAGCTTTGAATTAGCTAATCCATGTATATATAAGCATTTAAAATGCCACATAGATTAACTGTTCTGTTAAACGCCTCAGTTTTTATTATTATATCCATTAGATATAGTTGTGATATTAAAGATTATGAATGAAAGAATACTAAAAAAGTATTTTATTAAATTTAATATTAATAAAATAATTTATTCAAAATTTTATAATAGCTACATTTTGATGTTTTTCTTCTTTATTTTCAGTTTCAGTGTTCTATGTGAAAACATTAAAATGTAAAAAGATAATGAAATGTTACTTTTCTCATTAAAAATAAAAAATCATATTATATCCATAGTAATAATTTGAATTTGTGCAAGTGGTGTAAGATTGAAAATTGTAACATACAGCATTTTTTTTTTTTTGCCATATTACCAATTTTTTATAAATTTTTTTCACATAATCAATAGAAATATTTAACCATTATTAAAAATTTAAGAAAAATAACATGTTGCTGTAGGGATTTATTCTTTTCTGCTCTTACCATAAATATAGATCTTCAGATTTATTTAATTGTATTTATATAAACTAAAAAAAAAAATCTTCTGGCAAAATTTAGTTGAAAACAATTCGTTAAATTACTTATGCAAAAATCCACCTGTTGTATAACTTTTAAAATTGAATTACTTTTTATTAAAAATTATCAAAAATCAATACAAAAATCTATTAATTTAAACTTTTTTCTTTGAAAAAAAAAATTATATCTTATTTTTAGGACTTTTTTCATTTTGAATCAGAGACTCGTGTATACAACTAGTGGATAAACACTCGGTTGGAATTCTATATTATTCAGTGAATATTCTATTTTTCATTAAATTTTTATATGTTTTAATTAAAATTACTTTTTAATGGCAATTTTAAATAGAAAGTGCAACTGAAATCACCATTTAAACAGTCAATAATATTTTGCAAAGGCATTAAACAAAGTCAGGAAAGCTATTCTTTTCTCGAAATTATGTACAATTAATGCATTTGAAATAGAAATTTAAAAAGAGCTTAGCTTTCAAATATCACAATTATTTATGTATGTTTTACTAAAATTCCAATTTTAATTGGATTTTATGAATTGTTTCACAAAGCCTTTAAAATTAATTTTTAATGATTTTAAAGATTTGTAAATTTATTTTATAAATAGTATTCTATTAAAATATCTGAAACATGGAACACTTGTTTTAAAAGTGCTAAAACAGAACTAAATTATTATAAATAAATAAAACTTCATAAAAATTGAGTCATTTGAGCCAAGTGGCAAAGCAAGACACTTTGCCTTTACCTTATATGACAACTTTCCCTCTGCTTTTCTTTTCTGGAGAATGATTGGCGTTAGGCTTAAGGGGACTCTTCACTGACACTAAAACACCTGCTCGCTAATGTTAAACCTATGGGCAGGTTCTTTTCTAATTTCTCGTTTAAATATGAACTCCTTTTTTTTTGCATAAGATAGCTGAGGTTAATCTCAACTATCCAATGCAAAAAAAAAAAAAAAAAAAAAAAAAAAAATTCAAATTTAAACAGGAAATTAGAAAAGAACCTGCCCATAGCTTTAACAAGCTAGCAAGTGTTTTTGAATCATTGAACAGTCCCCATTAATGTCTTCTGATCACTAAATGACCTGCTGTCGTGAATAAGATAAATAAAACATGGCAAAAAATTACAGACCATTGCATTTATTTGAAATCACAACATGTCAAATGAAACTTTTTTTTATTCAGAAACTATCACTATTTATATTATCATATTACATTCAAATTTTCTCCAAGTCATCTATTTCTTGTTCCTATGTTCTCCTTCTTTTCCTTTGAAAACAGTTTTCATCCCAATTGGCAGATCGCACAGGACATTTTCAATGGGGCTGGAGATAACAGTTGTTTTTGCTTTATCAAACTTCATTTTCACACTCACTAGAAAAGTAGAATGAGCAAAAATCAAAATTTGTCCAAGTGAATATTTTCATCATGAAAATTAATAACTTATTACTACTTATACTATGCTTACTTATTCTCCTTTTTATTTACAAACTATGTAATGTAAATGCTAGATTTGAATTTAATATTAAAAAATTATAGCTTGAAAATTATTTTTTTTTTCACTCAAAATATTTAACCAAACTTGTGTTAATATATTTTATCTTTTTGACTGTCTTCACTCTGAATCAGAGTCTGAACTTACTGATTCTAGATTTTTCTGCATAATATGAAGGCAATCTTCTGAACATACAATAATTATTTATAGAGATATAAAGAAATTATAGTGAATAAGAACAACAAAGTACCTAAAACTACTTAATTTGCAGCAAGACTTTTATAAAAATGAAATGGTTACCAATGAAACACAGGATAGTTCAGAATGCAATTATCAAAATTTGGTTTTCACCATGAAAACCAGAGTTAGAAACATATTTTTTTAATTTTAATGTATGAATGATAATCAAAATACAGTGAAATCTGTCTAAGGCGGAATCGCTTTGGACTGAAATAAAATTCCGCCTTAGATAGATTTCCGGCTTAGACAGAAAACTTTATAGAATTTTAAAAAGTTCACAGAGTATTAAACATTTCTTTGGCTAAAAATTAAAACTAACGTATCTTTTATTTTATTTTTTTATTAAATAAACATGAAATCTTTGTACCTATTTTTATATATTTATAGTAATATTAATTTACATTACAAATTGATAGTACACAAACACACTGGTATAAATCAAAATTACAGGTTACAGTGAAAAAAAAAAGTTATATTTACATAAATAAATACTTTAAAATTCTATTATCTTAAACTTATTTAGAAAAATAAATCGAATATTGTTGTTTGTTTATTTTTTTTCTTAATCGCTTCTTTTTTGGTAGCACATTGTATTTCAGTTAACATTGGTATCATTTCATAATTGTTTCGCTCTATTTAAAAATTTTGTAAAAGCTTTAGATTCAATATATGTCATTATGAAAAGATTAGGTTTCTTTCCATTTATATTTACCAACAGAATTTTCTTCCGTCTTAAACAGTAACTTTGCTACCTGGGACTCCAAAATGAATGTCCGGTTCCGCGTTACACAAGTTGTTTCCGTCTTAGGCAGATTTTTCGGAAATCTCTATATTTAAAAATGTGGGACTTTGAAATGTTTCCGCCTTTAAACAGACTTCCGCCTTAGACAGATTCCGTCTTAGACAGATTTCACTGTACTGCAAAGAATTTACACTTTTATCCTTGAATTTAAACGAACATAAAAAAGAAAGAAAAAACTGCATTTTTATTAGAGTATGTTTGCATTGTTATTACTTAATGTCATATTTAGATATTTTTATACTAGTTAAATTAAGTTTGAAATGACCTTGAAATATTATACATATATGAGATTTGTTAAAGAAGAAAAAGGAATGAAATTAACAAAGAAAATAAGTCATTTGAACAAACATACCTATATATTATGTGATTAACCTACCATGGTACATGAAAAGCAAACATTTGTCACACATTTCGTATTCCCAGAAATTACGTATATTTAAAACAGAAAAATATCTTAGGCCTTTAAATAGTATTTTTTGCAAATCGTATGCTTTGACATATGCAAACCCGATTTGGACATGTCAATATTTCGAATTCGTGAATGAACTTGGGGGGCGGGGGAGAAAAATACCATCCTTAATACTAAGGTGCACGCTTTCTAAAAATAAAATAAGAAACTACAATTTCTAGCAGGAGTGCTTAGTTTGTTTTTATATACAGATAAATTAAAAAAGCAGTTGGAGCGTAGGCAATTAAATATAAGTAGTAATGTTTGCAAATTGCATGCTTTAAGGCGGTTCTCAAAGGCCCTGCTCAACAACGCGAAGCTTTCAAGCTCGTTTTTAAACGTCAAGGCGTAAAAGTGCCTGGCTTTACTACTTCAGCTATGTGGTATCTAATAGCGTTTTCCATTTATTGATAAATAAATTGCTTACTGATTTGTAAGCGATTATTGTCGCATGACGACAAAATTTTCCCCTTTCTCGCGCTGCTCTGTCAGGAATTCAGCTCAAAACACCCGATTTGACACTATCTTATGAAAAAACTTTTGCTTTTACCAAAAAATGAGAAACATCATTCAGTGACATAATTTCTGAATAAGAAAACCTGTCAATATCATACATTTTCGAAAGAAAAATAATTCAGAGGTGTGTCAGAAAATAACTCTTTTGGATTTGAAAACAACATTAAAATCTAAGATGAACATAATTTGGAAAGTTTCTATAGATATTTTGTCTGATGGGAAAAAAAAACAAACTAAGTAATTATTTCTAAGCTTAATTCCTTAGGATTCTAAAGAATAAAATGCAGCAAGTTAAAAAAAAAATTATCAAGAATAAAAATCATTTCATTTTTAAATTATATTTAACAAAATCTAATACATAATACATCTGCAAAATCAGAATTTTCATTGAGTAATAAAGCTTTTCATTATTTTATATAAATGATCATAGAAAATATAATGAATTTCTGCTAGTATAAGAGTAAACAGCTATTGCCATTCTGTTATTTCTCATTCTTCTTTTGCAAAAATATTCATAGTAAATTGTGGCTAGAGAAGAATCAAAGAATGATTGCAAAAATGTTAAGCACATTTGACTTCGTATTTCTTCAATCATACTACTTATTGATAATTATTATTACACAGACTTGCTGCCTTTTTAAATTGCAATAAATTATATTGATATTACTGAATATTCTAAATATATATTTAATTTGTATGTAAGATTATTTTTACTGAACTGAAAAATTAATTCACATTGAAACATTTTTCTTTTCTATTGAATAAAGGTATCATCCATCATTTTGAAAATTGACTCATGAGTTAAATGAAGCATTTATAATGCTATTTTACACACTAGGACGGGAAAGAAAAGAAGAAAAGAAAAGAGAAACCGCAGTTTAATTTTTGGTTTATAAGTGAATGGAAACAAAGTATTTTATTCTTAAAAAATAACTTTGGAATGACAACTATTTTCATCCCCACCTCCACGATTAAACTTTTCTTTTTTACAATTTAAAATGAAAGTACACATTTTTAAAAAATTACTCCGAAAAAGGTATTTATTTTAATATATTTCTAAATAAATAATAGTTTTTTGTGCATTTCTGTCACAATTTCTGGTTTATTTCCGTAGAAATGGAACGCCTGTCACGATTTCTCGGAAAATACAAGTAACCAGACTCCTTTCCTCATGTACATGTGTCCATTGTCCAAACACCATTACAGAAAGTCACAACAATATCACCCTTTTCCTTTAACGTTTAAGGCGGAGCTTAAGTTTTGGCACGGGGCAGCCCTAGATGTTTTTTTGCCCTTTCTTCGTTAATTTTCGTTTTCACCTCACGAAAATACTCCACAATATCTAGAAAACTCAACTAAATACAACCAGTTAATGGGGGACAAACGAGCCGCTTATATGGGGCAATTTCCGAGAAACTACAAGAGGAAATGGGGAAAGAAGCCTTTCCTGCCAGGGATCTGTCCAATCCTTACGTTGTTTACAGGGGTTCGCGCGTTTACGCCTTTTTAGTCGGGAGGGATGGAAAAATGCGGAGATGGTTTTAGCTACATACTGCCCTGTTATAGCAATGTACTTACGTCATTCATACAGTTAAATAACAAGTGAGCGTCTCTGCGGCACTAAGTTCTCCTTGTTTGATATTCAGATAGATCGGTAGAAGTAATGTTCCGGGGAAGGAGCTGAATCGACTCACCCTAGGGTCTATGAAGTAGGGTTGGTTGGAAGTAATTAAAAGTAATTTTTATATCGGAGCAATATTTATTGCAACTAATGCTAGCAAACATACTCTCACATTTAACATAAATAAATTCAGTAAAGATCGTGTTCTTTTAAAACAGTAATTTGCAAATAAAATTCCAGGTAGGATTCTTGTGACAATCCATTAATGGAACTAAAATGTGTTCTTAAAAAAAAAGGAAAAAAAAAATCCTCTCATCTTCATTGCGGATTTTTATGAAACGTGTAAAAGATGAATTTCTTTCCCATATTCGATAAAATTTCAAATATTCTCAGTGAAGAAATAACATTCCTAATAATATATTTTATTTTCTAATAAATGCAATTTATATATTTCATTTTTGTGGATTGTTTTCTGGTGATTACTTTGTTGTGACCTGAATATTATGCTTAAACATCAATTGGTGGCGGTCTTTTATTTTTATTTACTTTATTTTTAGGTGCATTGCTTTTATCGGAAAAATGAAAAACGCTATTTGATCTGCTAAATAAAATATCTGTATTTATGAATAAACATAATTTAGTGAATACATAAAAATGTAGGATAATAAACTGTTAATGATTAAAATAAAAATTTAAAAAAGGGTTGCCCCCTTCGTATAAAAAATGTGTCGCCCCTCGCACCCCCCCCCCCCACCGGGGGGTTTACAAGGGAGCGAAATAAATAAAAAAATCTTTATCTGCTGTTTATATTTTGAAATTCACCAACATCCCAAATTTCATCTCTACAACCGTGATAAATGCGGATATACGTTTTCATGACTAATCGCCCCTCCTCTTTTCCTGGTGGGCGATGTGGCAGAAATAAATAAAAAATCATCCGAATGTTACATTTATATTCTGACACTTATCATGTAGCGAAATTTGGTCATTAAAGCGATGATTTATTATTTTTGCTTCTTTTCTCACACCCGGAGAGGAGGATAGAAAAAATTCTTTGCATCATATGTTTACATTATGTGATTTCTTTCAAAATTTAATTTCTAACATCGTGATAGAACCTCATTTTACAACCCCTAAGGAGGAACTAATTAAAAAAAAATATATATCATATCTGGTTTCTATGTTTTGTGATTCACCTACTTTCAAAATTTCATTTCTAAATGATGGCTTAAAAAAAAAATCTATTGGTTAAACTTTAAAAAATATGTATAATTTTTTTTTTAATATCTGCGAATTTTTATATTTATGAAAATGAATTAAAATAACTATATATACGCAAATCAAATAAATTATATACATTTTTATATAAAACACATCAATTATAAAATATATTCAATGAGAGAATATATTTATAATAGCCTGCTATTAAAGTAAAATTTAATTTCTCTTTTTTTTTTGTTGTTGTTGAAATGACCCAAAGGGCCCAGTTTTGCCTTTTTTTTTTTTTTTTTTTTTTTTTTTTTAATTTCATGAAACAAAACGACTTGAAAACCTTCCACTTTTTAATCCCACTTCCTCTTTTTTAGAAAAATCCACACATAACAACTGCTTGCTCGCTTATCCAGTGTCCAGTATACTGCAAATTCAATTAATCATTCACGAAACACCTCGACCTTTTGTCTCGCCCCTTCTATTCATACAATCACCGTCCTAATATCCTCCCCGATACTGAATTGAGGAGTCGAAATCCAACTCTGTGTTCTACTCTCGACTCCCGACTCTCCAAGTCAAATACTGCGTTGAACTGGTTTCGACAACCGACTCTCTAAGTTCGATTCCGATTCCCACTCTGAGTGAATGGGTTGAAAGTTTGACTCTTTGGAGTAGAGGTAGCTTTATAACAATGAGTTGACAGTTCTTTTCTTTGAAGGAGTGCAGTTTCAGAGTGGACTCTCCGACTCTTTAGCCATCTCTACATAATACTCTACATCAAGGGTTCTCAAACTTTTGGACCGACGTACCACTAAATCAAAGTTCATACTTCCGCGTACCACCTGGTAATAAACGTAAAGCTAACATAGAAAAACCTGTCTAAAACGAAATATTTCTCCGGTCTTTTCTATTTCCGTCATAGCAGGTTTTATTGCATTTAAAAATGGATGATTATATTACTAAATTGACTGCTTTGTAATAACATTCAAATTCAAGTATAAAGTAGTATCATCATTAAAATTTAAAAATGCATACAATATCAAAATACAGTATTTTGGTGTAGTAAAAAAGCCACAATACTTAATGACATATTGGCGCACACTGATTCACATACTGTTGTAGTAGGCTAATGAAAATGGTGGGCTTGTTTTATCAAGCACAACTTCTTCATGTCTGGCTCAATATTAGGAAGTTTTAGTCATAAGTCAGATTCGATATTTAGTTTATTCCTGTATTTGTTTTTCATATAAAAAGGGGGGGGGGGGAGCACATTCACAGAGATATGTTGTGCTAAACACAAACAGACTTTGACGATATTAGACGGTACTCTGATATTCTCGTCATCGAAAATTCTGTTACATCCATCCTTTTGAATGTGGACTCCAGTAATCCATCACAGGAGAGGAGAGCTTAATAAGTTCATTTCTTTCCTCTCTGGTGAGATACAGTGGCAGGATGTCTCAAATGAGAAACGAATTTCCAGAGCCCGATTAAGGTCATGTGGAGCTCAAGACCCAGCATCTTTTCGGAGCTAGTTTCAAACGAAGATAATAGCTATAAATTTTTGGAGGGAGTATTCGGCGGTTTGGTTATCCTTAGATATTATGATATGGTTACCAAGTTAATCAAAATCTTTTTTGGTTTTGGGAGAAATAATTGGAAATAATTGCATTTTTAATAAGCTTTTTGTAAACTACTTTATTTATTTTGGGGCCCTCCATCAGTGGTGGGCCATAGGTCACGCCCTAGTCGATTTCTGCATTAATCAGGTCCTGCGAATTTCTTATCTAAAGCTTAGTTAGCGCATTTAACATAGGCTCAATACAACCGTATTAATAATCTGGATACCTTTAAATACGACAGTAATGTCGCTCAGTAGGCAAACACTTGCAAGTTTATTCATACATTTATATATATACCACTGCATATGACCACAGTTTTAGTTTGACTTGAATAATCTCACTCTCTTGGCCATTTTAAATAACCTTAGTCTCTTAAAAACTGATTTCCATGAAATAGGAGGAAACTATAACACTTTTTGTACAAGAGAAGAAAAATATTTCTATCAACACAAAGAATCAATTTCTGAATTATGTTTGAATTAAGACTTTTATTTCAACATCTCCTAGACGCTCTTCTAGTACAAAAAGAACAATAGGTATTAAAACAACATTTCAAGAGTAAATTATAAATTACACTTGGAATGTTGTTTTATTTTAACTCCTCCTACTCACACATGCTCCTCCTACTTCCAAGCATTCAGACTTTTACCTTCAGATAATTCAATTTGTAAAGCATGTTTAAAAGCAGTTCTTCCGCTAATTAAAAGTACTTCATTCATTCATTAATTTTAAAATTAGGTCTTTATTAAAAATTCAATTTTTATCTATATAAATCTAATAATTGTGTTTTTAATTCTGGAAAACTGATTGCATCATAAGCGTTGAGTGCGAATTTCAGCAAGTCTGCTTTAACAAACATTTCTCGTAACAAGAAAAAAAAAAAAAAACTTGTACAGATCCTAAATAACTTTCGAAATTTTTTTAAAAATTTCCAAGTTAATAAAGACCAGCCGTTTTCGATTCCATAATAATATGCTGATTTTTGTATTTTATTCCACGCACCAGTATCGGTCTTCTGCGTACCAGTAGCCAGAGCTTCACGTACCAGTACTGGTACGCGTACCATAGTTTGAGAACCCCTGCTCTACATAATATTTTCCTCCGTGTACTGTACTATGCAATAAAAATGCGTCTAATGACAGACAAAATCGTGATTGAGTAATGAACCGCAACCCTAGCCTGGAGATTCATTCACCATGGCGACTGAATCAAAAATCTTTTAACGTAATTCTGTTACAAGTTTTTTGAGTGAAAGTCACAAAGTAACTGTTTCTGTTGTTTGTCAGATAATATTTTTTAAAAACCTTTATAAAGGTTGATGTTCCTACTTGGACAGATGAAATTAGAAAATTTAAAATTAAATTTCATTCCCAATAATTTGAATAAATTTATAAGTTATATCTAGAAAGTAGCTTTTTTTTTTTTTTTTTTTTTTTTTTTCTTTGGATAAAAACACATTTTAGACATAACAGGGGGAAGATAAAGAAAATCTCAAAAAATGACATTTTACCGATTTCTGGTATGTACATTTTATTCATACATTTTATTCATCAGATTGCCTCAGAAAGTACGGTAAATAGCCATTCGATTGTAAATTATGTCTTCTTTCGCTTTATGTTAAAAAATATTCTTAGGTATTAGCCGTCTTCAAACTGATATTGTTCTAAATTCTGAAATTTTCAGTACGAACATCTAATTTTGACATCATATTTCGATTCTTCAGTAAATGTTACCGTGATATGCCTAACAGGAAGATATCCGTTGAAATTTAGAAATATTGCAAATGTAGAGTTTTCGAATCCTTAATGTAAAATTCATCTTTATCAGTTGGAAAACATGCTGTAATGTCAGTAATCTTTTAACACAACTTCTCAAAAACTACTGGGTGGAATGAACTATACTTTTAGTGTTACATATTTAAAGTTTCTAGAATTCGATTTATTTAAAATTTTTTATAGATCGCAATACTATTTTTCGAAGATTAATTTTATAATTTATATATTTTGTGTTAACATGATGCAAGAGGTGTGAAATAGGGCGTGGCCAAGAAGGCAGTATATTTTCAGAAACACTGTCAATATAATATTTGAAAATTTGTAGACCATAGCGTCCGAGTTGGACTGCATAAATTAACCTGCAGCAAGAGTCAAATCAGGGTATCCTAGAAGGGAAATTGTACCATATTCTGAAATTTTAATACGAACATCTAATTTTCACATCATGTTTGGATTTTTCGGTAAATGCTACCTTGATGTGCCTAACAGGAAGTTATTCGTTGAGGATGTTCAGCAATATTGTAGATGTAAAGTTTTAAACTGATTATTGTTAAATTTGTTTTTATTAATCGTAAAATAAACTGTAATGCGGCTAATCTTTTTAACATAACTCAAA
This sequence comes from Maratus michaelseni, assembly GCA_963931845.1. Lineage (NCBI taxonomy): Eukaryota > Metazoa > Arthropoda > Arachnida > Araneae > Salticidae > Maratus > Maratus michaelseni. The sequence goes on along the minus strand of OZ007597.1, from coordinate 215,342,427 downwards.
AACTACTGGGAGGAATGCGCTATACTTTTTTTTGTACATTTAAAGATTCTAGAATTCGATTTATGTTAAAATTGTTATTGGTTATAATACTATTTTTCGAATACAAATTTCATAATTTATACATTTTGTGATTTCTTGATTCAGCAAGTGTGAAAGGAGATTATCTTTTCAGAAAATATGTCAATGATGATATTAGAAAATTCATAGACCATGATGTCCGAGTTAGACTATATAAATTAACCATCAACAAGTGTGAAACTGGGCATAGCTTACAGGAAAATTGTATAAATTCGGCATATAAATTCAACTGCGTAATTGATGTAGTGATTGTCAAATGGGCCGTGGTAGATAAGACAATATCTTTTCAAAAACAGCACCAGTTATGGCATTAGGAATTTCGTAGACCAAGTTAACTGTATGAATTAATTTGATGCAGCAAGTGTAAAATGGGGTATGACAGAGAAAACAATATTCGTTTGGGTGCGATATGTCAACTGTTCATGGCAACCGTAGCTGACAACATAATTGCTTCAGTTGTTTTGTGAGATATTTATTCTTTTTAATCTTTTAAGTGTAATATTCCCAATTACGAACATAGAATTTAAAAATCATTTCATCTCGGATGGCATAGTCTATAAATTTTCTGAATCCACCATTAGGATTGTTTCTAAAAAGAGATTGTGTATCGATCAAGCACCAATTGTCATTTGCTGCATCGAGTTAATTTATACTCGGCAAGAATTTCGGCTCCATAATTTTATTTTTAGACGCAGAGCAGTATTTTTATGAACAGAGAGAAAGGAAGTCGCATAAAAAATTATATTTCTTATTTTAATACATATACAGATACTTGTAAAACAAATGCCATATCTAAAAGCTATACTCGATTTAAATGCATTTTGCAGTTGGTAGTATGTTTCTATGATCCTCGTCTTAACAGACAATCGGCATAATCTCTATTTTGAATCCTCCAGTATATGTAAACGCACTTCTACTCTTTAATAGTATTATATTAAATTTGAAACTGAAACATGTTTTATTGCGCGACGAAGAATTTACTTTTCGTTCTGGTCAAAAAGGCATATGAGACTGTTTACTACTTTCAAAAATAAGTTCAAGCATTTGACTCAATAAATAATATGGTAGGAAGTTTAATTCGCGCGTTAATACATTACAACATAATACGTTTACCGAGTAATATGTTGCAAAGATAAGTAATGCATTAAAAAAAAGTTAATCCTTTCTCATGGTAGAAAATATGTAATTTTATCATTTATTAAGTATAGTTTGATTTAATGCATAAGCGACCCCAATAACAGTAAACGCCCGAAATATGCCTTATTAATTGATGCTGAAGATTTAGTTTTTCTCTTTCGTCAGTTAAACTTAATTTTTTTCCTTTCTTTTGTCTTTGTATATATATATATATATATATATATATATAACCGTCTTTAGTCTTTAAATTTTTTTTTTTTTTGAGATGGGTTTGACCCTCGGTAAATTTCGTCTGTCATCATCTTGGATCTAATGAATTTTTTATTTTATTTAGTTTTTATTGTTAATCTTCTATCTCATTAATATATTTCTAAATATTTTTATTTAATTTTTAACTTTTTAAATTTCTCACGGCTCTTTTTTGCCTCGCTAGTCGATTATTTATAACCTGGAAGTTCAGTTGGTACGCAACAGGTATTCCAAACTGCTAACTACATTGTTCCATTGTTCCATACATAAGATGTGCTATACACTCATATCCTGTACTTTATTCCGTTACCTGCTGTTCTTCGGGAGATGACGTTACGACATAGCTGTTGTTTAGGGTGCGAAAGAGAAATTATTTTATATCTAAGAATGTTATCAAATAATGAAGAATAGCGTCACATAATATATAAAAATGTTATTCAGGAATGTTAAAAAAAGATATCGCTCAATGTCAAAGTATGATATTCAGAAATGATAAAATATCACTTCACCCTCTGACCGCTTATCACGCGATTTCCACAGAGAAGATATTTGTAGAAAAATTTATATAATACACAATTTTTGAAGAAATTTTGTTTTAAAAATTTCACAGTTAAAGGATGATAATACAAATGATAAATTTACTATATATTTCTAATACATCATGATTATAAATATGTAATAATAAAGGAGATATTGGTGAAAGGATTTTGAAAACAAAAATTAAGCGGTCAGAAGGTGAACAGCACACGCTAAATATGATACAACCAGTTTTCCAGAATTAAACACAAGTAATTATAACATTTATACGGGAAAAAACTTAAGTTTGTAAATAAAGACCTAATTTAAAAATTAATCAATGAAACAATTTTAATTAACAGAAAAAGTGTTTTAAACATGTTTTTGAAATTGTATTATCTGAAGGTAAAGTCTGAATCCGTGAAAGTAGGAGGAGCTTGTTCGAACAGGAGTAGTTAAAACTTTTTTTGTCTGGTACTGGTTATTTCCGTGTTGAAGTTTTATTCAGTACATAATTCATTATTTATTTAAGTCTGTCAATTGAAATTATTCTCTTCCCCGTACCAAATGTGTAAGTTTATTTCTATTTCATGGAAATCGTTTTTTAATACAGTAAAGTTATTTGAAATCGAACAAAATATTTGAAAGTTCTGCTTTCACAGTTTTTCTTTTATTAATATTAAGTTTGATGTCTGGTTGTACGCGGAAGTGTGAATTTTGAATTAGTGGTACGTCGGTCTAAAATTTTGGGAACCTCTGATTTAGAGGGTGCCATTTTATGTTGGCAATATAAATTTTGATATTGGCCAATATCTTTATACTATCTGCGTATATTGCATTCAAATCAAAACATATAAAATTAACATAATGTATTCTCTTCGGAGTATAAGATAAAAATCTAACGAACACGGAACCGCCCCCCCCACCCCCTACAACAGTTGTGCACGAGTCACTACGGTCATGGGATAACCACAATAAACATCCCAACAAAATCCATGTCGTCAGTTTCTGTCTAGCATATTTAAGTTTTCTTGCTTTGACTAGTCTGTTTCAACAGCGGAAATTTTAGGCGTTTTGATTCCGCCTGTGATATTCTATTTCTGATATTGATGCTAAGGAAACAGATGAGAAGCAAAAATTTTAATCACATTCTTCTAAATTTCGTACTTAAGGAAGAAAAAAACAGTACATGGTATGGTTGAAATTTAAATATGTCAGATGTTAACTAGATTCCAATTTCTAAGAACAGGGATTTCATGTGTTATATAAAATTAAAAGAAAAATGTTTAATCAGACAGAAATAAAAAAAATTCAATTTTCTGTGTATGGGTTGTAGCATTTCGAAGATTATATGATAATTTAAACTGTTTGTATTTAATAATAATAATAATAATAATAATAATAATAATAATAATAATAATAATAATAAATCTTTGTATAGTGTAAATTAACTACCATTACTAATGAAATATTAATTCACTGCGAATAATTTTCAATACTTATGATAATAATAACGTTGTTTCTAAAGTAACAGTATCGAAAACCTTAATAAAAATTGGGATACCATCATCACTCCGTGTTCTCCAGCATAGTGGCAATGAAAATTTTCGATTTTAACTTTTAGGCATTTGCTAATTTTCAAATTTTTCATTTAGAAAAAGTACTTTCCATCAAATGCCTCCACACCACTTATTATTTAGAATTTTGTAAGAATGCATTTCTAATCCATTTCTGACCTGAGATTAAATGATGCATATTTCGCAAGACTGCACTGCAGATAGTGCGGTCAACGAAGGGAGATTAGAGCGTAACCGTCGCCACATGGCACCGGGGGTGGTCGTTTCGACCATCTTTGGTTTCGACTCACTTTGCGCTGCGGAGTCGAGTCTGAACGAACCGGCTCCCTTGCCCGATGAGTCGACTCGACTTACTTGAAGATGTAAGGTTGATTGGTTGGAAAGTACCGTAATTTCCGGCGTATAAGCCGCAGGTCAAAGAGTCGTTTTTCGACCCAGAAATTTTATTCAATAATTGTAGTTAAATATTTACAGCGATCGTTTAAGTTACATTTTATAAAATAATATTTCTGGGTCGAAAAACGACTCTTTGAGCTGCGGCTTATACGCCGGAAATTACGGTAATTCAGAATATTATTTATCATTGAGTAAATTATAATGCAACTAATAAAAACTAGCAAACATCTACTTTTTTATCAGTAATAAGTTTTCTCGCATTTAACATAAATAATTTCTATACAGATCATGTTCTTTTAAAACAGTGATTCGCAAATAAAGCTCCATAGGAAGAACTCTTGTGACATTCCATAAATAGAGCTAAAATGTGCTCTAAAAAATAAAAATAAAGAAAGAAAAGAAAAAATCCTCTGATGGTTACAAGAAAACGAAATAACGAAATTATTCTACATATCTGCTTTTTATATTTTGCAATTCACCCGCTTTCTAAATTTCCTCTCTAAAACCTTGATAAATGCATAGATGCGTTTTTATGCCCCTCTTCTTTTCCTGGTGGGTGATGGGTCTGAATTTTAAAAAAGATCATCCGAATCTTGCGTTTATATTCTGACACTTAGCATGCAGCAAAATTTCCTCACGGAAGCCATGATATATTTTTTTGCCCCTCCCCTCACACCCGGGGGAGGAGATAGCTGAAGATAGAAAAAATTCTTTGCAACTTGAACTTGAACTTGTGATAGGTTCAATGGGCTTCCAAGTTGCGGAGCAACTGCACACCCTGGCTTTGAGTAGGTGTATATAAAATCCTGAGAGAGCCATAAGAAATATCTAGCCGTAGTCTAGTTGACTACATAAAAATAGGATAGTGTTAAGTATATCAATAAAATAATGAAAATTTACTAGTTAAAGTATAAAAGTAAAAATAGTTCATAGTTCAAAAAAAAACAAAACAAAAATAATGCCAGACGAGGTAAAGTAAAGATGTTAGGAGAGGTTTAAGAGAAAAGTAAATTTTATTTTATTTAATAAAACAAACATATAATGATAATTTTTTTTAATTAAAGAGAAAATAAGAATTATAGCTCGGAAGGACTATTCATCAAGAATAGTGGAGTACCTTGGTTTTTTCCGGTTGGATGGACTGCAAGCATCGTAGTCAGGTAGCTCTCAGAAATGAGTTCATTTGGAATGTGATTAATGTCATTGTAGAATTTTTTCGCAAGGTGTTTAATGCGATGTTTGAGTGAAGTCGTTTTCAGATCCTTGAGGATTGTGGAGTTTTTGAGGTATCTAGACCCGTTCCTGATGTAACGGAGCTGTTTGTAATGGAAATTCTTTGCATCGTATGTTTACATTATGTGATTTATCCTTTTTCAAAATTTAATCTCTTACAATGTCAATGATGATATTAAAAAATTCGTAGACCATGGTGTCCGAGATGTACTATTTAAATTAACCTGCAGCAAGTGTGGAATTGGACATAGCCAGAAGAGAAACTTCATTCGTAAATGATGTCAATGAATGCGTTTGATATTCACAGACCATGACATAACGAATTTGACTGTAAATTTTGATGCTGAAGTGACAAAAAGGAACATAGCCGATCAGACAATCTCCTAGAAGACACAATGTCAATGAATGCGTTCGAAAACTTACAGACCACGACATCCAAATCCCACCTCATGATTTAATTTGATACTGCAAGTTTCAAATGGAATGTGGCGGAGAAAGAATATTAAGTTCGAAGCGATGTCAACAATTGTGTTAGAAAATTTATGTACCATGACAACAAAATCTGATAAATAAATGCTTCAGTTTTTATTTAGTTAATTGCAGTGATCACTCACTTATAAGCGATACGCGGAAACCTTTTTCCGCACCAGTTTTTTTAAAAAATAATTTCCGGCTTCTGGAACTTGAACTTGTGATAGGTTCAATGGGCTTCCAAGTTGCGAAGCAACTGCACACCCTGGTTTTGAGTAGGTGTATATCAAATCCTGAGAGAGTCATATGAAATGTCTAGCAGTAGTCCAATTGACTACATAAAATAGGATAGTGTTAAGTATATCTATAAAATAATGAAAATTTACTAGTTAAAGTATAAAAGTAAAAATAGTTCATAGTTAAAAAAAAAAAATATGCCAGACGAGGTAAAGTAAAGATGTTAGGAGAAGTTTAGGAGAAAAGTCAAAATAAAATTATCAGTAAAAAATTATATAATAATATATATATATATATATATATATATATATATATATATATATATTTAATTAAAGAGAAAAATTTTGAGGTAAGAATTATAGCTCGGAAGGACTATTCATCAAGAATAGTGGAGTACCTTGGTTTTTTCCTGTTGGATGGACTACAAGCATCGTAGTCAGGTAGCTCTCATAAATGAGTTCATTTGGAATGTGATTAATGTCATTGTAGAATTTTTTCGCAAGGTGTTTAATGCGATGTTTGAGTGAAGTCGTTTTCAGATCCTTGAGGATTGTGGAGTTTTTGAGGTATCTAGACCCGTTCCTGATGTAACGGAGCTGTTTGTAATGGAAATTCTTTGCATCGTATGTTTACATTATGTGATTTGTCCTTTTTCAAAATTTAATCTCTTACAATGTCAATGATGATATTAAAAAATTCGTAGACCATGGTGTCCGAGATGTACTATTTAAATTAACCTGCAGCAAGTGTGGAATTGGACATAGCCAGAAGAGAAACTTCATTCGTAAATGATGTCAATGAATGCGTTTGATATTCACAGACCATGACATAACGAATTTGACTGTAAATTTTGATGCTGAAGTGATAAAAAGGAACATAGCCGATCAGACAATCTCCTAGAAGACACAATGTCAATGATTGCGTTCGAAAACTTACAGACCACGACATCCAAATTCCACCTCATGATTTAATTTGATACTGCAAGTTTCAAATGGAATGTGGCGGAGAAAGAATATTAAGTTCGAAGCGATGTCAACCATTGTGTTAGAAAATTTATGTACCATGACAACAAAATCTGATAAATAAATGCTTCAGTTTTTTTTGAGTTAATTGCAGTGATCACTCACTTATAAGCGATACACGGAAACCTTTTTTCGCACCAGTTTTAAAAAAAAATAATTTCCGGCTTCTTAAATCGCAGAATTTATAAATCGAATTTTACTGTTTTAAAATAGTGGTATGAAAAAGTAATTGCTAAACATCGCGTATAAGTGAGATATCACTGTATTCTTATCAATGTATTAGAGGGTGAAGAGGCCAAAGAACGTCGGCCAAAGAGAGTTGATTGTCTGGAAGTATTTGTCTGTGATTAATATATTATAACTGAGAAATCCAACGAAATCCCACAAGAAAGCAGCTAAGACCCAGGTATAGCAATTCCTGAAGTAAGTCTGCGTTCGAATTCTCACGCCGAAAACTTCAGACTATTCCATCGATCTCAACTGATCATTATTTTTGACATTTAAGTGACAAGACGAAGGATATTCGAGAGGAGTAAAACCTTCATGGTTATCACCCGAAGATGCAGTCGGAAAAACCACCGGGAGTCCCAGGCGTAAACAGTCCCGGATGCTCATGCAATCGCTGACTCTCCAATGAAATCACAGGTAAAAGAATGACCTCATATCTCTCGCTCCAGAATGACGAGGAGAAAAGGCTTTGATCTTAGCCAAAAGAGGAAGGTTTTATGAAGAGAGAAGAAGAAGTTCTCACTTTTGACTTGAAAAAATGGCTGATCCCAGCCAGCGGTCCGTAGGCTGAACATTGAGCAGGATCAAAGAAGGAATAGTTCGCAACGAACTGAACTATTTCTAATGTAAGTGACGGATCATCATTGATCTGTAAGCCTCGGCAAGAGGAACATTTTCACTTATAGAGAGTTATATAGAAAGAGTATCTGCGGAAAACATTACTCTGTTCTGAACTTTCTATAAGATTTTATTTCGAATGGGACTTACCACTAATCGCTGACTCTCCAATGAGATCTTAGGTAAAAGAGTGACCTCACATCTCTCGCTTCAGAATGGACGAGGAGAAAATACTTTGATCTTATCCAAAAGAGGAAGGTTTTATTAAGAGAGATGAAGAAGTTTTCACTTTTGACTTGAGAAAATGGCTGATCCCAGCCAGCGGTCCGCAGGCTGAACATTGAGCAAGATCAAAGAAGGAATAGTTCGCAACGAACCGAACTATTTCTAATGTAAGTGACGGATTTTGTATAACGCTTCTTAGTTCTCGAGAAATAGGGGTCTAATATTTAAACACAACTTAAATACTTACTTTGTAACAAAATTACTGCGTTGGTCGTAGCTCAGTTGTTATGGCGTCTGCTCGTTGATCCGAGGGCCCGGAACGAGCTACGTTTGTTTTTCTCATTTTTACTTTCTTCTATCTTTACAAGAAGAAAGTATTGGATTCATGAAAATTTTCGACTTCCGGTTTTCGACAGATTTATACGTTTTAGAAGGTCCTGAACACGATTTGACTTTTTTAGAAAATGTCTGTCTGTGACTCTGTCTGTGAGTCTGTCTGTGACTCTGTCTGTATGTGACAAAAATTTTGTAGGCGCTCTATCTCAAGAACTAATGCTCGGAATTTAATAAAACTTTAGATTCAGTTAGTCCCTGATATAAATTGGTGCTGATTAGTTTTTGGTAAAAATCGCTCGGCAGGTGGCGCTGCTATGCAGCATTTTTCGCGATTTCCGCAATAGCTCTATCTCAAGAACTAATGCTCGGAATTTAATAAAACTTTAGATTCAGTTAGTCCCTGATATAAATTGGTGCTGATTAGGTTTTGGTAAAAATCGCCCGGCAGGTGGCGCTGCTATGCAGCATTTTTCGCGATTTCCGCAATAGCTCTATCTCAAGAACTAATGCTCGGAATTTAACAAAACTTTAGATTCAGTTAGTCCCTGATATAAACTGGTGCTGATTAGTTTTTGGTAAAAAGTGCCCAGCAGGTGGCGCTGCTATGCAGTATTTTGCAGGATTTACACGATTTTAGCGATAGTTATATCTCAAGAAATATTGCACGGAATTTAATAAAACTTGAGTTTCAGTTAGACCTTTTCGATAAATTGGTGCTGATTCTTTTTAGTGTATGCGAAACCTTTGTGAGATAGAAGAAAGTTTTGGGATTGACACATCCGACTAGTTTGTTTTATAAATATACTTGTAATTATTATTTAATAATCCTAGTTAAAAATTATAATATTGTGGATTAATTATAATGTTAACCGATTTATTTTTTATTTGTAACTAAATCGTTGTATAAAACACCATTAAACAGTTAATTTTTTTTTATCACTTTTAAAATTTATTTCATATCTGCTTTATCGATGCAATAATATTGAACAATTGTGTCAATTTATTGTGTGATTTTAAAGAAACACCATTTATGTATTGCCTTAACAAGAGAAGTCAATGCGATGATAATACTACTCTGTTTTTAAAGTAAGAAGCATAATTATATTAAAATTTGTATAAGAATTAAATTACAACATTTTTTTTTTGCATATTAAAGATTTTTAAATTTGTAATACGTATGCTTGCGCTTTGAATTAATTCATAATTAATAAAATAAAGTATGATTTTGTAACGATTTTGAATTTTTACTAGTCAATAATGGATTTATAAAAAAAATCTTTAAATGATGAGAAATATTTAATAATGGCTTAAAATCAAATAAGTTAAATTAAAATTAAATGTGTTAACATTAAAATTAATGTAAGTGACAGATAATAATTGATCTGTATGCCTCGGCAAGTGGAACATCGTCACTTATAGAGAGTTATTTAGAAAGAGTAACTGCGGAAAACATTACTCTATTCTGAACTTTTTATAAGACTTTATTTCGAATGGGACCTAACCACCTCCGGTGTTATTAAATGAGATACTAATTATTCTAGTGATTGGCTAAATTAGTGATTATAAGTTGATCAAACCCCTGATTTAATTGTTGTGATATTTAGCCACGAAACATTTTAAGAGATTATTTATTCAAATAAAACTTTTATTTGGTTTCATAGGACCGACGAGTCATTGATATTGCTACCGTTTCAAATCAACACCTAAGACTCGTCACGCAACCATAAATAATACACTAGAAAAATTATTTGTCTCACACAAAAAATTATTATTTTATTATTTAATTTTTGGTTTTATTATTTAATTATTATAGTTCAATCATACGCGTAAAGATCGCTATCTAATATTTTCATTCCAAACTCAATTAATTCTTAACCAATAACAATATTATCATACCTGAACAATTCGGCTTTAGGGCCAAATATTCTACACAATACCAGCTTTTACGCGTTGTGGAATTCCTTGGTGAAAACTTAAAAGAAAAAAAAAATCACTGCTGTTATATTTTTAGACATTACCAAGACTTTCGATAAAGTCTGGCATGAGGGCTTCATTTACGAATTAATTCGTCTTAACATCCTATCCGGACTTATACATTTTGTACCTTCCTACCTTGGCGATCGTAATTTCTTCCTTCGTATTAATAATACACTATTTGTTGTACACTGCATTACGTGCGAAATTATTCAAGGTTCGATTTTGGGTCTAACATTAATTTCTCTTTATTTTAACGATATTCCTCGTAGTTTACTTATTTTTCTAGCTTTTTATGCGGGCGATACCACTATTTACGCCGATGCACATCACCCTTACTTCCTCTATAAAAATATTCAAAATTATCTTGATATCTTCATTCAGTGGTTCCATCTATGGAGCATCAAACTAAACGAAAAGATAAAAAACTGCCGTCTACTTTTTTCGAACTTTTCCCCTTTCTAATAGACTCACTATCAATAATACTATCATCCCCTGGTCAGATAATGCTAAGTACCTGGGGGTTATCATTGGCAAACGTCTCACCTTTAAAAAACATATCCTTAACCCTTTCGTGACGAGCATCCTTTACAGAATTTTTAAACTTTTAACACCGGTTTTTCAAAACAGATATTTTCGCCTAATTGAATCGCAGGAATGCTGTGATTAAATAAGGCAAAGCTTACAATAAAAATTAACTGGTGGGAATAATCGAAGATTCTGAGACTCTTATGCGTCACGTATACGTGTCGCTCGTCCCCAAGGGGTTAATATCCGTGCTAAATGTAAAAAACTAATCCATTCATTTCAATCACTTAATATTTTCCACTCAAAGTAAAATAAATAAATAAAGAAAATGATGAAGCACGCAGATAAAAACCCAACGATAATTTTTCTCTCATCTCTTAAAACAAGTGACCTAATTTATGACTCTTAAGTTTCAAGTTTATCAAGCAATAGAGATTTATTACCTCGTTATAATCGTTCTCTTCTAATAATGTGAAATATGTTTATAATTTGTTATTTGTGATTATGCCATTATAAACTTATTACAGAACTAAAACATTTAAAAGGACAATTATTCAACGTCAATTTGTTTCAAAGAAATGATGCAACTTTACTCGTAACTTTCCAAACTTTGTGAAAATGAGTCAGTGTATTACTATCCTTCATTCTGTAAAGTCACAGGAAAAAATGTTTCCTGATGCTATAATTAATATAATTCTAAATGTAAACCTTTTAAAATTTTAAGTAATGTAAAATATAATTTTTAAAATCAATCCAAACGTGAACTTATTTATTCAATGTGAATTGTGCATTAATATAATTTTTTTTTACAAGTCTTATTTCAGCGGTGGTGCAAAACAGGATTATTCAAGAAGTGTTTATAATAAATTCTCAAATAGTTGAAATATATAAACCAGTGGATATTTCATAAATTGGATAGACCTTAGAAAAGGTAAGCAATTCCTTTTCTTTCTGCATGTTGAAGACCAGAGTTAATTTTAATTTGAAGAATTTAATATTCTGATGTTACGCGCTTACCTCGTTGGCCTCGCCCCTTCAACAGTGATCATGAGCCTGATGAATATATGAACTCAGAATTTATTCTTAAGGATTAATAATTGACTCTAATTAATAAAAATAATACTCAGCTCTTATGCTAGATTAAAAATTCAAGAAAACATAATTGAATTTAATAAACTATTTAAACTAATAAAACTTTAAAAACTGTATAAACAAGTTCTCCGAGATGGCGACAATAAAGGAAATGCAAATAGTAGATAAATTAAACAATAATAATTATTCTATATGGAAGTTTAAAATTAATATGTTGTTAATTAAGGAAGATTTGTACGAACTCGTAACTCAGGAACCCCCTACACCAATTAACGAAGATTGGAGAAAAAAGGATGCAAAAGCTCGCGCTTTAATAAACCTGAGTATAGACGATACGCAAATAGTTCATGTAAAACATTTAGAAACAGCAAAACAGACATGGGATAGTTTAAAAAATATTCATGAGAGAGCCAATTTGTCCAGTAAATTGTATTTGTTACGAAAATTGTATAGTGCAAAACTTCCCGAAAATGGGAACATGCACAAACACATTACTAATATACTGGAAATAAAAGATAAGCTCTCCGCAATAGGAGAGAACATAACCGACTCGCATTTATCTGCACTTCTATTGTGCTCTTTACCTGCGAGTTATAATACTCTAATAACAGCTCTCGAAGCCCGAAATGAAATTGAATTAACTCCCGAATTCATCAAGAGCAAACTTACTGATGAATTTAATAAACGGGTAGAAAATAGTGAGCAAGTTGAAAACTCACAAAAGGTGTTTAAAACACAAAAGAAATACACTCAAGATTATAAAGGGCAAAACAAATATTGTACCTACTGTAAACAATCAAATCACACTTACAAACAATGCTGGCATCTCAAGAACAGAAACACACAGACCACTACACCTAAAACACAATACAAATACAAAAAGTACACATCGTTGTGTTTTGAAAATACAAAAGGTGATAGTAAAAATAAAATGAATGAATCAAAAACAGATGAACAGGTACAAATAAATAAAAGTGAACATAAAGATGCAGCATTCATAATTGTCAATCCCGCTAATAAAACCTGGTTAATTGACTCAGGAGCGTCTTCGCATATAGCGAACGATAGGGATATATTTACAAAATTCAATGATACTGAAAAAACTACAGTAACAATTGCTAATGGGAATACATTAAATTCTTACGGAACCGGCGAAACACAAATAATGACAAAAACATCTGATGGATGTATAAATAGAATTACACTTAAAAATGTGTTATTTGTTCCACAATTGGAATCAAATTTAATTTCCGTAAGTAAAGCCACAGAACATGGCTACAAAGTATTTTTCGAAAATGAAAAATGCATACTATCGTGCAATGGAAATATATACTTAGAAGCATTTAAGAAACACAACTTATATCAAGTTGAAACACTAGAAGAAAGTTCTCAAAATAAAATAAACATTGCACATGATTGCAGAAATAAAGATTGCCTCGAAATTTGGCATAAACGCCTTGGCCACAGAAATAATGAAAGTATAAAAGAATTAGTCAAAAATGACTTGGCCAGTGGGATAAAAATAAATAACTGTAATCATAAAACAAACTGTGAAACCTGTATAAAAACAAAGTCAACAAATGCACCATACTCTAAATCTATCGAAAATAAAACAACAAAAGTATTAGATTTAGTACATACTGATTTATGTGGGTCTTTTAAAACACCCACAATAGGAGGAAAAAATTACTTCCTTACATTCATAGATGACAATTCTAGATTCACAGTTATTTACTTATTAAAAAGTAAAGATGAAGTTTATGAAAAAATAAAAGACTATGTACAAATGGTCAAAACCAGACAAGGAAAATATCCGACGGCGATTAGATCGGATAACGGTGGGGAATACATAGGAAATAAAACAGAAGCCTTTCTAAGGGAACATGGTATAAAACATGAATACACAGTTCCATTTTGTCCCAGCCAGAATGGCATTGCTGAGAGAAAAAACAGAAGTTTAATTGAAATGACACGAAGCCTATTATCCGAAGCAAATTTACCTCATAGGTTCTGGGGTGAAGCGATAAATACTGCTAATCACCTCCAAAATAGGCTCCCCACTAAATTGACAAATAAAACGCCATATGAAATTTGGTTCAAAAGAAAACCAAATCTCTATTATTTACGTGTATTTGGCTGTAAAGTATACACTTACATAAACAAACACAAAAGATCTAAACTAGATGACACAGCAGAAGAGGGTATCTTCATGGGCTATGATAATAATACAAAGGGATACCGCGTTTTCACTAAAAATGGTGAAATAATAATTTCCAGATCTGTAAAATTTCTGGAAGAAAAACTGAACAATTTAAACGAGAAAATTAATGATCACGAACAATTAATTGAAGATAAAAAATACATTGAAATAGAAATAGGTGACACACCCTGTACACCTGACGCGCCCAAACAATCAGAAACACATCAACCTCGTAGATCTGAAAGACAAAACAGAGGAGTACCACCTCAAAGATATACTTCCGACAATTTTATTGCTTTAGCAAATGATTGCGAAACAACAGAACCTGAAAACTGGAAACAGCTTATCAAAATAAACAATCCACTAGAAAAGAAAAACTGGCTTAAAGCCACTGAAAACGAAATACAATCGTTAATGAAAAATAATACATGGGATCTAGTCGATCCTCCTCTTAATAAAAGAATCATAGGAAGTAGATGGATTTTCAAACGAAAAATTGATAGTTCAGGAAATACACAAAAATATAAAGCACGTTTTGTTGCCAAAGGTTTCAGTCAAAATTATGGGGAAGATTATCAAGAAACATTTTCACCAGTAGCACAACATTGTACCATCAAAACACTTCTTTTAGCAGCAGCTTATAATAATTTGAATGTGCGACATGTAGATATTGACACCGCTTTTCTTCATGGGAACTTAAATGAAGAAATATATATAAATCAACCTGAAGGCTATGTAAACGAACAATTTCCTGAAAAAGTTTGCAAGCTCAAAAAGGCAATCTATGGCCTCAAACAGGCCGCCAGAGCTTGGCATATTAAAATCGCTGAAACACTAGACAACTTGAACTTTATCCAAAGTACAGCAGACACATGTCTTTTCACTAGAAAAGAAAAAGATCATACATCATACATAATAATATATGTTGATGATATACTCATCGCCAGCAAAGATGAAATAATAGAAGAAATCGTAAATTCTCTAAAACAAGAATACGAATTAAAGGATCTAGGCAATATTAGTAACTATTTAGGTACTCAAATTCAGAAATTACCTAACGGTTATTCTCTTGATCAAAAAATTAAGATTGAAAATTTAGCGAAAAAGTTCAATCTTGAAAACTCCAAACCGTGCAAAACTCCAATGGAACCAGGATATAACAAATTAAATGATGATGA
The DNA here is from genome assembly GCA_963931845.1 of Maratus michaelseni. Classification (NCBI taxonomy): domain Eukaryota; kingdom Metazoa; phylum Arthropoda; class Arachnida; order Araneae; family Salticidae; genus Maratus; species Maratus michaelseni. The sequence goes on along the minus strand of OZ007597.1, from coordinate 215,327,132 downwards.
TAATTTAATGCCAAATAATATTAAATATCGCCAGGCACTTGGTTCATTGCTTTATATAACAACCATAACGAGACCTGACATTTCAGCAGCAGTAAACATTTTAAGCAGAAGAAATGAGAATCCTCGCGAAAAAGACTGGCAAGCCGTAAAAAGAATAATAAGATATCTATATCATACTAAAGAACTAAAATTAATAATTAACACTAATGAAGAACCAATATTAAAGGTATTCGCTGATGCCGATTGGGCAGGTGATACCAAAACCCGCAGATCAACATCGGGAATATTATATATGTTGGGCAACAACCCAATTCAGTGGACGACGAAAAGGCAAAGTTGCATTGCCTTATCTTCAGCAGAGGCTGAATATGTGTCCGCAGCACATGCTAGCCAAGAAATAATTTGGTTATTGAAGTTACTTGACGATCTAGGCTTTCCACAGCAAAAACCAATCACTTTATATGAAGACAATCAAAGTACCATAAAAATGGTTGAATCAGAAAAATTCACGAAAAGATCAAAGCACATCGACGTCAAATTTAATGCCATTAAACAATATAGCGAAGAAGGCATAATTGAGTTAAGATATCTTCCAACAGAAAAAATGATAGCTGATGCACTTACCAAACCTTTACCCAAGCCTCGATTCATCGAACACAGAAATTCAATGAAAATATTAGTTAATCCCCATGAACGGATTAAGGGGGAAATTGTAAAAAACTAATCCATTCATTTCAATCACTTAATATTTTCCACTCAAAGTAAAATAAATAAATAAAGAAAATGATGAAGCACGCAGATAAAAACCCAACGATAATTTTTCTCTCATCTCTTAAAACAAGTGACCTAATTTATGACTCTTAAGTTTCAAGTTTATCAAGCAATAGAGATTTATTACCTCGTTATAATCGTTCTCTTCTAATAATGTGAAATATGTTTATAATTTGTTATTTGTGATTATGCCATTATAAACTTATTACAGAACTAAAACATTTAAAAGGACAATTATTCAACGTCAATTTGTTTCAAAGAAATGATGCAACTTTACTCGTAACTTTCCAAACTTTGTGAAAATGAGTCAGTGTATTACTATCCTTCATTCTGTAAAGTCACAGGAAAAAATGTTTCCTGATGCTATAATTAATATAATTCTAAATGTAAACCTTTTAAAATTTTAAGTAATGTAAAATATAATTTTTAAAATCAATCCAAACGTGAACTTATTTATTCAATGTGAATTGTGCATTAATATAATTTTTTTTTACAAGTCTTATTTCAGCGGTGGTGCAAAACAGGATTATTCAAGAAGTGTTTATAATAAATTCTCAAATAGTTGAAATATATAAACCAGTGGATATTTCATAAATTGGATAGACCTTAGAAAAGGTAAGCAATTCCTTTTCTTTCTGCATGTTGAAGACCAGAGTTAATTTTAATTTGAAGAATTTAATATTCTGATGTTACGCGCTTACCTCGTTGGCCTCGCCCCTTCAACACTAAAGTCGCCGGCATTTCTAAATCTCTTTCACCTCTTCTACGCAGCCCTTCACTTTCTAATCATAACAAAATGCTTATTTATAACGGTTGCATCCTCCCTATTATTACTTATGCCTGTTCAATCTGGGGTTCTGGGGATCCGCTTATAAAAGTTGTATGGATTTCCTTTCTCGCTCCCACAATAAAACACTTAGAATCATCCGTAATGACTCTAGATATTTTAACTTTACTATCCGAAATGACCTCAAAACCTTTTCACTGGCCAACCGCATTAAATTCCTCTAAAAAATTATAGTAATCTGTATAAAGTTCTCAATGATGTTGTCTGCGAACTACCTGATTACGACGTTTATAGCCCTTCTAAACGTAAAAGACCTCGGTATACTACTATATTACAAGAGTAGTTTTTCTTGTGCTAACACTTTTTGTTTTTGTGTTTAAAATTTTAAAATTATAAATTTAAAAAAAATGTATTTAAATGTATTTTTTATCCTATTTCTTATACTAAATGTAATTAAAACTATATTTTTTTGTCTGGCAATGTAAACTGCCTTTTTTTTTGAAGGATCTACGCTCTTTTCTTGCCTTTTCCTTGCTTTTTGCTAGTGATTCTCTATTGTAAACAGTTAAACATATTTTCTCTTCATTTTTTAAAACTTTTTTTTCTACGCAATTCTTATTTTTAATGCTTTTTTACCCATTTTTCTATTATCTTCCCTTCCTGACAATTTGTTAGCGAAGCCCCGCCTCCTCTACCGTTAATTTGATGATAAAATAGTATGTAGTGATGAGTTTTATTCTCCCACGAATGTACATAAACCGGTGAAATTATGAGTAAATGGTGATTCTCATAAAAGTTAAACATGCCTTATAGCAGAACCCCCCCCCCCCTATAATAAGTAATTATGATCAATTGTAACAACAAATACAGTCGAACTCGGTTAATACGAGAAGCAAGGTAATTATAAAAGTCTTCGTATTAACTGTTACTCGTAATATGAGTGAAGATAACATACATCTTTAAACACACACATAATTAATTTAATTATAACTAGATAATTATAATATGTTAGAAGAAGAAGCGGAAAATAAGGGAAAGGATTGAGGTCGAAGGGGATTCGTCAATCCCCAGTCAAACAAATAAAGATGGCAAGGATACCTGAAATTACAACTGATGATGCTCCAGCTGGGGCGAAAACGTCTTTGCAATGATGACAGTTTTTTAGAAACTTTTTAACATTTTTAATGATGATGGACTGTTTTTATGGAACTTTTAGGATGTTTTGCGTGATGTCTGATTTTAAAATCGGTAATGTAAAGAATAACGTATTGAAATACAGACATTAGTAATTGAGATATAGGATATCACTTTTTAATGTTAAGTATTACTATAAATTGTTCTAATAATCTCAATGCTATAATTAACATACTATTGTAAAGTTAAAATAAAATATTTAGTCTTAACTATGTGAGGATAATTTTCTTTAGACGGATCTTTTCTTTAGACTAAATCATAGTACTAAAATGAAAGCATTTAAAGAACAAGCTGGAAAAATGCTACTTTACGGCAGAAGATAGATTGGCCACCCACGGTTTTATCGTTGAGATTTTTTCACCTGTCTAACTCGTCAAAACAAACAAACAAACAAAAAAAAACGTATTTGTTAGCACAAGCCAACTTTTCCACTTTAGAATTTAGTCAGCGCTCTAAGATTTTTTATGAGGCTGGCGGAATATATTAGAAACGAACACACCAAGATTTAAAAAGATTCGGTGAGTAGAAGTATTTTTAATAAATATAATAGTCAAAATATGTGGCTCCAGTGGACTGAGACGTGGCGAGGTAGATGTTGTTTACAAATGTGCTGGCTTAATGACACCCTTTAAACTATTTTTAATGGTTCAAGACACTTTAACACTTAATAGATAACTTTAAAAAGGTAATGAAAAGTTCTATGATAGCAGCTTTTATGATGGATACAGCTAAGAGAAGTTGTTTAACAGATGATGAGTTAGCCTTAATTGACGGGCTCTTGGAGAGCGGTTGGGGAAGGGAGGAGGGAGCTATACAAAACACACGTGCTCTATGAGACCTTTAAAATGAATCCTCACTTGCAATTGAGAGATAGGACTTTAAAAGGGATGCACCTTTTGAACCCCTCTGACGGGCCTCCCTCGAGAGATATGTGGAAACCGAGGGCGCCAAAATAATCGGGGGGAGGGGGAGAATAACCTTTAGGCGGTTTATAGCTAAATTTGGTAAAATTTTGGAGCGATCCGGTCCATAGGAACAGAGAAAAATGGGAAAAACTAAAATAATTATGAGAAATTAAAAAAATTAAATAAGAAAAGTGCTCCTGACGGGAGGGGGGAGAAAAGGAGGGGGAGAGTAGAACCAGACAAAAATGCTTGACGAGATCAAACTTTTGATATGTTACATGATGGGGTTTGAACACCTTGAATGTCCCCCCATGGGGGGTAACACCGTTCTTATGGGAGATAGGGCCTCGGGACCTCTTAGAAATATCGGCCTCGACGAGTTTAACTTCATTGGATCCTTTAGAAGAGGCCTACGCCCTCTGTGGGGCTTAAAAGGGCTGAGAAAGATGGGAAAAACTAAAATTTAAAAAGAGTTGAACCAGAGAAAAATGCTTCTTAAGGGAGGGGGGGAGTGAGAGGGGGAGAGTAGGACCAGACCATAGTGCTTAACGAGATCTATCTCTATGTTACATGAAGGGGTTTGAGCACCAAAAAGGTCTTACTGAACCTTACCTCCCCCTCCCGGAACTTAGAAGAACTTACCCCCCGGGGTAACTTCATTCCTATGGGAGATAGGACCACGGGACCCCCTTAGAAATGTCCGCCACGACGAGTTTAACTACGTTGAATCCTTTAAATGGGGTCTGCATCCGCTGTAGGGCAATAAGACTAAGAAAGGTAATACAAGCGGAAGTATCGGCAAAATAAAGAGAGGCAATTTAATTTTTAATATCGTCAGTAACAACCATTTGTATAGCTATTTATAAAGGGTATCCTCCTTTATATATGGAGTGGCTGTGACTTTTCATAAACATGATCTTTACTGTAGACTGAAAAAATTAGCCCTGTGTGTGGCTAAAAAAAAAAATACCGTACTTTCGAGTTATAGCGGCCCTCACAATTATGATTATGCCAAGGTTGCAGTTATGATTTCACCAAGATCATCGCAAAGCTTATATATGCATCCTATATACGCATATATATATTCCAAACACTCCTATATGTGCCATATACGTTATTATACACATATTATTTATTTCTTATATGTCGTATTCACATCATATACACATGTCATATGTATATATATATATATATGTAAACTTTTTACGAAGATGATTTAATATTCCACGAGAAAATGGCTGTTTGTTAAAGATGGTGAATGATTGCTGTCGATATCAAGAATCATGGCGAGGAGGTTAGGCAATGATGAAACACCATAAGAATTTCTCCAATAATGAACAGCCAATTTCCAGATAAATTGTTTATTAATGAACAGGAGCGATGCCAGTAACAGTTCCCACAGTATCAGGTATAAACTTATAGCCCTCAGGCTTGACGATAACTCACTACATCATTTAATAGATCTTAAAAGGCTGTTGTGAAATTCTAAGTCAGTAGAACACCAGATAACGCTTTGGTCAGCACTTCCAAACACGACAAAAATTTGCTCTCCAAAATCCTACAAGCGAGTTTTGTTAACGGCGCGTAGAGTTATTGAAACGACGTAACGTATGCACGAGCCAATGAGTGACAGACGAAATTAAGCTAAGCGAATGAGATGGAGATGCGATGGAGAAGATTTAACACGAAAGAATCCCTATCGTAGCTGCATATTGATTTTGACGTGACAAATACCCAGCGCGCGAAGCGAAGCATGGAATAAAAAAAAAGGCTTTTAAAAACATTCGAAATGACAATAAGCGTCCTCAGAATATTATAGATTGGAGAGTTGATAAAAGTTACGAATGAACTTAAAGTTTTAGATTAAGATTTGGAATAAGATAATTATTAATATATACGTGTTATTACTTTTAAAAGGACATTAAATAGGAATAAATATTACTAAGAATTATGGAAATAATGACTATGTCAGAATTTAGATTACTTTAAAGGAATTATGCGAAATAAAATTTTTATATAACATATATATATATATATATACATCATATATGCATCATATATGCATCATATATGACTATAACTTAGCCACATACGTCAAGAAATGTTATCTATATACATATATATATATATATATAATTATAATATCTATGGAATCTATTCATCCTTGGAAGCCACTATAACACTAAAGTACCAAATTTACAATATATTAATGAAAACAGAAAAAAAAAATTCATGCTTGGTGGCTGCTATAACACGACAGTACCAAATTTCTTCTTTATTTTTCATATCTGATAATTTGCATCTATCCTTTTGTAATTTTAACATTTTTGTAACGATTTTATGCATTTCTATTATCTATTAAAAGAAAAATTCTTCTAAAGTTACAGAACTTCGTTAAAAGCGCTTAAAAAATTCTTCTAAAGGTACAGAATTTCGTTAACAGCTGTTAAAATAGTAAAATGCGAACATCATTCGTTCCATTCTCGACCGAAAACAACAACCGTTATCATTATCTTTTTATGCGTGAAGGTTTCGCTATGGTAATTCATTGTGAAGTTTGGTAATTTTTGAAATTCAATATTTGAAAAACGGCATAATCATTCGATTTGAAATTTATATCAAGTAAAATACAATTTTTTACCTTTCTAACAGAGTTTGCATAGCAATTTTGTGACAAATACTTTTCGAGCTATTAATTTTTTCAGTAATTTCAAATGTTTCATTTTCCGACATTAACCTGTGGCAACGATGGATGGATGTGACTTTTCATAAACATGAATTTTACTGTTGCGTGAAAGAATAAGCCACCCTGTGTGTGGCTAACTAGTAATTCCAAAAAACGTGAATGTCGTACAGTAATGCAACTGATCACTTCCCCTTTTTATCGATTGGTTTGTTGGTTGGTACATTTATGACGGCTGATTATCTACTTGAGGGATATAGACCCCAGGGGGGAGTGCCGGGGTCTTTCTAAGGGATCCTAACCCATATTTACGGCAAGGTTAGAAGAAAAACACGGAAAATTCCGAACGGTTAGGTCGACGAGCGCGACAGGGGTTTAAACCTAGCACCTCCCGTCTACCAGCTTTGAGAGCAGAATCTCTCAGCCACTGGTGGGGCCTCTCTTTTTATCAGAAAAACTCGGCTAACATTTCAATAGTCACTGCAATTTTCGAGCTTTAAATTTCAAATATCCTTTTCATCTTAACAATGTAATAAAATAAGTGAAAGGTTAAAATGGCCCAGAATCTGTATTTAAAGAAATAAACAATTAAAGGTTTTCTTCTATGCTCCTGCCTCTCTATGTCTCAGTTGTAAATCTTATAAAGAGGCGGTATTTGTAACGTTATTATCTTTCGCTTCTTTCTTCCATTCTTTCAAGACCTCAAGACATTCCTTTGCATTTTCTTGGGTGGAGGGTCTCCTTGAATGTTGAAATTCGGTCTGGTAAAATTGATAAATCATTACATTTTGATAGACATTGTTACGTAGTAATTATATCGTTGAGAGAGAACGGTGTTCGATAAGAAATTACTTGAATTTTTTCCCTAATTCTATACCCTAGTTTTTTTTCCGGAAATCGTATTGAAATTAATAGACGTTTTCTTTCTATTAACCGTGATCTTACTCTGTCGCTTGTAAAAAGAGTGAAAATCTTAATATAGTTTAAATGATGAGCCTTTCTTAAAGTGCAAAATATTCGTTTTAACCGTATCCTCGTTTTAACAGTGCACTTATTAAATGAGTTCGACAGTACTTATTTTTAATAAATTGCATAACCATTAATTTAGGGTCAACTAAAGAAAGACAAAATACAGTAAAACCTGCAAAGACAAAATCCCCAGGGACCGGAGAAAAATACCGTTTCCATCTTGGAATGTATACACTTTTATGAATTACCTCCTTTTCGACGGTACTATGAACATTTCCCACGTAAGGCAGAATTCCGTTACACACGGGTGCCGTTTTTACAAGTTTTATCATAATTATTGATGAAATAAATACTTTAAAACGAGTAAAAGACTGTTACAAAAGCTTTAATGCAATGCAGAAATTTTCCTTTTTACTTACCCATCATACGTAGTATAGGGTAAGTCTTGTAATCGTTTTAAAAATCGAAATTTTTTTTTGACGGATTTACATGTTTCAGACACTGAAGATTCAGAAAAACATATTTTTAGAAAAAAAAAATGCCGTCCATCTGTCTATGTGTGTGTCTGTAAACGCTCTATCTCACGAACAAATTGAGATAGAAACTTGAAATTTGGTATGTACTTAGTATGTAATAATGAGAAGAAGCTTATTGAATTTCAGTAACCTTGATTATTCGGAACTACTTATTAGGACTCTCGAAATATTCGTTTTGATAAAAGGTATATAAAATTTTTCGAAATTGTTTATTTTAAGGAGTGAATATAAAAGACAATAAAAAAACATAAATTTTGCATAAAGAATGAAGTCGATCGGATAATGAGTTGCCGAGATATTTGTAATCCTATCTTCCACACTCTCTGATATTTCATGACCCTGTATTTCATTCCAATTTCAATTCAAAGATATATTTTAATTGGAAATGAGACGCTTAATCCGAGGCAGTAAATCATTAGTTAATATGATTATCATTTTTGGAGTTATAAGGATTTTTCTTTTATTCAATTCAGTAATAGAGCATTTAAAGTTTATGACGTCATCAAGCCACAATTTTAAACAATCTATCTACCTCTATTAAACTATTTATATTCGTTTATTATATTGTATATTATATATAGGATTATATGTTATATATTTTCTATTATTATTGTTCATTTTTTAAATATTTGTTTAGAAATCGAATATTCGGTGATTTTTAAGTGTATAGATTTGTATAATTATTTATATGAATAAATCTTTTTAAAATATTTAAAACTACGTTTAAATTTTGGAATTGCAATGCATTTAAAAAATAGTTTACACATGTTTTATTTTCATATTTTATATTATGCATATCCATGATTAGTAAGTATTACGGTGGCCCCCAACGACTAGTTTCTTTTTCTTCCTATCTCAATTTTTTTATAATTTCTTTAGATACCTTTGATATTTTATCTCCATTAACCATGCAATATCTCAAAGTTATAGCTCAAATATTAAAAAAAAAACCCAATAATACATGCGTTAAAGTTACATAAATTCTACACTATTTCATCAATCAAGATTTCGTTTGATAATGCTGAACCACACCTAACACGCATCTAGTATTTAATAACTGAAGAACGTTTTATAAATTTCATATCAAGTCGCGTCTTTGTTGCGTTTATAGGCAGATTAATATCGGAACGTTCCAAAACTGATGTTTAGCGTGCAGTTTTCAAAGTTCATGATGGTGTAGTGCTTTGGTTAGAATTGACATCATAGAAACATGTTGTGAATTATAATGGAATTGTCATTCGATTTGAAACCGCATCGTGATTTTTGACCATTTTTTTTATTAAAAAATTGTACATAAGCCGATGAATATTATGTAGTGAGATAAATAATTGTGATATACAAAAGTTTGAATGTATATTTTATAGCAAAATAAAGGAAACTGTCATATCTATTTACGATTGTCTGTAATAGCAGAGTTTTATTTTAAATAAAATGTAAAATTATAAGCCATTAATTTAGGATTAACAAAAGAAAAGACAAGCATCGACTTTTACAAATTAATTAGTGCTAAAGCGTCAATAGAAATTTTGCTTCATCACCATCTATTTTGTTTTTCGCATTTTGCGTAATTTAGTTCATTTTGTCATCCGCGAGTTTTTCGAGTTTTGCGTTGATTTTTTTTTACATTCGTGAGCGAATTCCGGTTACAATGTTTTAGCACATTTTATAAACTTTGCGATGTTTTAAGTTTTAGCGACTTTTTACTCGATTTTTTTTTTGTAATTCGAGGCGATTTTTATAGTAAAATGCATCCGGTTTTAATGATTTAGTTCAATACTAGTATAGTAAATTCTGTGCTTTTTTCAATAAAGTTTATTCGGAATTCGCGCAGAAATTTTTGATTTTTTCGCGAATTTTTTATGGAATTCTTTAGGGTATTTTCACGTTTAGCAGAAAAATTTCTACATTCGTATAAAAAATCCTTTTAAACCCAATATAGCAAATTTTGTCCTCTGGGATTTTGGATATTTTAGCGTTTTGTCGCGATTTACTGTGATTTTTTCACATTAGGAAAACAAATTCTCTACAAAGTACACCTAAAGCACAAACAATTTTTTTTTTTTTTTTTTTTTTAAAGTTATAACAAAAACTATGATAATTTTTTACGGATTAACGTTTTTTACAAATTTGTTTTTGTTTCAAGTATAATCAAGAAACAACGTAATAATCAGTGTAAAGAAAAAATGGCAACTCAAAATACTATACTCGACTGTAAAATCGTGGTAAATCTAGTTTTGCAAGATTAATTTTGTTACACAATAATAAAACTTTTGTTATTGTTTTTTACGATTTAAAAAATATTTTAAATTTCTATAAAACAAAAATAAGAGCAAAAAAAGTAGTAATAGTCTAATTAATTATAAGTTTCCTAATCCACGATCAAGCTTCAGTCAATTTTCATCTTTTTTTGGTACCCTTAATGCTACATTTACTCTCATAATTTACACTCTGAAGTTATTTCTTTCCCCATATTTTCGAAAGATATTTTCGGCAAATAATAATAATAATAATAATAATAATAATAAAAATCGTGTAATTTTCTGCATTAAGAACACTGTCAGGTTTCTGACTTTAACAGAACCTATGTTGTATATATCTAGTTAATTTAATTAATTATATTTAATCATTATTATATATTACTGTATTCAGATATATATTTTCTTTTCCTGTAAACTTCTGTATGTGATTGACAATGGAATTTCCTTGATCCGCTCAGCTATTTGTGGGGGTGTTCACGGGGTCATTATGAAATGAACTAATCCGGTTTTGAATGTGGATACAATGAACACTGAATTCTTAGCGAACTGAGTTGGGAAGATAATAGAAAGGGGGAATGTTCTAGAGAAATGTATTTACTGGTGTGGAAAATACGTGAAGGAAGAAAGGCAGGTCCCGGAGATCTGGAGAGAGGGGTGAAGTGTGTGACACGAGGCAGTTGCTAGTGTGCAGTGGAGTGAGTAGTATAGGCAGTGTCCTGAGAGAGTAGCTGCGTAGACGGGCGGGATCGCAGAGAACGTGCATCGGACAGTTGGTCCGGGGGTGGACGAAATACAACGTAGACTGAATAGATCGGAGTAGACCGGTGTGGAGTTCTAGACTGTGCCGGAGGTAGCGAGGTGACATACCGCCGGATATATACATGCCGAATATAGGAATCATCTTTTGAGGTGGTTGTGATAGAGCTCCACCGGTACTGTGTGTATTAGTGGTGCATAACGAAGCAGTGTAAAACGTGCGATCAGGGAGATTGTCATTTGACAGTCGCATACGGCAAGTGCTAATAATATATATGGACCAATAAGGACTGTTACTGTAACATTTTTTTAATGTTAATTTAATCAATAAATTATTAGTTGATTATTTAGGTGATGAATTCTTTTCACAACGTGTCCGGTATCTGTTTAATACCGTTGGTGGCAGTAAATACCATACTACTAAGGTCTCACGGCTAGAAGAGGAACAACGGTAACCTCAAAAGGTAACAAAACCATAACAAACATGAGATAATGAGATTAATTAAAATGGAATTTCATACAAATCTAAGCATAGGGCAATGGTCATCTGCAACCTCAAAATGACCTTAAACTCTGTACTAAATTGTGAAAAACATAGAAATTCACGGATGGTCATCTGTTAAAAAAAAAAAAAAAAGACAGACCTAAAACCTTATAAATTTTACAATTAATTCAGAAATACTCTGTTTGGCCAATTGCAACTAACCTTAAATCATGTTAAACTTCAGACGCTGGAATGTATATGTCTAAAGAATTCAAAACTCTTCGTCAACAGTTCGGAGATCCGACGATTACCTCTCAGGAGTTTGGCGGTGCCAGTTAAGGTCCCCCCCCCCCCTCATTGTTCTCTGGGTCTGGTTAGAACTCCTATTATAGGAGTCTTAGGTCTGGTTAGGACTCCTATGATACAGGCTGAATCATCAAGCATTTTGATGCCCACTTACCGTTTGTTGCCCATTGTTGCCTATGAGGCGAGAAATTTTTAAACGATTATCGAGTTACAAAATCGCTTAAAATGGACGGTTGTTTCGCATAAAATTGTTCTAATCTGTCAAGGAATGGATTTAGAATATTTAAAATCCATATAAATGAAGAAAGGCGGAATAATTTGTCTATAAATGCTAGAAGAATAGATCAGGATTGAAGAATTTCGCCAAATGCCACGCCTACTAGATCACTTGTATACAATAAACCGGTTCTTCGAGTTCGATATGGTGTATTGCAGGACGGGTGAGAAAAGCCTAATTGTTAAAGAGAGAGAAAAAAATCTTATTCACCCCGCATGTCTAGAAACTCCACATTATATATTTTTTTAATCGAAATTTAAAGATTTTACACATTACACTTTGAATTTTGCGCGGGGAGGGGGGGGGGTCAAAAGGAAAAAAACTGAAAGTTGAGAGTAGGGTGGGGCGGGGTGGGGTGGGGTGGGGTTAGCGTGATAGAAATGGTTATATATTCCTTGTTTGAAAAAAGTAACACACACATAAGGAAAAAAAATAGAGATTTTTAATTTCATCAGCTGCAGAAAGGAGGGGGGGGGGGGCAGATTTATTATTTTTTTTTTTTTGGCGAGAAGGGGAAATTTTGACGATTCATTATTTATTTACTGTTATTGTAAAATTACAAATAGGGCAGAAAAAATGTAAAATTAAAGAGTTTTGAAAAACACAATGCAAACACACTGATAAAAATTTATTTGTTACTATAATAGGTGCAAATGCTAAAAACACAGTTTTAAAGCATTAAAACAGTTTATGATGTAAAATCAGATGTCAAAATACGAAAGCGCTTTTGGCTAAACATTAGCCATCATCAGAGGATAAAAAACAGTCGAGGAACTATACCTTGTTTTTATATAGTAACAAATAAATTTCTATCAATGTGTTTGTATTGTGTTTTTTCAAGTTTGAATTTGACGTTTTTACTATATGGAATTTTCTATATATTTTTAATTGAAATAGTTTTGTTTAATGTGGTTTTCAAATTCCCTGCTCAAGAGCGCAAAACTTTTTGACATATTTTCTGACTCATTTTTAAACGAAAATGAATAAAATTGGCAGAACTGACTATTGAAGCGATTTGGAATCGAATAGCGTTTCCTAGTTTTTGACAAATAAATTACTTATCGAGTAATAAGCGATCATTGTCATGTGAGGACAAGCTTCTCGTTTTCTCGCGCTGCCGTGTCGGGAATTCGATTCAAACCGTCCACTTTGACTGTATTTTCTGAAAGATCTTAAGAAGACCTGCTAATTTTATGGGTTTTTGAACAAAAATGAATTCAGAAATATGTCAGAAATTAGTTTCTTTGGATTTGAGAACAGAGGGGAGGAGGCGAGATCAGTAATTTTGAAAAGTGGGAATTTAAACAATTGGTTATTTATTGTTGCAATAAAATAATAAATGAGTAGACAAAAAATAAATAAATAAATAAATAAGTTTTACAAATTTTAAACTTTTACGTACTGGGTTGATTGAAATTTTTAGATTGCAGGGAGGGGGGGGGGGGATTGAGATAACATTAAAAGAAAACAGAAATTATTCAAAACGGAAGGTTCTCATTCTTCATCATTATTATTTTTTTTAATAAGGATTATTTTACATACGATTAAATTGTAAAAACTCAATATCTAACATACGAAATTTATTCCCTAGAATATCAGCATTTTAAGACTCTTTTATTAATAACAAATTATATCACAACTTAACTTCATAGAGAAAGTAATAAAAATATGAGTCCAATGCATGTGAATATATATTTTCACATTAAATCGAATTTAGAATTAGTTACATTTAAATTGTCATTCTTAATTATTCATGTAAGGCAAAGCAATATATATTATTACTTTTTAAGATATGGCGCTATTAAATATCTTAGCTATTTACTCTTATATTTTTACATGTGATTAAGTAACTAAATTCACTCGCCGTCTACGCTAAGATGCCAAGTCAGGCGTCCGCTTGAGCAATTAAATGGAGCCGTGAGTCAGCCGGTATATAGGAGCCTTAGGTCTGGTCTTTTAGCTCTAGCTCGGGCGTTTTCCCACCGGGATTGCACTACAACTTTAAAGCGAAAGCCTGGTTCCCGGTCCGATCATCTCCGATCATCTCTCTGCATGTGACTCAAAAAGAAGTGATCAATTACAGGTGCAGCTTCGTCAATTACTGGGTCCAGGTGGTCAATTATTAGTGCAATCTCATTTTCCGACACGTACTGTTAATAATTAAAATTGTAAAGAAAACAAAATGGGATTTTATTTTTGGATCAGTAATCCTCACACATTAATTGGTATTTACGCATACTTTTTTTCAAAAATAAGTGTTAATAATTATATTAAAAAAACTTGAAGATATTTCCACTAAATGGTCAATTAATGGTGTAATCATCCTAATATAAAATATAAATTTAATTATTCATTTAATAATAAATACTATTATTGCTTTAAAAAAAAATGTGAGTTCTTTTGTTGAGAAAATGAATGTGACCAGTACTTAAAAAATTCGTATATTTTTTGCACCCTTCCACTTTTGTCACTGGTCAAATGGTAAAAAAATAAACTTTAAAGAAAAAAGAAGAAGCAGTAGAAGAGGAAGAAATAATTAAAAAGTGCGAAAAATACGCGAGGAAATATGAAATACAGAACCTATCTCGCGAAATTGATAATATCATGTATTCTAATACGAGCAAATTTTGTGTGTGTGTGGTTATATACGTAAATTTTATCTTAAAAACGACTGTAACGATTTTGACGAAATTTTGTATTCTACCGTTTTTGTGCATCTGAAAACCATTGGGCTAGGTCACATGTTCAAGAAAATTTGATTAGTGGGTCATTTTGCGTCATTATGGGTCAGGGTCAAGCTAATTGTATCTAAAAAAACGGTTCAAACGATTTTGACTAAATTTTGTATCCAAGCATTTTCGGGCACAAGAAGACTATTGGGCTGGGTCACATGTTCGAGAACTTTTGATTAGTGGGTCATTTTTGGGTCATCGCGGGTGAAGATAATTTTATCTGATAAACGGCTTTAACAATTTTGATTAAATTTTGTATTTTACGAGTTTCGGGCACGAGAAAATCACTGGGCTAGGTCATATGTCCGAGAAAATTCGATTAGTGAGTCATTTTGGGGTCACTGTGGGTCAAGCTAAATAACATAAAAAAACGGCTCAGACTATTTCGACTAAATTTTGGATCCTATGGTTTTCGGGCACGAGGAGATCGTTGGGCTAGGTCACATATTCGAGAAAATTCGATTAGTTTGTCATTTTGGTCACGGGTCATTATGGGTCAAGCTATTTTTATCTTAAAAACGGATCAGAGGATTTGAACTAAATTTAGTATCCTACAGTTTTAAGGAACGAGAAGACTATTGGGCTAGGTCTCATGTTCTAGAAATTTCGATTAGTGGTCTTTTTGGTCATGGGTCATTATGGGCAAGCTATTTTTACCTTAAAAACGGCCCAGACGATTTGAACTAAATTTAGTATCCTATAGTTTTCGGGAACGAGAATACTTTTGGGCTTGGTCACATGTTCGAGAAATTTCGATTAGTGGATTATTTTAGTCATGGGTCATTATGGATCAAGCTATTTTTATCTTAAAAACGGCTCAGGCGATTTGAACAAAATTTTGTATCCTATGGTTTTGGGGCACCAGAAAATCATTGGGCTAGATCAAATGCTCGAGAAAATCCGATTAGTGGATCATTTTTGTGTCACTGTGGGTCAAGCTAATTTTATCTAAAAAACGGCCCTGACTATTTAGACTAAATTTCGCATCCTATTGTTTTCGGGCACGAGAAGACTGTTGGGCTAGGTCACATGTTCCAGAAAGTTAGATTAGTGGGTCAGTTTGGTCATGGGTCATTATGGGTCAAACTATTTTTATTTTAAAAACGGATCAGAAGATTTGAACTAAATTTAGTATCCTACAGTTTTAGGGAACGAGAAGACTATTGGGCTAGGCCACATCTTCAAGAAATTTCGATTATTGGGTCATTTTGGTCATGGGTCATGATATTTGAACTCAACGCTAATTTTGACCGAGCATAGCTCGGTCTTCCCTGCTCGTAACTGTTAACGTTTTTGATTGTTACATAAAGTAAACAGCTGTAAATTTCACAATTTCAACAAAACAAAAGCTGAACTCTTATTGAAACATTTCTCTGAGGATTTCCCAGGAGCTTTAACCATATTCAAGGGGCTTTAGGTCAATAAATGAAGTCGCCAACTTGAATAATTTGTTACTTCACAGGCTACCGAGTTTGGAATTGCATCATTACCCTTTGCGGGAAAAGTTTCACCTGCAACACTTTCATTATAAAATCATGAATCATAGTCTGATTTTTCGGCGTAGACATTTATTCTGTCACATAATACCACGGCAGTGTCAAAAGAAGACTTCTATCATATCAATCTCTTTTATACATTTTATTAGGGGAAATTGCTATTTTTTAAACTTTTTATATTAAACAAACCAGGCAATTTGACCCGAGCTACCCGGATTAAAAAGTGCGCAATACATTGTGTATAGGACGTGGATGAAAATTCGTTTATAATTGAAAACTCTATTTTTTATTTTACATTTAGTAATTCTTCTGTGATTGCTCACCAGCTAGAACGAAAAGCATTTGGTGATTTCGTATTAACTGCATGTTAGCGGGTAATCGGGAAACATTTCACTATTTATAGCAACTTTTGTGATTTTGATTATTTCAATGATTAAACGCGTAGTTAACATTTGTATTTTGATTTTTATACTGAAAAAAAGTGATCAATTACAGATGCAGCTTCGTCAATTACTGGGTCCAGGTGATCATTTATTAGTGTAATCTTATTTTTCGACTTGTACTGTTAATAATTAAAATTGTAGAGAAAACAGAGCGATATTTATTTTTCGAATTAGTAACCCTCTCACATTAATTGGTATTTAGGCATGCTATTTTCAGAAAAATGGTTTAATAATTATATTAAAATAAAAAAAAATAATCTTGAAGCTATTTGCAATAAATGGTAAATTATACTCATTTACTCATCGTAATGTAAAATATAATTTTAATTATTCATTTAATAATAAATACTATTCTTAATGTTAAAGAATGTGATTTCTTTTGTTGCGTCACATTTTCCCTTGAGAAAAATGAATTTGAATATTATTTAAGAAATTCGCGCATTTTCGCCCCCCGCTACTTTTGTCACTGGTCAAATGAGAAAAAAAGAATAAAATAAGTAAAAAGTGCGAAAAATATGCGAGGAAATATGAAATATAGAACCTATCTTACGAATCTGATAATATAATATGTTTTTGATTATTACATAAAGTAAATAGCTGTAAATTTTATAATTTCAACAAAACAAAAGCTGATTTCTTATTGACACATTTTCTGAGAATTTCTCAAATGCTTTAACCCAATTCAAGAGGCTTTATGTGAATAAATGAAGTCGCCAACTTGAATAATTTGTTACTTCACAGGCTACTGAGTTTGGAATTGCATCATTACCCTTTGCGGGAAACGTTTCACCTGCTGCACTTTCATTATAAAATCATAAATCATAGCCCGATTTTTCGGCATAGACATTTATTCTGTCACATAATACCACGCCTGTGTCAAAAGAAGGCTTCTATCATATAAATCTCTTCTTTTATAAACTTTATTAGATGAAACTGTTATTTTTTAAAACTTTCTATGTTAAAGAAAACAGGCAATCAAACCCGGGGTACCCGGATTTAAAATGCCCTTTATATTGCCCAGTGTACATAACGTAGATGAAAATTTGATTTTAATTAAAGACACTAAAATATTTTTTGGTACTTTTATGTTATCCGTGTGCAAATCTCGCCAAAAGCACATTTTTTACTCGTCAGTAGCAGCTTTATTTTTCGTGTGTGTAAATTAGATACAAAGCATTGCTGTTGAAATAAAATGGTTTATGGTATTAATTCTTATTATTTTCTTCCACATTTTTTTTTATCTCACATAAAATATGCGAAAAGTATGTATATTAAATGTATATAGTATATGTATTTAAAATTAAGTTATATATTTTAAAAGAAATGAGTGAAAGGTTTGTGTTTTAAATGAAATTAATACAATACGAATTATGTCGATGGAAACAGTATTTGGTGGTTTATCACATGTGGCTGGCTAACATAAAATCATCGATTTTTATACATTTGGTATATTTTTTTTCTTAAATTGCCCACCAACTACGCCGAAAAGCATTTTTCGTGATTTCGTATTAGCCGCATGCCAGTGGGCAATCGGGAAACATTTCACTATTTATAGCAAACTTTGTGATTCTGTTTATTTCAGTGTTTAAACGCGTAAGTACAGATTTTGACGCCAGGGCCAAAAGTGGCACTCAAGACGAATTTTGAGCAGTAAAATAGGATGGGAGCTAACAAAAGAAACGTTTCCGTTGATCGTATACCATTTTATGGAATCTTTAATTTCTATGCCTATTTTACTGTCACAGATACTGAAAAAGAACGTTTCACGGAATTGCTTCATACTTTTTAGAATCTCTCATTCATGTCTATTAATGCCAATTTTGGATCAAGTGAACTATTGCTCCTCTTGTGAAATCTATTTCCCTTGGTCTACAGACCTGGCATGTCTCCGGCTTTTTGGATACCAGTAATTTAGTATAGAAAATGTTGTTTTATTTAATCAGAGCATTTTGCGATTTAAGAGAACAACATTTTCCCTAAAAAATTACTCGTGTGCAAAAATTCGGAGACTTGGCGACTCTGGGTATAAATAGTGTTTACACCAAATTTTGTTGCATTTGACCCCATAGATCTTTTTACATTTGAGTTTTAAATACTTCGACTTTTAATTGAGTCGGCCATTAAAAAAAAATGATTCAAAAGTATTCAAAATGTGTAATACTTGGCACCTATACTTAATGTCAATCTGTAAGATGCATACGTTATGGATTTATGTTTATTTTGTCAAATACCAACTTATAATATGATTAATACATTTTTTGTAGCATTTGTAGGTTACTAAATCATATTTCTAACAAGAACAACATAAATTCAAAAGTTTTTAAAAGTTTGTTTGAATATAACCTACCATCCAATGTATAATTGATAACCGATTTACAAATTTAGAGATTTAAAAAATATAATAAGCACAAAAAGTTTAAAAAAAATTTCGCATTCGTGTGTAGCAGAGCTTTTATTACTTCCTGAAAACTTTGTGACTTATGTAGTTTTTGAAATGACAGATTCAGTTATGGCCACCTGGCCACCATATGTCACTATTGCAGAAAAACTTTTTTGTCTATATCATTAGTGTTTTAATATACGACATAATATTTTGATGTAACTGCGATATCAGCTCAAAGTCTTCAGGGGGTAAAAACTGAGCTGCGCCGCCCAGAAATTAGCTTTAACTAATCATTAAAAGTCCGTGCCAGGAGGCTAAAGCTGCGATCGCACGTGCTATCCTATCCTATCATAGACAACAAATTTCATCATAAACAGGTTTTTCAGGAGGAAAACGGTCGAATGCGCACTGTGTGATGCGCAATTCGTCAATGACGAACTTATACTTGTTTGTATCTCCTGCGATTGATATGGACTCGAATTCCACCAATCAAAGCGCTCTCAATATACTTGTTCACAGTTCTTAGACTATACACAATTTTTTAAAACACCTATTAGCTATTACTCGCCGAATGTTCCGCGTGTGGCTTACATTACGGGTTCCATCCAGAAGTCAAAATAACCCTACTTTCAGCGCCAATAATAGGCCCGAAGGAAGCCAGAGACAATAGCATATATATAATATCATATGATAGTACGTGTGATTGAAACTTAATACGTTTACTACCGGGTTAAAATTAACGAAATTTTTATTTTATTTAAAAATTCTGAATTCACACCAGAAAATTCTAAAAGAAATATTTGATTTATTTAATGGGCGACATTGCGTAATTATTTAAAATAAAAATTCTTATTTCAAAATTTCCGGTAGGAAATTGTAATTTTGGATTAAAAATGACATGTCAAATGAGTGACCAGCGACGCTACAAATGCGCCGTCGGCAGAGAAAGTGTTAAAGCTGCAATCACATGTACTGCTCTTCTATCATAGGCAATATCAAATATTTCCTCACAAACTATTTTTTTTCAAGAAGAAAACGGTTGAAAGCAGAGAGTGTACTAGTTTACAATTCGTAACTTATCGCTGTTTGCATCCCTACGACAGATATCAGCTTGAAATTAATGACAGCGCTCTAAAATGTTGCTCTCATTTCTCGGGCTTTACAAAAAAAAAAAAAAAAAAAAAAAAAAAAAAAACGAGAACACTTAGTGGCGATTACTCGCCAAATGTTCCCCTTATTTCTTAAATTTGAAGATTCAGTTAAGCAGCGATTACTCGCCAAATGCCTTATTTCTTAAATTTGAAGATTCAGTTAAGGCTTACTACTTGCAGCGTGAAAAGGTCGCTAGAATCAAATGAATCGCAATAGTATATATTTCAGATCGTATGATAGTGCATGTATGTGATTGCAACTTTACAGTTCAAACCTTGAAATTTTCATTTGAATAAGAAAACAGGACTGCCGGAACCCTACATTTGAAGTATGGTATTGAAATTTTAAATAGCATCAGTTAAGCTTAACGATACTTTGTAAATATATCCCGACTTCGATCTAAATGCTGTTTTTTTTTAATTGACACTTTCCAACCTAGTTGAAAGTGTCTGTTTGTCTCTCTGTACGTCCATGTTCCCGTAATATACTCGGATTGTCCTGAAATTTTTGTATGTTATTGACGATTACTATAGCATGATCCCTATTGAAAATAAATCCGTTCCCGTAAATATACTCGGATTGTCCTGAAATTTTTGTATGTTATTGACGATTACTATAGCATGATCCCTATTGAAAATGAAGTGTGTAGCATTTACAGTTTATTTACAGGGACAGTCAAAGCATTCTGATACATTGCAGTCAATGGGAAAGAATCGTTTCAAGTGCATTTTGATGATGTTTCGTCATTTGAAACATCATGGAATTGATACACAATTATGAAGAGCACTAAAACAGGCTTTTTGTAAAATATGGGGTGTAAAGCATTTATTATTCATTTACAGGGTCACACAAAAGAATTCTCTTACATAATGTTTTACGGGGGGAAAGTCGTTTGCAGTGTAATTTAATGATGTTTCACTATTTCAATCCTTATGAAACATATATGAATTACTGAGATTCACTATAAATTACTCACTGGAAAGTATGGTGGGCATTGCTTTTATCGTTCATTTACAGGGACACACACAAGAATTCTGTTATAGTCTTAATGCTATAATTACAGTCTATGTGTGATAAGTGCGTTTAAAACTATGGTTTGAGTTTTTAAGTTTAACTATATTTTTGCATACTAAGTGGTGTGTATAAATTCTGTTCATCATATACAGGACTACACAAAATAATTCGTAATATTACTGACTATGGAAGTGACTTCTTTAAGGATATTTTTAATTGTGTTACGCATTTTTAGTAAAATTACATTTAGTAGATTAATAGAAGTTTGTGGAATATAAATAAATTCAGATACAGGGTTACGCAAAGAACAAGATACATTGTCGTTTCTAGTTTGTAATTGCTGGATGCGAGTTTTTTTAAATGCCTTCTGCGTGTTTTACCTGAATTAAATTTTAGCTTAATATGTTGTGTGTAAAAAAGTCTTTAGATAGTATACAGGGTTGTACAAAAGATTTCGAGTGCCTTTCCATCGATTGGCGAAAGTTGCTAAATGTGAATTTTTTAACTGAACTAAATTTTGTCATGCTATGTAGTATATATCCAAATTTATAGATCATATACAGGGCTGCACAATATAATTCGACTACTTTTTTCACTATGGAAGATAGTGCTAAAACTGGATTGCTGAAACTGGATTTTTAAATGTGTTTTATGTTTCCTGAACTGTTTACTACACATTTTCTTTCACCTTATTTAACGGTGAAGTGCCGTTACAGTTTTCTGGATGTGTTAGAAAGTGTTTCACAATTTATGCTTAACGCATGATTTTTTTGTTCTTGTGAACTATGCCATAATTTATTTTCACAAACGTTTTTTGAAAATAAGTTATTTACTTTCGTTTTCCTTTTTATTTAGTTTGTAAGTAGTATAAACAAACTAACTTATTGAAAATTTAAAAGTTTAGTTGTCCGAGCCCATGTTTGTGTGCTTTGGATTTGTATACGATCCTGAAGGCCATGGTTCAAGATGGGGTTACACTTATTTCAACTGTTTAGTTGAAGAGGTTTTAAAATTCTATAAACATATTCTTATGAAATAACCGATGAAGCCGGTTCTAATTATTCTACATTACGACGTATAACGCGTGGATCAAATAAATACATTTAGAACGCTATAATTTATTTAATAAAATGCGACTTCTTCTTCTGTCGTACTTATTAAAGTTTACTTTTAAAATATTCTGGTTCGAAATTTGCTTGTTTGATCCGCGTGTTATATGCGTTACTTTGATTTTATATACGTTACTTTGATTTGAATTGCGAAGTATCTTTCTGCTTTATAAATTTAGTCGAAGCAAACAGAAACAAGAACATTTAGTAAAAAAATAACATTTAGTATAGAATATTCCTGATTTAGGATATTTTAAAGGTGAACTTTAAGAAAGTTGTAAAGAAAATCAAACCTATTGCTGTGGCATTTTATTTAAAAAAGACAAAAAAACGTAAAGCAATACATAAAACGTTAGAAAAATGTGTTTAAAACATTTAGAAAAATCTCATTTCTTCTTCTCCTTCTTCTACTTTTTTTTCAGTGGGAAAATAAATTTGACATTCGCTTTTACGCTATATGAAATTTAGAAATTTTATGTGAATTACAATCTTTTTATACATTACTTCTTTTAGAAAGAACTTGAGGTTCTAGATAGTTTTTGTGAACATGATATTTTGATTGAATTTGTTACATTCTCTGTCATTTTCTTCATTTAAATAGTATACTATGATTTCGTACTTTAAATGTAAAATTACGGTTTACAGTTGATTGTTTGCGTGTTAAAGTCTCCTCTTTAGTGAGCTACATAATATTACTATTTTGAATACTTTTTTCTTTGGTGAGTTTATTTAACTTTTCTAGATTGACTATTCCAAGAGAGATGGACCAGTGATAGCTAAAGCATTAATAGGCAAGACACAAGGTGTTCCAATTAGAACACTCCAATTAGAAATTCAATAACTCTGCAAATACAGATTACAAATGAATATCCCAAATTGACAGGGCTATTAAAAGAAAAAAAAAGGTACAACCTTGCTGTTCATAGGAAATCAAATATAACAGCTGAAAGTTTAAATTCAACACAGTTCAGTTATAAGTGTTAAATGTGAGCACCTCCAAGAACATGAAAGATATCGAGGCGGTACGGTAAATTCCACATTTTTTTTCAGCATGTCTGGTGTGACTCTTTGAATGGCTGCGGATATGCGTGTCCTAAGTTCGTCAACGTTGGTTGGTAGCGGTGGAACAAACACTTGATCTTTGATGAGGACTCATCAAAAAAATAACACGCAGTGATGTCAATGATGAGTTATCGTAACGCCTCGATATCGTTCGTGTTTTTAGAGGGGTTCACTTTGAACACTTGTGTTGAATTTAAACTTTCATCTGTTAGTTTTGATTTCTGATTAACAACAAGGTTGTATTTTTTTGTTTTCTTTTAATAGCCCTTCAAATTTGGGATAGTCATTTGTAATCACCCTGTATAATAAAAATAGTGATAAAATAATAGCATGTTTATAAGAAAGCTCCCATATTTTTCCTACATGAATTTCAAATGTAGTACAAAACTTCACCAATAGAGGTGTTCTTTTGCGCAGTCTGTAAGACTTCTCAAACTAGCGTGTTAAGCTATTTTAAAGATCACTCAGATTTCGTTCCTTCTTATGTTTAACTGTTAAAATGGAAAACAAAAAAGTTTGCATTTAAATATTAATTTGAGCATTCTTACAGATTGAGATCTTGCTGTTCCATCTATTGTCTAAAATTGGAACAATTTTAAAAATTACTATATTAAAAAGTTATGAGCTACCTGGTAAGCATGTTATTTCAGTTGTATATTAATAGCTATAAAAAGTTTTATAAAATAGCTAACGAATTATTGAATTTTAAAGTTCAGGTGTTATTTTTGGTATACCCTGTATTACCCTGATTCTAAAATGATAGACCGACTTTTACATGGATACACTGCTTGAGGCTTAGATTGCCATAGACTGTAAATGAATGATCTACAGCTAATTAAAAAAAATGTCTTAAAGTTTAAAATACTACCACTAGAACTCTCCTGTAATTTGCTTAGTGTTTAGTAGCATCAACTATTAGTAAGATGACTACTATACAGAATAAGATTTTTTGCATTCGTTAGTTCATTAAAATGAAAATTTTTCTTGTGAGGTTTCTTAAAAATATAAGTTAATCCTCAAGCAACAGTTTTGGAAAACTTAATAAATCGCGTCACAACTGGGTTTAGTTCAATTACAGCGCCTAGAGTACATAGTGTGGAAAACGTTTACAAAATAGTACTAAAAAATTGAATCCAATAAATGTAGAACTATGCTGAAAAAAGTAACGCGTCGATCGCATCGACATCTTCTTGCAGTGGCGTAGACAGGGTGGAGGTCTACCGGTTTGGATACCACTAATTTTATAAAAATATTTTTGCCTTATCTAATCGGAGAATTTTCTACGATATTGAAGGCGAAGAAAACTTTATAACATTAGTGATTTCCAGAGCATTTGAACCCCACCCCCTCTCTGGCTACGCCAATGTCTGCTAACTCTTTTCAACGCAAACATTGTATAAGAATCGAACTGAGAAAACGTTTCAGCTGGTGGTAAATATTTTAAATAATTAAATTATACCCTATTTCCTTTGACTTGGATAGTGATTTTCATAAGCTTTGAAAATATGAATGATATTGATCATGGCCAAAAAACGTGATACGCATTATTTTGTGCCTGGTTTCAGTACTCGATATAAGACAGCAAACTAGAAACTATTTTAAAGCATTACCAGTATGGCTTTTTTTAAATTCCGAAATTTCGCATTCATACCAGAAATTTCCTATAATGTTCTTTTGGTTAGATAACGGCAGATATTTCGTGACTTTTTAAAGTAAAAATTCTCGTTTCAGAATTTCCGGTTTGAATTCGAAAATTTTGAATTAAAAAACGGTGAAACCATTTCCCACACTATGTATTCTAAGCACTGTAGTTCAGTGACGCAAGACATCCTCCAACTTTTTAAAATGAATTTAGCTACCGTTTACGATTTATCCTTACAGCTGGAGGTTCAACATTGAATTTTTAATAAACGTTAATCTGATTATAACAAAATGTAATTTACATCATTTGTATACAATCTATTGTTTTTACAACCGTGTGAATTTGAGTCATTAATTTTTAATCACCTTGTAGAAGGGTGCCTTTATAAGAGAGTGGCGACATACGGGCAGCAACAAGGCTACACTAGATACCAGGCTTGCTCATTCGTTATCATGACGTCACAAATGGTGGCTGGCCGCGACGAAAGATGATCCGCGACGGTGATTGGCACAAAACGATGTTCGCGTTGCTTTGTACCGATTGCTGATCGCGGCCAGCCACTATTTGTGACGTCATGAGAATGAATGAGCAAGCCCGGTATCTAGTGTTGTCCTGGCAGCAAGTATTTTGAATTGTTGAGACGACTTTGGACAAAAATGAATCTCCAAGCTAATGTTTGTAAACTTGTCTGACTCGTCTAAATCGAAATCGTAGGCGAGTATCGCCAAGTTCTAGAATGTAGTTTTGCCATGTTTTGGACAAAAACATCTGTATGAACAATGTCTGAGCATGCTCCCTGTACGTATGTCACCAATATCATATAGAGGCACACTAATCTAATCGAATTCGTATAGGTGAATATAGCCAAGTTGTGTGTTTGGGTAAGTGTGTCCATAGTTTGGAAAAAATCCTAAATCTGAGCATGCGTCTTGTGTCAATCTCTTATAGAGCCACTCTATCCTGTAGGAGTAGATACTGTCATTTTCCCTGCGAAAGAAAATAGGAGACAAAAAAGAGAGACTGCATTTGAAAAGGAACTGTAGCTTTATTTTATCCTGATCGCATTATCTACAATTCAATGTAAAGGAATCTATATATGTTTCGTGCAAGAAAAAGGAGAACAGCATTTGGTATATAATTTTCATCTCTTTTGGTTTTGGTTTTTGAATATTTTTATTTTTTTTTTGAAAATTCATATTCACACACAAACAAAGAGGAGAAAATAAACAATATGTTCTTGTTTTACTTACATGAAGAATTCAGGGGAAGGGGTGGGGAACAAAAAACAGGAGACAAGTAAAGTTGTTTATCACATCATTCGAGGTAAATCAACTGTCGGTGGTATGAAAGAAACAAGTACATTATTACGCAGCTTGTTAATAAAGTAAAGTTTTTTTAATAGTATTCTGCAGCAGAGGTATAAAGACCAGATACTCCCTCTCTTGGGATTCACATTATTCAATTAGCTTAAAGTATTTTAAACATGAACAACGTGCCGTGCAATACTTTAACATAATTTACATATTAACACATTGAACATGCTTAGTTCATAAGTATGAAATAGAATACCTTTTTTACATGAGTAAAAGTATTTATACATTATATATGCAGATAGACACATATAGGTAACAATACATCAAAAACACTTAGTTTGCGGTTGAAAAATCAGAAGTAAATTCAAACTTTGTATAAGGAATATTAATTATTCACAAAATGAGAATACAGAATGATATCACATCAATGTGACCGTTTTTAGCCTATTTTGAGTAAAAAGGTCTATTTATCAGAGACTATATTGCTTTCAGCATTTTGTCTTCTTTTGTCAAGGTAAATCTCGCACCAACGTAGTTATTCCATGGTTCATTTACTTTTAATAGATGGCGCGAGTTTCACTTTTAGTAACAGATGTTTATTTAGCTTCCTTTCAAGTTATATTTTATTTCAAAATGGCGTAGAAAAACGGACACACTGTATCACATAGTAGAAATAAGATTAGGAAAATATATAGTTGAAGTTCGTAAATACATTATTCACGTGGAATTTTTTTCAGTCTTGTTTAACTCAAATTTTAAGACATACGGAAAAGACGGTAAAGTAACTTAAATGATAAGGAGATAACACATGGAAAATAAAATGTGAAAACAAGGCAAAATTAACTGGGAAAAATAGACTAAATATTTTGAAAAAAACTTAGCGACACATTGGAAACAGCAATAAATAAAATGGAATAATTTTAAGCACTTCTTTGACACGTTAAATATAAAAATTCACAAACTTTAAAACTGCATAATAACATAGAATATAATACACATGAGTACCTATATTATAGTATGCATGTATGCTTCAGTATCTGAAACAAATACTTAGACATAGAAATACACTTGTACTTGGGTTGATTTGAACATGCATTCGCCTAAGCATACATACAAATGAGTGTATATGCATACAAGTCTAAATACTTATGTATATAAAAAACTAGTATTTTTAATCAAGTTCTTGTAAATGCAGAAATTGCATCACAGTATACATACATACAAACTAATTTACATTTCAATAAACATACCTGCCAATCTTCCGATTTTTTTAAAGTCACATAAACATACTTTGAACCAGAAATGTTATTTTAGGAATCAAATCAATAAGTGTGACATAGAAACGGGCCACCTTATTAAATGATTTTATTAAATAATTTTTATGGTGCGACGTATGTTTTTTGACTGGGAAAATAACCGGAAGTTTGGCAGTTATGATAAAGGTTTTCAACAATTATCAACAATTATTTCAACGTACATTTTCAGAATTTGAACAGCATATTTATTTTATGACTAGATATCGTCAGAGAGGGAGTTAGAAAAACCTTTACACCACTGCTTTTGGACGGTCGTTTTGTAATAATAATAATAATAGTAAAAAAACCCATTCAAAGCCAGGCTTGGAAGCCGCGTGCAGCTACATAGTGGCCTTTTACTTGTTTAATACCGGAAGGACACAGAAACAGGTCTTTTTTTTCTTTTAACCTTTATAAAACGGTAACAAACAAATCCAACAAGATTAAAGATAGAGATATAGAGTCGGTTTTATTTTGCACTGAGCATGCGCAGATAGAGCAGTGCAGAACACAAAACAGTGCCAACCAAGTTATAAGTAGATCTAAAAACGTTTACTGTATTTGATATTCTTCATCGTTACATTAAACAGATAAATTTCCTAGAGCTAAGACCTATTTATAAAGAGCTGAAGATAAAAATAGAGGTAATGAAGTTATTCAAAAATTGTTACGTTAATTTTAAAAATCAAACAACTCTAAAAAACAAATCTATTCGGAGAAATAACAAATCAAATTTTCTTTCTAATTACTTACCGTTCGAAATGCAAAATTATTGTTGTTATTAAATGACTATCGTTTCGCTATTACAATGGACAGAATTTTTCGCATACATTAATACATTCTGAGATCGAAGTTTTTAGATTTGTAGGTCCCATATCTGCTTAATTAAAAAATGACTGTGACATACCACAAAAAATGTATATGATCAGTGAATTCATTTACATGGAATATGATTAGGCAAGTTTTGAGCGAAAGAAGTTAGTTAAAGATGCCTCTAAAGCATGATAAACATAACATATCCTTCTATAATAAATTACTACATTTACCGTTCTTTCTGTAATTTCTGAACTTGATGAGTACAGTATTAAATGGCACATAGCTTTGTATTTGGACAGCGATGACAAATAGTCTGGATTCTTTGCTGAAGAGATTTATAGCCGAGTTCTAAAGATTCGTTCCGCACTTTGTTTCATAGCATGAGATAATTCACTTTGTATAATGGTGTGTATGTTAGTACCCCGAGATTTCACCATTTTTTTTCGATATTTTTGTTTAGCTAATTAAGCTCAATAAGTATATGTTGTTTAGCACTAAGCCTATTTACATAAGCTGCTGCTTGAGTTGGAGGAGAGGAGAGATACGAAGATTGCTCAGTTTGATAATGTCGTATACATGTTTTTCTTCAAGCAGTTAAGTACTGCAGGCATTCTTTTTTTCTTTTTGAAAAAAAAGACTGCATTTTGTCCATTCATAATCGGGTTGTTTTGATATACTGACGCTACAATTCTTTTATATTTTTTTACAAGATAAAATTTCATCATGAACTGACTTGTAATCATATTTCAACTATTAAATAATTTTGATCAAACCAGGAACGCCTCCACAATATTTTATGAAACTGGATATACTTTTATAGTTTCGTAGTTAAGTTTAGTTAAATTATTCTGTACATTTTCGATGGTTTTAAAATTAAGGTACATTATGTAACATGTAATTCTTTTTGATACGATAAATGAAAGAAGGATATGACCGAATGCGATTCGTTGTTTATCAGTTTTCTCCGCACAGAGTTAGACCTGATATCTAAAATAACAAAGCAGAGATTTCAAAGATTGTGTATATTGATTGAGAAATAACAAGCAGTAGTTCAATAGTTTAGAAATAGTTTAGAAACGCCGATTTTTCCTGAGTCTGGTAACCAAAATTACTGCTTCATAAGGCCTTTTTCCGCAGGCATATATTTAGAAAATACATACAAATATGTTCATATTTTCCAGTAATTTCTTTTTGTGGAAATTATATAATTACTAATTACTTTAAAATGTATACTAACATAGCTGCCAACCTTCTGGTCTTTTTAAAGTCAAGTAAACATACGTTGAACCAGAAATTTTATTTAAGGAATCAAATCAATAAGTATGACATAGAAACGGGCCACCTTATTAAGTAATTGTATTAAATAAATTTTATGGTACTGTATATCTCTTTGACTCGACAAAAAACCGGATGGCTGGCAGTTATTTTCTTAGATATTCATAATTTTATGAATTATCATGGCGCTCATGGTTTGAACTTTTAAAATTAAATTTTTAATCAATTACTATCCACATGTTCATTTACTCGTAGATAAATAGAAAATAAATAATGTTGCCAAATTAAAATGATTAATTTTTACAAATCACCTATATGTATGATAGGACCATCTAGTTTAGAAGTAGCCCTTGGTTGGCAAGCTGCTTTCTGTTTGCGACTGCACCGTTTTTCAAAACGCTACAGTTTAATATCAACGAATATTCTCGATAGGGTTGCTTTTTTCGCTGCTAGCTTTAGAAGAATAAAAGAAGAATTGGAAAGATTAATTATTTATCCCAGTTCAGCCTTAAAGCTGAGCTGATATTCTAGAGAATACCTATATATAAAGTCGCTTCTACAACTACACAAGGTTTATTTATATTGGCTTTAATTGAGCTACCTTGAGAGGGATTTTTTGCACTTGCTCTCGAAATCCGACATTCAAAAAGGGGGAGCATGGCTTGTAGAAAGGAATTCTGTTTGAAAGGTTCTGGAGGATTCAAGTTGATCTTCACTGTTGCCACTGATAAAAGAATTTTTTTTATGTCTCTGGTTGAATTTATTTAACCTCTTAAGTAATTGGTTTCCGGCTGTGACATCATTCACAATGGTTAGTTTTCATTCAATTACAACCGGAAAAATTGTAAGAGTATCTTTATACAATTTTAGATATAATTATATGAAACATGTTTCATTACAACTTTTCCGGTATATACAGCATTATAGATTTTTATTTTTTTTTATTTTTTGTAAAATACAATACAGAATGGAGAAAGACGGATATATCCGTCTGAAACACTTAAGAGATTAAACTAATCTTTTGCCAAAGTTTCAGTGAAATATTATTTAATTCTGAAATATTAAACATGCAAAATATTGCCAGCGATAAATTTATAAATAATTATTTGATTATTGAGGTTGTAATTTTGATGTTTTTTAGTATACATATACATAGCTGCCAGTTTTCCGATTTTTAAAGTCAAATAAACATAGTTTGAACCAGAAATTTTATTTAAGGAATCAAGTCAATAAGAATGACATAGAAACGGGCCACCTTATTAAATAATTTTATTAAATAAAATGTATGGTACCATATATGTTTTTTGACTGGAAAAATACGGAAGGTTGGCAGCTATGCATATATAATATATTTTTGGTCATTGCATATATGCACACTTCTTCAAAACAAATGTGCTGTTGAAATTTTCAATGTGTAAAAGATTGTCAACGATAAATTTCTAAATAATTATTTGAATATTCAGACTGCTTGTGTTTATATTTAAATTGAACTAAGTTCAGAGGGAATTTGACTCAATTGTATTTAAATAAGAAACAGAAGAGGTAAATAATTTTGATGTTTTCTTTACTATACATATATATATATATATAGCTGACAGCCTTCCGATTTTTTAAAGTCAAATGAACATTTTTTTAAACCAGAAATCTTATTTAAGGAATCAAATCAATAAGTATGACATAGAAACGGGCCACCTTATTAATTGATTTTGTTAAATAAAATTTATGGTACCATATATGTTTTGTGACTTGGAAAAATCCGGAAGGTTGGCAGCTATACATATATAAATATTTTTTATCATTGCATATATATATATATATATATATATATATATATATATATATATATATGTATATATATACACTTCTTTAATACAAATTTGCTGCTGAAATTTTCAATGTGTAAAAGATTGTCAATGATAAATTCATAAATAATTATTTGAATATTCAGACTGTTTGTGTTTTTATTTAAATTTAACTAAGTTCAGAGGGAATTCGACTCAATTGTATTTTAATAAGAAACAGAAGAGGTAAATAATTTTGATGTTTTCTTTACTATATATATAGCTGACAGCCTTCCGATTTTTTAAAGTCTAATGAACATAATTTTGAACCAGAAATTTCATTTAAGGAATCAAATCAATAAGTATGACATAGAAACGGGCCACCTTATTAATTGATTTTGTTAAATAAAATTTATGGTGCCATATATGTTTTTTGACGTGGAAACTATTCAGAAGGCTGACAGCTATGCATATATAATATTTTTCAACATTGCAATATATACATGCTTAATTAATTTGCTAGAAAAAAAATTTGAAAAAGAGTAATCATTTCATTTATTTATTAATATTTTACTACCCTTTTAATTCTGATACTATTTAGAAAAAGGTCTGCTAAAACTTCATTTAAAATTAAGCATTATAAAATAAAACAAACAGTTTAGAATATCATCAACAAGATAAAAATTAAAATTTAGAATAATCTCTTTCAACAAATGATAAAATGTGACTTTTAAAATAATAGCTTTTATGCAAATTTATTCTAGATTATAAAATAAAGCATTTGCAGAAAAATTTATTTATACTTTAAGTATTTAAAATAAGAATAATTCACTAAAATGTTTTCTTTAAGATATGAAAACCTAGTTGAATACTCATTGTTAACAGTGCTGCGAAATTTTCTTGTATTGTATTATTGTTTGTTTTAAACTGTAGACGGATAAAATAAATATGAATAATCATAAAACTAAGAGTGAAATAAGTTAAAGAGCTATAAATTCGAATTATTAAAGTAGTTGGATACAAATTTAAAGATCCTAATAACAAATAGCGGTTCAATCATATAGAAAATATAATACTCAGGTTTTATATTGAAATATATATTGAGTATTTATGGTAACGTAAGTATAAAAAAAATACAAAATAAATTTATTTATTAAATTTTTCTTTATTGTGTACTTACTTTTAATAATTTTGAACAACCATATATTCATGCAAAATGAATTAAATAAAAGTCATAATACATATTATTGTTTTAATTTTAAATTTCCTTGTTTGTTTTTAAACTCCTTTTTAACAGTACTGGAATGTGTATAACCAAGGAAATATGTGATAACTATGCAGTTTGAATGTTATATTAATATAAAACTCTGAATATTTTATTTTCATTAACCGTGTGTTTTATAATTAAAATCTTTGATTATTAGTAATTTATACAATTTAATTTGACATACTGATTTTTCATTTTGTTAATTTAACTTTACGAACTAAAAAACTTTATTAAACATACTATTTCCACGTTTGAAAGTAAAAAAGATAATAAATGCATTTCAATTTTTTTTTTAATTTACAGCATTTAAAATTAATTAATCATCGAAAAATACAGCAATAAAGTAACATTATAGTATTTATAAATGGATTAAAAATCAAAAGCTTATATTGAATAAATAACAAACTATGTAAAGCTGATAAAATATAAACTTTTCATTTACGGTATTTCGTGTGAAATACTCCTTTTACTATATTTAATTTAAAGAGTATTTATTACCTTATTACAAACAGTTTATAAGGCATTATTTTACTGTACTTATTAATAATTATTTATAATGGTTTAATCAGCAATTTCAAACCAGCTTAACATACTTTAAGCATGCTGACAACCTTTCGATTTTTTAAAAGTCAAACAAACATACTTTGAATCAGAAATTTTATTTAAGGAATCAAATCAATAAGTATGACATAGAAACGGGCCACCTTATTAAATGATTTTATTAAATAAAATTTGTGGTGCCATGTATGTTTTTTAACTTAGAAAAAATCGAAAGGTTGGCAGCTATGTTTAAGGTATTTAGAAATAAGGATTCGTTTTACTATAAGTAATTTGTAGGTGAAATGGACAAATTCAGTAATTTTACCGAATTCACCAATATTTAGAACAAGTGGATATTAAAATTTGAACTAAATTTTTTAAATCGACGTGGCAACAGTGAATTCAAGAAACAATCCCTCCATAAAGATATATGAATGTAGATAGAAGATAGATAAATATTTTTTCATATTAAAAATGATTTGCAAAGAGAGAGAGTGTAAAGCCCATGATTAATCATAAACAATTATTCTGATAAAAAGAAAAAGCAAATTATAATACAATTTGGTGCGTTTCAACGCTATGTACGATGTAGATCTGTTGATCTACGACACATGTGCGTTCCTTCGAGTCAAAACAGGCAGTAAAACAATCATTAATCAAATCTTTTACTGTCCTTTTGCATAAAAAAGTTATGTTCAACAGAAAGTTAAGAAAATATACTTAATGTTTTCGCATCATAAACCAGCTCCTGACTATCGCGTTTCAACCGTGTTCTATTTTTCTTTTGTCGTGGGCTGCACAGCAGGTGTGTGATACAGTTGCGGGAGGTAACAAATAAACTTACAATGCCAGAATATACAAACGAATGGATCTTCGTTAGTTAGAAAGACATTCAGATAGAGAGTTATTAATGATAAATTGTGCATTTGCAAGAAAAGTGTAAAGGACGAAAAATATTTATTGCTATGAATTTGGTGCAATTGTTCAATAAGTGCTACTGGAAATTAAAGAACACCTTTAGATGAAATGAGAAAAAACAAAAAAAAAAAACAGAGGAAAAAAACAAATCGAATTGTGAAAATTTCGATTGCCTCAGACAATTTAAATTTATAGAATATGTGCTTTGCGAGGAAAGAAAAAAATTGCAATAAATATTGCTTCAGAGAAGAATTTGGGGTTAGTTTTATACAGTATTTCAATTCTAAGAAACTAAAATACAATCTTTACGTTAAACTCTTAAAACATTGAAT
The DNA here is from genome assembly GCA_963931845.1 of Maratus michaelseni. Lineage (NCBI taxonomy): Eukaryota > Metazoa > Arthropoda > Arachnida > Araneae > Salticidae > Maratus > Maratus michaelseni. The sequence goes on along the minus strand of OZ007597.1, from coordinate 215,292,636 downwards.
GGCATAAAAATTCCGGTCACCTGAGAAACTATTTTTATTTTCAGTAAAATGTAAAAAATTACAGTTTATATATAATTCCGAATGATAAATGATCATATTGCAAAAATATACATAAATTTGTTTCTAAAATTTATTATTAATTGTAAGTATCCACCGAAAAAAATTGCACTTTTAAATAACATAGAGCAAAAAAATATGAGCTAGAATTAAAATGAAAATCTAATATATGAAACATTTTAAAAGTGAGAATTTAATTTTGAGAAAACGATATAAATACTGATAATAATTATTATTAAGTAAAATTTTGAAGACGTATTTTAATTTTAAACTAGTACTTAAAAAAAAAAAAATTCTCCTTCTTTAAAAAAAAGTTCTACACGTTTTTACTCTTAGTATATTATGATTTATCAATTTTAATTAAATTTTCTTTTCTCCAATCAATTACCATTTATTCTAATTTTTTGATATTTAATAATTCATATTACATTTCCTTAAACTTTTTTAAAAATGAAAAGCGTAAAATGGTTAAATTAAACAAAGCTGTTTGATCGACTATTGCAATTCTTTAAAGCCAGTTTCTCTTAATTTTCAAAAGGTACGAGTGACAGGAAATATAGTTAATAGAAAAGGTAGTGCAAGAATTATGTTCAGCAGTTCTATTCATTGTTTGAAAAGTTGAAGTAGTGAGATGGAGGTTTTCTTTAAATCATTATTTTCACTCTCGACACCAGCATTTAATTCATGATACTTATAAAAATAAGACCGACCAAACAAAGACCCTGATAAGAATACATGCTAAAGATATAAACTTAAATCACATGCTGAATTGTTTAAAATAATTTATCTTCACTCATAAATGATATTCCCTGAGTTAAAACGTAATCACAGACTTTTCACTTGGTAAAAGAAAACAAAGCACTACTATTGTGTTGTATACAATTAAAATTGAAAAATATAACCAAAACTGACGATTACTACTGTAAGACAAGGGACAAACATTTATCTAATAGCTACTGTACATTTCTAAAAATTACTTTCTCTTGGCTTTTATGTACAAATTCAGGAACTGAAACTGGGTAGAGAAGAAAATAATTGTATAGGAAAATGAAAACTAACACCATATTACATAAGGGTTTAAGAGGGTTTATGTGCTTGCATTGAGCAAATGAGAACTATCCGTCAGTTTGTAGTTACAAGAAAAAAGTGTCGGTAAAAACATTGTTGAAAATTTTAAACGTATAATATACAAAATGTTTTAATATTTATTCCCTAAAATTGAAAAGGTATGAAAAAACAACTAGATGGAACAAAGATATATTCATTCAGAATTGTAACAAATAGCAAGCAACTGCTAAGATATGAGTGAAAAAAAGAGTATATTAGCACCAGATGTTATGGATGTATGAAATCGTGAAGTAATATTCAGCAAATGATAGCACTTAATTTAAAAAAGATAGTATGTTGGTGATTTTATATAAGAAAAGTTAACTTCAGTTCAGGTATCTTTCAACACAATTTCTGTAACTCATCGATTTCCATTTTGTGCTGCAACATTCGTTTGAGAAGCTTACATACATTTAATGTTTACTTCGAAAGATCGTATTTCTATTTAAACAGCTGTATTCCAGTTTATTCTGTCACTACTAAATGCAACATCGTGGAAATGTCATCGAACAAGTACAGCGGCCATATACTCGGACATTCCGTTTCCATATCAGGTTTAAAAGTGACAAAATTTTATGGTATAAGTAGAACACATGGACATTACATCGTTTAATATCGTTTCCTAATCCCGCTATAGTAAAACACCACTGCCGTACAGAGCCAGTTTCTAAGAGCACACGTGACTAAACGTATCGTTCATATTGTACACCGCCTAAGATAGCAAGGTCTGAATCTAAAGCGGTAGTTTATTCAAACTTACCAAGCTATAAATATGTTATTTAATGATAATGAATGATTTTTAGATTCTAATAATCGATTTTGATTTTTTATACCTAAAAATACTCTCATGAGACTGAATAGGAAATTATCCTCTAGCTTCTGAAGCAAGAGAATTATGTTAATCAATGTTTATGACTGGTAAGGGGAAATCCTGCTTTAAGTGATTGTGTTTTCATCTTTGTACAACAGCTAGTTAATTAGTAAAAATATCTAGTTATTTTTAACTAAATATTTAATGCACGAATATTTTGACATAGAATAATGTTTATAAATGTATAAAAATTTTTAGTTCTACATTTAATTGGTACTAATGCTAATTTAAGATCATAAAGATGGCAATTACTTCAGTCCTAGGGGCGGCAGAATACTTAATACTTTACTGGGCTAGTACTTTGTAGAACTTTATGTATGACCATACTAGATTTAACTTTCTGTTTCGTTTTTATTACATTGCAAAACTCGCTCATTCCGAAGCTAATTTTGAACCGAACAATCCCAAATTCAGCTACCGGCTGCGGGAGTTAAGCAACTCAGATAATCACAGAGCTTTTAACATCTGCAACAAAACACTTATTATTCAGACATATTCTTTTATTAAGATTAATAAAATCATTAATCAGTATTTTGCAACAGCTTATCAACATATCGAGACATTTTTTTTTCAAAGAAACTGACTTTTTTTTTTTTTAAATAGAAAAACTTACATCTGTGGAATCTTACACAATCTGGAACATTCGTTGGTAAACCACTCCTATATCTTTTAAGCGTTATACAATAACAAATTCTTCAATGCATGAAAATACAGCAAGTGATAAAGATGTTTTAACTGCGTAAAACACAAATTATGGTAAAGAAAGAATCACAGGTCTCTGAAACTTCATGTTTCTATAGAGGAACACACAGATTAATTCTAAATATTTATCTAGGTTTGATGAGCAAATCTGAAGAGAAAATTTCGTACGGAATTTTTAACGGAAATTTTGATTACACAGTGTTTTATTTTTAACAATGATATATTATCGAATTGCTCAGAAACATATTTACATTGTCAACAAATACGCAATGCATAATTCTACATTGCTCTGGGCTTATACTTTTTATCAGCTTGCTATCAATATGATACATAACAAACGATCTCTGTTAAGTATACAGTACATTCTTTCAGCTACAATGCACCCATGGTTTCATCTTCGGCAGACAAACTGGAGTCTTGGCAACATTTCCATAGCAGACGATAATCGTCAAGACTCGAGTTTAGTTCCACAGATGGCTTCTCTGTTTTTCACACTGCTGCCAGAGATAATAATCTGAACATTTTCATAATTTACATAGTGATTCTAGAGAATACAAAAAACGATAGAACAACATATCTGTGTATACAAATTGAACGGGAAACAATACTGTAAAATTCTGCACAAACGGCTTTGAAAATGAAGGATAAATGTTTATTTAGAGTCAACGTATTTATACCACATTTCTTCATTCACACACAGCTGAAAGACTAGTGGTTTCAAGCAACCAATATCTTGTCAAATAAGAGCACTTTTTTTTTACAATATATTTTTCAAACTAACGTTTTAAATAAAAACATCTTCTTGTTCAAGAAGACAACAACAACAAACGATATATGTGACTTAGTTATACAGTTATATTTTGAACATTGGTTAATTATCCCATTTGGTTATTATTTAAATTTGAATCCGTAAATTAACCCACCCGTAACTATCAACACTATTAGAAATAATTTTGATGAAATTGTTTTGCTCAGATTGGCAACACGTTTTCTGTAAAGCATGTTTCAAATAATTTTGACGTCACCTAGAATTGTAGGTAACAAAGACTTTTTAATATTCCCTTTTTTTTCTTTTTACAGATAGCAATAAGAATGATTTTGAAAATTTGCTCTAATATAATTTTATAATTAATTATTCTTAAATTTTTTTTTAAATTTTCAAATTTAAATACTTTTTCATTAATTTTAAATATGAAATGGCTAATTTTTTTTGAAAAAGTTCTATGCTTATTTATAATTTACTTATGCATTATGATAATAATTTTGATTAAAATGTGATTTAAAGTGAATAGTGATTTTTTTAAAGTAGTTTTGATTGATTATCTAATTTAGGGCGATTGTAATTTTATTTATTACATTTAATGCAGAATGATTGGTTATCATATATTTGAAATTTATTTTTCATTAACTTAGCATTCTACGAAAGAGATTATTAGGTATAGTATTATGAGGACTGAATTCTACAGAAAAACACCACTTCGGTTAACTAGAGTTTTAAGTAAAATGGAAGGCATACGATATTCTGCATACATGGTGTTGGGAAAGGCAACCACCGGCATTGTAATAACATCAGCAGTCAGCGCCATCTTCAAAATGGCTAGCGGCGCCATCTATCTTTCAGATTTGGCGACATGATAAATAAATAGAAACAAAATGTAAGACACGTTTTTAATCTTAAATATGATTATTATTTTTTTTTCCTTTGGCTTCGATCCTGGGGGATGGATAAATTAAAACAAAAAATAACACAAACACAGATAAAAATAATTATAAGTCTCCTAATTTTCTACTTTGGAAAACTCGCCATGACATGTCATAACAAACAAAAAAGGACAAACAAAATATACGATGTGTAAGAATGCCTTATGCAGAACATACCATCACAGTTCAATAATAAAAAGGTAATAGAATCCATTCCTCTTCATAGAGTAATCGAAACAGATTTTATAATCGACTGATATATTTTTTTTTGTTTTTTTTGCTTTTGTTATTTAATAAAAAGGAAAAAAAATACTGTAGTTTACGAAACTTGGCCCAGGGCGCCATTGTTTCGTTTGCAAGTTCCACCACCGTTGGCTCCATTCTGATGGAAATGGATGATTGATAGAATTGGGCGAAAAAACTTGGCGTTTTCCTTGGCGAGAATCTGCTCCATTGTCTCTTTCGTTTATTTATAGATTTATTAAACTTGAAAGACCTGTGGGTGGTCAACTTCTTCTCGAATTATCCAGCCAGGAAAACCAATATGGTTTTATGAAACTGGAAGCTGAAATAAGAATTAAGGAAGCAAACAAACAAGCAAAGAAATACAATAGACAGATTAAATATAGATCAAGACATTATATTATTTATGCACATACAAATAAACGTCATATATACAGTGAAACTTCCATTTAACGAAGTCTCATCGTTACACTTAATTACTTCGTTATGAAGAAAATTCGTTAAATAGAAATCAACTTAAATTTATGAAACTTGTATACACATAACCCACATTAAATGGAAAGTACACATAAAATAGAAATATTTGAAAAGAAACGCCCCCAAGGATTAACATTAGCGTTGTCTTGTGATGTAGCTATGAGAATAATTTAATTAGAATATTATTTAAAAAACACATAAGAAAGAGAAGTAAACAAAAACCGAAGTGTATCTTTTCTTTTTTCATTGAAATGTGTGTGTTTTGATTAAATGATTCAAATGTGTTCATTTTCATACAGTCCGCTGAAATAAATTCATACACACATCGCAACAGTAACGTCTCCGTTTGAATGCTGCACACGCACGAAATTGGAAGAAACTTCGTTATATAGAATAAGTTTTTCGTAATATGGAGATTAGTTTGCATGTTAATGATGTTCAAAGTCAAGGTTCTGCAAAAAAAAATCGCTAAGTAGAAAACTTCGTTAAATAGAGACTTCGTTAAAGGGAAGTTCCACTGTGTATTTCATAAAATATTAAAAGTAAAGATTATTAGAGAAGCGCAAACTTGCCAAGATCAAAGACATATGGGCACATTGTTACTTATGAGACAAGTGACAAAGAAAAGAAAATTCTGTCACACAACTTTTGGTTAATTTATATTTATCATGAATTGTGACACAGAAAGACAATAAAACTTAAATAAAGTATTTAATCTCTATAGAACATTTGTTTAACTGCTAAGATGACATTGTTAATTATGTCAATGGGAAAAAAATGCACATTTGTCGACAACTATAGATATGTTATTTAAGATGTATGTTAATAGAACATAATTTATTATTATAAGAATACCGGTGCGAATTATTTGGATAAAAATTGGCTTTAATCTCGATATTTATTTGAATGAACAACATCTATTTCATTTTACTAGATGTTGAATTTGGCACTTCCAATATCATTCATTTTGACTGAATTTATTGCAATGAATTTTGAATGCATAGTTGCCAACCTTTCGATTTTTTTAATACCAGTATTTTTTTGACAACATATTTGTTTTATGTAATCGTGCAATTTCTGCTATTTAATAAAGCGAAAATTTTTGTATGATTTTACTGGTATTGAAAAAATCGGGAGGTTGGCAACTATGTATGTTATTGTTATTTTTTAACAGTGGTGGGTGGGGAGGGGGGACTTTTTCAATATATCTTCATATTTGGGGTTCCCAAATAATATGGATTTCCCCTACGTATTGAGGAGATTTCCAGAAAAGACATTTGTTGCTTTCAACATTTTGTTTAGTGAACAATAACCTCCTGGATTTGAAAGGGGTATTTTAATGTGTAAAAGAGCATAAATTACTGATTTAAAGAGGAACGTCCTAATTTTCAGGCCTGTCCCGTAGTTTGGTTTGAATTTGGTTGCAAAAAAAGTGTATAATTGATTTTAAATTTTCATTCTTAAAACAGTCGCTATTTGTGCGATTTGTATATAACTATGATTGAAAAATTTTGTTTATAAATATATTTTGGCTAATGTTACCAGGTAGACTGATTTAAAGAGAAACGTCCTAATTTTCAGGTTTGTCCCGTAGTTTTATTCGAATTTGGTTGTAAATCAGTATATAATTGATTTTAAAATTTCATTCTTAAAACAGTCACTATTTGTGCGATTTGTTTATAAACGTATCATGGCTAATGTTAAGGTTAGCAGGTAGACTGATTTAAAAAGGGACTTCCTAATTTTCAGGCCTGTCCCGTAGATTTACTGCCCCCAGACAGATGTCGATGGGCTCATGATTTGAACTCATAATCGGAATCAATACAACAAAACTGATTTGGATGAATTTTGAAAATGATCAAAGTTTTGTAAAAAAAACACTACGAAGGGTTTTATTTTTTTTAAATTAAGAAAAAATATCATTGAATGATGATATCAAATTTTCAATCACTATACCATGCACAGTTTGGAAGTTCTTAAGTTCATTTTATGCAGCCTTGAAATTAAGATACATTTACATGTTAGAGCTAAATTAATGTTTATTGAAGCGGACTACCCTCCAAAACCTTATTAACAGATTTTTGTGCCTAGGGCGCTGTCGAGCTTTTGTGTACATGTGAACTGATTTAATACTGGATATTACAGTAATTGGATGTTTTTGTGATGCTTCTGTCATTTTTGCACAGCATTTGATTCAAATTCTGCCCCTCTAACTCCCCTTAGCTATGACTCGTATTGACCTACGGATGGTTCCATTCGACTCGGCAGAAAAGAGTAGGGGAAGGTGACCTAAAATGATCCTATCGGGCAAAAAGATCCACATATGTTTTCTTCCATATAGGTCGCGCTATAAACAGGGTAACACATAAACTAGTTGCGATAAGTAAAGGAGATGCAAAGGCGGTATTCAAGCGATCGCAGTATTACGCGTCTGAATAGAATTCTTTGAAAAATTGGTTTTTATAATATATTTCGTAAGGTAGGCACTAGCTTTCATATTTATTTAGATTACAGTCTTTCATGTACAGAAATAGGACTTGGTTTACTTAATGGAGTGTGTTTTTAGATGTGAATTACACGTATGTATTTAATTTAATTTAATGCCTGAGGAAGACCACTCGGCTGAGGGCGAACCCAGCCGTTCTGTCATAATTACTTTTATATCCTTTATTTTGCCGATAAAAAACAATTTACAATTATTTTTAAATGGAGGATCATTTTGCCCTTTGGCGAGGGTAAAAGAATCCTTTGTACACTTTTTAAAATCTAGTTTTTTTATTACTCAATTTGGGTTTAAAATATTATTAAAATATGTTTATAATGCAAAATGTAGTGTAAAACATACTAGCAAAGGGCCAAAGTTTTATTTAAACAGTTATGTTATTTTACACATGTTTTCCCCTTAAGGATATCATTTTAGGCCATCTTTCCCTACATAAAAATTGACAAGGAAATATATTTCAGTGTCCTGAAATAATCAAGAATTTAAGTTAATATTCAAAGAGCATTAAGATTCAAATAACGACAGAAAAATGGAGTATAATTCGTAAACTATAGTGTGTATCGACCTGCGAATGGTCTTATTCGATTCCTCTAAAATAAATAAAAACACTGAAAACAGGGGTCAGAAAAGATGGGATGATTTGCAGAATTTTTGCAGGAAGGGTTTCGCAACAATGTGCGCCGTGCCAAAAATATGCGTTCTCCTGTTACGTCTGGAACGGGTGTCATAGATTCGCTGATCCTGATCTAAGGAGTCAACGGATCGCTAAAGTCTGTGCATCATTGTATTATATTAATTACAAGCTACTTCATACACTTGTCGGCAGTGGCAGCTCGTGACTGGCTTTATTTGGGGCACTAAATGCATGGCTGGTAAATTTATTCTTTTTTTTTACCACTAGAGTGGAACTCCAGTTATACGTTTTGCTCGGGACCGGATAACAAAACGTATAACTCAGTAAAACGTACAACTCAATTAATGGTCTACCGGAACCATTTTTTAAATACATCGTAAAAACTTTGTTCCGCTAAGGAGTTTGTTGCCTTTAATATCGAAAACGGACGTTTCCTAAGTATTACTGCCCCCATGACATAAATTTTCGGAAATAGAACAAAGTAGAAAAAATGTACATAAGAAAAGTACACATGAAGTTATTTTATCATAAAATCTTTACTAAAAATATTTTTAATACACATAGAATACTTAAAAGAAATCATTGGAATCGCCTTGGCATGTAAACCATTTATCAAAAGACATTTCAGTAGTTTACTGAATCTTGTTAAAATAATCACTAATCTTCGGTTGTTTCTTTTCTTCAGAGCTCACATTGAACAGCAAACTTTGGATTTCTGTTAATAATGCATAATGCCGCCACCTTATCGTTTCTGCTTTCACTACTGACGAACCACTTTACTACATCAAAAGCCCTCAGATCACCTCCGAAGTTTGAGTTTGATCTTTCAAATCAGACTCATCTGACATGTCGTCAGTGTTTTCGGTTACAAAATGTATAAATGAGACAACATTTTGTCCGGGGACGCAAAAACGTAACGTATCACTGAGGAAAATGTATAACCCAGATAATTTTTAATGGCAAACGGCCGGGACCTCTGAGTTGAAACGTATAACTGAGGGAAACGTACAACTCAGGTAACGTATATCTGGAGTTCAACTGTATTATTAAAAATAAATATTTTATTTTATTTACTGGCAGAAAGTTGTGTCATTAAACAAGAAAAAAATTTCTTACTAAAAAATAATGGTATGAAAATAATATGTTTCAAGCATGCATATAATGACCCCCATAAAGACAGTCACGGGTCGCCGCTGCATGTCGGTATTTACGTATTATCCGGGCTAGGTCAGATACAACTGCGCCAAGCGTGGCGCCATTTATACTATTTACAGTAACCCTTATTTTTTGACAAATATATAGTTTATTTATTATAGTTCATTTGTTATATTTATTTATTTTATGTTATTTACCATTTTTAACAATGTTAAGTATTTAATAATGTTAAACTACTGCTTTGAATATAATTGAAAACGATAAACAAAATTGGTAGTTGTCAACCCTTTTTGTCGATCTAATCTCCTGGCCCGGATAATACGTAAGTACCCACATAGATACATGTATAACAATAGAATAAACCAAAAGAACAATGTTTTAACTTCTTTATCAGATACAGGATCAAAATCAAGGTAAACTTTAAAAAAAAGCAAACAAATAAGAACTACTGCTACTACTACTACTACTACTACTAATAATAATAATAATAACAATAATAACCACGAATCTATGAAACCCACTTTATTTCTAAGGGAAAATATAATTTCATTTTATTAGAAAAAAAAATGGCCAAAATATTTTTTTTGCTTTATTCTCATTAAGAGCCTACACTAGTCACGCGAAGAAACGCTCACGCTAATGTTAACTCTATGGGAAGGTTATCGCGCGATTTCTCGCTCGCATTTTAATATTTTTAAATGATTGTTTTTGCATAGGGTAGCTGAGGCCGATCCCCATCGTTGTTAGTTTTTACTTTTTCGATTTTAGTTACAGTTTTTTTATAAGCGGACATTTCTAATTTCGGAACCGGTTGGAACCGGTTCCGAAAGTGAAAGTACCATTTTATAAAAAAACTGGAACCAAAATCGAAAAAGTAAAAACTAACAACGATGGGGATCGGTCTCAGCTATCCTATGCAAAAACAATCATTTAAAAATATTAAAATGCGAGCGAGAAATCGCGCGATAACCTTCCCATAGACTTAACATTAGCGTGAGCGTTTTTTCGTGTGACTAGTGTAGGCTCTTAAGTTCAAAACAGAAAACTGCACAGAGAGGAAAGAAAATATACAAACAATGAAAATCAAATGTTTACTAAAATATATAGAATAGAAAGCAATAATGAAAGCAATAGTAAAACAAAGATTATAAACAAATAATAAAGTGAAATCTGATTGATAATAATATAAAAAAGAACGATAATAATTAAAAATGAGAAAAGGAACCTTTAATAATAAAAAAGACTGACCAAGTAGCCAAAGCTGAAAACAAAGAAAAATAAGACACATACTGCAATAATATACTATAATAATGTAATGTTAATATGAAGTGATAATATCATATAATTTAAATACATTACATAATAACATATAACACAGATAAAAAGAAGACATAACATTCACCTTATAATATATAATGGAAAAATATAATGAGTTAAATATGAATGTTATGAAAACGTTAAACATATTTTTGTAATTTTAACAAAGAATGCAAAAACACAGTCAGAGCTCTTTTAAAATATACTCAATTGTTTTATTAGATTTAAAGATTTATACTGAATAAAGTAAGTTGATTTTTGTAAGAACTGGATAAGTTATGAATATGTTTGCTTGTTCTTTCGTTTTTACTTACCCATCATACGTAGTATAGGGTAAGTCTTGTAATCGTTTTGAAAATCGAAAAAAAAAAAAATTTTTGACGGATTTATACGTTTCAGACACTGGAGATTCCGAAAAACATATTTTTAGAAAAAAAAAATTTGCCGTCCGTCTGTGTGTCTATGTGTGTGTTTGTGTGTCTGTAAACGCTCTATCTCCCGAAAAAATTGAGATAGAGACTTGCAATTTGGTATGTACTTAGTATGTAATAATGGGAAGAAGCCTATTTCATTTCAATAACCTCGATTAACCGGAACTATTTTTTTCGGACTCTCGAAATATTCGTTCTGATAAAAGGTATATAAAAATTTTCGAAATTGTTTATTTTAAGAAATGAATATAAAAAACAATAAAAAAACATAAATTTTACATAAAGCATGAAGTCGATCGGATAATTAGTTGCCGAGATATTTGGAATCCTGTTTCCACACTCTTCGATTTTTCATGACCCTGTATTTCATCCAAATTTCACTTTAAAGATATATTTTAATTGGAAATTTGACGCTTGATCAGATACAATAAACCGCTAGTTAATAGGATTATTATTTTTGGTGTTATAAACGAAAAACCTCTTTCAAGCAATTCAGTAATCGAGCCTTTAAAGTTTATGACGTCATCAAGTCACGATTTTGTTTGAATTGCAATGCATTTTGTAAGTAGTTTACACATTTTTATTTTAGTATTTTACATTATGCATATCCATGATGGGTAAGTATTACGGTGGCCCCCAACGACTTGTTCTACTAGTTTTGAAATTTTTAGTTAGTTAAAAGAAAGGTGTGGGAAAATTACAAATACAGTACCAATTAAAGCAAACTGAAAACAGAAGTGCTAATTTGACTGAAATGAATATATTTGTGTTTTAATTTCATCTGTTATATTTAATTTTTTTTCTAAAACTAAATCGGTTCTATGGAAGGGGAAAAAAGTGTTACAAAATTTCAATAATACAGTGCAAGCAAATTATAAAAACAAAAAGCAATAATAAACAAAGATTATAAATTGCAGCGAATTTACAAAAACAAAAAGCAGTAATAAACGTATACTAAAAAGAGAAACTAAATTACGAAAAGAAAAAGGGATAATAAACAAATATTATAAAATAATAATAATAATAATAATAATAATAATAATAAGCCCACTGGTAACAAAAATATCTATGATAATCAATAAAAAGAAGAAAAAGAACCTTTAATAATAAAAAAGAGTATAATATCAAGAGTAAAAAAAATGTCGAAAGAATATTATGTGAAAAAATAAATAAAATCTACTATTTAGTATATAGTACATTATATAAACAAAAATAACACATTAAATATGAATGCAAAATTTATGGAAACTTTAGATATTATAAATAGCTACTTTGATATATAAACACATCGAACATAAATGAATTCAAAGCTTTTTAAAAGTTGTTTATATAAATAATACATTATATGTACATAAATATAAAACATAAATATCAAATATAAATTTTAAATTTATGGAAACATTAGATCTAAAAATTGCGACGTTGTTATCTAAACACAATGAACGAAAATACATTAGAAGCTTTTTAAAAATTCTTATTTTGTTTTGCTCTTTTAATATTTCATAAAAAAAAAACAGAAATACGTTGATTTTTCTAAGTAAGTAAATTGTGAATAAGTTTGCTTGTTCTTCAGTTGTTAGTCTTCATTTAATTAAAGGAAGAGTGTGGGTAAAATTAGAAATTTACGGATATTTTTTAAAAACTAGAATTAGGTGTGATAATTTATTTAAATTTAACTTTTAGCGACAAAGTCACTATTATTAAATAACATATTAAATATGGATGGTAAATTTATGGAAACATTAGATAAATAAATATCGACTTTGTATATAAACAAAACAAGAAAATATTGATTCAAAGCTTTTTTGAAAATGGTCACTTTGTTTTGCTCTTTTAATATTTCATAAAAAAAGACAGAAATACGTTGATTTTTATAAGTAGGTAAATTGTGAAGATGTTTGCCTGTTTAAAGTTCTCAGTCTTCATGTAATTGAAAGAAAAGTGTGGGAGAAATGAGAAAATTTTGAAAACTAGAATTAAATGTGATAGTTTATTTAAATTTAATATTGATTTGATAGAGGAAAATAACACATTAAATTTATGGAAACATTAGATAAATAAATAACGAGTTTGTTATTTAAACACAACGAATTAAAATAGATTCAAAGCTTTTTAAAAATTGTTACTTTGTTTTGTTGTTTTAATGTTTCATATAAATGGCAGAAATAAGTTGATTTTTTATAAGTAGGTTAATTGAGAATAAGTTTGCATTTTCTTCAGTTCTCTCAGTTTTTACCTGTTCTTCATGTAATTAAAGGGAAAGTGTGGAAAAAATTAGAAATGTATGGATATTTTTTAAAAACTGGAATCAGATATGATAATTTATTTAAATTTAATTTTTAGGGAAAAAGTAGCTATTATTTTCGTTTGTTGAAGAATCATTGACAATATTTGTTATATAAAGAAACACATTATATAAGGAAACATAACACATGACATATGAATGGTAAATTTATGGAAACATTAAATATATAAATAGTGACTTTGTTATCTAAACACAACAAATAAAAAATTATTCAAAGCTTTTTAAAACTTATTATTTTGTTTTATTCTTTTAATGTTTCTAAAAAGGACAGAAATAAGTTGATTTTTATCAGTAGGGAAATTGTGAAGAGTTTTACTTACTCTTCAGTTGATTGTAGCGTCGCAGGTTTATTTATTTATTTATTTTTAAAATAACCTAATTTTTTGTAACTGCTTATAGATCAGTTATTCATCTAAATTCAGCTATCCGCTACAGAAACTATTAAAATTAAGTGCATTCTAAATGTCTTGCGCAATCAAGAAAAAAATTCCAAACCCGATTTAACTCATTAAAATGTTATGCAACCCACGTTAACTCAAGATTTTAAAATTTCACATTCAATGACTGCTGAAAAATTCAAAGTATAAACAACAACATATATGTCCCATTCAAAAAAAAAAACCCCTTCATTTTCTTAGAATTATTCTGCTTTTCATTGAAGCCCATACTTCAAAGGCAGTTTCATAACTGTACTGTTGCTGATTGGGTCCGTGAATACATACTGAAATGATATCATTGACATTTCTCGTATACAATTTGATTTCTCAATTTAGTTTTTCTTGCGTTCATCACGCTGAAGCCTCTCTCAAATTCCACTGAATCAGTGGCGTAGCCAGGGAGGGGGGTCCAAATGCTCTGGATACCAGTAATAATGTAAAGATTTCTTCGCATTGAATATCGCAGAAAGTTCTCCGATTAGATAAGTAAAAAAAAAATCTAAACAAAATTTATGATATCCAGAGCATCTGGACCCTCCGCCACTGCACTGAATGCAGTGGCAAGATTGCAGCAAAGTGTTGCATGTTGCCTGTTATGCGATAATGTTGTTGCCGTAACGAGAACCCTGCTTCTCACATATTCATGAACTCATTTGCTTTTTTACCTTCTAGTAAAATCAAGTATTTAGATTCAGCTATCTAAGAAACGATAACTGTTTTCCGATAAATTCGATAATCATGAGTTATATTGTCGAATGTTATTTGACAACCATCTTTCCAACACTGTCATATCTCGGAAATCGACTTCAGACGATAAATTTAATATCATTTTCTGAAAGATCCATTTTTTTTTCTTCTTGAATAACAATACCTGCATATTCTTTGTAAATACAAATTTGCCCTTTAGCAACAAAAACTATTTCGCGAATGTGTCAGAAAATAGCGAGTTTACATTTAATAACAGCTGTAATATATCAGACGACAATTAAACCAGAAATGCTTGATATACAACTAGTGTAACCCTTTCAGCTGTTAATCGAATTCTGATTTTATGAAGTAGGAACTTTCATCTCAAACAAATTCAAAGTCGAGCATTCATTATTTCTAGACTGCTGGAAATGCGCATGCGCAGCGTACGCTGTGCTCCCTGAATCGATGTCGCCCTAATGATTTTGGAGCTCTTCTCCTTTTCATACTCCAAGGCAAAATTTCAATTCTAGTGTAGAAGTACAGCTAAACCGACACGGACTGTCCTAGGGTCAAATGGGAGCTTTTTAGCATGGGAGTGCTTTAAGAGTTTTCTCTCGTTACTTTTTACGGTGTTAAAGAAAAAAAAAATACGTGAATTATTTTTGATTCATATAAAGATAATTGTGAAGTAGATTAAAGCATTACATTTCGAAGGGGTGTTTTTATCAGCCTTGGTATGAGAAACTAGAATTTTATGTAAACTTAAAATAAAGCGTAAATAAGTTCAAAATTTTAATTCTAGTACAGAAGTACAGTTAAACTGACACGACTGCCCTAGGATCAAATGGGAGATTTTTAGCATAGGAGTACTTTACAGTTTTCTCTCGTTATTTTTTACGGTGTTAAAGAAAAAAAAATAGGGCTAATTGGGAGCATGAACAGGTGAACAGTTTAGCTTTTTTAATGGGGTTCCATGTTTTCGAGAAACAACCCCCTGAAGATAATTAATTGTATATAAAAAAAAAAGAAAATAATGAAAAATTGGGAGCTTTTTATTAGCATGGAAGTACTTGATAGTTTTCTCTCATTATTTTTTCCGGTGATAAAGAAAATAACAAGTGAATTATTTTTTAATTCACATAAAGATAATTGTAAAGTAGACTAAAGCATTACATTTCGAAGAGGTGTTTTTATCAGCTTCGGTATGAGTTTCTTTTCACAGAATTTTATGTAAATTTAAAATAAAGCATAACTAAATTTAGAATTTTAATACTTACAGCTAAACTGACATGGACTGTCCTAAGGTCAAATAGGAACTTGGAAATTAGAACGAGTTCATTAACCCATTAAGGATGGTAATATTTTTCTCTTTAAAATGCAAAAATTCCACTTCGTACCAATTATTCTGAATGACAACGTTGGTCCCATTTTATCGCGGAATTTCTATCATCAATAAAGCGAAAATTTTTCTTAAAAATACTGATACTTAAACATCAAAATAACTGGCAGCTATTCCGGTGCCATATGGTACCGGAAACGGATTAATCAGAGTCCCTGATGGCGTGGAAGCTTTTTTGGAAATACTCTATACTTTTCTCTCGTTATTTTTTCTGGTGTTAAAGAATAAAAGAATTATGTGAATTATTTTTGCTTCATATAAAGATAATTGTGAAATAGACTAAAGCACTACATTTCGAAGGGGTGTTTTTATCAGCCGCAGAATTTCTATCATCAATAAAGCGAAAATTTTTCTGAAAAATACTGATACTCAAACAGCAAAATGATTGGCAGCTATTCCGGTACCATATGGTACCAGAAAGGGGTTAATCAAAGTCCAGATGGCATGGAATATTTTTAGCATGGAAATACTATATGCTTTTCTCTCGTTATTTTTTCTGGTGTTACGTGAATTATTTTTGCTTCATATAAAGATAATTGTGAAATAGACTAAAGCACTACATTTCGAAGGGGTGTTTTTATCAGCATCGGTATGAGTTTTCTTTCACAGAATTTTATGTAAACTTAAAATAAAGCATGACTAAGTTTAAAATTTAAATAAATTAAGTAAGATATAAAATACGTTTTTGTATAATAATTTTTTGCATCACTGTAAAAAAAAAATTGAAAATAAAGATTTTCATATAATTCAAATTTGGAATCATGAGCCAGGCAAACAATTATGTCTTTATTTATATCATAAAATTTATTAATAATTTCACCATGTTAAACAGGTTAAGATTCAAACACTGTACGTAGCATTTAAACAATAATACATTGTAGGTGATAATGTATTAATTTTGGTTTTCAAATCAAATAAAAACTAGATGCAATTGAACAACCACTTTTTACTTTAAAAAAAAAAAAAAAAAAATAAAACTATTCTATTTTTATAGCCTATTCAAATTTCATGGCAATCTGAGCATTATTCTCATGACGATTGCTTGACGAATTATATTATTTTTTGACAAACCCATTTCTCGTTGCTTTTGTAATTTACATTTACATTATGTAGCGACTGATTACCGCACAGACCGACTATGCAGCGGCCTTGGGCCCACTGCTGATGGACGAGTGAATGGGGGAGAGGGGGGCTGTCCGGTCCCAAAATGATTTAGAAAAATAATTTTCTTTAAAATACAGTTTTCAGCAATTATATTCTGAAAAAAACCAAAAAAATATTTTGGTTAACTTGGAAACCGTATCATATCTAATGGTAGACCCCCGAAAAAAGATTTCCAGCTACTATTTGGATTTGACCCCCCCTCCCCCTCACCCCCTGCGCACACCTTAACATTTGCTTGTGAAATAAAATAAATGCAAAATAGGGGCCCCGAAATTAAGGTTGTCCCGTGCTGTAGAAGGAGTAAGTAGTCAGCTCGTCAGTTCTGAGGGAAGGGAGGGGGAGTTTTGGGAGGAATAAAAACACTTTATGTGTGTGTGTGTTTTCAGAAAGTCTTTACAATTTTTCTTAAAATTAAATATTCCAATAAAATAATTCAAAATTTTCTGTTGGCAGAAAATATTTTAATAGATATATTTTTTGTGCAAAATATTTTTCGGAGAATTCTTAATTAAATTTAATAAAACTCTAAAAAAAAAAGAACCATGTCTTTGAAATTCTTAAAATAAGACTACATTAAAAAAAATACATTTGTATTCAAAATCTTGTTTCTAAAAACATTGCAGCGGAGTAGTATCGTAAATAAAATATAGCTGCAAAAAAAATTATTTCATGAAAGCATGGAATCGGCATGTGCTGCCCTCTATCGGTGAAAATAGTTTTACTATGAGATAAAATTCCAGGAATATTTTCATTTCTCAGAATTCTATTACCCCAGTTCTATTTTTTTATAATACACCACAGTATGAGCAATAAACAATCGAAGGAACAGATGAAATTAGATTAGAACATAAAATGTATGCTTTTAAGATAACAAGAACACACCGATTGCTTTTTTGCCAAATATATTTTCTTCTTCCGTTAATTATTAAATCTGAAGTAGTTTAAATTTAACACAGAATTAGCCTACAACACAGCGCCATTTTTCTGAACTATAAATTTTCCTATTGATTTTCCTAAAAGCATATAGTAAATGTATTGATTAAATCTTTTTAATACGCTTGTTTATCAGTGAGTTTTTATGGAATGAGTTTGATTTTTAATGGTCAAAATAGTATTGTATTTCATTGTTATAAAGTATATTTTGTCCAGAAATGTGATTGGAATTGCAAGAGAAAGAGAGAGAGAAAGAGATAAAATAAAACAAAATAAAATAATATAAACCGGAAAAAAATTAAACCAAAAGTTATGATAAAAAAATATAGTTCTGGAAATGTAGCGAACGTATTTTAATCAACAATGTTGCAAAGCATGAAAACTAAAAAAACCCAAAGATATAGTGATATGTTTTAAATGTTCGATTGATGGTAAATAAGTAATTAAAGTGACCTTTTCCTTGTAAAACACTTACGAACCTACGTTGCTGGGCTAGTCACATAACAAAACTCGCAAACTAATGTTAAAGCTATGGGAGCATTCTTTTAAAATTTCTTGTTTGCATCACAATATTTTTAAATGATATTTTTTTTCTTTTTACCTAGGGTAGCTGAGGTCGATCTCTAAACGGGACTTTTTTTACTTTCTTGATTTTGTTTGCAGTTTTTTTTCCATGAAGATACTTTCACTTTTGGAACCGATTCTAAAATATAAAATAACCTTATATATATATAATAAAATAAATCTTCAACCAGAATCGAAATAGTAAAAATACACTCGATTAGATATCGGCTTCAATCTTCTTATGCAAAGGAATTCATTTAAAAGTACTGAAATGCAATCGAGAAATTTGGAAAAAAACACTGCATTAGTTTCCAAATGTATTCGCATAGCAAGTTTAGGTTCTTAACTCGGGTATGGAAGAATGAGTCATTTTGACTCCTTGCCAGGCTAAAAGGACTGGGGAGCGCCTTCTTTTCCCACTTATGCTTTGCTCGGATGGTCACCTCAGTGAAAATGAAGAGTCTAAGTAATTTTCGATTAGGAGTCAAAATGACTCCTAATACTTCCAATGAAGGGGATAAGAATGATTCTTCCATACCAGGGTAAAGAGACAGAAATACAAAATAATACAACAGAGAGAGTCGCATATAAATGAAAAATCACCCTATTACAGCGGTTCTCAAACTTTATTGTTATTCGACACATTTTAAAATTTCATTTTTTTTTCGCGACATACCGAATAAGTAGCTATACAGAGCCTTTTGTATACTTTATCCTAGAGTCCTGCGCGGGTCAGATTGTACTCGACTCAGAGTACAGACCAAAAAATTTTGTCAATCTGAAACCCAACCCGTACCCGAAGTGAAAAAAAAAAAAAAAAAAAAAAAAGAAAGAAAACCCTATATTTTAATACAATTATGGGAAAGTAGTCTACAATTATAAGTTATGGTATAGTTATAGTAACAACAGTATTTATTATAAGTTATAAGTTATAGATTAAGTTATACTACAAATTTTCATCGGAATTTATGCATAAAAAAATTTAACAAATGCACACCGAGAAAAAAAAAATAAATAAAAAATAAATAAATTAGATAACAAATTAAGAAAGAAAAGACGACATTGCTTAGGTTAGACACCAATTCTTGACGGGAACATCGCTTGACAGAACTTAGTCGATAAATTTAATAAAAGAATTTTTTTCGGTATTTTTATATTAAATATATGAATTTTAAAGAAGTAGTAAATTTTACACTATTTTCATTGTATGTATAACGCATTTTCTGGGACATTTGATTAAATGTAAAGGGCGAGGAGGAAATAATTAATTTACGTTTAAATATATTTTTCACACGTCATAGTTGACGGAGTTTTTTAGCCACTGGGTACTTTTTCGTTATACCAACACCATTGTTGCCAAGCGTACTAGTTGGCGCAAAATGATATTTACGTGAAATAAATCATATAGAAAAAAATAACATTGTTAGCACAAAATTGAGCATTAAAAAATATAACATTTGAAAATTACAGACTTTCACGAACTATTTTATTAAACCAATAAAAAAAATCACATATATTATTTCTGTTGCCAACATCCCTTTTTCTATATATTTACCAAACATACAACAGTGAATATTTATATAACTAGCTATAATACGAACGCACCTCATTTGTCACGTTTGACGTACAATTTCCAACTTATGTTTTTAATTAAATTTAATCCATTAATTAAATTAAATTAATTAATTTTGGTTTTATATTTTCAAATTTTCGATCGTTAATAAAATACTTTTTATTCATCCACTCAAGTTCAAATACATTTTTTTAACTTGTAGTGGATGACACTTGATGTTAATACAGTTTTTTAAAATATTAATTCATTAATTAAATTTAATTTCTATTTTGCCTCTTAATATTGTGATTCTGTCATATGTATATACATATTTATATTAATTGTAATTATTTAAACTAAAATAAAAATTTTCTTTGTTGACCTAAGTAGGAAATGACTTAAATTTTTTTTTTTTTTTTTTTTTTTTTTTTTTTTTTTTTTATATTACTTGTTTATATATCTGAAATTTTTTTATTGCAGCTTCTTCTCATCAAATAATCTTCTTCTCATCAGCTTCTTCTCATCAACTGCCAAATGATAAAATCCATCTCAGTGTCAGTAATGTAATTTATAACTTAATAATAAATATTTTCTATTCGAAAAACAGCGAATTAAAATGTTTTGTGAAGTTACGATTAAATAATCTACACTGTAAAAGAAAATGGGTGGATCTACTGAAAAATTTTTAGTTTTTCTCATTGATCTTTGCAATTACTAAAAAGTTTTTTGTATTCTTACTCAGTTACAAGAAAATATGTAAGAATTAATAGAAAATAGCTAGCAACGATTCCGGTTTATAATACCGGTTACTAAAAAAAATCTGTGGAATACAAATATACTAAAAAAAAAAGAGAAAAAAAAATTAGTAACCTCACGATTTTTTTTTACACTTTACCCTATTAAAATCCGTGCGCGTATCTATCTATGTAATCTCAAAAACTCGGAAACCATAGAGCGCAGGGATAAGAAATTTTGAACACAGGCTGCTGGTAGGACGATTGGGCAAAGAATTCGAAAATTTTAAAAAGGTTTTTTTAAATTGTATGTTTTTGACGAATTTTTGCCTGTTTTAAATGCTTAATCCGTAATCGCGGGAGTTCTAATCAGTTCTAAATGTTTATTGCAATGTGAGATATACATATTACGTGCGCCACGCTGCAATACTAAGA
Source organism: Maratus michaelseni (assembly GCA_963931845.1). Classification (NCBI taxonomy): domain Eukaryota; kingdom Metazoa; phylum Arthropoda; class Arachnida; order Araneae; family Salticidae; genus Maratus; species Maratus michaelseni. The sequence goes on along the minus strand of OZ007597.1, from coordinate 215,271,225 downwards.
AGCTGTAGCGGGTGTTACGATAATTATTTTACCTCGCATGCAAATTATCAGAGATTATTTAATTGCGCTTAATCATAACCTTTTTTTAAAAATAAAGAAAAACATTTTATCACAAACATCAATAAAACTTTCTATTCCATTTATTCCCTTGTTCCAAAGATATCGTCTTATCGTCTGCTGCCATAAATCTATCACCAATCATATGTCACAATTATTATTTATGTTCATAAACTTTAGTTTGGTTGTACTGATTTTTATTTTTAATTTTGGTCTTAGAATAAAATTCATGAACTCCCGTGCGTATTAAAACAAGTTAAACTGGTAGTAATAATTAAAAAATGATTTACATTCAATATCACAATGTTTGGTACGGTTTGCAGTAAAATCTTTTGCACGGTCAGGGTTGAAATAAATATTAACATACAGTTTGGCAGGGTGTTGGTATAACGGAAAAGTGCCAGCTACTATTTTAACACATTTATAAAGTAAAATACTTTCTTTAAAGATAATGTTTTCACATGCAAAACAATAGGAGGTCGTGACAGAAGATTACCCCACTTAGCTATATCTTAAAACACAGATTTATACGAGACGGGATGACTCAGAAAATAGAAAGAAAATATGCTAGCATCAGCTGCTGATAGTAGCATCTTAAAAAGATGGTACTTATAAGTTGTTTTTTCGCATTTATGGCGCGTATATGAATATATGCTAGAGCAGACACCATATAAGCAGTTTTATTTCAAAGTAATACTCAGACATAAAAGAATTAAAAAAATATGCGTACATAAAAAAATATATTTTAAGAATCTCCACAGCTGTTTACATGAAAAAAAATTACACTTTTTATTATTATTATACTTTTATCTAATTATTATTATCTAAATTAGTACACTTTTTATTTTTTATTTATATTTCTACTTTTTAGTGTTTGAAATAGTTCGTTGTTGCAATTTTAGGGACATATTTTGGCGAGTGTGATTTGGCACATAATTAATTGCATTCTTCTAACTCTTATATAATTGTAACCCTCTTAATTGTTAACTCTTATATAATAGTAAATTTAAAAGCGGTTTGTACTGTAGTACGCCCTGCTCTATGCGTGAAGTAGCATGCTGCAAAAATTAAGTTATCTGACCCGAATTCAACAAGTTCATTTGGAATCAACACCATAAACCAGCACAAATAATTCAACCAGGAATTTAAAATGGAAGATAGTATCACATTTAATTATGGAAAAAAAGTCTTTAAACATATCTGAAATAACGTCAATTTTATATAATATCAAGTAAAGGGAAGATCATATTCAAATATGTAGTTTATCATCTATACTAATATATAAAATTTATGTGACTGTTTGTCATTTTCAGAAAAATACTTATTTCTAAGTTTAATCGATTATTTAGACAACATATTGTAAAAAACACCTATTTCTATGTTCAATGGACTATTTAGATGACGTATAGAAAAAAAAAAAAAAAAAAAAAAAAAAAAAAACATTTAATTTTTTTTGTCTGTCTGTCCGTCCGGAATAGGCTGAAAAACGGTTGCATAACAAACACTAAACTTAGCAGGGCATATTGAGAATATTTCTGGATACAATATGCAGTTTCTTGAATTGCGATATCGAAAATAGTTTTGGATAAAACCGGGAAAAACCTGAGAATCTATCAATCAATCAACCAGTGTTTCGATACTCAAACTTCGGGAACTAATTGATAAATTTTAAGGACAATTACTGCGATTGAAATGTTTCCAATATCTAAAATTGTTTTTGAGAAAACAGGAAAAAAACCAACAGCTCCAATCAATCAACCAATCTTTCAATGATAAAAACTCGATTACTAATTGAACAATTTTGAAAGATCTGACAGCGATTAAAAGTTCTAAGATTTATAATTGTTCATTATGCCTACAATCTGCAGTTTGTCTCATTGTAATATTTAAAATAGCTTTTGAGAAAACAAGGAAAAACCGGGAGAATCATTCAATCAATCAATCTTTCAGTGCTGAAAATTAGGGAACTAATTGATAAGTTTTAAGGAATCTTACTGCGATTGAAATGTCTCCGATTTCTAAAATTGTTTTTGAGAAAACAGAGGGAAACCAACCAACAGCACCAATCAATCACCCAATCTTTCAATGCTAAAAAACTCGATAACTAATTAATCCATTTTAAGGAATGTTATGGCGAGTGAAAAGTCTAATTAAGATTTATAATTGTTAATTCTGGCTACAATGATTTGTCGCATTCCGATATCTAAAACTGTTTTTGAGAAAACATGGAAAACTCGAGAGAATTAACCATTCTTACAATGATCAAAAACCCGAAAACTAATTGGTCAATTTTAAGGAATCTTACTGCGATTGAAAGGTCTAATTAAGATTTATAAATGGTAATAATTACATTTTTAACCTATGACTTATACTTTCCAATCCAGTTTTTAAATTAAAATGTATATTTCCCATAAAACTCCAAAGATCTTTTAACACATTGACGGACAGTAGGAGCAAGTGAAGTTTCAAAATTGACACTATATGTTTTTGTAATTTTTAGAATATTAGAAGTATAGTTTTACTCTTTCTGCTTAAATAAACTTAATTTTGATTAATTCAGCACCTTTAATTACGTTGCACAACTCCCTTCACAACCACGTCAGGGTGGCTAGTGGTCAGGGAAAATACAGTCAAAAAAAGCGATAAACACCAGTATATTCTTATAGAAAAATTTATGTTGATTATTCCATCAAATAATCAATTTGAATATTTCTATAAGAATATACTGGTATATTTCCTTTTTTTTTTTTACTGTATTTTTCCCTCACCACTAGACACCCTGCACATGCATACTGAAGCTGCAACTTGTATAACAGGTTGAAAACGAACTTCAACCTAAAAAATTGTTGGCAAAACATGACACTGGGCTAAAACTTGTACGCCGGTAAATGCACATTTGTGCTGCTATAGCCGTAGTGTCTAAAAACGACCGTTAAGTTTTGGGCGGCTATTGCCGTCATGTCACATAGTGAACTTCGCTTTGACGGCTATAGCCGCAAGTGTCCGTCAACGTGTTAAAATACAAATCCCACACAATGAGCTGCAACTCAGCTAATTTGGAGTAGAACACCAAACTTTCTTTAAAAAAAATCGGGCACACTTGAACTACACCCGCAAAACACAGCCCGAAACGAAAAGTATTAGAGTCAACCCGACCCGCAGACGAGGGTAAGAGGATGTGTGTGCTCTAGTGTGAATTAAAATGCATAATGAATGATTTTGTCATCCGAATTTGTCATTCGAATGACAAATTCGGTCATGCATAGTTGACAACTTTTATATATTTTTAATCGATTAGCACCAGAAATTTTGCAAAACAAACAAACAAACAAAATAAAAAACAACAGCTACACAGGGTTGCCAGTTTGGCCTTTTTTTTTAAATTCGAAAACTCAAAATTCAAATTCAAAAACAATTTGTATTTTATTTAATTACAGACTTTTCGTGAAAATTAAAATAAATTCTTCTTTTAGAATTTCCGGTAGAAATTTCGTAATTTTGAATAAAAAAAAATAGCCAACCTGGCAACCCTGCAACAACAAAAACCCATAGTTTTTAAATCACTTACATCAGAAATTTTGTAAGAAAAAATAAATTTTTATTTTGTGTGGCCATTTACAACTGGGAACGAGTTTATTAATCAGAGTTCCTAGAGCCATGGTCTCCGCATCTTTAGTAAGAGCAATGTGGATTTTTGATTTATGACCGTAATCGAAGTACAGAACAACAATTACACTAGAAAAAATTAAGTAGGCCCAAAAAAGAGGGAGAGAGAGAAAAAATTACACAAAGACCGCTTTCGGGCAGAAATAAAAATACAAATTATATTAAATTAATGATATATAAATAAAAATTGTAAAATAAGCCTGCAAAATTTTTACAGTTAAATAATAATAATAATAATAATAATAATAAATTGCTACATACAAAAAAAAAAAAAAAAAAAAAAAAAAAAAAAAAAAAAACATAATAATAATAATAATTATTATTATTCTAATTCAATTTAAAACTTTTTTTAAAAAAGTTTTCTGGTATTAATTGATTAAAAAAAAATACGAACATTGTCAGTTATGTTTTTGAGCATGCCCGAAGGTTCATTCCAATAGCAAAACTATTCGTTCTGCCCATCACTTGTGTGAATAGAGATTTTTCTTTAATGTTAAGATAAAGCGTACATTTGAGACAGCATGCATTTAGGATAGAATCAAATGAAACAAAAAAAAAAAAAAAAAAAAAAAAAAATACGTAATGTTATGAATGATAAATTGTACTAAAGCTTTTAATCTCTTGAGTTCGACGAACGCGAAATTTTTGAATTCAATTGATTGAATCCAATTTTAGAATTCTTTCAATAAAATCCCACTGAGTTTTTTTTCGCCTTTTTTTATTTATGTACGCACACTTATAGTAACACTAGCGGGAAATTTGAATTTTTTTTTTTCTTTGGAAACACTCTTTAGAACAAGAACAAGTTTTTAAAAATAAATGCTATTTTAAGAATTTTAAAACTTTATCTCTTTTGAGGATATATATATATATATATATATATATATATATATATATATATATATATATATATATATATATATATATAACCTTTCAAAGTATAGAATACTCTTTAAAAATATTTTATTCAAGGAACTTTATCCATTAAAACCATATCATTCAATTTCTTTCGAAAATTCAACTTTTTATCTCTTGTTTTCTCGGATAAGAATCTACATTGCGAACTGATACTATGTAAACCGTCGCAGATTTCTAAAATCCGATTGATCTTTGAAACGTCATGAGGGAGTATTAAATTTAATCTTTTTTTTTTTTTTTTAAATGTCTGCGTTTACCAGTCCGAACTTAAGTTGTCAATTCTCCATATCTTTGGGATGTTAAAAGAAAGTTTTACTTTTAAACTTCGCATCAGGTTTTTATCACTGAAAAAATTGGTTTTCGGTAAATTTATGATTACGGCACATTTATGATTAACACATTTCCAAAGTTATTATCAAACAAATTTTTACCAATATTAGTGACATATTTATCTAATATTCTTTATCTATATATATATTACGTTATCGTACGTGGCACATAAATCGGGATTATTTGTTAATTGTTTAGTGGCAACACCCCAATGAAACATATCTCATTGGTTAGGTGCTGCCATCTACAGGAATAAAAGCGAAACAAACAATGATTTCAAATTGTAATTATAATTTGTCAACATTAACAATTAAATAGATATATTTTTATTCATTTTCATTTGAAATATTGAATTTTGTAAGCATTTAATATTTATAATTTAAAAAATACAATTAGTAATAGAAAAGTTAAAATGTAAACAAAGCAATGATTTTTAAAAAGGGAAAAGTAAGTGTAATAAATTTTCCTGACCATTTCATTTTTTTAACGTAACTGTTATACTTTTGAATATTTAGCTCTTATTTAATTTTTTTACAAGTTTTTAGTATAAATAAATATTATTCAGTCTTTTTTTATGAAGTCCACCCCACTGTTATATTTTTCAATGACAGTCTGCCGGTCTGACAGTATTAAAATATTTAAAATGCAATAGCTAAAAATATTTTTAACAATTTAATTATCAATATTATTTACTACTAGAATATTTATCCCACGATTTTATTAGTACTTGAACATGTTTACTATTGTCCTGTACTATTTGTTATTAAATATATATTTTTTAAACCGCATTTTAGAACGTTCGACGGTTTAAAAAATGCCTTACCTTTTAAGAAATAAAAAATCTTTCAAAATACAGAAATCACCCTAACAAATATTTTTTATTCAATACACTTTATCTGTTAAAACAATATCATTTCATTCTATCTAATCACTTCCAAAAATTCAACATTTACTTATCGTCTTTTTAGAACACGAATCTAATTTACAAACTGGTTCTATGTAAACTGTCGCAGATTTCTAAAATCTGATTGGTCCTTGAAACGTCATGAGGGAGTATAAAATTTAATCCTTTTTTTAACGTCTCTGTTCGGAGTAGGAACTTCACGTTTTTAGTTTCTGAAATCCTTGGCAGTTAAAGAATGCCTTACCTTTTAAGAAATAAAAAATATTTCAAAATACAGAAATCACCCTAGAAAATATTTATTATTCAAGACACTTTATCTGTTAAAACAATATCATTTCATCCTATCTCGTCACTTACAAAAATTCAACATTTAACCTATCGTCTTTTTAGAACACGAATCCACTTTGCAAACTGGTTCTATGTAAACCCTCGCAGATTTCTAAAATCTGATTGATCCTTGAAACGTCATGAGGGAGTATAAAATTTAATCCCTTTTTTAACGTCTCTGTTCGGAATAGGAACTTCAAGTTTTTAGTTTCTGAAATCCTTGTCAGAACAGAATGCCTTAACTTTTAAGAAATAAAAAAATCTTTCAAAATACAGAAATCACCCTAGCAAATATTTTTTATTCAAGACACTTTATCTGTTAAAACAATATCATTTCATCCCATCTCGTCACTTCAAAAAATTCAACATTTACCTATCGTCTTTTTAGAACACGAATCTACTTTACAAACTGGTTCTATGTAGTTCGTCGCATCAGCATTAAGTTCGTCGCAGATTTTTAAAATCTGATTAATCCTTGAAACGTCATGAGAGAGTATAAAATTTAATCCTTTTTTTAACGTCTCTGTTCGGAGTAGGAACTTCACGTTTTTAGTTTATGAAATTCTTGGTAGTTAAAGCAGTTATACCCATTTGTAAACTTTCAAACAATGCATTTTTAAATGCATTTTCTGTAAGTACAATTAAAGAATATGCAGTTAAATTTTCTAGTCGATCTGATAAAAACGAAGAAAACTACACCGCTTTAATTTATTTTTCTCTATCATACAAAACTCACAACTTAAATCTTTATATGTGTTTATCTCAAAACAATGTTTTTAAAGTCGATAATCACGATAACGCTAATAAATCTCATCCAATCGTCTTCAAATTTTGACCAAATTTTATCACCAATATTATCTAGAGAATAATAGTTCATTTTGGGGATCTGATGATTTTTTCCAAACATTCAAAGTTTAAACATTTTTGTAAAAACCTGTATCTTAACTTTGAACAGTTGCCATTTTTTTCAAAATTAATTTTTCCAAACGCTGAACGATTACTATCTAGTTTTAAGTTTTATGAGTAAAGGCATTATACTTTTTATAATTTCAGATAACATTTGACAGAGTTACGGTGATCACCGTGGACGGCTACCAAAACGACACCGTCTTCGGGGAGCAGATCTGCGGATCTAACTTTATTTCGTCATTACAAAAATAAATTTATTTTCTTTAATGTGTAATAAACCAAGTACAAAAAGAGTTTTTGAAATACCTTGTTTCAGTTTCCTACCCCCCCCCCCCCCTCATTCCCTCCAAAGATACACTTCTTTTAACCTTGCAGGAAGGTATAACCCCTTAAATGAAAGATTTTCTTCGCATTATGTTCTATTTATTAAGAAATTATTATGTGATGAGGAGTTCGAAGCCGCTGCGGTCGTCCGAAATCTACAAAGCTCCGATCCCAACCCTTGGCACTTTTCGAGGCATTAAGTTTGTGGAATTTACTGTTTAACTTTTTGTGGTATCGAATTCGGCTTTTAAAGAGTCCGGTTAAGTGTCGGGTGCGTCGGTCGGGTCGGGTCAAGTGCGTGGGGACGTTGGACGGTCGCGCATGTCACCTCCTCCGCGAATTCGATGGTCTCCCAGCTCACCCTAGAACAATGAGGAGTTTGAAGCTGCTGCGGTCGTCCGAAGTCTTCAGAACCTCGAGCCCAACCCTTCCTGAACAATGGAACAATGTAGTGAGCTTTATGGATCACCTAGCTTCGAAGCAACTTAATATCCAGTATAGAGGTAATCTAGGGGTACAAAAATCTAGGCGGCAATGGGCCGATTCCCACCACTAAATTTTTAGTATTTTTCGCCTAATAAGAATACTGATAAAATTTAAGTGAAGTATACAAATAAAATTTGACGAAGAATACTAATAAAATTTAGTGGTGGGTATCAGCCCATTGGCGCCTAGATTTTGCACCTCTGAGGTAATCGACTTGAAAGGCAAATGGAGAGCCGTATATATATATATATATATATATATATATATATATATAGAGAGAGAGAGAGAGAGAGAGAGAGAGAGAATTGTAGTAAAGAACTATATAAAAATACAAGGAAAAAATTTAAAATAAAAGTAAAATGCAGTATAAACAAAAGAGTTTAACAATTAAAAAAAATAAAGAAGCATTCTATTAGATCCACATGACAGAGGAAAACCTATCGAGGGACGAATCCATACGCATCTCTTAAAAGAAAGGCTCCTTTCAGAGACCATATATTAGTTTAAGAGATTCATTACTAAGTAAGCAGTCTAGAAAAATATCGAAAGAGTTTTCTTTTGTTTAATATTAATTATTAAAAAAAGACAGAACAAAAAAGAAAAGCTAGTTTACGTTAGGTGAGTGGAAAATTCAGCACATCTAAATTTAAAAAAAAAAAATAAAAGGGTGAAGAAAAAAATGTGAGGTTGAAGACCGCACAGTCTGGTAACTCTGTAAAGATGACATTAGTCAACATTGGTGGAGGGGGTTAATTTCGTTGGAAAGAGAGTTGATTTCATTGATAATAAAAATATTTTTTTCCACGGGATTCTTAAATTTTTTAGTCTGTGTAGCTTTATTTTTTAAACATTTAAGAAATTTAGAAATTTGGAGAATTTCTTTTAAATCATTAAAAATTTGGAAAATTTGCTGCATTTCATTAGTTGTCTGAGTGCAACGAAGACTCATACACAGCGCAGTATTACTTTGCCCCATATATAGCTACGATGGATATTAAAACCTTTCGTCAAGCATAACTCAAAAAATATTTAACGGATTTCGTTCCAATTTTTACAGCAGGTACCTATAAAGGTGACAACGACGTCTATTTATTACCAAGAATAAATGTCAAACCGTTTGGAAATTATATTAAAAAAATAGATAAAAAAGCACAATTAAAGTACATACGTCACGAAAATTTTGTGCGTACGTCATTTTCACCGGCGGGAGATTTTCGTAGACAATCGGAATTGAAAAGTTCATGGAGTACATGGAGCAAAAAAATATGCACGCACTAATATTCAGCACAATAAAATATATTTCAATTTAGTAGAAATCGAAAATTAATCTGTATTTTTTTCTGTTTGAAAGAAAAACCCCGCAATAACTTGGTAGACTTGGTATTAGAGATTTGGCGCAAATCTCAGCAATAGCAGTTTTTTTTATTTCGCGTGTGTAATTAAAAAAAAAAAAATCTTGGGTGTTTAAATAAAAGGTTTCGATTTATGGCATTATTTCTTTTTTTTTTCTCTTTTTAGCATTTTAAATGGGATTAATGAAAGGCATGTATTTTTAATTAAATGAGTGAAAGGTTTATATTTAAATGAAATGAATTGAATATGAACGATTATTGGCGATTTATCAACTGCGCCAGGATAACATAAAAGTACCAATATATCAAACGGTATGTAGTATGTGTAATGAAACAATTATATTATAATCACCCATCGTACAAGAAATAAAGGTACTTTTCGGTTAACCGGGCGCCAGTGATATATGTACGTATATAAACACATATGTATATACACACACACACACATATATATATATATATATATATATACATACATATATGCATATATGTGTGTATATATACACACACACATATATATATATATATATATATATATATATATACATACATATATGCATATATGTGTGTATGTATACATACGTATATGTAGATATGTGTTTATATATGTGTGTGTGAGTATATACATGTATATATATCACTGGCGCCCGGCTAACCGAAAAGTACCGAAAAAAAACTAATATTCTGCATTCAGAGGGAAAAATCCATCTCCTGTGCGTAAGATTTGGCGAGATGTTTTTGGGTGATAAGTTTTTCGATGTGATTGTTGGGATCTGCAGGATTTGGCTTACTTTTTCTAAATTTTATTTTTTTGCAGATGTAGTATTATGTAAATATATTTTTTTGCAGATATTTTTCTATTTTGTATATTTGGCATTCTATTTTGTATATTTGGCATTCTATTTTGTATATTTTCTATTTGGCATTTGGAAAAGATATTTTTACCTTTTTATCTGTGCCTTCGGAAATATTAAAAAAAAAAGATTTACATATATCAAGCGTATAATGTTATGTTTTGCATTTTTATATGGACCACTTCTCCATTTTTAGATTTTAAATGTTATTTATTATTTACTAGCCGTTTATTAATTGTTTACAATTTACCCCCCTGACAATAACAATTATTTATCACAAAAATGCCTCTTAGGTTTGTTAAATAAGTTTGTTTACGTATTTTCGTTACTTATTAAAATATCGAATATGGCGATAAAATTTTATTTTAGCATCGTGCTTAAATTTTTAAGATGGTGCATAAACATGCTTTAATAAACGTATGTTTGTAAATATTTGAAAAACATGTTTTACCGCTCTCTTGAAAAATTTTGTAAGATGCTAAAACTACCTTTTGGCACCATTTAAAATTTTTTTCGCCAACCGACATAGGATACGAAACTTTTCCCCAATTAGATACACAGGCAAGGCGGGTCTCAAACAAGAGTAAAGCTAGCAACAATATTGTTTCAACTCTATAAGAGTTACAATAATGATATTAAATGCGCCGATTGGCTTTGGGCCCGATTACGAAAGTTTCTCCTAAAAAAAACTGTACAAGAAGTCTTTTACATTTGTTTCAAGTGAAGATCGGTGTACAAGGTATTAGTTAATAATACAAACAACACTAATGGCATGGAGGCAAAAGTTTTAATTTAAATGTATATATTTGAAACACTTCCGCCCCTACCCCCCCCCCCCCAAAAAAAAAAAAAAAAAAAAAAAAGTTACAGTAATGAATTTAAAATGGCGTTAAGCCACGCTTTCTGACATAAACAATTTGCTGCAAACGCGATAACGAAACTTTCACTTAACTTAATATCATGTAGCTAATATAGCCCTCAGGGTACTTTGCAATAATATAGACCTTGTGGTTTTTTTAAAAAGCTTGAGGCAATTCAGGTTTAAGAAGTTGAGATTTACTGTCAAATGATATAGACAACTATGAACACAAAACTGATGAATTATTATTCATGTTTATGTATGCATTTAAAAAAAAATTGCATCTGATTACACTTATTAGATAAATTACTTCTATTTGCATTTAATAACTGATAAACGGCTTCTGTATATTAAATGAATTGTTTAAATATTGGGAAGAGGTGGCGAGAGGTAGAAAGACGAGTAAACAAACGGGTAGACAGACGGGTGGAGAGACGAGTAGCGACATAGGTAGGCTGACGGGTAGCGAAACGAATAGACAGACGGCTAGAGAGAAATGTAAAAAGAGGGTTGACAGAGGGGCAGCGAGATGGGTCACGAGACGGGTAGCAACACCGGTAGACAGGAATGTAGCGAGAAAGGATGGGAGACGCGTAGCGTGGTAGATAAAGAGACGAGTAGAGAGATGAGTACAGAGACGAGTTGACTGACGGGTAATGAGATTGGTAGCGAGTCGGGTACAAAAACAGACGGATAGTGAGACGGGTATATAGACGAGTAGGGAGACAGTAGATGGGTAAGAAGATGGGTAGAGAGGCGTATAGCCAGACGGGTAGAGAGACAGATAGACAAGTTGTGAGACAGATAGACAAATGGGTAGCGAAGTGGATAGAGACACGGCTAGACATACAAGTAGTTAGACGGATAGACAGACGGTTAGAGAAATATATTGGCGGGTAGCGAGACCGGTAGAGAAATATAGAGACAGGTAGCGAGACGTGTAGGGAGATAGACAATCGGTTAGAGAGACGGGCAGAAGAACGGATAGGGAAACAGACAGATTGTGGAGATACAGACAGACAGGCAAAAGAAAAGTCTGCGGATTGGCGCAGTAAAGGCGCAGGGGGCAGAGCCTCCTAGATAATAATCAAGAAGTATCTGTTAAGCTTAACTTTGAAATATATATAATTTTTCAATTTTGCCGATATGGAGATTTAATGTAAAAGTTATTTTACAGAAGTCATCGAAAGATTTTTTGTATACTTTAATAGTAATTTAGACTATAGTTTTGCAATCTGGTTTGTAGCAAAGCTTGCTATCAATGTGGTTTGAAGTGTAAGAGTTTCTATAAACAGTTATACAAATAATAGATATATAATCAAGGAAGATAAATTTTAAATTCACACACAAAAAAAGGTGCAACAATGAAATTAAATTTGCGTTAAGCCACGCTTGATAGAATAATCTATTGGCTGGAAATAAAATTACGTAACTTTAAAAAGCTTGGCGTTTTAAAAGATTAGGCGTTTTTTTTTTCGTTTTTTTTTTTTCAAGTTTTGCGCAATACGCGCTTAAGAAAATGAGATTCTTTGCCACATATTAAAAAAAAAAATATGACAACACATCTGATGAACGGTACTACTTTTCTATTTTTTTAACAGTGTATATGAAGTTATATATGATATTTTGTAATTATATCATTTAATTTGCTCTTTTTCTTTATATTGTAATTGTTAACCCTATGTTCTCGGCAATATCACTCAGACTAATCCCTTTGAGGGAAGTCCTAGTTTAACTAGATGTTGTTTGATGAGAGTTAGAAGTAAAATTTGGAGTAATTTTAGTATTTTTCGAGGCATTAAATTTATGAAATTTAGCGTTTAAATTTTTCCGGTATTGAATTCGGCTTTTAAAGAGTCCGGACAAGTGCCGGGAAAGGGCGTATGGACTTTGGACGCAAATTCGGCGGTCTAATTTAGCGTTTAGAAGATGGAGGGCATATAAAATTTGCGTTTAATACATTGCCAAAGTTTTCAGCAAAGACATTTTTACAAAGTTCTTAAATGTACATACTGCTTTGTATTAAAAAGATTTTACTGGACTGATGTTAGTTTTAATATCGGGCCGACAGATCTGAAAGAATCTTTTTTTTGAAACACACTTTAGAATGAACCCCGTTACTAAAAATTAAAAGCTATTTTAGGAACTTTAAACTATGTCTTTTGACGCTACAGAAAAAAAAATTGAAAATATAGAACATATACTTTGAAAAAATTCTATTCAAGGCACTTTATCCATTAAAGTAATATCATTTCATCTTATCGTCTCTTCCGAAAATTCAACTTTTATCTCTCGTCTTTTCGAACACGAATGTACTTTTGAGAACTGATACTATGTAAACCGTCGCAGATTTCTAAAATCTGATTGATCTTTGAAATGTCACGAAGGTATATAAAACTTTATCTTTTTTTTTAAGGCCTGCGTTTCGAGTGCAAACTTCAAGATTTCGGTTATCGAAATCTTTGGCAACTTAAAATAAAGCTATTTTTTCACATCATCTTTTAATGACTAAAAAAAAAAAAAAATTAGCTTTTGGAGGGGGCGGGCATATAAAATTTACGTTTAATACAGTGTCAAAGTTTTCATCGATGGATTATCTCTTTGGGGACGAGAGACACGTATACGTGACGCAAAAGATGCCCAGAATTCTCGATTATTTCCACCAAAAGTTTTTATTGTAAGGTTTGCCTCATTTAATGATAAAATTTCTACGATTATATTAGGCGATAATTTCTGTTTTGAGAAACCGGTGGTAAAAGATTAAAAATTCTGTAAAGGACGCTCGTCGCGAAGGGGTTAAATAATGGATGAAATGATATTACTTTAATGGATAAAGTGCCTTGAATAGAATTTTTTCAAAGTGATTTTTACCGAGTTCTTAAATGTACTGAGTGCTGTACATACTGCTTTGTATTAAAGAGATTTTACTGAACCAATGTTAGTTTTAATATCGGGCCGACAAATCTAAAAGAATCTTTTTTTCGAAATACACTTTAGAATGAACCCCGTTTCTAAAAATTAAAAGCTATTTTAGGAACTTTAAACTATGTCTTTTGACGCTACAGAAAAAAAAAATTGAAAATATAGAACATATACTTTGAAAAAATTCTATTCAAGACACTTTATCCATTAAAGTAATATCATTTCATCTTATCGTCTCTTCCGAAAATTCAACTTTTATCTCTCGTCTTTTAGAACACGAATGTACTTTTGAGAATTGATACTATGTAAACCGTCGCAGATCTCTAAAATCTGATTGATCTTTGAAATGTCACGAAGGAATATAAAACTTTATCTTTTTTTTTTAAGGCCTGCGTTTAGAGTGCGAACTTCAAGTTTTCAGTTCTCGAAATTTTTGACAATTTAAAAGAAAGCTATTTTTTTTCACATCATGTTTTTATAATTATGAAAATTTAGCTTTTGGATGGGGCGGGCATTTAAAATTTACATTTTCAAACTTTTTATCAAAGTGCTTTTTACCGAGTTCTTAAATGTACCGAGTACTGTACATACTGCTTTGTATTAAATACATTTTTCTGAACCAATGTTAGTTTTAATATCGGGCCGACAAATCCAAAAGAATCTTCTTTTCGAAACACACTTTAGAATGAAGCCCCGTTTTTAAAAATTAAAGCTATTTTAGGAACTTTAAACTATGTTTTTTGACGCTACAGAAAAAAAAAAGAATCTTTCAAAATATAGAACATACTTTGAAAAAATTCTATTTCATTCATTTTATCCATTAAAGTAATATCATTTCCTCTTATCGTCTCTTCCAAAAATTCAACTTTTATCTCTCGTCTTTTAGAACACAAAAGTACTTTTGAGAACTGATACTATGTAAACCGTCGCAGATCTCTAAAATCTGATTGATCTTTGAAATGCCATGAAAGAACATAAAATTTAATATTTTTCCTTTTTTCTAACTCCTGCGGTTGGAGTACGAACTTCAAGTTTTCAGTTCTCGAAATCTCTGGCTATTTAAAAGAAAGCTTTGTTTTTATCATCGTGTTTTAATGATTAAGAAAATTTAGCTTTTGGAGGGGGCGAGCATTAAAATTTACTTTTAGTACATTGCCAAAGTTTTCATCAAGGCGACTTTTACCGAGTTATTAAATGTACGGAGTAGGGTAGTCCGACCAATAAGTGAACAACCCCCAGTGAATGAACAATTAGTAAATGTTTTAATAGAATAAGGAGTTTGAAAAACTCCCCACTGGTTCATAATCATGCTGGGTTTAAAAAACCCGTAATTCAGTAAAAATGTGTTTTAAGTTATTTGTTAAGTTGTAAAATAAATGACATAGTTTGAAACTTATGTGTTTTTAAATTGCTGCCTGTTCATTCACTGGAAAATTTTGCTGTCATCCACTGGTAAGAACTGCTCATTTAGTTAGTTTTTGTATAGCTTTTTACTAAGACACCTCTAACATCCCAAACAAATGAAATATAAACTTCCTTTTATTGTTTTTTAATCATTTGTAAATCAACACATGTATTTACACTGTCAGACACCAAAAGGTAATGTTTATTAAAATATTATCAATATTTTTCAAAAAAATGTGCTTAAGTGTTCATATACTGGCCGGACTACCCTACTGTACACTGCAAGAAAAAAGTGTTGATTTTACAGTATAAAACTGGCATCCCAGCTGCATATTATACCGTAAAATTAACAGTAATAAACAGTAAAATAAGCAGTAATACGCAACCAGGGTCTGGCAGTGTAAATACATGTGTTGATATACAAATGATTAAAAAATAATAAAAGGAAGTTTATATTTAATTTCTTTGTGATGTTAGGGGTGTCTTAATAAAAAGCGATACAAAAACTAAGTAAATGAACAGTTCTTACCAGTGAATGAACGCAAAATTTTTCAGTGAATGAACAGGCAGCAATTTAAAAACACTTATGTTTCATACTATGTTATTTATTTTACAACTTGTACGAATTACTTATAACACGTTTTTACTGAATTACGGGTTTTTTAAACCCAGCATGATAATTAACCAGTGGGGAGTTTTTCAAACCTTATTCTATTAAAATATTTACTAATTGTTCATTCATTGGGCGTTGTTCACTTACTGATCGGACTACCCTACTCAGTACAGTTAATAACTCGGTAAAAGTCGCTTTGATGAAAACTTTGACTCTGTATTAACCCCTTAATTCTCGTTCCCGTCATATTGACGGGCTGTGTATTCAACTTTTTTTTTCATTCAGATTCTTTGATTCCCACCAGTTTTTTAAAAGAGTGAAATTATCTTTATTCTCGCATCATTTTATCAGTCATTAAATAAGGTGAATATTTCTACTTCATAAAAGTGGTGGCAATCAAACAATTTGAAATTAAAAAAAGTAGCCTACACAAAAATATAGCGACGCTGAAGGGGTTAAAAGTAAATTTTATATGGCCGCCCCCTCCAAAAGCTAAATTTTTATAACCGCATGCATGGTAGCGTATTACTGCTTATTTTACTGTTTGTTAGATATAATACTGGCAGCTGGGGTGCCAGTATTATACTGTAAAACCAACACTTTTTAGCACTTTCCAACCTAGTTGAAAAGTGCTTATGACTTCGGTTTGTCTGGCCGTCTGGCCGTCTGGCCGTCTGGCCGTCTGCCGTCTGGCCGTCTGGCCGTCTGCCGTCTGCCGTCTGCCGTCTGTCCGTGCTCTAACTCCCGTAAATATGCTCGGATTGCTCTGCAATTTTTATATGTTATGGTCGTTATCTATAGCATGTTCCCTATTTCAACGGAAGTGTGTAGCACTTATAGTTTTTTTACAGGGACACTCAAAAGAATTCCGTTACATTGCGGTCTATGGGGAAAAATCATTTGCGGTTTATTTAAATAATGTTTCACTATTTTAAACGCATTGTAATTTATATATATTACTAAGGTGCATTAGAAGAAGCTTAATATGGAACAGGGTTTGCATAGCACTTATAGTTACTTTACAGGGACAGTAAAAATGATTCCGTTACATTACGTCTATGGAGAAAAATCGTCTGCGGTTTATTTAAATAATGTTTCACTATTTTAAACGCATTGAAATTTATATAGATCACTAAGGTGCATTACAAGAGACTTACTACGGAATATTGTGTGTATAGCAGTCATCGTTCATTTACAGGGACACGCAAAAGAATTCTCTACTGTTTGTTAACAATAATTCCTGGAAGTGCGTTTTAAGTTATTGAACGCGATTTTAATTTTAACTCGCTTTTTGTCTATTACGTGGTGTGTATAAATTCTGTAGATCCTATACAGGGCAGCACAAAAGTTCGCGAACACATTTCTGTTTATTGACAAACTCCAGACGGAGAATTTTAAACTGTGCTACGCGTTTCCTAACTGAACTAAAATTATCATCCTATGTAGTATATATACAAATCTATAGATCCTATACAGGGCTGAATAAAAGTATTCGGATATTTTTCCGAAATTATGTTTTTAAATATGTTATGCGTTTTCTAAATTGTTTACTTAGATGTTAGCTTTTAGCTTATTAAACGGTATGATTTGTAAAATTATTTTGGAAGCGTTGGAAAGTGCTATATAATCTATGCTTGACGCATGATTTTTCGTTCTTGTTTTTTTTTGCAGTGTATGTACTGTTTGGCATTAAAGATATTTGATTGGATTAATGTTGTAATATTGATCCTATATTATTTTTACTACTAGGATATTTATGGATTTTATCAGTATTGAAATGCATGAAGTGCTGTTTTATGCTGTTTAATATTAACCCCTTAAGCACCACGATGTACCTGAGTACGTCATGAACTTTTCATTTGCAAAACCAGGACGTATGTTCGTACGTCCTCACTTTAAGTTCAGATTGCAAAGGTCTAACCAATTCGTACCGGAAAATTCTATCATTCAGTTATTAGACATTAATTCCGATATCTGATATATAATAATTGATGGGCAGAATTTTCCGGTACGAATTGGTTTTCCAAACGAAAGGAACTTTACGAACAACCCAATATCTGGTATTCAGGATACTATCACTAAATTGAATATGGTGCTTAACACGGGAGCAGTCGCATGGGGTATGACATACCCCAGGATGCGTACGGTTTTTACAATTGCCACCACTATTTTCCGAAAAGTAATTTATAATTTACATTATCATAGAATTTATAACAATTGTCTCAGACTAAATAAAGTGCCGATTATTAATTGTATTTATTGGTGACAATGTAAAAACCATTCATAATCTGGGTATGCGCGACTTCTCCTGAGTTAAGGGGTTAAAGAGACTTGACTGGAAATATCAATGTAATGTCAATTCAATATCCTTTTACTACTGTTATGTTTATTCTGAGCTTCTATGAGTATACTATTGCACCCAGTGCTGTGCCATATCGTGACGGGATATTAGTATAATACGATATCAGTATTTTTTTGCTGTGTTCATACTGGAAGTATACACTGTAAAAAAATTGCAGCAGAGTAACCGGTCATTCGACCGTTTTTATAAAAAATGGTTACATAACCGTAATTTAACAGTATTCTGACCCTAATATGAGCAATATTATGGTAAAAAAAGCGTTAAATTACGTTTATGTACGATTGTACGGTCATTCGACCGTTTTTATAGAAAACGGTCGAATGACCGGTTACTTTTCTGCAAAATTTTTTACAGTGTATGAACTACAAACATCGTTATCGAATGCAACCAGTCGGTAAATATGTGTTCAATGTGCGTAAAAATGTGTACAACAAACAATGTGTAAAAATGTGCTGCATCTGCATTACATGAGATCTTTCGATTCTTAAGGAAAAAAAAATATATAATTCAATTTTACAATTTAGAAAAGATTTATAATATTAATTTTATTAAATTTCCTATTATAAGTAGGAATCCTGTTTACAATGTTCATGAAGTGAAAATTGCGTAAATTACATTTTGCAAGTTACGTGATTTTGATTTAATTATAGATAGCAGAATGCCTTAAAGAAAATGGCGACATACAAGTAACAAAATTTCATTGTTCGAGTGGTTTTTGTATAAAAATTTGGTGAGCTTACCATAATTGCAAGTTTGCTTGTCTAACTCGTTTAAGTCGCGTTTAACTGGCCAATTTATGTGGTTTTCTATGGTTGAGACTAAAACTTTCAATCTGAGCACAAATACTGTACTTATGTTCAGACTTCACGCTCAAAAAACTCAATGTTTTGTCCCAGCAAATTCATTTACATTTTAAACAAATGCGGAACATATTATTTCATACGGTTCAGTAATATTAAAATCTTTCGGTGGTTTGATAACTTTAATTAAAGTGGAAGTAAGTCACATAAATATTCTTTACATTACTTTTTTATAAAGAGAATGTAAACTAAAATCATTAAACTGATTTTCTCAAACAAAACAAAAATGAAGATATCTGTTCGGCAGTTCGGATAGGAGTATAGATATATCATATTTACCTTTTTTCACTCCCCCCCCCCTTTATTTTTACAAAAATGGAGTTACTTATACGAAAAAATTAATAACTCGGAAACTAAGACAAATTTTAAAATTCTAAAAGCTTATACAGGGCTCCCACTCGGTCCGTTTTTTGAACACCACTTTTTTTTAAAGAAAAATCTTCTTTATAAATTTTGTAGAAACTAACATCTAAGCACGTTTCAGTTGCAATTGTTGCAAATACCTACCACAAATTTCTTTCTAAGAAAATACTGGTTTTCAAAAAACGGACCAGTGGGAGCCCTGCTTATATGACATCCTCGGATTCATGCGGATAACTGGTGTTCATTGCATTGCGTTGCGTTGCATATTCTAGGAATAGCTGTGAAATACAGACAGTTAGATTTTAATATAGCTAGCGCATCCAGCCCGGCCTTCCCGGGATAGAGAATGTAGATGAAAACCATTTTTTTTAAAAATTGAAAACTCTAATAGATTTTTTACATTTAATACATATATTTTTTAAATTGCCCGCTAACAACGCAAAAGAGCATTTTTATATGAAATATGTAAATTATATATTCAACTAAAATTTTCAAATTTATTTAACAAAATTAAGTTAATAGCCGAAGAAATCGCTAAAAATTTGGTTATCTACAGCCGTTTTTTTAATTATGATTATTTCAACGCTTTTAAGCGCTTATTTCAATTACATGTCTGTTAAATTTGTGTTTTATTTATACCATTTTATTGATTGTCAAAGGAAGTTTAAATTTAGTTATTGAATATTAGCTGGAAACAAATTCTAAACTTTTTATATTGTTTAGAGTTCAAACGAATTAATATTTTGGAATCGTCTGCAACCGATAGAGATAGAATTTTAAAAAAATCATGCTTGTTTAATTTAAAAGCCATAATAAATCAGTCAGTTAAGATACAGTTTTCAAACAAATTGTAATTTGAAAGTAGATTTTTTTCCGGTATCAAAATTAAAAATGTGCAATGTTTAGAAAAAAAAAATGCAGTAGCAAAAATCGCAAAACCGAAATTTCATCGTCAAGTGTTGCCATTCGAAAAATGACGTGAGGGTTACGCACGAACACGTTTGTCCTTTATAATATAGATAGAGACAGATGCACATTGCAGCAACACTGAAGAAAAAAAATGACATGGGTGTAAGAGGTTAATCACAAGTCACGCTCGTGATTGATTCACAAGGTTTATTTTATTTACCACGAGTCACGCTCGTGATTGATTCAGAAAGTGTATTTTATTTACCACGAATCACGCTCATGATTGATTCAGAAGGTATATTTTACATACCACGAGTCACGCTTGTGATTGATTCTCAAAGTATAATGAATGAAACTTTTTTTTAGAAACACGCTTTTAAAAAGACAGCTGATTTCAAAAATAAATGCTATTTTACGAATTTTGAACTATATCTTTGAAGCTATATACATATTTTTAAAAATACAGAAAACTTCATAAATATTTTTTACAAGGAACTTTAACCATTAAAGCAATATCTTTTCATCTTATGGTCTCTTTCGAAAATTCCACTTTTATCTCTCATCTTTTAAAACACGAATCTACCTAGCAAACTGATACTATGTAAATCGTCGCAGATTCCTAAGATCTGATTGATCTTTGAAACGCCATGAGGGAGCATAAAAATGTAATTTTTTTTAGTGTCTCCGCTCGGAATACGATCTTCAAGTTTTCAGTTTTGGAAATGTTTGGCAGGTTAAAAGAAATTTTTCCTTTAAAATTTCACGTTATATTTTATTGATTAACCACTTGACCACTTGTGGTTATGTTTATTTAAGTTAGTTGTGCACTTAGTACTGTTATTTAACCCCACCCCTTGAGAGTTAATCACGAGTCACGCTGGTGATTGATTCACAAGGTATATTTTACTTACGACGAGTCACGCTCGAGATTGATTCGCAAGGTACATTTTACTTACCACGAGTCGCGTTTGGGATTGATTCACAAGGTATATTTTAAATATTAATATATTATATTTAAATAAGGTATATTTTAGTTTCCACGAGTCACGCTGATGATTGATTCCCAAGGTATATTTTACTTACCACGAGTCACGCTCGAGATTGATTCACAAGGTATATTGTAGTTTCAACGAATCACGCTTGCGATTGATTCACAAGGTATATTTTATTTAACACGAGTCACGCTCGAGATTGATTCGCAAGGTACATTTTACTTACCACGAGTCGCGTTTGGGATTGATTCACAAGGTATATTTTAGTTTCCACGAGTCACGCTTGAGATTGATTCACAAGGTATATTTTATTTACCACGAGTCACGTTCGTGATTGATTCACAAGGTATATCTAACTTACCACGATTCACGCGATTGATTCACAAGACAAAGTTTACTCAGGGCTCGCAGCGTTCCTAAAATTTCCTACATTTCTTCCTACATTTACATGTTTCTAAAATTTTCTACCTCTATTTCAAATCAAAAATTTTCGAGGTAGATTCTTTCAACATCTCCAATAGAAGTCTACAATAAAAATTATCCATAAAAAATAGTGGTCGAAAAGTGATAAAATTTTAGGAACGCTGCAAGTCCTGGTTTACTTTACACGAGTCAGACTCGTGATTAATGTTCAAATCATATATTTCTTTTAATTCCTAAAAGGTGTAAAATAATAATTTTATAAACTGTAAAAAAAGTTTTACTAAGTGATTTACATGTTTTGACTCCATCGAAGCCATTATCAAATCAAGTAAGAATAAACTAAAATTCAACGATCTATGATGTAATGAATTGAAACTCTAACATTCAATTTTTTCACGTACTCTTTCAGATTACGCACGTTATTTTTTATTTTTACTTGTATCTTTATTTCCATATTCGTAAAAATTACCAAAATTATTGCTTGAGTTACTCCACGGTTACGAATATGAAAAAAAAAATGATGTAAAAATGAAAAATAACGTGCGTAATCTGAAACAGTACGTGAAAAATTGAAAGATGGCGTTTTAAATCATTACATCATAGATCGTGCAATTTTAGTATATTCTTATTTGTTTTGATAATGGTTTTCGAAATAGCCGAAACATGTAAACAGTCTAATAAAACGATTTTTACTGTTTTTAAAGTTTTATTTTACACCTTTTATCAATTAAAACAAGTATATAATGTACAAGAGGTTAAGATATTAAGATGGATTATATCTATCTGACTTTCTTTCTTTCTTTTTTTTTTTTTAAACTTAAAATGAGACAGTTACTAAAAAAATTGTATACAAAGTCCAGACAAAGATTTACATATAGAATATTTATTTATAATTTTTCTGGTTGACATTAGTTAAAAATTATCCTCTGTGAATTTGATTGAGATCAGCTATTTAGGAGATTAGAAAATTTGACCTTCAGAGGGCAGAGCACACGTATAAAAATACAGGTTTAATACATTTTAAAAGTTTCCATTAATGAGATTTGGGTCGATTCTAGTGCTATATATTTTTTGTAAATACAGAACACTCTCTAAAAAATATTTTATTCGAGACACTTTATCTGTTAAAACAATATAATATCATCTTATGGTCTCTTCCGAAAATTCAACTTTTGTCTCTCGTTTTATAGAACACGAAACTATTTTGTGAACTGATACTACGTAAACTGCCGCAGATTTTTTAAATCTGATTGATGTTTGAAACGTCGCGTCATAAGGGAGTATAAAATTTAATCTTTTTTTAACGTCTCTGTTCGGAGTACGAACTTAAAGTTTTTAGTTAAATCTTTGGCAGCTTGAAAGAAATCCTTTCTTCGCATCATATTTTATTGATTAAGAAAAGTTAGCTTTTGGAGGGAGCGGACATATAAAATTTACAATTAAATCTTCTAAGTTTTGATTCGATTTTCATAGAAATTTATATTACTCGTCAAAATTCTGAAAAGATTATATATATATTAAATTTCAAACCATTCGGTTGGGTAGTTATTGCGCTGTTATATGCGGACGGACGGACAGACGGACGGACGGACGGACAGACAGACGGATGACCAGACGACGACCACAAGTGCTACGTATTTATATAATTATGAACGCACCTAAATATTGCAGTAAAAGCGAAATTTATTGATTAAGTCATTGCCATCATAAATGTGACGTCAGCGTTACTCAAGTGCGTTTTTTTGCTTTATAATCTATATATATTTAAAACGAAAAGCGCATTCTGTCAAATCCACATGAAAATCGTCTCTTTGCGCATGCGTCAACGTTTTTTTGAAGACTTCTACCCCCAGAAACGGGAAACGTGTTTGATTAACCCAATCCTCACCTATTTAGCCTAGGGGGATTGAAAACGGATGAAGCCGTTCCATTGCCCTAAAAGCGTAGAACTTCTAAATTTTTTTGCACTGAGGTTGAAACCTAAAGCTTTTTTTTTTTTTAAAGAACTCATGTTTTCACTGCTATATATGCATATTTTTTCGCAAAATTTTAAAGAGAGCTTGGATACAGTTATATTTATAACCGATTGAAATGTCAGAGAGTTCGGAAGGTGAGAATTATTTTTTTTATTACTATGTTAAAGGAGCCGACGCGAAAACAAACAAACAAATAAAAAAGCGAGAAGAAAACATTTCGTTTACAACTGGATAACAATATTTTTTCACAAAATTTTTACACGGGCAGTAAAACCGTTTTATTTATCACCAATAAAGTTTTCAGAGTTTGGACAAAAAGAACTTTTTATTTTAAAACTATAAAACTACCCTGGGTAAAAAAAAAAAAAACAAACAAGAAAATGATTACTTTTATCACTAAATATCAATATTTAATCGCGAATTTTTCCTTTAAAAATATAATTTCATACAAAATCGAGTTAAAGATATAAAATAATAAAAACTTGATGTTTTTTTAAAAATTTATTTACTATCACGGGACCGGGCAACGCCGGGCAGGGGTCAGCTAATATAGATAATTAAGAAAAAAAAGCTTTTTTTGGTCATTTTCACGCAATATTATTCTTTTAATTAAATTTTATAAATTGAATTCTACTGGCACGTTTCATCTCAAAGAAAATACAGAATGGATAGAGAAGATCCATAAACTACAGAAATTGCCAGTGACTGCAGAAAGGAAAATGTTCCTCTGTTTTTTCAATTTTGAACAAAAGAGCAGAACACACGTGAACTGAGACATTTTGTGTGGGAAAAGTAAGAAATAACAAAAACATTTTGCTGCGTTTGCAAAATCTTTGCTTGTTAAATTGGAGCGTTCCCAGTTAGAAGTTAGAATTGAGATTTTAGAAAATATATTTTTCGAATAGGCCAAACATTTGCTTTCTTTTTTGCATGTTAAAACAAATATTCGTTACATTAAAACGAGCTATAAACAAGTTTGACAATATTACTTAACTTTAATCCATTGAAGACCAGTTCAGCATCTCAATGTATTAGGTCATCCTCTGCGGTTTTTAGGTAGATTTCGTAAGAAATACTACCTATTACATTCTTCCCTAAGTTGGAATTCCTGAAATTTTTTTTGCAGATCTGCACGATCATGACTCTTAGAACCCCAAAACCACCCCCCAGTTCAAAATTTTATCCATCTATATTTCTATCTATATAACTTTTTTTTGGACACGATAACTTTCATAATTATGCACAAATCTCTTCTAAACTGACTCATAAAATAAAGTGGCATAAAATATCGGTCAAGTTCGTTATTGGGCAAAATCAAACAAAGAGGGGGGGGGGAGGGGGAGAATGGGAGGCTTTTTGTGAAAACAGAAAAAAACCCCATAACTTCTTAATATCGAATTCGTTTAAAGTTATTACTTCTAGGAAAAGAGCCAAAAAATTATGTACGACAGATTTTTGATTTCATTAACCCTTTCGGGATCGGCGGCTTTTACACAAATTTTATTCGATTGGCACCATTTTTTCTTAAAAGCTACCTTTACTTAAACTATCACAAAAATGCTCTAATTAAAGAAAGCAAATATTACTTTTATTTTTTACTGGCGCCTAAAACAAATTCTGTATGTTCTTTTTGAGGGTACATATATGCACCCATGGTCCCGAATGGGTTAAAAATGTCCCCAAGAAGGAGAGGATAGGGGTTTTAGAAGATATCAAAACCCGCTTAAATTTATTGTAAATTTTCTTAATATTATCTACAACTTTTATATTCACAAGTTTTTTTTTATAGGACCTACTCTTACAGCGAAAAATAAATTTAAAACAAAAAAATCCCTGCAGGCTCCACCTACAGGCAGAGGTATATTTCGAAGTGGGCGGTCCCAACTGCCGCATCATGGAAAATAGGTCTTTCTTCTGCAATTCCCAATAAACAGTCTGCGTCTTCGAAATCTACCTGTACCTGTAGGCCGAGCCGTCATGGATTATTTGATATATGTTGAATCCATGAATGCCACATTCTCCCCGAAATTTTGTAATAAAACTTTGCTTTTATAATGTAAGTAAAGAAACTTTTTTTACTTATTTTGAATTAATGTGTATGTAAATTTTGATGATATTCAATTATTTCAACATTATCTCAACAGAAGGATATCGCAGAAGTTTTCGGATGACCCAATAATTATCGCAGAAATATAAAAAATACCCAGGTATATATGATGCAGGCGTACACAGAAATAAAATTTTCCATATTAACTGTTTTAGTAAAAAGGATCAGGGTCCTTATAAGCCGTGTTTTTGGCCCAAGAAATAAGACTAAAACTCAATTTTGTTATACTGACTTAATTATTTCACTTTTTTAATATTAGAAGGTTTATACTGTATGATTTCAACAATAGCTTTTGCAATTTATTCGGATTTATATGACTTACACAAGCTCAAAGTTCGTATTATTCGTATTTTTGATGAAAAATACGCAATTTCTCCTAATTTTACCTCAATTATTTATATGAGCGCAATTGTGCAACACTTTCTTTTTTACATATATTATAAAATACATCAAAATGTA
This sequence comes from Maratus michaelseni, assembly GCA_963931845.1. NCBI lineage: Eukaryota > Metazoa > Arthropoda > Arachnida > Araneae > Salticidae > Maratus > Maratus michaelseni. The sequence continues at coordinate 215,244,849 of OZ007597.1, read as the reverse complement.
CAATATATCTAAAAATAAAAGTATTGCAAAGCTGCGCTCATAGTAGAATATTAAAAAATATATTAAAAATTGAGGTAAAATGAATAGAAATTGCGTATTTTTCATCAAAAACTACGAATATTACGAACTTTGAGCTTGTGTAAGTCCCATAAATCCGAACAAAATGCAAAAACTATTGTTGAAATCGTACAGGATAAACCTTCTACTATTAAAAAAGTGAAATAATTGAGTCAGTATAACAAAATCGAATTTTAGTCTTATTTCATGGGCCAAAAACTCGGCTTATGGTTGGTTGGTTGGTTGATTTTATGACGGCCAATTATCTATACGAGGGATATAGACCCTGAGGGGAATGCCCACCGTGGGGGTCTTTCTAAGGAATCCTAACCCGTATTTACGGCAAGGTTCGAAGAAAACCACGGAAAACTCCGAACTGTTAGGTCGACGAGCGCGACAGGAGTTTGAACCCAGCACCTCCCGTCTGCCAGCTTTGAGAGCAGAACCTCTCAGCCACTGGTGGGGCCTCGTCTTATGGACAATGATCCTTTACGTAAACAATCAGCTTCTTTAATTGTTTTTATCAAAAAGCATAATTCCAAAAATACGTGACCGCAAAATACAAGAGAAATGAAAAATCTAAAATAGTCAAAGATACCTGACTAGTAAACGCGCAAAGTTTAGTTATACTGACACAATGTTCAAATTATCCTTTCATAAGAAACAAATTAATTCCAGGATAATCTGCAATTCAAATATTTTCAAGTTTCTAACAATACAGACATTAAAACTGTAACAATCAAACAGTGTGAGAAACCTTTGGTATCATTTCAAACATCGATTGCATACCTTACATTGCTAACATTCCGTAAAAGCCAGGAATACAATTGGACTTCATTTTCTACTCCTGATACTCCTTTCTTCATCATTATCAGAGAATATTTAATGAATTTAAAAGTCATTTTCGAAACTCGTTAGAAGTTATATATACTCGTTTGGATTCCGAAAACGCAGTGACTGATTGTTAAACACTTGATGTATCCGAATGTTTATTGCAACAGGGACAGGGCCGGCGCAACCATAAGGGAAAGCGGGACGGCTGTTGGGCCCTTCGTCAATTGGAGTCTGGTTAGCGGTCCCGAATTTCTATACCATTCAAAGTAACGTTTTCTTTGTATAAAATAATAATATTTTTGCTCTAGATTTGTTTTTAAATATGTTTTCGTGAGTAAAAAGTGAGTATTGACTTTATTTCATATAGGCAAAGTTGATATAATTGTCGGGGAAAGTATAGATTTGATGATACCGAAAGTTACCGTGAATACACAAAAAATACACAAATAATAAAGATTTAAAATATTATAAAGGATAGAAGATTCTGCGAAATTAACAATAATTATGCACATTAAATGTGAAAATAGTGTTATTTTTCATGCATTTTATTATATATACAATATATTATTCCACGATATATATACAATTAAAAAATAAATTATATTAGTCCGGCATTGTTGTATACGTTGGTCTCCTTTAACTACTTTGCCAGGGCTCGGTACGACTTTGCGCCGGCCCTGCATAGGAAAAGGGGCGAAGGGGCGTCTAGGAGGGGAAGGAGGCAAGCGGTGCATATGCCGCACCAGTGTAGAAGGAGGCACCAACATAAGATTTGATTCGTCTTTCGGTATATAAAAAACAAATAACGAAAGTCGGGCAAAAAAGTCTTGCAATCGGACAAACCAAAGTAAAAATGTATTCGTTGATTTTATACTCTTTGCTTTAAACAGGACCGGTTTTTCCATTAACGAACCCCGGAAGAACGCCAAAACAATATTTGGTTAACGAATTCATTCAAGCTCTATCCACTTGCCGTACTGTCTCAATTAGGCTTGAACTGGTACAGTATTTCGGATGTTACCGTGATGACAAATTTTGGATGTTTTTTTTGCTTTTGTGTGTCCTTATAAACGAACTATAACAACTACATATTTGATTAACGAACTCATCAAAAATACTGGTAGATCAATTTATTGTCCCAATTAGTTTCGAATTGGTTCAGTATTTCAGACGTTATCGTGATTTGCATTATACATACATATAAACAAACTGATTTCAATAGGTCGATTTTTAAAGAAATCAATCTACAAATATTAAGATTAATTTGCTTTCTAGCAATTATTTCATATTTAAAAAAATGCAATGGATTGAAAACTTCTGTTTATAAATTTATTTTGCAAAGGAGGGGAGGGAATTGGGGTGCCAAAGTTCATGTTTTCCCAAAGGTAAAATAATTCTAGTTTTGGCCCATCCAGTAGAAATTACCGAGACCTGAATCTCTTAAAAGGCCCGCGGTACGTCCTTATTTAAAAAATGAGCCAGAAAAAAAAGTCGTTAAAATATTTTAAATCTACTAATACATCATCAGCAGAGGTACAATAATTTTAAGCTGCCTACTAAGCCTCCTAAGTCTTTCCCAGCGTCAAAGGTCCCCATGGCAGCTAAATATATATGTACCTTCGTCGCTAATTTTCTTTTATATTTTGTTAACACAGTGATGTTTAAAAGTTAAGCAAATATGTATTTTATTTTAAAAGTAATTATTTAACAAATTTATTTTTTAAAACTATACATATGGAACCGCATTTGTATCACCACCAGGGACCGGAGCTTCTCTCTGTGGTCCTGCAAATCCTTATTTAGCCGAATTTATAAATTATTTGTTAAGTAAGTATAACCAGAGACATATGAGCAAGCAAATTTCAGAGCGGGTCGTAAAAATATTGTTTTACAGAAGTAACTTAAAAAAAATGAAAATGATTGTTGTCTTGACGATTTGTTTTAGAAATTTGTATAAAAATTAACAAATTTTATTTAAGCGTTTCCAAATGCGGCATCATTCGGTACTTATGCTACATTACAAACATACGTAATCATAAAATTATTCTTATTTTCCAGATTCAAAAAAGTTTTATCAAAGTATGCGATAATCCAATTTATTTACGTAAAATTCTTGAAGAAAAATCATTGCATGTGTACTGAATTTCTACTATTAACGACTTATTTCAGAATTTATTGGGTCGTCCGATGATTATTTAGATTCACGTTAACACCCACCCTCGACCGCCTCCCGAGACGAACATTAAGCTCGAAACCGCAGCGGTCGTCCGATAATCTCAGAGTCCGAACCCAACCTTTCCCTTATTTCGGTACATTAAATTTATGTAATTTACCGTTTAATTTTTTCCGGTATTGAAATAAGCTTTTAAAGAATCCGGTCAAGACTCGAGGAATGAACATGGAAACGTTGGGACGGTTTTATTAAATTCCGTGCATTAGTTCTTGAGGTACGACTGTCGCTAAAAACGTGTAAATCCAGAATAATGCAGCGTATCAGCGCCATCTGCTGGGAGATTTACACCAAAACCTAATTAACAACAACGTATGTCAACGTCTAACTGAATCTGAAATTGGATGAAAATTTGTGCATTAGTTCTTGAGATATAGCTATTGTGAAAATCATGAAAAAAGTAGTATAGCAGTGCCACCTGTTGGGCTGTTTACACCAAAACGTAATCATCGTCTATTTATGGTAACGTCGCTGAATGATAACATAATTTATGGTAACGTCTAAAAGAATATGAGGTTTGATGAAATTCTGTGCATTAGTTCTTGAGATATAGCTATCGTGAAAATCATTAAAAAAGTAGTATAGCAGCGCCACCTGTTGAACTGTTTACATCAAAACGTAATCATCGTCTATTTATGTGAAGGTTAACAGAATCTGAAGTTTGATAAAACTATGTGCATTAGTTCTTGAGATATAGCTATCATTAAAATCTTGAAAGACATAGTATAGTAGCGTCACTTTTTGGACGATTTACACCAAAAACTAATCAGCACCAATCTAAAGTTTTTTTAAATCTACTGAATCTAAACTTTTATTAAATTCCGTGCATTAGTTCTCGAGATAGAGCGCCTACAAAATTTTTGTCACATACATACAGACAGACGTTTTTTAAAAACAGCCAAATCCTGTCCAGGACCCTCTGAAACGTACAAATCCGCCGAAAACCGGAAGTCGGATTTTTTTCACGAATCCAATACTTTCTTGTAAAGATAGAAGAAAGTAAAAAAGGTTTTACGAAACGAAGTTAAATCTTAAATATGTATTATTTAACCAAATATAATTTTTTATATCAAAACTCTGTTATCTTAAATAAAATAATAATAATAATATAAAAAAGTGAAATTATTAGGAATGTTATACGTTTATTTATCTATGGATGATGTTTTTAGATGTATGGATACTAGATTACAACAGGTAAAATCTTTTAAAATCTTTCAAAATTTTTGTTCGAATCCAATTTTTACTTACCCATCATATGTAGTATAGAGTAAATCTTGTAATCGTTTTGAAAATCGAAAAAATTTTTTTGACGGGTTTACACGTTTTAGACACTGGAGATTCCGAAAAACATATTTTTAGGAAAACATTTTTGCCGTCCGTCTGTCTCTGTGTCTTTCTGTAAACGCTCTATCTCCCGAACAAATTGAGATAGAGACTTGAAATTTGGTATGTACTTAGTATGTAAGAAGCTTATTGAATTTCAGTAACCTCGATTATCCGAAACTATTTTTTTCGGACTCTTGAAATATTCGTTCTGATAAAAGGTATATAAAAATTTTCGAAATTGTTTATTTTAAGAAGTGAATATATATATTTATATAAAAAAAAACATAAATTTTGCATTAAGAATAATATGAATTTGCCGAGATATCTGTAATCACATTTTCCACACTCTTCGATTTTTCATGACCATGTATTTCATTCAAATTTCAATTCAAAGAAATATTTTAGTTAGTAAAGAGACGCTTAATCCGACGCAGTAAACTGTTAGTTAATAGGATTATCATGTTTAGAGTTATAAAGATGTCTCTCTTACGCAATTCAAATTTCTTAAGCATTTAAAGTTTATGACGTCATCAAGCCAGGATTTTATTCCAATTGCAATGCATTTTATAAATAGTTTACACATGTTTTATTTTCATATTTTATATTATGCATATCCATGATGGGTAAGTATTACGGTGGCCCCCAACGACTAGTTTCTATGGCAAACGTTAAACCCTAAACATAGATAAATATGTGAAGTCTGGCAATATTAATTGCCATAATCAATTCTCTTTTTTCAAAAATAAAAATGCATGAGCTACTGCTTTACCCAAATCTATCTGTCAAACATTCCAGACTCTTAAAATACGTGACAAGTGAAAAAAAAATCTAAAATAGCCAAAGATACTTGATAGATAAACATGCAAAGTTCAGTTCTGTATAATAAATGATCCATGCGTAAGAAATAAATTAATTCCAGCATAATCTACAATTCATGATGTTCTGTAATTCCAAATTTCTAACAACACGGGCATTAAAATTGTAACGATCGAACAGTGAGAGAAACCTTTGGTATCTTTCCAAACATCGATTGCCCACCTTCCCAGGGCTCCACATAGGTAAAAGCGAGGAGTAAAATTTGGCACAATTTTCTTCTCCTGGTTCTAAATCATCAGAGATCTAATGAATTCAAAAGTCATATTTACAAGTCCTTGGAAATTATGTACGTTTGTATAGATTCTGAATACATTGACTGAATGTTAAAGATCTCGAGAATTTATTTAAAGGGACTTAGAACTCTTAAACCTTCAAAAAATTCAATTTTTGAAAAACAAAAATATATAGGGTAAATTGGGTGACGATGTCGTAGTTTTACTTACCCATCATACGTAGTATAGGGTAAGTCTTGTAATCGTTTTAAAAATCGAAATTTTTTTTTGACAGATTTACACGTTTCAGACACTGGAGATTCCGAAAAACATAGTTTTAGAATTTTTTTTTCCCGTCCGTCTGTGTGTCTGTGTGACTGTAAACGCTCTATCTCCCGAACAAATTGAGATAGAGACTTAAAATTTGGTATGTACTTAGTATGTAATAATGGGAAGAAGCCTATCGAATTTCAGTAACCTCGATTATCCGAAACTATTTTTTTCGGACTCTCGAAATATTCATTGTGATAAAAGGTATATAAAAATTTTTGAAATTGTTTATTTTAAGGAAAGAATATAAAAGACAATAAAAAAACATACATTTTACATAATGAATGAAGTCGGTCGGATAATGAGTTGCCGAGATATTTGTAATCCTATTTTCCACACTCTCTGATATTTCATGACCCTGTATTTTATTCAAATTTCAATTCAAAGATATATTTTAATTGGAAATGAGACGCTTAATCCGAGGCAGTAAACCATTAGTTAATATGATTATCATTTTTGGAGTTATAAGGATGTTTCTTTATAATATTTGTAATCCTATTTTCCACACTCTCCGATATTTCATGACCCTGTATTTCATCCAAATTTCAATTCAAAGATATATTTTAATTGGAAATGAGACGCCTAATCCGACACAATAAACCGTTAGTTAATATGATTATTAGTTTTGGAGTTATAAGGATGTTTCTTTTACGCAATTCAGTAATAGAGCATTTAAAGTTTATGACGTCATCAAGCCCGATTTTATACGAATTGCAATGCATTTTATAAGTAGTTTACACATGTTTTATTTTCATATTTTATATTATGCATATCCATGATGGGTAAGTATTATGGTGGTCCCCAACGACTAGTTTGGTTTAATTTTTTATAAAATCGCCTGTTGTTTTTATTTGTTATTCATTCATTTCTTGTTAAACTTGATACATTTATGTATGATTAAATCAATGTATTTCATTTAAGAAATGTCATAGAAAGCGTCAAAAATTTTGCTTTTGTAAATGCTTGCATTTTGGCATTTTACCCCAATCTTGTGGTAAGATGGCCAACTACATAGGAACTACATAAAGAAAGAGTGTAAAATATTTTTCACATTTACGAAAGGTGTTAAGACGAAATAGCAATAGAAAAGCACTATATAAAATTTAAATTAAACAACGCAAACTGGAATTAAAGTATCAGTAGGGAAGCCTCTTCCACACGACTGAGTGGCTTTTCCCTACAACGCCTGCGCATAGGAAAACCACGTGACACGACATCTTGTACAATACGTCTTGTACATCTTGTATCTCACCCCAAATTACCCTATTTAAGAGTAATAATTTCTGAACAATTTAAAACAAAATGCATGACATTCTTATTGGCTGTTAAATAGGGAATATTTTCAAAGAGAGAACTTTAATGTTATTTTTATCAAATTGTGACTTTGTGGCATTTCGCGCAAGGTAGTTAAAAAAACTCTTCACAATCTATATATTTAAAACGCTAAGCGATTTCTTTCGACAATCCGTGAGAACAAACTACTGCATCAAATTACACCATTCTTTTTTTAAATGAAAGATATTTGAACACAGATTTGTTATCGTGCATTCGTTTGTTCGAAAATTTAATTAATTAGCCGTAATTTTCAATTAAACTTTTACTTCTGCTAATGACGTCATAATTGGATAACGCCTACTGTTGCGAAGCACAGAGTTTATTCTATAAACTCTGTGGTTGAATAAAAGAGAAAAATAAATATTAAAAGCACGCGGTTTTAAAGCCGAATTTGTTAATTTGCAAGTTAAATTTCGGTAAAAATACTTATCCGCGTGTTTTATAAGCGAATAAAAATTCATATTTATTGTGACGTCGCGGGAATATTGTCCATTGGGTTTATTTTATCATTATGCATTATAACTTTGTTGATGCCATTTTTTCATTAAAATTAAATACAAAATATATTTATTTGTGTGCATGGTGTTAAAGCATTAATGTAAGGTATATGAAGTACGTGTGAAAAGTTTGCGCCGCTGAAAATGACGTTATGCTTAGCTTGAAATGCATTTTAACATTGATAAAACTAAAGAGAAAAATGTATATGATTGTGTTAACATGACATAATTTTACTGATTTTTGCATTCATAATTATAAAGATAAGAATTGGAGCCGTCATTGATTTCTTCATCTTGATTGCATACCTTCATTACATGTTACCAATTGCTTTTTTTTTTTAATTATAGGATAGAAGATTTCCTTTTTTAATAAAAAAAATCACAAAAGTAAAGGATTTCAGGAAATTTAAAGTTATTAAAAATAGTGTTATGGTAGAAAAAAATCTTGAAATAATGATTGTATTTTTAGCTAGAATAAACAATGTAAGACTAATATTTCATAGGAATCAGCGGGCCCGTGCGAGAATTTCGCACTGAAATCTAATATTTTTTAGGTACTTCTCTATTATCCCGTCGACCACTTTTCATAAGAAAAAACTATCGCCAAACTGTAAGATTAAACGCCAAAAATGCAGTCCCATTTACTTGATCTCAGAAGCATTATACGTGTTTGTTACGTCAAGTGGTTTTTAATTCGACATTTGCGTGTATTTTTCTTTATGTTTTACTGATTTATTAGTTACTTTATTAATTAAAATAAGAATTGTGTCCTTAAATTCTTATATTTTATTTATTTATTTTGATATTCCAATGGCAACGTTCTCCCGTTTATTTGGCGATAGTTTTTTGTTATGAAAAGTGGTCGACGGGATAATAGAGAAGTGCCATTTTTTATCAATATGTAATATTTATTAGATGCAGGTTTAAACTTCTAAAGAAAAAGTAAGGATAAAAATATCTGCAAACAACATTTAGTTTTTAGTCAATCCAAAATATTATCTAATTTATTCCATCAAAGTTAGAGTAAAAACTGATCCAAGATTGCAAAAGGCACGCTAGAGAAAAAAAAAATTAACAATCATATTTTGACTGCATTAGAGGATGACGTCATCCGCTTCGGGAAAAACATGGGACATAGAAATATAAATCTAAACATTTCAATTTCAATGCCGCTTTTTAATCATAAATATAAAATAAACCCGTGCGGTGTTTTTTATAATAATTGCTGAGCATCCTATAATGTGGTATTTTATTTTTTTTGCAACAATAATTTGAGGAAAACTTTTCATTTCTTTTAAGAAAACAATGCCGATTTAATTTTTAATTTTCAGCAAATTTTAATCAAAAACATGTTTTAACGAAACATTAAGTGTGCTATGTCAGAAGCCTGTTCAAAATCCTTTCATATGCTATCTCATCCGTCGTTCTGCGTTTCGTATTTTCTGCGAAAAAGGGATGTTGATAGGAGAAATAATATATATATGATTATTTTGGTAGGTTTGTTATAAGTTCATTTAACAGTTCCTTATTAGCGCAAAGTCCTATTTCTTTCACTGTGAATTGCTCTTTCGATGTCAAAAAATGTTTTTCTGCTTTTGGACGCCAGCCAAAATACAGTGGCAATTTTTAGAAATGTACAACAGTTGTGACAACAAAGGCGCTATCGCTTTAGTTTTCATCGCGCTTACATCAATTCGAAATACTACAAATTTCAATTTTTTACTACATTTTACAATTTTAATTCTTACATCATCAATTAGAAAAAAAAAATTAGCTTTCGATTGAAATTTATTTGAAAACTGCCGCTTAATTTAACGACTTTTTAAATATTTTTCAAGCATGAAAATTCTTTCAATTCTATCTTATCAATGACACCAGTTTACTTCAATAATGTAATTTAGCCTCTGGGAAAGTTGCCACAATTGAAAATAGATTTCCCTAACCATCATAAAAAGTGAATAATAATTAAAAAAAGAAAAAGTGATAAATCATAAGATCAGATTATCCATAAGATAGAACATTTTGGCGCTAAACAAAAATCTGTCAGGAAAAAGAAAAAAAAAAAAAAAGAAAAAAAGACTATTTTTAGTTTATGTTGAACATAAAATTGATATGTTGAATTCGTTGATGAATATATTCCATCAGATATCAGGATATGCTAGGAATTGTATTTTTTTATTTTTTTACATTTGCCAACTTAAAGGAAAAATATCCCCGACTGTGATGGAAAAGGGATAATCATCCTGATTATGTAAAGGAACCGAAAAAAACCATACAAATAAATTACACTTGAAAAAATTAAAAATCTCCATCTGCAGATAGATTTATTACTGTAAAAAAACTTCTTAATCTTTGCATAAAAATTGATTAGCTTAAAACAATGGATGCGTTTTAGAAGATATGGATTTGAAACGAACAATGATTAAAGAGGACATTTTAAAACTTTTAATTTAATCATTTTAAAACTTTTTTAATGTCGAATTTTGACGGTGCTTTTGGGCAGATGCAATGCACATGCGCATAGGAGCTCATTCGGTTGCGTTATCACAGGGGGGGGGGGGAGATGTGTGCTTTATTTACTATGTTCTGTTATTTACTGAATATGATATGAACGTAGGAATATACTATTTGTATATACTTCATAGGTCCATGAATTTTTTTTTCTTGCCGTGGGGAATATGGTGGTAATGTCAAACTGATTTGCATTACACAGTTATTTACGGATTTTTTGTTTGGAGTTTGCATCGGAAATAGTACTGTATTTGACTGGAAAAAAAATATATTTGAAAGACTGTTTTATACGCAACCCTTCATAAATAATAAAGAAGCTTATTTGACTGATACTGTTATAGAATTTTTTTTGCGTCAAGTTTTGACGGGTTCCATCTAGTATATTTTTAAATAAATATATAGAATGTGGTAGGCTCTATAAATTGAAACTAATTTTTCCCCCTTTTTTTGTTGAAAAAGTACCTTTTTCTTGGTCAGAATAGGGGAAGGTGGCCTAAAATGATCCTAACGGGAAAAACGATCCACATATGTCTTCTTCCAGACAGGTCGCCCAATCTACAGGGTAACACATAAACTAGTTGTGATAAGTAAAGAAGAAGCAATGACGGTACTCAAGCGATCGCAGTATTACGCTTCTGAATAGAATTCTTTACAAAAATTGGTTTTTATAACATCTTTCACAAGGGCTTCACTAATTTTCATATTTATTTAGATTACAGTCTTTCATGTACAGAAATATGACTTGGTTTACTTAATGGAGTATGTTGTAAGATGTAAATTACACTTATGTATTGTCATAATTACTTTTATATCCTGTATTTTGCCGATAAAAAAAACAATTTACAATTATTTTGAAAGGAAGTATCATTCAGCCGTTTGGTGAGGGTCCCATTTTGATTTGGCCCCACCAGTGGCTGAGAGGTTGTGCTCTGGAAGCTGGTAGACGGGAGGTGCTGGGTTCGATCCCAATCGCGCCCGTCGGCCTAATCGTTCGGAGTTTTCGTGGTTTTCTTCGAGCCGTGGATTTATCCATGCGTAAATACGGATTAGGTTCCCTTAGAAAGACCCCCACGAAGGGCACTCCACCCGGGCCTATATCCCTAGTGTAGATAATTGGCCGTCAATAATCAACCCAACCCATTTTGATTTGAAGAAAAACTGAAATGAAAGAAGAAACATATTATTGCCTTCAAAAATTATGTTTTTGTAATATATATTGTTTGATATAAAATGACAAAAATAGTAATTTCTTTTTCTTCGCTTTTCGACATTTTAACAGTCCTAAGTACTCTTAAACGTCTTTATGAATAATTTGTTTAATAAATTGAACAATAGAACTGAAATAGGGGCGTCTACGCAGGGGGGGGGGTAAAGGAAGGTAATTGCACGCCCCCCCCCCCCTCCCTCAAGAAATTTGATATTTCAAAGTGTATCAGTCATCAAATGCAGACTCAAAATTGTTTTTCAGAAATTGCACAAAATGTAAAATAACGTGTCAGGTTTGATTAGAATAGAAACATTATCATTAAATAAATAGTTTAGCCCAGCCCTTCTAACCGAGTCTAAAGTTTTATTAAATTCCGTGCATTAGTTCTTGATATAGAGCACCCACAAAATTTTTGTCACATACATACATACAGACAGACAGAGTCACAGGCTCACAGACAGACATTTTCTACAAACAGTCAAATCGTGTTCAAGACCTTCTAAAACGTATAAATCCGTCGAAAACCGGAAGTCGAAAACTTTCACCAATCCAGTACTTTCTTCTTCTTTAGATAGAAGAAAATAAAAATCAGAAATAGCCAAATGATACATCATAGATAAACACGCAAACATTATTATTAATATTAATGTCTATGATCAATTATCATTTTTGTAAAAAAAATTAATTAATAAGTTCCAGTTTAATCTGCAATATTGGGTGATTTACACAAAACCTAATATAAGCAAAGCACCAATTTATGTCAAGGTCTAAATAAATCTGAAGTTTTATTAAATTACGTCCATTGGTTTGTGAGATAGAGCGCCCTAAAAAATATGTGTCACTGACAGACACACAGACAGACATTTTCTAAAAACAGTCAAATCGTGTTCAGAACCTTCTAAAACGTGTAAATCGACATTAAGAACATTCTCAAAAGGTGCCGAAAATGAGACAGATATACGTAAAATATGTTAGAAACATATATTATCCCGAGATCTTTCAAACGCAAACGTGTTGATCATGAAGGGGAACTGCTGCATGTCTGTCTCATTTTCGGTACCTTTTGAGCATGTTTTTAATGTGTATTTTATCGATTTTAACTACAAGGTGAATCTTTCATTCCACTTTAAATTCGTTTTTTCGAATTTTTTCTGTTAAATATAAATCCGTCGAAAACCGGAAGTCGAAAGTTTTCACCAATCCAATACTTTTTTAGCTCACAGGCTATCAAAGCCTGAGAGCTAATGTGCTCGCCCGTTCTGTATGTTACGTATGTACGAAACGCGATAACTCTTAATAGAAATAACCATTTTGCTTCAAACTTTGTTTATAGGTTCATTGTGATAAGGCGCTTCCCTGATTAGTTTTGGGGGTTCATTGGTTAAGTATAAAAGTGGGGAACAGGGGGGGGCTAACCCCCCTTAATTTAAATAAATGAGTTTTCCATGCAGAATTATCCCATTTTCTTCAAATTTTGTATATATGTTCATTTTGATAATGCACTTCTGTGAATAGTTTTGGGGGTTCATTGGTTAAGTATAAAGAGGGGGGGGACACCCCCCCCTTAATTTAGATAAATGAGTTTTTCATGCAGAATTATCCGATTTTCTTCAAATTTTGTACATAGGTTCATTGTGATAATGCGCTTCTCTGAATAGATTTGGGGGTTCATTGGTTATAAAGGGGGAAAGGGGGGAGCTAATCCCCCGTTAATTTAGATAAATGGGTTTTTCATTCAGAATTATCCGTTTTTCTGCAAATTTTGTATATATATTCATTGTAATTAGAGGCGTCCCTGATTAGTTTAAGGGGTTTATTAGTTAACTATGAGGGGGGGGGGGTAACGGGGGGATGATCCCCCCTTAATATATTGTCGATTTCTTTATTTTTCGAAGGGCTTATATCAAATTCTTCGAAATAAGAGTATAATATACAATTAGTGTGAATAGCCTGCGAGCTAAATGCTCTCAGTTTAACTGAGCAGTTTTCTTTTTATTCTTCTTTATATAGAATAAAATAAAAATCAGAAATAGCCAAATGATACATTATAAATAAACACGCAAAAATTATTAATATTAATGTTTAAGATCAATTATCTTTCAGTAAAAAAATAATTAATAAGTTCCAGTTTAATCTGTATTTCATAAGACATTCAATGATTCCGAGGTTCCTAACAACCCGGGTATTAAAATTGTAACAATGGGACAATGAGAGAAACCTTTGGTATCTTTCCAAACATCGATTGCCCACCTTCCCCGGATCACATACATTCGGCAAAAGCGTGGAATAAAATTTGGCGCAGTTTTTACTTCTCCGGGTTCTAAATCATCAGAAAACATCTAATGAATTCAAAAGTCATATTTACAAGTACTTGGAAATTGCGTATTTTACTTATACATTTCTAACATATTGACGGAATGTTAACGATTTCGATACGAGCAATTATTTAAATGGGCTTATGAATTATTTGTTAAGGGGATGTTCTACTACTTTGGCCTAAAATTCACGTGACTTTTAACATTTTTTTTTCGGTTACAAAGAAAAGATATATCACATTTGCATTATGCAGGGTACACTGTAAAAAAGTTTGGTCAACAATTACGGCACATATACTGACAACTTTGTGACCAGTATATATACCATAATTTAACTGGACGGTATATGTACCGACTGCACTCCCCCCTCTCCTCAGGCCTGCATGCATTACATAACAAGAGCAAGAGCATCAATTCAGGGGTTGCCGTTTACCGAGGCGGGGATACCAGCTTTTACCTTACTGAAAAATAATTATTTTACGGTATAAATAGCGATGTTTTACTGAGAAACAATCATTTTACGGTATAAATACCGTTTATAATCGAAATGGCACATATACGGTTTTTTTAGGCCTAATATACCTTAGAAGTACGGTACTCATACCGTAAGGAGTGAAAACTATACAAGTACCGTTAATTTACGGTACATCTACTGAAATTTTACGAAAATATTTTACAGTGTACGCCAGAAAAATGTATGCATACACTGTAACGGGTCATAATTTTCTAATTTTTCTTTGTTTTCAAAGTGTAATTAATTGAAAATACTGAGTATACCAAGATTAATTTTTGAAAACAGAAAATAATTTTAAAATACTATTGTAAGTATGAAAATATAGCAGAAGTACAAAAACAGTACCGCAGGGAGATTCAAGCAGATCCACCTATGCGACTTACAATTGTTCGGATAAAAGATAAGTTTGAAAATAATGGATGTTCATACACAATGTTCCGAAACCGTAATTGAGCAAGAATACGCCACAACACCAAATAAAATGTTTGTTGAAGTTTGTGAATCCATAGCCCACCGTTATAAGCAGTGTATTGACCAGCACGGTAATAATTTTGAACATCTGCGGTAGTAGTAAAAGTTATATATTTTATGTAGGTTCTTTTGAAATTTAAATATTGATTACACGTGAATAAAAACTGGAGTTATAATCATTCAGTGTGTGAATACATTTTCCTGACGAACCCTGTATTTCTTGGTGTGCGCCGTGAACTTTCAATCGGGTGACTGTTCAACAACCTCTTAAAAGAAGTTATCATTTTTTTTTTTTGGATACAACCAGCTCAAGAAGAATTAAAATTTACAAATTCAATTCCGTTTATAAAAGGCATTTCCCTAAAATTAAAAAGAGAATTAAAAAAACTTGGAGTAAATACTCCCATCACCTCAGATCGATCGATTTTCAAATTAATCAGACCAAACGCAGATAAATTTAATTATCAACAGACACCAGGTATATATACAGGATTAATTTAAACGATAACGAAGGAAAGAGCAATTTCATATATAGGTATGACAAAAAGGAAAATTGAAGACATAATAAAAGAACACAGAAGAGATATAAACTTAAATAAATCAACCGCTGCAATAGTCAGATTAAACAACAAATCTCCAATTGCAATAGACTTCAATAATGTCGAAAAATTAGCCAATTATAATAATTTGTATTACGCACTACAGAGGGAAGGCGTAGAAATATTTACATCAAATTCAGAAACATGCAATCATATGACCCACGCAAAAATAGATAACAGATGGCGCCATATGTTATTAAAAAAAAGAAAAATGGGGGTTTTCAACAGATTGACTGACGAAGCAGAAAACATAACATCAGTGACTGAAGATGCCTGAGAGCAACAGGTAAAAATATTTTTACTGTTTTGCAATTTTTAACAGATTTACTAGTTTTGTGTACTTTTAAAAGTATTTTTTAAGACTTTTAGACATGTACACCGCTTGTTTGTGTTTGAAAATAAAATAATGTCTGTGAAAATGGGCAGTGCAAAGAATTATTAAGCTATCGAATGGTCATGCACTGTACTTTTGGAATATTTAGCTTATGTGATAATTCTCGGAGCAGTGTAACATGGATTTACAGTGAGATAGCTTCTTTTAAGTGGTCCTCCTTTACAGATGATGATCGGCTAGAGCGGGAATCACTTCGAGGCTGAAATTTTCGCGCTTAAACTTCTCAAACCACCATCAATCTGTATCACCTGAAACAGCACTTTATCCACATACAGCACACATTTTACGAACAGTCTGACTAGCATTTTTACCTTACTTGAAATTAAAGAACATAATATGACGAAAATGAATTTTTTGGTTCTCCTTTCTTAGCATTGCACTGCAACAAAAAATATGCCACAACAGAAGCTAGAATTATACAGCGCATGCAGAAAGGACCGAATGTGCTTATCTGGGTCCTCCAAGGTCACTCCTTATCAGCAGTAGCAAAATAACTAGACGAAACTGCGGTTTGCTTTGAAAAAAACTACAGAACATCCCGGTTGACGCAATGGAATCTCCCCTAAGGAAATTAAATAAAAGAAATAATAAAAGATGAATAAATAAAACGAAGTTATTGCCATTTGTAATCAGGACAATCATTTTGACTTACCCTGTATATTTTTGAAAAAATTTGAAAAATTTTTGAAATATTAAAGAAAATAACAGGAGACAACATTCAAGAAGAGTAAATAGAAGAAAGAAGTTAAAAATATTAATTTCCCGAGGAGATATTTTAACAAACTGGAAATTGTACGTCAAACGTGACAACTGAGGTGCGTTCGTACTATAATTAGTTTCAGTGAAATGAATTATATGGTCTGTTATTAAAATATGATTAATTACCGTAATAAAATAAGTACCTTTTAAGTTGCCAATATTTTATCTTTTGTTGACATTTACTGAAAATTCCAACGGGAAACTTAAGCCTAGCTTTGAAAATTTCAGAACTTGAAATCCATATTTAAATTCCTTTTAACATTTAATATCTATTTCTCCAGAAACATCTATCCAGAAAACTGTCGGTAGAGTATAGGATTGCTATAATTAAACAATTTTAGTATACAAATTCTGCTTTTAAATTCGTTAATAAGGATATAATATGACTCCATCTTAAATAAGACGTAATCACCATCACAACCACAAATCATTACCTATCATGGGATATCATTGAATTAATTACTTATGATAGGATTTAATAGATTGAGGAATGTGACTATAACTTTAGCATAGAGGTTATAAAATGTCATATATGACTATAACGTCATACATGTCAGATAACTTGGCGATACATCTTAGTTCGTTGACGATTATTCCTTACAAGCTGCTATAAACAAAGAAGTACCAATTTAAAAAAAATCAAATTACTTAATAAATATTTTTATTAACCCCTTCGCGACGAGTGTCCTTTACAGAATTTTTAATCTTTTACCACCGGTTTTTCAAAACAGAAATTTTCGCCTAAGCGAATCGCAGAAATGCTAAGATTCAATAAGGCAAAGCTTGCAATAAAAAATAACTGGTGGGATAAATCGAGGTTTCTGAGCTTCTTATGCGTCACGTATACGTGTCGCTCGTCCCCAAGGGGTTAATATCTTTTTAGGTGCGTTCGTAATTATATAAATACCTAGCACCTATTGTCGTCGTCTGGTCCGTCCGTCTGTCTGTCCGTCCGTCCGCATATAACAACGCTAAAACTACCCAACCGAATAGTTTGAAATTTAAGATATATTATCTTTGCAGAATTTTGTCGAGACATTTCAAATTTTTTAAAAATCGAATCAAAACTTTAGAAAATATTAATAAAAACATTTATTAAGAAATTTGATTTTTTTTTTGTTGTTAAATCGGTGCTTTCTTTTTATAGGAGCTTCCGAAGTTTCATCGTCAAGCGATCGAGATACTTATTTTATGACAGAAATTAATCTGCAGACGATACAATTCATTTCACAGAATTAAAAATCATCAAGATCTGAATATTTATATAACTAGCTATAGTACGGACGCACCTCGTTTGTAACGTTTGACGTACAATTTCCAACTTGTTAAGTTTTGATACGATTTTTATAAAATTCGAAATGACTTGATAAAATTCTGCAACGATTATATATATTAAATTTCAAACCATTCGGTTGGGTAGTTTTTTCGCTGTTATATGCGGACAGACGGACAGACGGATGGGCGGACACACCACACGATAACTATAGGTGCTAAGTATTTATGTAATTACGAACCCACCCAAAAATGCGCATGTATCACTCGCACATAGGTTTAACATTAACGAGGTGAATTTGAGATCTCACTGACCGATAGCCTTATGTGAAGGCATTGGATGAAGACCTGGCCACGCGAAATTTATGTCGTATCGAAATGTCATTTTACAAGAGACAAGCAGCGAATGAAAGTTATATTGACTAAATCATTAATAATGTCATAATGACTGTGTAATATAATCTTAATAATTTACATTGTAATATGAAAGATTTAGTTTACACTGTAAGATGAAAACATAGTAAAATTGACAGAAAATAATGTTTATTTTAAGGACAATAACCCGTTTTTAAATATTAAATAATATTTGACTGTTAAAAAGAAAAAAAATTATGTAAATAAAAGGGATTTTTTTTCAATAAAGTAAATAGTTTTCGCTGTCATTTTTCTACATTACGAGAATTTGCCCTAATTCCATCCAAAATATTATTTCTGTTATAACGTTTACTTTTATAGCGAGTGTGCAATTGACTTCATGTTATATACATAAATTTTATTTTGTTTAAAACGTTTTTCTTTTTTTTTTCTTTATGAAAGCTGAAGCACAGATGGAGAAGTAAAGAAACAAAATGAAGTAATGGTTATATTAAATTTCTTAATTTTTATTTAGATCTAAAGTTATTTTATTGAAGAACCCAGCACATATAAAGCAATTAAAAATGGGAAAATACCAGTGGTACATGATATAATAACATTTACATTTATACCATATATCGTACATAATTACGTTTGAGTATATACGAATAATTAATTATATCTGTGTATGTACCATATTTGAGGACTTAAAAAATTATATATTTTACTGATTGGCATTAAAGAACCGTAAATTAATAACACCAGAATACTGGAAACATATTTTTTTGCTAACAGTAATTTGTACTGCAAAGTGCGTAGAGTTCTACCACAATTTTCGAATAGAATTTTTTGCTTTATTTAATTACCAAAAAAAAAAGTCTGAAATTAATTGCTTAAATATTTCATAATATGAAGAATAAATATTATGCAAAGATTTCTAATCTGAAAGAGTGGTGAAATATTTCTTGGAAATTCTAAGTAATGTAAGCACTTTTCATACGTTCATTATATAAACTACTTAAATTATTATCGATTTAAATAATACCATCGGTATACATTGATTAAAATTATTTTTCTTTAGAAGGAAGTCTCTATCTTTTCTCGTGTATATCGACAGAATAACCAAAACCTATAATTGCTTTCTCTAGAAAGTCAACTTCAACTTCATTCGATATTTTCAAAGACCATTTTTTTAAAAATCTAAAATTTGTAGGCAATCAATCACAAAATCTAGATTTTATAAACTATTTCAAATGTGTCTAAGTGCCAGTTTCTGAGAGTTTAGGGAGAAAACGCAGATTAATTATACAGCAAGTTTTTGGAAGTTAATAAGGTAATTTATTTTCCGATAGAGCCAATTAATTTTTAAATAAACATTTCGTAAGTTTTCGAAATTTTCGCTTATAGTGCTTATTTTATAAACGCTTTAATTTCCAAAGTGATTAATTCAATGAAATTGCCAATGTGACATTAGAATGTCAGTTGAAAAACAGCATGTATTTGCAGTGCATTGCGGCTGAACTTTTGCAGTGCATTGGCTGAACTTTTGCAGTGAATTGGCTGAACTTTGCGATACATTGGTTGAATTCGAAATATGAGTTTGAAGAAATTCTGCTATTGGTATTAAAAATTAAAAATTTTCCAACATTTCTACCAGTTTAAAATGGGCAAGAATTTTTGACCGTATCTTTCTTTCTTTCTTTTTTTTTTTTCAGAATTAAAAAAATAAAATAAAATTTCCGTTCTAAAAATATTAAACAGTTTGCAAAAGAATCCATATTATAAAGCAAAAACATGTCTGTGAGTAATAACTGACGTCATATTGACGGTGGCAACACCTGACTAATAAATTTCGCTTTTACTGGAATTTTTTAACTTCTAAACGTTGCACAATTTCTATGTTTACACCGTCGAATAGAAAAAAAAAAAAAATGATCTTTCAAATGTAATTTATTTGAAAACTGTTTTTTTGTGAATAATTTTATCAACTTTATATACGTCCATATTAAAAATATATGATAACAAGTTGGAAATTGTACGTTAAACGTGATAGATGAGGTGCGTTCGTTTCGTGCTATAACTAGTTTTACAATGTAAAAAAAAAATCATCGTTGTTATTTCAGTGAAATAAATTATATCGTCTGCTATGAACGAAATGAGGATGACTTTTTTTTTAGCACTTTTCAACCTAGTTGAAAAGTGCTTATGACTTCGGTTTGTCTGGCCGTCTGGCCGTCTGGCCGTCTGGCCGTCTGGCCGTCTGCCGTCTGCCGTCTGCCGTCTGTCCGTGCTCTAACTCCCGTAAATATGCTCGGATTGGTCTGCAATTTTTATATGTTATTGTCGTTATCTATAGCATGTTCCCTATTTCAACGGAAGTGTGTAGCACGTATAGTTTTATTACAGGGACACTCAAAAGAATTCCGTTACATTGCGGTCTATGGGGAAAAATCATTTGCGGTTTATTTAAATAATGTTTCACTATTTTAAACGCATTGAAATTTATATATATCACTAAGGTGCATTAGAAGAAGCTTAACATGTAATAGGGTGTGCATAGCACTTATAGTTACTTTACAGGGACAGTCAAAAGAATTCCGTTACATGACGTCTATGGAGAAAAATCGTCTGCGGTTTATTTAAATAATGTTTCACTATTTTAAACGCATTGAAATTTATATATATATATCTAAGGTGCATTACAAGAGGCTTACTACAGAATAGCGTGTGTATAGCAGTCATCGTTCATTTACAGGGACACACAAAAGAATTCTCTACTGTCTGTTAACACTAATTCCTGGAAGTGCGTTTTAAGTTACTAAACGCGATTTTAATTTTAACTCGCTTTTTGTCTATTACATGGTGTGTATAAATTCTGTAGATCCTATACAGGGCAGCACAAAAGTTCGCGAACACATTTCCGTTTATTGACAGAAACTCCAGAAAGATAATTTTAAACTGTGCTACGCGTTTCCTAATTAAACTAAAATTTAGCATCCTAGCATATACAAGTCTATAGATCCTATACAGGGCTGAATAAAAGTATTCGGATATTTTTCCGAATATTGTATCTGTTGGAAATTCCTGAAATTATGTTTTTAAATATGTTATGCGTTTTCCAAATTGTTTACTTAGATGTTATCTTTTAGCTTATTAAACGGTATGTTTTGTAAAATTATTTTGGAAGCGTTGGAAAGTGCTACATAATCTATGCTTGACGCATGATTTTTCGTTCTTGTTTTTTTATTACGTATGCCATGTTTACAGATGCGATTTTTTTTCGACACCAGACAGCGCTGTAAATTCACCATGGAGATCTTGCTTTGCGAATGATTACCTCCATGGTTAATATTTCTATAACTCACGGGGAGTGAATCTTTTGTTTATTTACTTTAAGGGATTGAGATATTCGGCTGTTAACCCAATTTGCACTGCAGTTATCTCAGAATCTATACATTTTTTAATGTAACTCATCGCTCAAGCAAACATTTTTTTCGAACGATCTTTCTAAAAATGTAACTTTTATGCAATTTTATTCGAAAAAATAATTTTTAATCAAAATGGCCGCGTGGCATATGGAAAAAGATCTGGTTAGCTCGCATTTCTTTACCTCAGTCACACGACTTGCGCTTTTATTATATGGATTACGTATGATGGATTTAATGATATAAAGAAAACTTTTATTAATATATATCTTTTTAAGTTTTGATTCGATTTTCATAAAATTGGAAATGACTCGACAAAATTCTGCAACGATAATATATATTAAACTTCAAATCATTCGGTTGGGTAGTTTTTGCGTTGTTATATGCGGACAGACGGACGGACCAGACGACGACTATAGGTGCTACGTATTAATATAATTACGCACGGACCTAAAAAGCATAGAAGACATTTTAAAATAAAACAATTACTAACAATTACTTGAAAATCGGCTCTAAACGCCAACTTTGACATCGATCTCTGAAATATCTTTTTCTTTATCGAAAAATGGAAAACTTTTTTTCGATTTCATAATTTCGAAATGAGAACACTGAAAGATTTATGTGTTTGCAAATAAAAATGAATTTTAATGAAATTAAAACTTCATTCATTCAATTTTAATGAATTTAAAAATGCGCCAAAAATGTAATCAGTTTGAATTTGAGAACCGCCTTAAGCAATGATTCATTTAAGCTGCGAATACCGTATAGTAATAACATTGTATAATGAATTTCATTGTAATATAATCCGATGCGATCAATGTATGACATCTGTTTTTAATATCGAAACATTGTTGACGCTTGTGATTATGATAATTGTGGTATTTTTGGGGATGCCTCGAAGATATTTATGATAATTCAGGAAGAATCGATTGAAACACAAAGATAATAATGAATTCAGTTAACAACTGCGCTGATCTGTAAGAAATAAAGAATAAATGCAAGCCTTCTTTGGAGATTATTTACAAGGGATTATTTTTAGTTTTGATGGGGAGAATTACATATGCTCAGATGTTAGATTATGTCATTAAGACTTTAGTAGATACATGGATAGGATAAATAAGAAATGAAGTTTTCTTTGTAGAATTTCTTTGACCGTTTGATATTTGATTGAAAAGAGATTGAAGATTGGTTTATTTCAGAATTTGTTAAAATTTAAGATGTGTGGATTTTTTGCATTTTGTGAATGAGTGAATTTTTTTAAAGTTAATTTAATAAACATCTAAATTGTGTTTTTTCTCCTGTTTTATGAAACTTTTATGAACTTACGCTAACTACGCAAAGACACTCGCACGCTAATGTTTATAAACCGAAGGCAGCGTTCTTTTAAAATTTCTCGTTTGCATTTTAATACTTTTAATAAACGATTTTTTTTTTCGCATAGGATATCCGAAGTCGATGATTAAATGGGTACGTTTTTACTTTTTCGATTTTGGTTGCAACTTTCTTTCTTTCTTTTTCTTTTTTCTTTTCTTTTTTTCTTTTTTTCTTTTCTTTTTTTTTTTTTGGGGGGGGGGGGGGGGATGGTATTTACGTTTCGAAATCGGCTCCAAATGTAAAAGTTTCTTCAGATTAAAAAAAAAAATGCAATCAAAATCAAAAAAGTAAAAAAGTAAGACATCGACTTAAGATATCCTATGCTAAAAAAATCTCTTAAAAATATTAAAATGCAAATGAAAAATTTTAAAAGAACACTTCCATTGGTTTAGCATTAGCTGCGAGTGTCGTAGCGATACTAGCCTAGGGCTACTTTGTGTAAACTGGAAACGCCTATTACGATGGTTTAATTTGTTTATTTGAGATTTTTATCGATTGTCTCTCACATAATGTTACATATAAGGGAATTTCTATATTGTAACGACATTTTTGTGTCATAATTGCATTTCAATTTATAAATCTTATTTCCATATAATGCATATGCGTACACTCATTGGAAAAGGTCTGGATTCAGTATTTTAGATTAGAAAAAAAATATCCAATACTTTGATTGCACAATTCACAATCACCTCGTTACCGCAGACTTTGCAAACATTTTCAGCGAATAAAAACTAAACTAAACTGTGTGGCACTACAACCCCTAGAGATCGTGGTCTTCAGAGTCCAACTTTGTTTTCTTGACCATGGTGCTAAACAGCACATGTCCTGGTCAGGTGGTCAACCTAACGCGGGACCCCCAATGTTTAGTTCCCAAGTAAACTTGGTAGTCATTTTATCGAACCCAATACTACGTTCAGATCAGATAGTTAAGATATCTTAGACCGCCGAACTCACTGAGGGAGTTCCAGAAACTCACTTAGTGAGTTCGAAGTTTCTATTGCTAGATACAGCCAGTACCACTCACTCTGATTGGCTCTGGAGGCCGATTGGCTGTTGAGGTTGCCTTTAACGTATGCGCATACGCACATTCTGCGTTTGTTCAGATCTCAGACCAAGTCTTAGACACAGTGATGTTCAGTGAGTTATCTTAGATGAGTTTTGCGGTGTGGACAGGTATTCAATTCCGGGAGGGTACCACCTCAAAAATGGCGGTCTAAGATATCTCAAATGTCCGATGTGAACAGAGTATGAGGGATGAAAAGTTGAGTGAACCTTGCCCAGTCCGGAGTCGAACTATGGACCTGTAGCTTAGTAGCACGACGCGCTGACCACTAAGCTACTGGGTTTCCTTTCTGCTTAAATAAAGCGAAACATTATGTTAAAAAATTGTGATATAAAAACTGTACGCACCCTATACACGTGCTGCATAAATGACTCATTAGAAAATATGAGTAATATCATGTTTATGAATGTATGTCTTTCGTTCGAAGATTTGTAACCTTTTCCAATGCATGTTTGAATTTGTATCTACAATACCTTTAAAACTACGGATAAAGATAATAAAATCTAAAATTAAAGTCCTATCAAGGTAAAATTGAAATTTATATTCGGCAATTTTGTTATATTATACAGTAAAATAAACAAACATTTACGAAATTTTGCTATCGCTAAGCTATAAACATTTAGACACAGCATTCATTACATGGTATTCATGATTCCCCGACCCCATACCCAAAATACAAAATTATCAAAGCAAAGTTAAATTGATCTTCGAAATTTTTGTTACATAAAAGCCTATTTGCTTGCGGTTTCCTTCAAGTCAAATAAATATGTTTTGAACCAGAAAATTTATTTGATAAAATGTCTCTAGTTTCTATATTGCATTTATTTGTTTTCACTTATCAAGTAAAATTTCTGGTTCAATTTTTTTTTTGTTTTGAAGAAAACCGGATGATTAGCAAATAAATAAAGAAAACTCAATTCTGCTACTACTAAACAACATCGTATTCATCGTAAGTTGTGGATGAAAGTCCCGCTATTTCTTACACCAAAATTTAAAGCAAAATTGTTAAAGCATAGTTAAATATATCTTCGAAATGTTTGTTATATAAAAAATAAATAAATAAAGAAACGTTTACTTAATTATGCTATTATTAAGCAACAAACATATATGCACATTATAGTACCACCTGGAGTTATTTTGAAAACTCAATTGCTGTTTTATAATTCCGATTAAATATTTATTCATTTAAATTCTGTCAATTTTCGCTTCAACATACAAAGAAACACATTACAAAAAAAAAGTATTATGAAAATGGTACTTTTTGCAATTTAAATTTATTTAATAGCATTTCATTAGATTGTAAATATCTCCAAAACGACATCTATGAGAGAAAAGGCTAATTCCTCTATTCTGTCCCTAAATCTCCCCAGAGCTGATTACGATTCAACCAATCGTGACCTATTCCTTCGAATGACGTAACCACGTCAGCTGGTTCATCGATCATTACGTCACCTATTACGTCACTGCGCAAACTCGAAGTGGCGGAAAGGTCTGGAGTGCATGGGCTATTAATAGGGTTTTCTCAGTACCGTTGAACGCTAGATTTTATTCATTCAGAATTTTCTCTTTAAGTTTCTAGGTTATCTTTAGCATGGAGCTTAATTGCGTTATACAACCGAGTTATAAAAAGACGATTTCATTGGTGAACTAAAAGTCGAAATTGAAGACAAATTATCAACTGCAAAAGTTCAGGTTTCTCCATGGTAGTTTTGGTGTGATGGATTAATTTTTAAGCCCACCTCTGGGGACATGTAAAAGTATTTATAGGCTGTAATTTAATCAATTTAACGGTGACCTAAGCAATAAATTATTTGAGTAAAACATTTCCTAAAACATGTCCGATGCACCTCAATAGCTTTAAAGTAAGGATTATGTATTAATCATATACAGGTTGTTTGTATTGTATTTCGAAAAACAAAAAGGGTAAGTACATATCAAGAGGGATAATTTTTGTTATAGGAAAACAGGGTAGAAATTCACTTACTCAGATAAAAGTACAAGAATTAGTAGTATAAGTTACACTGTTAAAATTCTGTGCCAAACTGTCCAGTTATTCGACCGTTTTTAAAGATAACGGTTACTTGATTATATTATGAAGCGTATATGACTATATTATTGGTCATATTATGGTCAGAATAAAGATAAATTATGGTTATATAACCGTTAGCGATTCACTTATTCAGATAAAAGTACAAGAATTAGTAGTATAAGTTACACTGTTAAAATTCTGCGCCAAACTGTCCAGTTATTCGACCGTTTTTAAAGATAACGGTTACTTGATTATATTATGAAGTGTATTTGACTATATTATTGATCATATTATGGTCAGAGTAAAGATAAATTATGGTTATATAACCGTTAGTGATTCACTTATTCAGATAAAAGTACAAGAATTAGTAGTATAAGTTACACTGTTAAAATTCTGCGCCAAACTGTCCAGTTATTCGACCGTTTTTAAAGATAACGGTTACTTGATTATATTATGAAGTGTATTTGACTATATTATTGGTCATATTATGGTCAGAGTAAAGATAAATTATGGTTATATAACCGTTAGCGATTCACTTATTCAGATAAAAGTACAAGAATTAGTAGTATAAGTTACACTGTTAAAATTCTGCGCCAAACTGTCCAGTTATTCGACCGTTTTTAAAGATAACGGTTACTTGATTATATTATGAAGTGTATTTGACTATATTATTGGTCATATTATGGTCAGAGTGAAGATAAATTATGGTTATATAACCGTTAGTGATTCACTTATTCAGATAAAAGTAAAAGAATTAGTAGTATAAGTTACACTGTTAAAATTCTGCGCCAAACTGTCCAGTTATTCGACCGTTTTTAAAGATAACGGTTACTTGATTATATTATGAAGTGTATTTGACTATATTATTGGTCATATTATGGTCAGAGTGAAGATAAATTATGGTTATATAACCGTTAGTGATTCACTTATTCAGATAAAAGTAAAAGAATTAGTAGTATAAGTTACACTGTTAAAATTCTGCGCCAAACTGTCCAGTTATTCGACTGTTTTTAAAGATAACGGTTACTTGATTATTTTATGAAGCGTATTTGACTATACTATTGATCATATTATGGTCAGAATAAAGATAAATTATGGTTATAAAACCGTTTTCTATAAAAACGGCCGAATGACTGGACAGTTTGCTGTAAATTTTTAACAGTGTCATAACTTTCAATAAGTTAGTAATTAAGTAGCTTTCAGTTAACTTAGTTACTTAAGTGGAGGTTACCGTTCATCGGCCCCAAAAGTAGGTCAACTTCCAGAATCTTTTTTTTTTTTTTTGTAGAAAAAATAATGCAACACAGAAACGGAATTTACCCACTTATTATTCATAGTTTTTATGATATTGTTAGATAATATTGTTGTTATGCAATAATAATTAAAATTGGTGGAAATATTGTCAGTTGCAAATATGTGTATGATGTGCGCGCATCACCCTGCGCCCTGCAGTGCACAGCTTGCCAAAGTCATCTGAAACAAACATAAATCAAAATTATCATAAAAAATATTGAATTTGGAGGTTTATGAACATATTTCTAGCGAAATTGAAAGAAATTTGTTAAAATGGTAGTCACACTAGATTAATTTTAATACAATTATTCTAATTGGTAAAAAAATGTTATGAGTGTTATTTTTCCAACTGGGTCAAAAATGTCCGCGCCAGGATTCGAACCAGGGATCTCTTGGCTGAAGCTGCCAATGTTCTTTTCGCACAGTTGGAAAAATAACACTCATATGATTTATTTACAAATTAGAATAAATGTGTTAAAAAAATCTAGTGTAATTACGTATCCAGCGTTTACTGGAGTTCTATTACCCGCGATTTATGCTGTTGAGCTGATTCAGATATGAGACCAGATGCTATAATCAATAAGGTTCACTAGGTGCATTAGATCTGCCAGATTCGTCCAGGCAGAACATTTGCAGCTTCAACCAAGAGATCCCTGGTTCGAATCTTGACCCGGACATTTTTCACCTAGTTGGAAAAATAACACTTATAAAGTGGTAGTCGTTTGAAAAAAGTGTCATTTTTCGCCCTGTTTTCTCTAACTTAAACGTGGCTTATGAATTATTATTATTATTATTATTTACATATGAAAGTCTCATGCCCCCACAAAATAAATAATCTTTAATTTACAAAAAGTAAGAGAGTTAATTGGTTGATGCATTTAAAGGTTACTTTACACTGGACGCTGAAACAACATTTTTAATTAAAAGTATCCTGATAAAAAATAATAAAATAAAATAAAATCTCCAACCCAAATCGTAAAAGTAGGAGAGTACTCGATTAAACATCGATCTCAGATATCCTATAACAAAATAATTTAAAAATATTAAAATACAAGTCAGAAATTTCAAAAGAACGCTGAAATTGTTTTAACATTAGATCGCGAGTGCCTTCGGGTTACTAGCGTAGGTTCTTAATTTGTTGAAACAGTTTAAAATCATCCTGAGTATTGTTTTTCTTTCGAGATGTTCCTTTATCGTCCAAAAAACTAAGACAATAGTTGTTAATGAGCTTTCGATTTAAAGATTTTTTCACTTCAGTTTGACGAATTTTGTTTAGATAACGATATAATTCATAGTTCTTTTATTAGAGACAAACGAAAATGATCCAATAATTGTTGTAAGCTTTGAATTGGAGATTTTAGAATGCAGACGATCGTGAAATTTAACTATTCTGTTTAGATCACTTACGGTTTGTTTCCTGTTGAAGATGGCGTGTATTGCATTTAAATTTAGCAATACACGGCGGCAGAGAAGAATTCGAGTTATAAAGTATTGTTGGTAATTGTGTGAAGTACGTTTTATGATGCTATACTATTTCAAATTTATCAAAGTTTCTTAAGGTTCAGCTATTTCAATATACATTAAAACACTCTGAGGCTTTCCTGCATTTAAATAAAAATATTTGTAAAACTTAAAATAATTTAAATTTTCTTTCCCTGTTTGTTTCTAAAATACACTTCATATCTCCTTATTTTACATATATCTTAAAAAACAATTTTGTTAAAAAAAAATTGTCTAGAGTTGATTTAAGTTGTCTTTGGGAAAAGGAAAAATACGGGCAAAACGCTTAGAGGGTTAACGACGATAACAATAACAATGACACAAAAAAATTAATAAAATAAAAAAAGTAAAATAAAATAAAAGGGAAATCCTTCAACAAATTTCATTTAGTTAAATGTCTCTCCAGAAAGATTACGGACTCTTTGTTAACTAAGTTTTTTTTTAAATATTTACTAGTGTTTTCTCACCAACTTACGGATTTTTAATTAATATCTCGTTTTCATAAATATCTAAAAATCGAAGTTAACTCAGTTTGACAGAGTAATCTAAAAATTGCTTAAAGTATAAAATAATCTGTTTAATATTATGTCTTTATTTATAAAATATTATATTGTTTTTACATATTGTTATTTTTTCGTTCCTCTACGTTTTCATTCATTAAAAGTTAATACCAATTAATTATTGAAAAACAAAACAAAATCAAGTATTTTCTAAGCCGCAGCTTTTTATATCGAAGAAATGACTAAAGAAGTGAAAAAAACGCGGCATTAAATACAGTACATGATTTATTTAAAATAAGGCTAATTTAAACGAAGAAAGAAAATATTGAGGCATTTTTTTGACAAAAAATAGAATAAACTAGTGTAAAAAATCTAGAATTACTCAACTCGACTTTCGAACGTATATGTGTCTGTGTTCCCTAAATAATCGGTCACAAAATGGTTTGAAAATTGTTTAAAAATGGATTAAATACCCATTGGCTGATTTTTACGAAAATCTGTACAGTTTTTGCAACAGTGTTATATAACATATTCGCTAAATAGGAGCTCAATCAGAAGTACCACTTGAAAGTTATCGTGTTCACTCACTCACTCACAAACACTCACTTACTCACTCATTCACTCACAAACACTCTCTCACTCACTCACAAGCACTCACTTACTCACTCACTCACAAACACTCACTTACTCACTCATTCACTCACAAACACTCACTTACGCACTCACTCACTCACTCACAAACACTCACTTACTCATTCATTCACTCGCAAAAACTCACTTACGCACTCACTCAATCACAAACACTTACTTACTCACCCACTCACTCACAAACACTCACCTACTCACTCACTCACTCACAAATAAATACAAATCTTGATTACAATACTCTTTTTACACTACATGTTCAGAAATTAATAGTTGAAAAAAAAAATGAAAATTTCTCAAGTAGATCGTATGTCAGAACTAAAGGGTTAATGATTTTCGTTTTAATTATATTAATAAACACATTAATAAATCATTACAATAATAATGATACTTCGTTTCACTTCTTTTCAATCTTGTTGCTGACAAATCAAATATGAGCTGCTATCATTTTAAAAAAAAATATTTGTATATATTTTATATAGTTTTATGATTACGTTGAAATAATTTAAAAGTTGCTGGGAAACTGAAACAGCGAAATATTTTAAATACTAAAAAGTAGAAAATATAAAGAGAAGGGAAAGAGTGTAATTATTATTAAAAACAAAATACTCTTTTATCATTTAATAGTTTAATATTAATTAAATTGTGATTATCCGTACAAAAATCTATACAATTCTTACGCCATTGGTCTATAACATATTCGCCAAATGGGAGCTCAATTGGAAGTACAGTTTGGGTGTTATTGTGTTCACTAATTCAGTCTCTCATTCGCACAAACAAATCCTGATTACAATACTCTGCTTACACTACATGTTCTTAAAGTAACAATTGAAAAAAAAAAATGAAAATTGTTTTAGTAGATCGCATATGTAAACTAAAGGATTAATGATTATCGTTTTAATGATAGGATTTTAGAACGTAATACTCAAATGTACATTAGTTTTCAATGCTTTTCGTTCTCATTATATTAATAAATATATTAACAAATCATTATACAATTAGTGATATTTCGTTTTGATGCGTTTCCATCATCATGTTATTGTCAAATCAAATATGAGTTCCGATTGAATGTACAAATAATTTTATATACTAGCTGATCCGTCCGGCCGTCGTTACTCGAAAATCAGTAACTTTCTTTAGCGGTTTCGATACAAATAGTCATTTTCGGCGCGCCGTCTGTTCTAAACAAACCTCTTTCCGAACGAAACTCCGGCGCTCGTCCCCGCTGCCTACAGTATTGTATAGCGATCGTGCTACGCACGCGCAGCACTATCGTTTAGTTTCAATTTTCACCACTAGGGGATGCAAAATTATCGTACTTAGTTATCTATAGCTCAATTAGTTCATGCTAAGTTGAATGAACTAAATCCCGTTGAAGAAGATTCCAAACATTTTTTAGAAGACTTTGATCGAAATATGAAAATGTCCTAGGTCGACCACTTTCAACCACCCTATCTCCCACACCCCCACAGCTACCGACATGCAACCACCATAGTGGACGATGGGAGTTTCGAGGCTACTACTACACATAAACACCAGTGGTTTGCGCTGGGTAGTTGTGGCGGCAGAGTGAGATATAGGGACACACACGTCCGTTTTCGAAATATGAAAATGCCCTAAGTCGACCATCGACCACTTTTAACCACCATACCTTCCACACCCCCACAGCTACCGACATTCAACCACCACAGTGCGTGATGGGAGACTCGAGGCTACTACCACACACAAACACCAGTGGTCTGCGCTGGGTAGTTGTGGCTTCAAAGTGAAATATAGGGACACACACGTCTATATATATCTATATCTATATCTATATCTATCTATCTATCTCTCTCTCTCTATATATATATCTTGTAAGGAAACACGTTCATATATATCTGCCAATCTTCTGACTCTTTCAAGTCAAATAAATGTATTTTGAATTATAAATTTTTCTTAAGTAATTGAATAAAATAAGTACTACTTAGAAACAAAATACTATTAAATATATTTTGTTGTTCAATATATGTTTTTTTGACTTCAAAAAAACGGAAGATTGGCATCTATGCGCTCACATAATTAAAAAGAGCAAGTAATTTTATTAAAAGAGCGACTCACTAAGATGAGGATAAAGAATTTGAGGAGCTCTTTATTTTACAGTCATAAATCACTGTTGATGCAAAACTGCAAGATAAGATCGAGAATTCTATTTCACTAATCTTTTTTTTCTACTCATCACGGGTGGGGGAACGAATGGCTTTTAGAACATAGACTCAAATATACATTAGTTTTCAATGCTTTTCGTTCTATTTATATTATTAATACATTAAAAAGTAATATAGTGTTAATGATTTACCACATCTTACTTTCAAATCAAATATAAACTTCCATTAAAAAAAAAAATATATATATATATATATATATATATATATATATATATATATATATATATATATATATATATATATATATATATATATATTGTTAACAAACACGTTCATACATCTGCCAATCTTCTGGTTCTTTGAAGTCAAATAAATGTGTTTTAAATCAGATATTTTACTTAATGAAAAAATGAAAATTGCTCCAGTAGATTGTATATAGATACTAAAGAGTAAATGATCTTCGTTTTAATTATATTTATAAATACATTAATAAATTATTATAGTAATAATGATTTTTCATTTCACTGCTTTTGAATCATGTTACTGATAAATCAAATATGAACTGCTGTTAAAATTTTAAAATATTTGTATGTATACTTTATATATTTTTAAGAAATACGTTCAAATAATTATAAAGAGAGCAAGTGATTTTATGGAAAGAGCGAATCACTAAAAAGAAGAAAAAGAATTTGAGGAGCTCTTTATTATATAGTCATAAATCATTGTTGATGGAAAATTCCATGAGAAGATCGATAATTCTTTTTCACCCATCTTCTTTCTACTCATAATGGGTTAATGATAGGCTTTTAGAACGCAGAATCAAATGTATGTTTGGTTTCAATGCTTTTCGTTCTAATTATATTAATAAATACATTAAAAAAGCATCATAGTATTAATGATTTTCCACATCTTTCATTCAAATTAAAGATGAGTTCCGATTGAATGTTAAAATATTTTTATATATTCATATCTTGTTAGGAAACACTTTCATACATCTGCCAATCTTCTGGTTCTTTCAAGTCAAATGTATGTGTTTTAAATTAGAAATTTTACTTAGTGAAAAAAAAATGAAAATTGTTCTAGTAGATCGTATGCAGATACTAAAAGGTTAATGTTTTTCGTTTTAATTATATTTATAAATACATTACTAACTTATTACATCAATAATGTTTTTTCGTTTCACTGCTTTTCAAAAAAAAAATTACTCATAACTCAAATATGAACTGCTATTAAAATTTTTAAATATTTGTATATATTTTATATATTTTTAGAAAACACGTTGGAATAATTATTAGAAAGATTGCAAACGATTTTATGGAAAGAGGGCATCACTAAAATGAAGAAAATAATTTGAGGAGCTCTTTATTATATAGTCATAGATCATTGTTGATGCAAAAATTCAAGAGAAGATCGAAAATTCCTTTTCACCAATTTTCTTTCTACTGATCATGGGGGAATGATAGGATTTTAGAACTTAATACTCAAATATATATTACGTTTCGATGCTTTTCGTACTAGTTATATTAATAAATCATTGCAATATTTATGATTTTTCATTTTACTTCTTTTACATTAGGTTACTTTCAAATCAAATACGAATTGCCATTAAATTTTAAATTATTTTTATATTTTTATATCTTGTTAGGAAACACGTTCATATTTCTGCTAACCTACTGTTTTTTTTCATGTCAATTGATGTATAGATATAATTTTTGTAGTAATATATTTATGGTTTTACGTTTAGTTCGCAATGTAAAAATTCATGCAATTAGAATTCAAATAAATGTGCTTTGAATTAGAAATTTTATTTAATAAACTGAATCAAATAAGTAATATTTATAAACAAGATACAATTAAATGTATTTTCTTGTTCAATATATGTTTATTTGACAAAAAAGAGATTTGACAAAAAAGAGATTTGACATAATTAGAAAGGACAAGTGATTTTATGAAAAGAGCGAAATACTGAAATGAGGATAAAGAATTTAAGGATCTCTTTATTATACAGTTATATATCATTGTTGATGCAAATTTCGAAGAGAAGATCAAGAATCCCCCTTTCACCAATCTTCTTTCACCAAGGCTGTAGGACTGACTTTTAGAACATAGGTTAAAATGTATATTATTAATTTAAAAATTAAATTACTTTTCTTATTTCTTAAAGATGTGGTAAACGTATTAACAAATCAAGTTGTTCTTTTCGGAGTTTTTTAAAGAACAAATTTGTAGTTTATATGAATACTGGATTTTGCATGAAAAAATATCACATACTTTTTACCTTAAATTCGTAATTCACGAGGAAGTAATGACAAAAAAGCGCAGAAATTGCAGAATTTGAGCTATAATGTAATATTGAAATTTACTTTCTTATTATAAAGAATATATTTACATCAAAATAACATATCAATACTTAAATCATGTAGTAATACAACATTCTTAAATCCGCACAGCTTAGAATTAGAAATTTATTTGTATTTTAGAGGATAAGGAAATAGTTCAACGAAGAGAAGAAAATATACAATAAATTATTTTTACAAAATATAAAAAAAATTACCCCTCCCCCTCCTTTTTTTAGAGGAGAAAACAAGTAGTTCAATCAAAAGAAAATAGACTATAAATTATTTTTACGCAATATAAAAAAATGCCTTACTTTTCGAGTAGAAAAGTAGTTCAACCGAGAGAAAAAAAATATACTATAAATTATTTTTACCAAATAAAAAAAAACTATACCCCTTTTAGAGGAGAAAAGAAGAAGGAAATTCAATCAAAAGTAGAAAACAGGCTATAGGAGAAAAGCAAAATATTTCAACCAAGAAAAGTAAATAGACCATAAATTATGATTGGGAATAAAACTTTTAACTCCAATTATTTACATAAGTTTTTCCCAATTCTCCGTATTCAAACTTTACTGTGAAAAATGTAATTTTAAAAAAATATACTTAAAACGGGTTTTTCTGCTAATCGAAAGTATTTCAGTAATTAAATTCAATATTGTGAATTTATTTATAAATTTTAATATCTTGGCATATTATCCGAAATTACTTTTTTTGGGGAGGGCACTGTTTACAGAAATTCGGTTTTCAGATTGTGGGATTTTACAGATCCTACTGTATTAGTTGAAAAAATTTTTTTACACAAAATTATTAGAACAAAATATGCTAATATGGAGAAATAAAAAGATCATAGAAAATTTCAAATTATGTATTATTTAATTATAATTTCGAAAAGTGCTAAACAGAGTGAGTACGTTTTATTCGCTCTTTTGAGAGAATCCTGTATTTAATTTTAACAAAAGCTTCTATTTACATTGTTTGCTTCTACATTTCGTTTATTTTTTGGCTTATTATTGTTTTTGAAAGAAATAAATAGTGAAAACATTTCAGCTGATAGTTGCAGAGAATTTCATTGTAAATGCAGCTTTCAATTTAATCTGATACCGTCCTCTAATACTTTAATCCCATGCTATGATTATAGAATACGTATAGCGCTATTTTAATGATCTCTAATTTAAACCAAATATTGAACCAAATGTTTTCTTAGAAATATTACAGATTTTGGTTAAATGTTTTTACTACACAAAAGTTCACAATACTAATAACGTCCATTTCCCCAATATAGGGTAAGTATATTGGAAAGTTGGCAAGTTAAAATATTGATAAAAAATATTGATTAAACATTTTCAACGTATAAACAATCTAATATTTATCATGCTAACATTGCGCCATTATAAAATTAAATGTTGGAAAATATTGATTGCACATTTCCAAAAAAAAAAAAAAAAAAAAAATCAATATTGGCTGAATATTTTAGAAAATTGACTAAATATTATGCCGTTATTGGTTCAGCCGAAAACGAGAAAGGGTAAACATTTTTGCTAGGAGAGGAGAGTTTAAAGGAAGAAGAAAATAAAAAATCTCATTTTCTTAAAAAAAAAAAGTCAATATTGGTTAAGCACTTTTACAAAATTGGAATATTATGATAACGTTTTTTGAGCTCACCCTAAAACATTCTAGAAATATTAAGAGTAAACATTTATTCCAGAAAGGCGAATGTAATGTAAGAGAAAAAGGATAATTTTCTTATTTTTTCATTCTTTTATTTAATTTAACTTGGTTCATGTATGTAAAGTTAGAATTGATTTTGTAATCAAATTTTCACTCGCTTCCTGAAGTGCTAGAATTAAAATAGGAAATACAATATAAATAAATAAATAAATATAATTAAGAGTGTATTTTTTAAAAGTACGCTTTTATAAATTAATATGAATTAAATCGTGATTATAGGTTGAGAAAACATTTTAGAAATCTTGTATATATAGTTTAAATAATGCTTTTTTTCTCTTCTCTTTTGCTATATCTGAAAAAAAGAAACAGAGCAAACAATTGTAAATAACTTCACTATATTTTAAATAAATAAAATAAATTTTTAACAACTTCACTAGTTTACGCTTTCTACCAACTTAAATCAAAGCACTGAATTTTCTATAATCGGGGTCTAAGCCAAATTTATGTACTGTGCCGGACAGGGTTTGGAACATCATTAATTACAGTCATGATTTTAAGCATGGTTTTTAAGATAAACATATAAAAATTGGTTTAAAAGAAACTATTTTTATTTTTAATTATAAAATTCAAAAATTTCAACTTTGGTTCCCGATTCTACGAAATTGACCCAATATTTTGCCAATATTAGTTTGTGATTATTAGATCATCCTGAAACGAGTTAGAAATATTATAAGCTAACATTTTTGTCAGGTGAACGAATTTAAAATGAAGAAGATAGATAAATCCCTTTTTATTTGCTCATAAATAATTATCGATGCCATTTGAAATGCTGGAATACCTTTCTCTATCGTTTTATTTCAACACTTCAAAAGATAATGGTAGTTCTCTTTTTTTTTTTTTTTTCATTTAGAGGATGGAAATAAATTAGAAATTAATATTTTTGTGAATTAATTATATTCTGATCATTCTGAATACAGGACATGCAAAGAAAACATTGTATGTATCAACCAGTTTTGTATGTTGTAAAAAATAATAAATTAGAAGGTAATTAAAAAAAATTGGAATTTATTCAAATTTTATGTGATATGTACTTATTTCTATGAATTTGATATTTTCTTGGATGTAAGTCATAAATTATGGCAACATTTCACGTGTTGGCGGTATTGATTAGATAGTTTTATAAAATAAAATAACATTCTGTATGTAACATTAAGTAAATGCAATAACATACCCAATATTGGTAACGTCAAATGTAGGATAAGTATTAGTATGTAATATTAAGTAAGTATTTACAAAATAAAATCTATGTTATGCTAACATTTTACTACTATTAAGGAATAAGTATTTTGTAAACAGTGACCGCATATTTTCAAAATAGTGTCATTTTTTTAGAAATAAATTGAAACTTATGGCAACATTTCACTAATATAGGTTAGGTATTGGATGGTCAAATATTCCTATAACACAAAATTACCATTATTAGTAACGTAAATTTTTTCCAATATTGGACAAGTGCTGGTCAATAATATATTGATTGAATTTTTTCAAAATATAAATAATCCCAGTATTGGCCATGATAATGTTTCTCTATACAGGGTAAGGTATTGGTAAGCACTGGCTGCATATTTACAAAATGTAAACATTTCAATTCAGGTTCATTAGTATATAAAATTGGCACAATATTTTGGCACAACGATTTTCTAACACAATTTAGAAATATTAAAAACAAACACATTTGTCAAGTAAAAACAAATTGATGGAAAGAAGAAACCCATTTGAAATGTAAACATTTGAATATTGGTTCGATATTTTACAAAATAGTTCCATTATAAAAATATTCCCGATATTAGTAACGTCAACATTTTCCCAATATTGGATAAGTTTTAGTGAGTAATATCTCGATTAAGTATTTCCAAAATACAAATAATCCCGTATTGGCCGTGCTTATGTTTCTCTATACAGGGTGAGGTATTAGTAAACACTGGCTACTTAATTCAAAAACATTTCAATTCTGGTTCACGAATTTATAAAATTGGCACAATATTTTCCCGAAACGATCTTCTAACACAAATGAGAAATATTAAAAGCAAACATATTTGGAAAAGAAAAAAAAAAAAAAAAAAAAGAGGGAAGAGAAAATGGAAACCCTCTTGGAATGTAAGAATTTCCATATTGGATCGATATTTTACAAAGTTGTCCCAATATTGTTCCGATGTTAGTTTATCCTTATTGGATAAACCTAAAACGAGTGAGAAATATTACGACAATGAATATTTTCAAAATTATAAACAATCCAGTGTTGGACGAGCTAATGTTTTCCTATACAATATATAGAAGGTATTGTTAAGGTATTGATAAACTTACTGCATATATACAAAATCAGTTTAAAATATTGGCATAATATTTTGCCAAAATGATCTTGTAGCGCAAGTTAAAAATATTAAAAGCAAACACATTTGCAAAGAAAAGAAAATAAGGGAAGAGAGACATCCATTTGAAATGTAAGCATTTCCATATGGTTCGATATTTTACAAAATAGTTTCAATATTGATCCAATATTAGTTTTTCCTTATTGGATTAACTTTAAACGAGCGAGAAATATTACGAGAATGAATATTTCCAAAATATAAATAATCCAATATTGGGCGTGCTAATGTTTTTCTATAGGGTAAGGTATTGGTAGACACTGACTGCATATTTCCAAAATATAAAAAAATAAATTCTGGTTCATTAGTTTATAAAATTGGCACAATATTTTGCCAAAACCATCTTGTAGCACAAATTAAAAATATTAAAAGCAAACACATTTGCAAATAATATAAAATAAGGGAAGAGAGACACCCATTTGAAATGTAAGCATTTCTATATTGAAAAGATATTTTACAAAATAGTTTCAATATTGATCCAATATTAGTTTTTCCTTATTAAATTAACCTAAAACGAGCGAGAAATATTACGAGAATGAATATTTCCAAAATATAAATAATCCAATATTGGGCGTGCTAATGTTTTTCTATAGGGTAAGGTATTGGTAGACACTGACTGCATATTTCCAAAATATAAAAAAATAAATTCTGGTTCATTAGTTTATAAAATTGGCACAATATTTTTCCAAAACAATTTTCTAACACAAATTAGAAATATTAAGAGCAAACGCATTTGGCAAGAGGGAAAAAATTAAAGGAAGAGAGAAAGGAAAACCATTTGGAATGTAAAAATTTCAATATTGGTTCGATATTTCACAAAATAGTTTAAATATCGATCCAATATTAGTTTTTCCTTATTGGATTAACTTAAAACGAGTGAGAAATATCACGATAAAACATCCTTGCCAGGCGAGCATGTTTAGAAGAAGAATAAAATAGAAGGTCTCTCCCCTTTTTATTTGCTCATAAATCATTGTGGATGGCATTTCCAAGCACTGGAATACCCTTTCTCTATCGTTTTAATTCAACCCTTCGAGAGAGAATAGTGGGTTGTTTCATTGAGCGAGCTCAAAATAAATTAGGAATTAATATGTTTGTGAATTAATTATATTCCGATAACTCTGAATAAGAGGGCATGCAGGTAATGCGTTGTATGTTCAACCCATTTTGTATGTTGTAATAAATAATGAACTAGAAGGCAGTTGCCAGGTGTATGCACTGGCTGCATATTTCCAAAATATAAATATTTCAATTCTGGTTCCTTAGTTTATAAAACTGGCACAATATTTTGCCATAACGATCTTGTAACACAAGTTAGAAATATTAAAAGCAAACACAGTTGCCAAGAATTAAAAATATAATTATAAAGCGAAGAGATAAATCCATTTGAACTGTAAATATTTCAATATTGGCTCGATATTTTACAAAATAGTTACATAATGAAAATATTCCTAATATTAGTAACGTCAATTATTTTTTTCAATATTTGATAAATGTTCTTGAGAAATATATCGATTGATTCAATATTAGTTTGTTCCAATATTGATCCAATATTAGTTTGTCCTTAGTACATTAACCTAAAACGAGCAAGACATTTTGCGAGAATATACACCCTTTACAGGCGAGCGCGTTTAGAGGGAGAATAAAATAGAAATTATCTCTCCTTTTTATTTGCTCATAAATCATTGTCGATGCCATTTCCCAGCACTGGAATACCTTTCTCTATCGTTTTATTTCAACCCTTCAAGAGAGAATGGTGGATTGTTTCATTGAGCGAGCTGAAAATAAATTAGGAATTAATATGTTTGTGAATTAATTATATTCCGATAACTCTGAATAAGAGGACCTTAAGGTAATGCGTTGTATATTCAACCCATTTTGTATGCTGTAATAAATAATGAATTAGAAGGCAGTTGCCAGCTCTTGGTAAACACTGGCTGCATATTTCCAAATATAAACATTTCAATTCAGGTTCGTTAGTTTATAAAATTGCACAATATTTTGCCAAAACGATCTTATAACACAAGTTAGAAATATTAAAAACAAACACAGTTGCCAAGATTTAAAAAAAATAATAAT
The DNA here is from genome assembly GCA_963931845.1 of Maratus michaelseni. Lineage (NCBI taxonomy): Eukaryota > Metazoa > Arthropoda > Arachnida > Araneae > Salticidae > Maratus > Maratus michaelseni. The sequence goes on along the minus strand of OZ007597.1, from coordinate 215,204,274 downwards.
AATAAGGGGATGAAAGAAACGCATTTGAATTGTAAATATTTCAGTATTGGTTCGATATTTTACAAAATAGTTCCATAATAAAAAATATTCCTAATATTCGTAACGTCAACATTTTTTCAACATTTGATAAGTGTTCTTCAGTAATATGTTGATTGATTCAATATTAGTATGTTACAATATTGATCCATTATTAGTTTGTTCCAATATTGATCCAATATTTATTTGTCCTTATTAAATTAACCTAAAACAAGCGAAAAATATTACGAGAATATACACCCTTGCCAGGCGAACGCGTTTAGAGGAAGAATAAAATAGAAATTCTCTCTCCTTTTTATTTGCTCATAAATCATTGTCGATGCCATTTCCAAGCACTGGAATACCATTTCTCTATTGTTTTATTTCAACCCTTCGAGAGAGAATGGTGGGTTGTTTCATTGAGCGAGCTGAAAATAAATTAGGAATTAATATGCTTGTGAATTAATTACATTCTGATAACTCTGAATAACATGACATGCAGGTAATGCGTTGTACGCTCAATCCATTTTGTATGCTGCAATAAATAATGAACTAGAAGGCAGTTGCCAGGTATTGGTAAACACTAGCTGCATATTTCCAAAATATAAACATTTCAATTCTGGTTCCTTAGTTTATAAAATTGGCACAATTTTTGCCAAAACGATCTTGTAACACAAGTTAGAAGTATTAAAAACAAACACAGTTGCCAAGATTTAAAAAAAAAATAATAATAATAAAGGGATGAAAGAAACGCATTTGAATTGTAAATATTTCAGTATTGGTTCGATATTTTACAAAATAGTTCCATAATAAAAATATTCCTAATATTAGTAACGTCAATTAATTTTTTCAATATTTGATAAGTGTTGTCGAGAAATATATTGATTGATCCAATATTAGATTGTTCCAATATTGATCCAATATTAGTTTGTCCTTATTAAATTAACCTGAAATGAGCCAGAAATATTATGAGAATATACACCCTTGCCAGGCGAGCGCGTTTAGAGGAAGAATAAAATAGAAGTTATCTCTCCTTTTTATTTGCTCATAAATCAATGTCGATGCCATTTCCAAGCACTGGAATACCCTGTCTCTATCTTTTTATTTCACCCCTTCAAGAGAGAATGGTGGGTTGTTTCATTGAGCGAGCTGAAAATAAATTAGGAATTAATATTTTTGTGAATTAATTATATCCCGATAACTCTGAATGGAGGACTTTCAGGTAATGCGTTGTATGTTCAACCCATTTTGTATGCTGCAATAAATAATGAATTAGAAGGCAATTAGGGAAATTTGTAATTTATTCTAATTTTATGTAATATGTACTTATTTCCGTTATAGCTTTATGCTTGAATTGTCCTAGTTGTTATTCATATTTAATAAAAAAAATAATAGTAAAAAATGTAATTTGTATTAGCTTTGACTGAAATATCTGTAATGTATTGGGAACATTTTGCTAGTTGAATCATTAATTTAATTGCAGAGTAATGCTTTTCGAATCCGTTGCCAACAAGATAGGTTCAGTTACGTCTATGTGAATTAACATACTGAAAATGGTTTTTCTAATAAATATTTTATTCCGTTCGTAAAGTTTAAAACTATGTCTTTTTCATTCGTGAACTGAAATTAAATAAGGTCTATAATTATGTAGGATCAGTAACTTTTAAAGTAACAGTGCAGCTGATTTCTGCAGTCAGTTGTTAATCACAATGAAAATTTTCATTTAATTACTAACCAGAAAAGTTGTAAAAATATTTTTCATAAATTTTGATTATTTAAAAAAAAAAAATGCTCAGAGAATTTTTATATACAGTAAAATCACTGAATAACGTATATCTTGGGAAACCGAACTGAACATCCGTGAACTGAAATTAAATAAGGTCTATAATTATGTAGGATCAGTAACTTTTAAAGTAACAGTAGCTAATTTCTGCAGTCAGTTGTTAATCACAATGAAAATTTTCATTTAATTATTAACGAGAAAAATTTTAAAGATATTTTTCATATAAATTTAGATTATTTTATTAAAAAGAATGCTCTCAGAATTTTTATATACAGTAAAATCACAGAATAACGTATATCTTGGGAAACGGAACTGAACATCCATGAACTGAAATTAAATAAGGTCTATAATTCTGTAGGATCAGTAACTTTTAAAATAACAGTAGCTGATTTCTGCAGTCAGTTGTTAATCACAATGAAAATTTTCATTTAATTATCAAACAGAAAAGTTTTAAGGATATTTTTCATATAAATTTAGATCATTTTATTAAAAAAAATGTTCTGAGAATTTTTATATACAGTAAAATTACTGAATAACGTATATCTTGGGAAACGGAACTGAACATCCATGAACTGAAATTAAATAAGGTCTATAATTGTGTAGGATCAGTAACTTTTAAAGTAACAGTAGCTGATTTCTGCAGTCAGTTGTTAATCACAATGAAAATTTTCATTTAATTATCAAACAGAAAAGTTTTAAAGATATTTTTCATATAAATTTAGATTATTTTATTAAAAAGAATGCTCTGGGAATTTTTTTATACAGTAAAATCGCAGAATAACGTATATCTTGGGAAACGGAACTGAACATCCATGAACTGAAATTAAATAAGGTTTATAATTATGTAGGATCAGTAACTTTTAAAGTAACAGTGCAGCTGATTTCTGCAGTCAGTTGTTAATCACAATGAAAATTTTCATTTAATTATTAACCAGAAAAGTTGTAAAGATTTTTTTCATATAAATTTAGATTATTATATTAAAAAAAAAGAACAAAAAAAAAACTGCTCTGACAATTTTCATATACAGTAAAATCACTGAATAACGTGTATGTTGGGACAGAGGAGTTCATTTGGAGGTGCTCGCTATTCAGAGGTAAAAGTATACAAATATAAATGTGTTGGGGATTAAAAACTTGTTCGCCAAATAGAGAGAGTATCGGTTACTGCATTAATTTCTTTATACGATGAAGAATGGTAAAAATAGATCAGTGGTCGGGAAAACTACTTTTTTATTGTAGCGAACTACAATTACAACTACTTTATCGAAAATGTACATTGAAACTGCAATTACTTATATTTCTTTTAATTGCTAAAAGACGTAAAATCAAAATTTTATAAACTGTAAAATATGTTTTATTAGACTTTTGGCATGTTTCGACTCTATCGGAGCCATTATTAAGACAAATAAGAATATTCTACAATTGCACGGGCTTTGAGGTTATTATTTGAAACGCCATCATTTAATTTTTCACGTACTTTTTCAAATTACACGCGTTATTTGGATGTTTATTTCCATATTTATAACCATGGAATAACTCGAACCACAATTTTGGTAAGTTAAATGATGCTTCATCGCTACATATTATATTTTTACATCTTACTTATAATAAAATCCAAAGGCGAGAAAGTGTCTGTAACGGTATGTACCACTCTGGTCTGCGAGTCGATCGTAGTTAAACGCCATGTTAGGTTTAATGAAAAACATATACTAACATATGACAACTAAATGTTAATTTCTTCTACGTGAAATCATGTCTGTTCTTCATATTTTCACATATAACATGTATATCTTACCCAATTATAATGTATTAAATTCCAAATTAAAAATAAGCTGTTATAGACATCAGATTACTAAATATAAACAAACAAGCACTGTTGCCATTCGGAATTTCAGAATCGTGAAACAAATGAATGATTCTTTGAACGCTTCAGTAAAAAATATAGGTTAATTATCTCATTCTGTTCTTAAAATATTTGTAAAAGCATATTAAAGTCTTTAAATATTTTAATTTTGTTTAAAACCTTCAAAAACTATTTTTGCAGACATCTTTCGTCAATTAATATAAACAATCGAACTTTGTTAAAAATACAAGTTAATATAATATTTGCATTAATTAGCATATTAAAATTTAATGTGAATTTTTCAGAAATTACATTTCACTTTGCTAAATTATTATTATTATTATTATTATTTGAAAAAAAAAAAAAAAAAAAACATGTGGCGAGTCATTCACTTTTGAGAATCATTCATCAAAATTATTTGTACTGTACAGATTGCCAATTGGCAACGTGTGTTTTACTGTTTTAACATCTTTGTTGATCTTTTAAATGCTGTTTTAAACAGGCGGTTGTGGATCAGTCGGGACTACAGCCGTGCAGCTATAGGTCTCAACCACCCCCCCCTCCCCCTTCAAAGTTCAAACATGCGGTGGATTTGAATCTGTTCAATCAAATCAGTTTTTATATTTTTTATATAGTTTAAAGATCGTTTTAGTGATGCCTGATGAAAATGAAGAAACGCCGATTGAACGTAGACGGCGATTAATTAGAGAAAGACAGTCAAGGTGGTTTGCTTGGCAATCACAAGCAACATTGGACCGCATAAGAGAAGATGGCGCCATCTACTGGTAGATAATGCAAACAAAGTTTGAAATTTTGTTTCCATCGTAAATAAAATTATTCTTTTCTTATGAAACGTAATTAAAATATAAGGAATAAATAGTACCGAGTAATGTCCATTTAATTTTGCTTATATAATCAAAAAATGAGCTATGTGGTGAATCAAGCTCTTTAGAAACTCATTGATAACACCTTTTTTACAAAAAAATTCACTCATGGATTTTTTATTTATTTATTTTTTAATGTTTAATTTGAATGTTTTGTCCATTCGTTGAACTATTTCAAAAATTGAATATTGAGTCAATATCCTGTCATTTTTGACGGGCGGTATATACTAGTATTATATATACGTATAACATAATTTAGCTTACTAAAATTGTGGCTCGAGTTACTCTATGGTTACAAATAAGGAAATGAACATCCAAGTAAAAATAAAAAATAACGTGCGTAATTTGAAATATTCTCTGCATAACTTCATGCGCTTTCCGATGATACAATAATGAAAATGTCACTAAAATCAGTATCACAGAGCCCCCTCCCAGTGGTACATCATCAAATTCAACTGTGACATGCTGGCCATAACCAAAAACATACATGAAATTTGGTTCAATTCTCTGCATAACTTCATACACTTTCCGATGATACAATATTGAAAATGGCACAAAAATCAGTATCACAGTGCATCATCCTAGTGGTATATCATCAAATTCAACTGGGGCATACTGGCCATAACTAAAAACATACATGAAATTTAGTTCAATTGTTTGCATAACTTTATACACTTTCCGATGAGATAATAATTAAAATGGCACAAAAATCAGTATCACAGTACCCACTCCCAGTGGTAAATCATCAAATTCAAATCAGACATGCTGTCCATAACAAAAAACATATATGAAATTTGGTTTAATTCTCTGCATAACTTCGTACACTCTCCGATGATACAATAATGAAAATGATACAAAAATCAGTATCCCAGTGTCTCCTGAAAAGTGGTATATCATCAAATTTAACTGGGACATGCTGGCTATAACCAAAAACATATATGAAATTTGGTTCAATTCTATGCATAACTTCATACATTTTTCGATGATACAAAGAGGACACATACACACAGACAGACAGACATTTTCTAAAAACATATTTTTTGGGAGATCTAAAATGTGTAAATCCGTCGATAACCGGAAGTCGAAAAAAAATTAGATTACAATACTTTCTTCTATTATAGATAGAAGAAAGTAAAAAAAAATCCGTAAAAATCAGGAAACTGTACTGTAATCAATGGAATGTATGCCACCTGTGTAACTGTGTATTAGTGCAATTTTTTTCCATTTTCTTTCTTAATTAAATTATTTTTTGTTTATGAATTTGACACTTATTACTTTTATATTACTACTGGGCATTGCATTAAGCAACGATCATATGTATTATTCCTGTTGTCAACATCCCTTTTTCTATGCATTTGCAAAACACATAACAATGAATGAGGTATCGTTCGAAAGGATTTTGAAAAGGCTTCTGACATAGTACACTCACATTTCGTTAAAACATGTTTTTTGATTAAAAATCTAGTTAATTAAAAATTAAATCAGCATTGTTTTCATAAATGTAAAGAAAGGATTTTCTCAAATCAATGTAGCCACAAAAATAAAATACCGCATTATATCATGTTTAGCAATGAGTATAAAAAATAAATAGTTCATAAAAGATATAGTGCATGGCTATATTTTATATTTATCATTAAAAATCAAAACTGAAATTGAAATGTTTAGAAGAAAAAGACACCATCGATCGATCGAAGCAGTGGTATTTCACGTGTAGCCTAAAAAAATATGCTTTGTTCTATTAGATTCAATTGTATTTGATATGTATTCAATATATTTTTCTTTGTCCCGTGTTTTTCCCGAATCGGATGACATCATTCTCTAATTCAGTTATAATAAGATTGTTAATTTTTTTCTAGCACGTGGCTTTTGATATCTTCGATCAGTTTTTACTCTAATTTTGATGGAATCAATGAAATGATATTCTGGCGTGATTGATGTTGTTTGCGGATATTTTTTATCTTAATTTTTCTTTACATGCTTAAACCTGCATATAAAAATATTAGATATTGCTAAAAAATATTAGAATGCAGCGCTTCGCAAGCGTCCACTAGTATAATTGTTATTTAGGCTACGGGTCGTTACGGATGCATGCAGGATGTCACCCGTATTTTATGTCACTACAAATCGTCTGTGTTTTTAAAAGTTAAAATGATTTCCACAGACTTCTTTTAAAAACGTATAAAAAATCTTCTTCCCTTTTAACTTTTTCTAATATCTTTTAATCAAGAACTACTTATTACTTACCCATCATACGTAGTATAAGGTAAGTCTTGTAATCGTTTTGAAAATCGAAACATTTTTTTGACGGATTTACACGTTTCAGACACTAGAGATTCCGAAAAACACATTTTTAGAAAAAAAAAAAAATTGCCGTGTGTCTGTGTGTGTGTCTGTAAACTCTCTGTCTCCCGAACAAAAGGGGATAGAGACTTGAAATTTGGTATGTACTTAGTATGTAATAATGGGAAGAAGCTTATTGAATTTCAGTAACCTCGATTATCCGGAACTATTTTTTTCGGCTTAAAATATTCGTTCTGATAAAAGGTATATAAAAATTTTCGAAATTGTTTTCTTAAGGAGTGACTATAAAAGACAATAAAAAAACATAAATTTTGCATTAAGAATGAAGTCGATCGGATAATGAGTTGCCGAGATATTTGTAATCACATTTTCCACGCTCTTTGATTTTTCATGACCCTGTATTTCATTCCAATTTCAATTCAAAGATATATTTTAATTAGTAAAGAGACGCTTAATCCGCCACAGTAAACTGTTAGTTAATATAGGATTATCATTTTTAGAGTTATAATGATGTTTCTCTTACGCAATTCAGTAATAGATCATTTAAAGTTTAGGACGTCATCAAGACAGGATCTTATTCAAATTGCAATGCATTTTATAAATAGTTTACACATGTTTAATTTTCATATTTTATACTATGCATATCCATGATGGGTAAGTATTACGGTAGCCCCCAACGACTAGTTTAAAAGTTAAAATGATTTCCACAGATTTCTTTTAAAAATCTATAAAAATCTTTCCTTTTTAACTTTTTGTAACATCTTTTAATTAAGAACTACCTATTTTTAGTTATAAGCAAGGAATTATTTACGATGTAATAGGAAAATGAACAATGTTGTTAGTCTAAATACTCATTAATTTTAAACAAAAATAACAATGCTTAATATATGCGCAGCCTTCACCCGAATTTCATTATGATGAAATTTTCTGACATAAAAATCTTTGCAAGTTATCACCGTTAATCGAAGTTCCAGCAATTAAAAGCTAAAGCTTTAAAGCTGACCGAACTTCCTTCCTTTCAAGGGAAGAGAAACGTTTATTTCAAGCAGGTAAAATAAAAACGTCAGTTACGCCCAAAAACTAAGATATTTTTAAACCATAATTTTCAATATGTTCGGAAACTTGTCGCCATGTTAGGCTTAACCTTGTCTGTGAAATTGACAGCATCGAATACTTCACAGTACATGCAATGCACGCGTGGAATCGCCATTTAATGATCAACAATATTAATATAAAAGACTTTTTTTTGGGGGGGAAGTAAAAATTCGGTTTGGATTTTCAAGTCTGGGTCAGTGAGATAAAAGAATTAATGGTTTCCATGTTTAATGACATGTTGGGAGGTTATTATAAATTATGTGGTTGTAAAAAATAAGGCTGTGGTGGTAGGTTTGGTTTTAATTTAGATAAGGTTAACATAACTCATTTTTGAGAACGTTTTGGCCCCGTTAAATGAAATTCTGTTTTAATTAAAGTGGACAATAAATTTTTAACACCATGGAAGAATTTGACGGAAATAAAACTTATTAGGATATTTTTAAAAACCTCTCAAAGCTATTTATTAACCTACAATAATTTTATAATCTTTATTGTAGTTTTCAGGAAATAAACAATAAATGTTTGAAATAAATTTTCGGCATCGTGAAACTATTTGGAGAAAATAAAAGTAATAAAAACAATTTAAAAATATATCTCAAGAGAATTGATATAATTCAAAACATATACAACACATTTACGACATTTATAATATATATATTTTTTAAATATAAGTATACAATTAAAAATTATAATTAATTTTTAGCATTCTAAAACTAGTAGAAGATAATAAAAATAATTAAAAAATATATCTTAAGAAATTTTCTAAAATTCACAACATATGCAATAAATTTACGATATTTATAATTTTTTTAATAAGTATAAAATTAATAATTATAATTAATTTGTAATATCATTAAGGCATTTAGCAAAGTTAAAAATTAATAAATTAACTTAATAAAAATCGCAAGGAAGTTGCTGAGATTTAATAAATATACAATCAATTTACGATATTTATCGTAATTTTCATAAAATATAAAGTCACTTATTGTGATAATTGTTTATCATTATTAAATTATTTGGAAGAAATAAAAATTATTAAAATGATTTTAAATAATGATCTCAAAAACGTTACTAAATGTCAAATTAAATGGAAAAAAAATTACGATAATTATATTAAGTCTTTACGGATATATAAACAAAAATCACAATACATTTTAAGCACCATGAAGTCATTAGGCGTAACTAATAATTATTAAAATGACTTTTAAAATTACCCAAGAGAGATTCTGAGATTTAATAAATATATGACAAATTTACAATATTTATTGTAGTTTCATGAAATATAAAGTTAATTATTGTAATAATTGTTTATTATTATGAAATTATTTGGAGTAAATAAAAAATATTAAGGTAATTTTAATTTACGTATAACTCAAAAAGGTTACTTAAAAAAAAAGGAATACTTATAATAATTCTTTACGAGTATACAATCAATAATTATAATATATTTTTAGTATCATGAAGTCATTAGGCGTAACAATTTACAATATTTATGATAGTTTTAATGAAATATAAAATTAATTATGTTAATAAATGTTTATCATTATAAAATTATTTATAGTAAGTAAAAATTATTAAAATGATTTTAAATTACGGATCTCAAAAAAGTTGTTGAAAGTTAAATTAAATGCAAAAAAAAATACAATAATCATAGCAATTCTTTAGGAGCATACAGTTAATAATTACAATAAATTTTTAACATCACGAAGTCACCAGGCGTAACTTATAATTATTAAAATGATTTCAAAAATGTCCCAAAAGAGTTTATGAGATTTAATAAGTATAGGACAAATTTACAATATCTATTGTAGCTTTCAGGAAGTATGTGAAATATAATTGCGATAAATATTTCACATTATGCAAGTGTTTGAAGGCAATAAAAGATGACTTTTAAATATTTAAAAGAAAAGTTATTAAAAATTAATTAAAATACAATAATTTTACAATATTTATTGTAATTAAAAATACATACTGTAATGTATTGTATTGTAATATATTGTAATGTATTGTATTTAAAAAAAATGCAACTGTTGTATTATAAATTATGGCGCTTTTTCAGTGGAGGGGCCTTGGCGATATAAAGAAAATGGCCTTGGCGAGAGAGAGAAATATTTCATGCATATTTTCTGGCAACTTTTTTTTATATACAAGCAATTTTTGCAGTATTTATACAATTTATTTAACATAAATGAGTCATTTATCTATTTTTATGTACAAACAGAAGTAATTTGTATATTACAAACAATAATACAACTAAAGTTAAAAAGCTAGTTTAAAATTGGACATTTAGTATAATTAAAAACAAAAATAATATCACATGATAAAAACAATTACAGTATACCAGGGCTGTCCAACGCGACGCCCTTTGAAGGTTCTCTTGGCGCCCCTTCGAATATTTCATTTCTCTCGATATCTTTAAAACCAATATCCATCTCCCAAGTTACATTGCGTTAAAAAATTAATATTTACATGCTTTTTTTTATTACAGGTGTTAAAGTTTTTGGTTCCTATACCTGCAAAAATACCCAAACCTCAGGAAATTCAACGTTAAATTTACTATGACCAGTGGACCCGTGCGAAGATTTCGCACTGCATTTTAATATTTTTTAGATGCAGGTTTAAATTTATATATATAAAATATAAGGACTAAAATATCTGCAAACAAGATTAGTCAAGCCAGAATATCATATCAGTTTTTCCATCAAAGTTACAGTAAAAACTGATCGCTGATAGCGAAGTAAAAAGAAATAATATCAATCGTATTTTAACTGCATTAAAGTATGACATCATTTGTTTAGGAAAAAATATGGAATAAAGAAAAATAAATTGAGCATTTGAATTAAAATTTTGCTTTTTAATCATAAATATAAAATAAACCCGTGCAGCAATATTTATTTTACATTTTGTTTTTACTATTATTGTTGAGCACGATACAATGCGGTATTTTGTTTTTGTGGCAACATTGATTTGAGAAGAACTTTTCATTTCATTTATGAAAACAGTGCTGATATTTTTTTTTATTAACTGCAATGTTTAATCAAAAACATGTTTTAACGAAATGTAAGTGTACTATGTCAGAAGCTGGTTCAAAATCCTTTCATATGATATCTCAGTTATCCTTTTACGTTTTGTATCTGCTTAGAAAAAGGGATGTTGATAACAGAAATAATACGAGGGTAAGTCATTAAGTAAGTCACAAAAGATAATTAAATAATAACTTACAATGATATTCACTTCAAAACTATATTTATTTCGCAACATATTTTCTACCAATATTTATGCACTTATATCACCGTTTTATCAGTGCCCCAACACCAGCTGCATGCAATTCTTTGGGTTGCTGTCTTAGCCTCATTAGGACTTCCTTGAACCTTTTCATCATCTGTGAACATCATCTTGCAACGTCTTCAACATCCACCATACAGCCTCGACTTAGCCCCAAGCAATTTTCATCTGTTTAGCCCACTAAAAAACCATCTTGGAAGCAAGATGATGTTCACAGATGATGAAAAGGTTCAACTTGAAGTCCTAATGTGGGCACAGCAACCCTGAGACAGCAACCCAAAGAATTGTATGCAGCTGGTGTTGGGGAACTGTTAAAACGGTGATATAAGTGCATAAATATTGGTGGAGAATACGTTGAGAAATAAAAATAGTTTTGAAGTGAATATTACAGTAAGTCATTATTTAATTATCTTTTTTGACTTACTTAATGACTTACCCTCGTATATATGATAGTTTTTTGTTCAATTTTTTAGATGAGGCACGTCCATCGTAGGGCGTCAATGATTACCACTGTGAGATATATGTGTATCCTGCAGACGTGTAGGTATCGCTATCACTGCTAAATTGAGATAATAGTCTTGAATTTTTCGAATCATGTGAATAATGGCGCCCTTCATTGTGTTCCAAAAGCTAAGATACGCCCTTGCTCACTGAACGGTTGGACAGGCCTGCAGTAGACATTTCAAGCTTTACACAAGCCCCTCATCAGTACAAATGTTAATAGAATTTATAAGTTTAAAAAATTTTATTATCTGCAGTAAGTTGTTTATTTTGAAAATATCGGATATGTATCAAAATATTGGATATTTTTGATATTTTCGAATATATCATGATATGAGGTGTATCATGATCTATTGAGATATCTTGATATATCATGATATATCATGATAGTTACGAACTCTGTATATAATTGATATACTTACTGATTTATTCAGTTGACAAATACAGTCATATAAAATACCGTTCTTTTTATAAACATTCATTTTATTTTTATATCTATACTATTATATAAAGAGGAATCGGTGACTGACTGACTGACTGAGTGAGTGACTCATCAACGCCCAGCCGAAACTACTAAAGTCAGGGTCACGCAATTTGGACTGTAGATTGTTGTTATGGCCTAGGCAAGCAATAAGAAGGGATTTTTTAAAATTCTCCCCCGAAGGGTGTTAAAGGTTCGAATGTTTTAGGTCATTTTGCCATATCTCAGCAGCGGTTATAGGTAGGAGCTAGAAATTCCAGAAAACAAATCTACTAAAAAAATGATTAAACACCTGTTTCAGCGATTTTAGAAATTCCCCCAGAAGGGGGTTAAATGGGGGTGGTCGAATGTTTTAGGTCATTTCGCCATATCTCAGCAGCAGTTATAGGTAGGAGCTTGAAATTCCAGAAAACAAATCTACTAAAAAAATGATTAAACACCTATTTCAGCGATTTTAGAAATTCCCCCCAGAAGGGGGTTAAGGGGGGTGGTCGAATGTTTTAGGTCATTTTGCCATATCTCAACAGCAGTTATAGGTAGGAGCTTGAAATTCCAGAAAACAAATCTACTAAAAAAATGATTAAACACCTATTTCAGCGATTTTAGAAATTCTCCCCAGAAGGGGGTTAAGGGGGGTGGTCGAATGTTTTAGGTCATTTTGCCATATCTCAACAGCAGTTATAGGTAGGAGCTTGAAATTCCAGAAAACAAATCTACTAAAAAAATGATTAAACACCTGTTTCAGCGATTTTAGAAATTCCCCCAGAAGGGGGTTAAATGGGGGTGGTCGAATGTTTTAGGTCATTTCGCCATATCTCAGCAGCAGTTATAGGTAGGAGCTTGAAATTCCAGAAAACAAATACACTAAAAAATTGATTAAACACCTATTTCAGCGATTTTAGAAATTCCCCCCAGAAGGGGATTAAAGGGGGGTGGTCGAATGTTTTAAGCCATTTTGCCATATCTCAGCAGCAGTTATAGGTAGGAACGCGAAAATCAGGAAAACAAATCTACTAAAAAATTGGTTAAACACGTATTTCAGCGAATTTAGAAATTTCCTCCCAAAGGGGGTTAAAAGGGGGGTCGAATGTTTTAGATCATTTCGTCATATCTCTGCAGCAGTTTTAGATAGGAGAGCGAAAATCAGGAAAACAAATCTACTAAAAAATGAATAAAACACATATTTCAGCAATTTTGGAAATTCCCCCCCAGAAGGTGGTTAAATGGGGGGGGGGGTCAAATTTTTAGGTCATTTCGCCATATCTCAGCTTTTATGTAGGAGGGAGAAATTAATTAAAACAAATCTACTAAAAAATTGGTTCAACACGTATTTTGGCGATTTTGGAAACTCCCCCCAGAAGGTGGCTAAAGGGGTATTCAAAAGTGTCGGGTCATTTCGCCATATCCCAGCAGCGGATTTAGGTAGGAGCGTGAAATTCAGGAAAACACATCTACTAAAAAATGGATAAACACGCATTTCAGTGATTTTAGAAATTCCCCCCGAAGGGTCTTAAAGGGGTGGTTTTGAAAATTTTAGGATATTTCGCCATATCTCAGCAGCTGTTTTATGTAGGTGCGCGAAATTCAGGAAAACAAATCTACTAAACAAATGATTAAACACGTATTTGAGTGAATTTAGAATCCCCCCCCCCTTCGAATTTGGTTAAAGGGGGATTCGAAAGTTTTAGGTCATTTCGCCATATCTCAGCAACAGTTTTAGGTTGGAGCGCGAAATTCAGGAAAACGAATGTAATAAAAAAATTACATTGTCTACCCGTGCAAAGCCGGGACGGGCCGCTAGTATATATATATATTTAAATAAGTTATAAAACTAATTGGAACGCAATGGCACCATGACGCCAGTTATTCTCAAGAATTTCACGACGCCAGTTAAGGCTTAAATCAATCTAAACATCTCATAAAAATAAAATGCTTTTGAACCTATTGCGGAGCCAAGAAGTCCCGTTTATCCACCCACCTCTTTTCATTAAATTCAGACAAACTTTACTGGAACAAGTAGTTTTGTGAATAGTTCGAATAAAAATATTAAATTAGAAAAAGTGCTTTGATATTTCTATTGTTTTGTTCTGGATTCATACTGGAGATTTTTCTTTCCTTACAGCGTCAATGAAATGACATTTTAAAAGTTTCACTATCTGTTTCAAAAGACTTATCTCTCTGGACGATGAATGTAAGATTTTTTTTTCTCTCTTTCAGAAATGTTCTAAAAATATACCTTTTGTCATATCGGTGTCCCTACAAGGATACAGATCAGATTTTTGGTTTATTGAGAATGGATGAAAAAGCGTTAGAAAGAGTCAGAAATTTTTAGCTATATTATTTCAGGGTCCAATAAGGTTTGAAGTGACGAAAAAATGCATTTTTAGTTATTATTTTTTTTATAATGTTTGAAACTTTAAGAATGTCGTACTTATGTCGTATTGCATTACGTAGGACTTTTGTCGTATTATTTTCATCTAGTATCAAATTTCATAGATTTACTCATCGAATCACGATCGCCATTCATCTAATGCATTACACCGTATTTTCATCTGGTGATGATATTCTATGCATCTCATTTTTGTTTCCTCGTTGTACTTTAAATCATCATATTTATCATTGTGTTCTTCTTTGTATTATTCAAATTGCAAATATTGTTTTCATTATGTATATCACCCCCCCTCCCTCTGTCACGCTTACCGGCGGGCTCAGATTCGACCGAAGTATGTATTATTTCTGTCCTTTTTTTTGATACCTCAATAAAGATGACCGAAAGGGACATCAGTTCTCTACAGACTTGGTTTCCTCGTCTGAGCAGTCCTTCTCGGGCAGTAAAGTAAAGAATGTCGCACAGGTTATCCGATAGGAAAAGTATTAAATTACGGTCTACGAGCCGTAAACATTGAGAAGTGAACCGGTGATTAGAGTCCTGTACAAGTCGGGTTTTAGTCGACCGACCCCGAAAATTCTCTTAAATTCAACCCTAAACCAAATCCGAACAAGTTACACTCAATCCGAAATATTCAAACCCTAACCAACCAGAGCCTTTAAAGGAAAAGAAAATAAGTACATATTTTAATACAACTATAGAACAATAGTCTACAATTATCTCTTATATCAACTTTATATTTTTTTTTTGTAAAAGAATGAACACAAACACTCATTAATATTCCAATATATAGTTTCTTTCATTTGAAATATATTTAAGCCCTTTCTTTTGAAAATTCGGGTCAACCCGAACCCAATCCAAAAGACTCAAAACCTATCCCGAAACCAACCCAAATCCGAAATACTTAAAGTCAACCCGACCATCAGGTCGGGTTTGAGTAAAATCAACGGTTTTGCTAGGATAGAGCTTTTGAACAAGTTAGCGGATTTACATTTTTCTTTTTTTTTTTTTTAAATAAAGAAAGTTAAATTCTCTAGAAACTACAGGTGAAAAACAAACAAAAACTAGTCGGATGTGCCAAACCCAAAACTTTCTTCTATATTATATACAGATTCCACATATACCAAAAGCGAATCAGCATCAATTTATATCAAGGTCTAATTGAATCTAAATTTTTTTAAATTCTGTGCATTGGTTCTTGAGATATGACTTTCGCTAAAATCGTATACATCTTGAAAAATGCAGCATAGCAGCGCCACCTGTTAGGCTATTTACACAAGAACATAATCAGCGTCTATGTATCTCAAGGTCTAACTGAATCTGAAGTTTGATGAAAATTAGTGCATTAGTTCTTGAGATATAGCTATTGCAGAAATCGTGAAAAATGCAGCATAACAGCGCAACCTCTGGGGCGATTTATACCAAAAACTAATCAGCATCAAGTTATATCAAGGATTAACTGAATATAAAGCTGTATTAAATTCTTATTAGTTCTTGAGATAGAACGCCCACAAACTTTTTGTCACATACAGACAGACAGAGTCACAGACTCACAGATAGACATTTTTTAAAAACAGTCAAATCGTGTTCAGGACTTTCTAAAACGTATAATCCGTCGAAAAGCCGGAAGTCGAAAATTTTCATGAATCCAATACATTCTTCTTGTAAAAATAAAAGAAAGTAAAAAAATTCAAAGTTAGAACAAAACATATGATCTATTTTTATAAACTTTGAATTTTTTATTAAATTAAAAAAATAACATTTTATTTTGTTTTAGGTATATTTGATAAACAAGATAATACGCAGTATAAATTAGAATTAATGGCTTAAAAATATATAAACTGAACTTCCCAATCGTGATAAACTAGTTTTGCACGTGCAAAGTTAATTTGTCCAAGATTAATTTTGTCGTACAGCATTAAAACTTTATTTATTGTTTTCTACAATTTAACAAACACTTTTTATTTCTATAAAACATAAATAAATAATTGTAAAAAGAAGTGATAGTCTAAATTAATTACAGTCTTCATAATCTCTGATCAAACTTCCCTCAATTTTCGCCATTTCAAACTTTTTTAGACCTCTTAACCCTTTAACGAACTTTGGTTTCCCTATGAAACCACAAAACTTTAATTACGAAATTCAACAGTGACAGCAGAATTTTAATAGAAATGTTTTCTATTTATTATTTACGTGAAATATTGCTTTTTTGTTATATACAAATAAAGTTGTTCATAATTTCCGGTGTCAATCATTTATTTCAACATTTTAGCAATTGAAGTGCTTTATCCGTTAAAGGGTTAAGATAAATGGGTTGAAGAGGACTTATGTAGGAATAGCTGCCACTTAATTTCATGTAAAGAAATTCATTCATGTTTTATGCAATCACCCTGCCCGAGAATTGAACCTGGAAATTTTATTTCATAACACATTTGAAAACACATTTTCAGGAATTACCAATCAATAGTCGGAAAAATATCCGAATTCTTTTGTGCAGCCCTGTATATGATCTATAGATTTGTATGATACTACAATTTAGTATATATGCAATAGCATGCTACAATTTATTTCAGTTAGGAAACGCAATGCAAAGTTTTAAATTCCCCTTCAGCTATTTCCGTCAGTAAACGGAAATGTACTTCAGATCTTTTGTGCTGGTCTGTATATGTTCTGTAGAATTTATACACACCAAGTAATATGCAAAAAAAAAAAGTTAAATTTCACACGTTAACCACAAATGAAAGCGCACTTCCAGAAATTATTGCTAATATATAATTAATTCTGTAACTGAATTCCCATTGTGTATACCCTGTAGATAAACGATGAATGCACATCATATTCTATAGTAAGAATCGTATAGTGCATTTTGTGATATATGTAAATTTTAATATGTTTGAAATAGCTTTCCAAATATGTTTGAAAGTGTTAAAAAGGACAAAAAATCAATGTACTATCCTAGACACTGTTACTATGAAACAACCATAAAAATTCTTTCAAAATTATTCTCAGTTTAAAA
Organism: Maratus michaelseni; assembly: GCA_963931845.1. Classification (NCBI taxonomy): domain Eukaryota; kingdom Metazoa; phylum Arthropoda; class Arachnida; order Araneae; family Salticidae; genus Maratus; species Maratus michaelseni. The sequence goes on along the minus strand of OZ007597.1, from coordinate 215,186,681 downwards.
GAAACAAACACACAAAATAATTCACCAAACAAATGCAAAGACCACTAGAGACCTCTAGTAGAAGTATTTATATTCCCTATTTATTTGCAAGGAATCTTTTGAAGCCTTGCCAGTTAGACGTGTAGAACTTTGTATACCTCCGGGGCAAATTTCTGTCAACAGACATTACACGACCATGGCCTTACATTTACACACGTTCCCGAATTCAATTTTTCTTTCTACAATACTCCCTCGACTCAACGACGTAAAGTTTTTATTAAATGGCACAAAATATGTTTTTTTTTTCCATAATGACTTTCCTAGTCTTTTCCTGTCCTAGTCTTTTCCTTTTTTTCCTGTCTAGAGCACAGACATATAAACAGACGGCCAACAGAGAGAAAAACCGAAATCATAAACACTTTTCAATTACGTTGGAAAGTGTTAAAAAGGACAAAAAATCAATGCACTGTCCTAGACACTGTTACTATGACACAACCATAAAAATTCTTTCAAAATTATTCTCAGTTTAAAAGAAACATACACACAAAATAATTCACCAAACAAATGCAAAGACCACTAGAGACCTCTAGTAGAAGTATTTATATTCCCTATTTATTTGCAAATAATCTTTTGAAGCCTTGCCAGTTATCAGACGTGTAGAACTTTGTATACCTCCGGGGCAAATTTCTGTCAACACACATTACACGACCATGGCCTTACATTTACACACGTTCCCGAATTCAATTTTTCTTTCTACAATACTCCCTCGACTCAACGACGTAAGGTTTTTATTAAATGGCACAAAGTATGTTTTTTTTTTCCCATAATGACTTTCCACAACTTCTGTTTGAATAAAAAAGCAAATTGAAATTTCAGGTAACGTTGGAAATGTTAGAAAGGGAAAAAAAAGTAGGTGATGATACACCATTCAAATAGCTACTGCTGCTGCACGAAAAGATGACAAGCTGAGGTATTTTATTTTGCTTTTAATTCATTTTGTAAGAGATCTTTTTTTCCAGTGCTGTACTGAAAGCTTTTACGGAAATTAATGTAGCATTTTTATTTAACTACTCGTGATAGAGTTGCTAAAATATTGCGATTAGCTGAGTAATGTTTGAAAATATTCCAAGACTTAGGTAATGTTGCCAAGTCGTTTCTTTTTATTAAATAAATAATAGTTACTAAAAAAAAGGTCAAATTTTACAAAACTGACAGAACTTTCAGTCATGATATTTCAATTACTTAAGTTTTTGAACTGAGATACTGATTCTGGCCGTTGATCGAATTATATTTTTAGTTTTGCACAGAATAGAGAGGGTAACATTTCTATGTTTGATAATATTAGAGCAAGTTACGTGATTTGATCTGCTTTTTTGTTTTAGGTGTTTTTGTTCTGTCTTATATCTTTTAATGTTTTTAATACCATTGGAGGTAACATACAGAGGATCTTAAATTAAAAATATGAAAGTATTTTCTTGTCTGTAATAAATATATGCAGCACAATGCATATACTTTTATATTAAACTAGTTAACCCACATGGCATTGTAATAATAACTTAAATTAACTTACATTGTAATAATATCCTAAAATCAATATTGAATTTAGACATTTTTCTCCGGGAAGGATATCTGCAGATCTGGGGGAGAAGGGTTGGGCACTCTATGGAGTTCCGGCGGGTGTTGCACTTTTAAACCACTACTAAGCATAAAATTCAAAATCTTCCGGAGGGGAGAATTTCAATGCTCTGGAGGGTAACATCACAACGAAGAGACCCCGCCCCCCCCCCTTTGAATTCAACACTGCCTAAAATAACATTACTGTTTCACGGAATCACTTTAAATATATCTCCTCTCACTACAATAGTCGGTTTAAAAAAAAAAAAAAAACTTTTTTTTATGCGTCTGACGAAAAAAAAGGCCCCGACTGCGAGATCACGTGTGTTGTCATAGTAATGGTTTTTGACAATAAAGAGGATCTCTTAGCAAACCAAAGCTGGAAAATCTTCTCCCCTTTCTTCACTACGTTTCAGAGAAAAAAAATCAATGTATTTTTTTTTCAATAATTAGAATTTTTTTTTTTTTTTCATATATATATATTTTTGAAAATCTATTCCCGAAAGTAAGCTCCATACAGGGGTATAAATTATAAGATTAAGAAGCTAAGATATGAAATAGAAATTGGTTGATAAAAGGCAAACTTCTCATTTTCGGCGGAGTAGAGACTTCAAAAGAAATCGAGAAAAAATTGAAAATCGCTGTACGAATTCCGAATAAACTTTATTAAAAAGAAGACTAACTTTACTATATCGGGCAAAAAGATTGAATTTGTATTGTTTCTAGGAGTGGGTCAAAATCATCAACAAACTTTGAAGATTGGGGAAATGCGCGAATTTTTCCGTTCAACATAAAATAACAAACGATCTAATCCAAAAATACAAAATCTGAATCTCAGATGCATTTGGACCTGTCCTTGTATATACAGAACCAAATTTGCAGATCTCTACGTGCGATAGATTTTTCTAGCCATCGTCAACAGACAGACATCCTTCTTTCACTATCATTACAAGATCATAGCAACTTTCTAATATCTAGTATATCGATTAGATTTAGAATCAAACTATACCAAAGGGATATATTATAAGTTTGGAATATCTTATGTGAAGGCTTAGCTAAAATAATCTGATCCATCATCTAAAGTTTTTAATTGTATTTAAAATTATGAAACTTTTGAAAGAGATGTGTCATTTATTATTATTTGCAATATCGGTTTCCACTTAGAAATCTTCAAACAGTTATTTTTAAAAAATAACCAATGGATACAACTCCAAACATGGCTTCTACAATAAATAGCAGCTATTACCAGTTATGCAAGATGCAACATTGTAATAGCTTGTTTAAAAATTAGATTTAGACTACTGTATCTCATCAACAATAACTAAACAAGAACGAAAAATCATGCGTCAAGCATAGATTATGTAACACTTTCCAACGCTTCCAAAATAATTTTACAAATCAAACCGTTTAATAAGCTGAAAGATAACATCTAAGTAAACAATTTGAAAAACGCATAACATATTTAAAAACATAATTTCAGGAATTTCCAACGTATACAATATTTGGAAAAATATCCGAATACTTCTTTTCAGCCCTGTATATGATCAATAGATTTGTATATATACTACATAGGATGCTAAAAATTTAGTTCAGTTAAGAAACGCGTAGCACAGTTTAAAATTCTCCTTCTGGAGTTTCCATCAATAAACGGAAATGTGTTCGCGAACTTTTGTGCTTCCCTGTATAGGATCTACAAAATTTATACACACCACGTAATAAACAAAAAGTGAGTTAAATTTAAAATCGCGTTCAGTAACTTAAAACGCACTTCCAGGAATTATTGTTAACAGACAGTAGAGAATTCTTTTGTGTGTCCCTGTAAATGAACGATGACTGCTATACACACACTATTCTGCAGTAAGCCTCTTGTAATGCACCTTAGTGATATGTATCAATTTCAATGCGTTTAAAATAGTGAAACATTATTTAAGTAAACCGCAGACCATTTTTCTCCATAGACGTAATGTAACGGAATTTTTTTGACTGTCCCTGTAAATTAACTATAAGTGCTATCCACACCCCATTCCATATTAAGCTTCTTGTAATACACCTTAGTGATATATATCAATTACAATGTGTTTGCAATTGTGTAACATTATTAAAATAAACCGCAAATGATTTTTCCCCATAGACCGTAATGTAACGGAATTATTTTGAGTGTCCTGTAAAAAAACTATAAGTGCTACACACTTCAGTTGAAATAGGGAACGTGCTATAGATAACGACAATAACATATAAAAATTGCAAGGCAATCCGAGCCTATTTACGGGAGTTAGATCACGGACAGACGGCAGACGGCAGACAAACCGAAGTCTTAAACACTTTGGTTGGAAAGTGTTAAAAACGATAAAACTACATTGTAAGATGTAATATCAAAATATTTTATCGCACAATTCGATTTCAAATGCACTTATATCTAAGCGTTCAATTGCTTATATAAGACGAAATTTTACGAGTTCTCTCTAGGGTTTAGATTAATTATATACTATTAAATTGGCTATATAGAAATCTTTTGATAAAAAATATTATTTTTGTCAGTAACCGATGTATGGTATAGAAAGGATATGTTTCTACAGCAAATAGCATCACAAGATGCAACATTGTAATAACCAGCAATTATATTTGGAGTGCACCTATATTTAAGTGATAAATTATCCTTAATTCGGTTAATTATTATAATATCTTAACAGCAATAATTAAATAACGATAAAACTACATTGCAAGATGTAATATCAAAATATTTTATCCCACAATTCGATTTCAAATGCATTTATATCTAAGTGTTCGATTGCTAATATAAGACGATATTTTGCGAGGTTTCTCTAGTATTTAGATTAATTATATACTATTAAATTGGCTATATAAAAATCTTTTGATAAAAAAGTTTATTTTTGTCAGTAACCGATGTATGGCACAGAAAGGATATGTTTCTACAGCGAATAGCATCACAAGATGCAACATTGTAATAACCAACAATTAGATTTGGAGTGCACCTATATTTAAGTGATAAACTATTATTAGTTCGGTTAATTATTATAATATCTTAACAACAATAGTTAAAGAACGATAAAACTACACTGCAAGATGTAATATCAAAATATTTTATCACACAATTCGGTTTCAAATGCACTTATATCTAAGTGTTCAATTATTTATATAAGACGATATTTTACGAGGTTTCTCTAGGATTTAGATTAATTATATACTATTACATTGGCTATATAGAAATCTTTTGATAAAAAAGTTTATTTTTGTCAGTAACCGATGTATGGTACAGAAATGATATGTTTCTACAGCAAATAGCATCGCAAGATGCAACATTGTAATAACCAGCAATTATATTTGGTGTGCACCTATATTTAAGTGATAAATTATCCTTAATTCGGTTAATTATTATAATATCTTAACAGCAATAATTAAATAACGATAAAACTACATTGCAAGATGTAATATCAAAACATTTTATCACACAATTCGATTTCAGATACACTTATATCTAAGTGTTCAATTGCTTATATAAGACGATATTTTACGAGGTTTCTCTAGGATTTAGATTAAATATATACTATTAAATTGGCTATATAGAAATCTTTTGATAAAAAAGTTTATTTTTGTCAGTAACCGATGTATGATACAGAAATTATATGTTTCTACAGCGAATAGCATCACAAGTTGCAACATTGTTATAACCAACAATTAGATTTGGAGTGCACCTATATTTAAGCGATAAATTATTGTTAGTTCGGTTAATTATTATAATATCTTAACAACAATAGTTAAAGAACGATAAAACTACATTGCAAGATGTAATATAAAAATATTTTATCACACAATTCGGTTTCAAATGCACTTATATCTAAGTGTTCAATTGCTTATATAAGACGATATTTCAGAGGTTTCTCTAGGATTTAGATTAATTATATACTATTACATTGGCTATATAGAAATCTTTTGATAAAAAAGTTTAGTTTTGTCAGTAACCGATGTATGATACAGAAATGATATGTTTCTACAGCAAATAGCATCACAAGATGCAGCATTGTAATAACCTGCAATTATATTTCGAGTGCACCTATATTTAAGAGATAAATTATTATTACAGGTTGTACAGGAGGATCTAGTACAAAGCTTTCTCTAGGATAATCATAAATCCTTCTCCCGTCTCCACTGTGTGAATCCAGTGGAATACAAAGGGTGAATTAAACATGCATATCTATACGTCTGTATAACAACAGTATGCATCCCATGAAGCATAATTCATAATCACTATATTATAACCTGCGCTAAAGATGTAACAAAGGTAAATCATTATACTCATTTGAGGGTCAGTGAAATACGTATAAGAATGCTGCAGAGATATGTGAGCGGGGTATAAAAATACAGCATCGGGCAGTGCTCGGAAAAAAAACATGGATTTTACTATACAAAAATAATTATTTACTTAAAAATATTGATTTGCCTATTTCCTAATATGAAATTTAGTCTACTATAAAGTGAGAAAAAAAAATCTTAGGTACTTTTTGGTTAGCCGACCAACAGTGAAATATATATCTATGTATATATTTAAAAAAAAAAAAAATATATATATATATATATACACACATATGTATGTATATGTGTATATATATATATATATATATATATAATATACACATATGTATGTGTATGTATATGTATATATATATATATATATATATATATATATATATATATATATATTTCTCTCAACTCGACTTAGTTAACATGTATGATGCATTGCCATGTGGATGTGAATATTATGTAGACGTTGTGACATTTTAAGGATTCTGAATAATTATTGTGAGTAAAATATTTTATCTACACTTTACGCGTTCATATTTCCAATTTTATTATTTCAAAACTGTTATCTCGTGGTAATTTAGTGAGGTGTTAATTACAGTTTTTTGGATAATCGATGTGAGTGAAATATATTGTATTTTCTTAATGGTTTTTTATTTCCTATTTAAATATTTCCAAATTTTAATATTTCCAATTGTTGTCTGGTAATAATTCAGTGTACCTGGATGATTCTACTGATCTTAGCATTATGCCAGTAGAATTATGAAACACTGAATTATTATTTAAAACACATGTGGGTGCATCCAGGCTGATGAGTACATGTGCATGTGTTTTTCCATGTCCAATTCATATTTAATTCTCATGTGGTCCAATTTTCCATTGTGTATGGTTCATATTTAATTTGTTAATCCATTTGTGTTTACTTTTCTTTTTTTAATATTCTTTTGGTATGAGTAAAATTTGGCGAATTACCATTGAAGCATCAGCTATGGTAATATTATGTTTGCACATGTTAATTATTAGCTATGTGGTATTCTGTATACACAGTATCATTGATTATCTCTTTGGAGATTTAAGTAGAATAGAACTTGATATGTTTTTTGAAATTCATAGATATTATAATTATATATATATATATATATATATATGTATGTTTATATGTATGTACATATATATATATATATATATATATATATATATATATATATATGTATGTTTATATGTATGTACATATATATATATATATATATATATATATATATATATATATATATATATATATATATGTAAATATATATGTATATATATGAGGACGTGAGTTTCAAAACTAGCTTTATCCAAAATTTAAAAAATCGTGTTTTCTCTATCAATCTGTTTTACTGGTAAATCTTCACTGAATACGCAGAAAAATTAGTTTTAGCATGTATTTCTAGCGTTCTAAAATCTTGGTTTACAATGAAAACCAATGGAAGCAGTCAGAGGATTTTCGTGATTTTTCGTAAAAACTATTTACAACTTACATAATCTCGAACACACATACAAACATACATTGTTTCATACCCTTTAATAAATACATACCCATTCTTTGCATGCCGCATTCAGATAATGCATAAAAACATTTCATTCAGATAATATTAAAAACAATTATTTTCAATATGCATCTTTAATCGATATAGATTTCTTTAAAACACTAATTTATGAGTTCCCAACATGCAAAATTAATCTCCTATTTCGAGAGTAAAGAAAATAAAACTAATTTCAGGTAAGTTCTCATGCGTAACCTCGTACTAGTTTATAAGAGCACCAATTAATCCGATGACTATTTTTGCAGACCAGTTAAATTTTAGAACATGAGAAAGATACAACTGCAAAGCGAGTAATCGATCGATTTTTCTGGCAAGTGACCAAAAGAGTGACCACTTGAGCACAGGTCGGAAGCACGTGCTTCATTAAAACGGAGAAGACGATAATAAACGGAAAAGTGGCAAATCTTTTGTTTAAAATTTAATGAAAGTACATAGCCGTATCTAAGCTTGGCCGATGAAAAATCTTTTGTAATACCAATTAAATTTTAATTAAAGGTTAATGGTTACAATTAAAATGTAATCATCAGTTTGGTTAAAACAAACACGTTCCATATTGTTAAACGCTAAAAATACTGGTAATTTTACTCAAGTTTTATAAAAGTATTTCACACAAGAATTTTTATTTAAAACTATTTGCTTTATTAAAGTGGAGAAGACGATTAATAAACGGAAAAGTGGCAAATCTTTTGTTTAAAATTTAATGAAAGTACATAGCCGTATCTAAGCTTGGCCGATGAAAAATCTTTTGTAATACCAATTAAATTTTTAATTAAAGGTTAATGGTTACAATTAAAATGTAATCATCAATTTGGTTAAAACAAAAACGTTCCATATTATTTAACGCTAAAAATACTGGTAATTGTACTCAAGTTTTATAAAAATATTTCAAACAAGAATTTTTATTTAAAACTATTTAATCTTTTTTGTTTGCTTATTTCTGTGTGATTTATATTTTATTTATTTTATGAAGAAATTTCTGGTCCGAATCGAAGTATTTCCATTTGGTACCGGTCAATTGACCAGCTGTTGGTATATTTAAAACTTAATGAAAGTACACCGCCTTATCCAAGCTTAGCCGGTGAAAAATCTTTTCTAATACCAATTAAATTTTAATTAAACGTTAATGATTACAATTAAGATTTAATTATCAGATTGATTAAAACAAACACATTCCATATTATTTAACGCTAAAAATATCGTGAATTTTATTCAAGTTTTATATAAATCTTTCACACCAGAATTTTTATTTAAAACTATTTAATGTTTTTACTGTTTTAACTGTTTTAACTGTTTTGTTTTTAATGTTTCTGTGTGATTTATATTTGAAGAAATTTCTGCTTTGAATCAAAATATTTTAATTTGGTATCGGTCAAATGACCAGTTATTGGTATATTTAGTGTTAAAGCTAAATGATGGTATATGGGATAGGGAGAGGGAGAGGGGTAAGATGACGAAGTGGGTAACATGACAAACTCACTTTTTCTCCTGTCAAATCATACCAAGCAGCAACCTGTCTAGTGCACAAAAGACCCATACTGGGAGTTCATGGAACTCACTATCAACAATTCAATTCAAAGCAACCTTTGAGTAGTTGTGAGCCGAAGTTCGATTTAAAAATGTATTGTTGGAATTGTTGGACTTCACAGTGCAAAGAATTACTCATCTGTGGTAAGTTATTTTAATCCCTCAACAAAATATTCTCAAAATACTGCACAAAACGTAAAACTTCATACGAATTATAGGTTATTTACAATGTAGGATATACTGATCAACCTATTTCAAACAAATATCAGGGTGGCTAGTGGTCAGGGAAAAATACAGTAAAAAAAGTGATAAACACCAGTATATTCTTATAGAAAAATTTATGTTGATTATTCGATCAAGTAATCAATTTGAATTTTTCTATAAGAATATACCGGTAATTATTATTTTTTTTACTGTATTTTTCCCTGACCACTAGCCACCCTGAATATGGCGGTGGTGATGCAAGATGACGAGGATGATGAGGTTGACAATGATATGGAAGATTATGGCAGTAAAAACTGCATTATCTGTGGGGAACAGGACAAGGATGAATCCTGGTTCCAATGCTTCATGTGCAAATCTTAACATAGTTCAAAAAAATGTGGTGATGGTTGGGCAAGACGACGGAGATGACAATGATATGGAATATTACGGCAGGAAAGACTGCATTATCTGCGGGGAACAGGGCAAGGATGAATACTGGTTCCAATGCTTCATGTGTAAATCTTAACATAGTTCGAACAATTATAGTGATGGTGGGGCAAGATGACGAAGATGACAATTATACGGAAGATTATGGAAGTAACGACTGCATTACCTGTGGTGAACGGGGCAAGTATGATTTTTGGTTCCAATGCTTCATTTGCAAGTATTAACTTAGTTCAAACAAATATGGAGATGGTGTGGCAAGAGGACAAGGATGATAATGATATGGAAGATTATGGCAGTAACGACTGCATTACCTGTGGTGAAAGGGGCAAGAATGATTTTTGGTTCCAGTGATTCATTTGAAAATCTTAACATAGTTCAAACAATTATGGTGATGGTGGGGCAAGATGACGAGGATGACAATGATATGGAATATTACGGAAGGAAAGACTGCATTATCTGTGGGGATCATGAGCAAGGAATAATTCTGGTTCCACTGCTTCATATGAAAATCTTAACTTAATTCAAACAAATATGGTGATGGTGTGGCAAGAGGAATAGGATGATAATGATATGGAAGATAATGACTGCATTACCTGTGGTGAACGGGGCAAGGAGGATTTTTAGTTCCAATGCTTCATTTGACAATCTTGTGCTCAAAATGATTGATATGGATGGGATAGTTGGTTGGTTGGTTTGTTGCCGGCGCTATGATCAACTTTTCCATACAGAGGCTAAACAGACCGGGACAACCCCAATTCTATAAAATACGAACCACTACAATCATACATGCCGGAATCAAAATTCGAATCCGTCTGTGTGTCCTTTAACTTTCGTAAATATACTCGGATTGCCCTGTAATTTTCATATGTTATTGACGCTTACTATAGCACGATCGTTCTTGAAAATGAAGTGTGTAACATTTACAGTTCATTTACAGATACAGTCAAAAGTATTCTGTTTCATTATGGTCAACCGGAAAAAATCGTTTCAAGTCCATATTGATATTGTTACACCATTTTAAAAATAATGAAATTGATATGCATTTATGAAGTGCACTGAAACATGTTTCCTCTAGAATATAGTGTACAAAGCATTTATTATTCATTTACAGAATCACACTAAAGAAATATATTACAAAATGATCAACGGCGAAAAATCGTTCCCGTTGCATTTATTGATGTTAAACTACTTCAAATGAAATTGATATGCATCACTGAGGTGGACAAAAATATAATTTAGTAAGAGTATAGAATGAGTAGCATTTATAGGTCGTTTACAGGTACGAACAAATAATTCCATTACATTATGATCTATTGGAAAAGTCGTTTGCGATGCATTTAAATGATGTTATAAAACTTCGAACATAATGAAACAAGAACAAAAAATCATGCGTCAAGCATAGATTATGTAACACTTTCCAACGCTTCCAAAATAATTTTACAAATCATACCGTTTAATAAGCTAAAAGATAACATCTGAGTAATCCGAATACTTTTATTCAGCCCTGTATAGGATCTATAGATTTGTATATATACTACAAAGGATGCTAAATTTTAGTTCAGTTAGGAAACGCGTAGCACAGTTTAAAATTCTCCGTCTGGAGTTAAATAATACGGAAAGTTGTTTGCGAACTTTTGTGCTTCCCTGTATAGGATCTACAGAATTTATACACACCACGTAATAGACAAAAAGCGAGTTAAAATTAAAATTGCGTTCAGTAACTTAAAACGCACTTCCAGGAATTATTGTTAACAGACAGTAGAGAATTCTTTTGTGTGTCCCTGTAAATGAACGATGACTGCTATACACACAATATTCTGTAGTAAGCCTCTTGTAATGCACCTTATATAAATTTCAATGCGTTTAAAATAGGGAAACATTATTTAAATAAACCGCAGACGATTTTTATCCATAGACGTAATGTAACGGAATTCTGTTGACTGTCCCTGTAAAGCAACTATAAGTGCTATGCACACCCTATTCCATATTAAGCTTCTTCTAATGCACCTTAGTGATATATATAAATTTCAATGCGCTTAAAATAGTGAAACATTATTTAAATAAACCGCAAATGATTTTTCCCATAGACCGCAATGTAACGGAATTCTTTTGAGTGTTCCTGTAAAAAAAACAAGTATAAGTGCTACACACTTCCGTTGAAATAGGGAACATGCTATAGATAACGACTATAACATATAAAAATTGCAGAGCAATCCAAGCATATTTACGGGAGTTAGAGCACAGACAAACGGCAGACGGCCAGACGCCAGACGGCAGACGGCCAGACAAACCGAAGTCATAAACACTTTTCAACTAGGTTGGAAAGTGTTAATTAAAATGGATGACTGAGGTACACTACAACATTTTTTCTATAGATTAAGGAGTGCTTAATATTTATATTCATTTACAGAGACGCACAAAAGAATTTGGTTACAGGACGGACTATGATCGATTTGATTGTATGAAAAATTAAATTTCTTAATAATATTCAGTTTGTGTTGGAAAGTGTTTCATATTCTATGACTGCTGCATAATTTTTCATTTTTGTTTAGAAATATAAGAGCTTTCTTGTTTACTTCTTTTTTGAATTTCTTATAAAACTCTTTGTCAGTGTAAAACAAAAGCAATTGTTTCGCTTGCAAATCAATAAATAAAACTGATGCCTGGTTTTGAAAGCATTTTTTGCTATGAATTCCAACCTTTTTTTGTAGCATTGAATAATCTCACTAATTAAAATATCAGTGCTTCATGGACGCAAGGTCAAAAGTTTTGAACGAATATCAAAAAATTTCTTACTGTAATGCATAATGGTATACGGTGGCAGAAAGCAAAACTGTCATCCTAATGAGGGTCATACGTAATGTCTAAATGGCGTGATGTGCAAAAAGCTTTAACAACAGCCATCCGTGTCATTATTGTCACAATTGAAATGACACGGATTATTCACTTTTATGGACGAAGTTACGTGGGATTATGCCGAAATAGTTTTTTGTAACAAAATAGTTTTAGATTTTTAGCATAAAGTGGTACAATATTGAATTTCTTGTGTGCAGTTGACTTACTTTTGACCTTGACTTACTTTATCAGATCTTATAATGGTTCTGTTTTTACTTTTTAAGTACGGAACCCTAAAAAAGAGCAATTGTTACGCTTGCAAATCAATAAATAAAACTGGTGCTTGTTTTTGAAAGTATTTTTTGCTATCAATTCCAACCTTTGTTGTAGCATTGAATAATCTCACTAATTAAAATATCAGTGCTTCATGGACGTAAGGTCAAAAGTTTTGAACGAATATCAAAAAATGTCTTACTGTAATGCATAATGGTATACGGTGACAGAAAGCAAAACTGTCATCCTAATGAGGGTCATACGTAATGTCTAAATGGCGTGATGTGCAAAAAGCTTTAACGACAGCCGTCCGTGTCATTATTGTCACAATTGAAATGACACGGATTATTCACTTTTATGGGCAAAGTTACCTGGGATTATGCCGAAATAGTTTTTTGTAACAAAATAGTTTCAGGTTTTTAGCAAAAGTGGTACAATATTGAATTTCTTGTGACTTACTTTTGACCTTGACTTACTTTTTCAGATCTTATAATGGTTCTGTTTTTACTTTTTAAGTACGGAACCCTAAAAAAGAGCAATTGTTACGCTTGCAAATCAATAAATAAAACTGGTGCTTGTTTTTGAAAGTATTTTTTGCTATCAGTTTCAACCTTTCATGTAGTATTGAATAATCTCACTAATTAAAATATCAGTGCTTCATGGACGCAAGGTCAAAAGTTTTGAACGAATATATAAAAAATTCTTACTGTAATGCAGAAATGTTATACGGTGACAGAAAGCAAAACTGTCATCCTAATGAGGGTCATACGTAATGTTTAAATGGCGTGATGTGCAAAAAGCTTTAACGACAGCCATCCGTGTCATTATTGTCACAATTGAAATGACACGGATTATTCACTTTTATGGGCGAAGTTACGTGGGATTGTGCCGAAATAGTTTTTTTGTAACAAAATATTTTCAGGTTTTTAGCATAAAGTGGTACAATATTGAATTACTCGTGTGCAGTTGACTTACTTTTCAGATATTATAATGGTTCTGTTTTTACTTTTTAAGTACGTAACCCTAAAAAAGAGCAATTGTTACGCTTGTAAATCAATAAATAAAACTGGTGCTTGTTTTTGAAAGTATTTTTTGCTATCAATTCCAACCTTTCTTGTAGTATTGAAAAATCTCACTAATTAAAATATCAGTGCTTCCTGGACGCAAGGTTAGAAGTTTTGAACGAACATCAAATTTTTTCTTACTGTAATGCAGAATACGGTGACAGAAAGAGAAACTGTCATACTAATGAGGGTCATACGTAATGTCTAAATGGCGTGATGTACAAAAAGCTTTAACGACAGCCGTCCGTGTCATTATTGTCACAATTGAAATGACACGGATTATTCACTTTTATGGGCAAAGTTACCTGGGATTATGCCGAAATAGTTTTTTTGTAACAAAATAGTTTCAGGTTTTTAGCATAAAGTGGTACAATATTGAATTACTCGTGTGAAGTTGACTTACTTTTGACCTTGAGTTATTTTTTTAGATTATATTCTGGAACAAATTCCGTTAGTATTTCGCTACATTTTTGTTACCAGTTCAGAATGTCTATAATAATAAATAGAGAAGTACTGCCATTGTATGTCTGCCATTATGAACTTAGAAGCCAGTTTTTAATTTTTTATGCGATTTTTAACGTTTTTTCGCGTTTTGCGAAGATTTTTCCATATTAGCAAAATAAATACAGTTTCAAACTGTTAGCTCAATATAGTAGTTTTTTTTTTATCTTTTAAATAAAGTTTATTCATAAGTCGTATAGTGATTTTTGAATTGTGCGAGAATTTATTCACCTATTAGGGGCAAAAATTTCATTGTAGTCCCAGCATTCGAAAACTAGCCTTTACTTAAAAAAATAATAGCTGATTTTCCCTTTAAAATATGGCCAATGTTGATTTAACCCTCTGCACGGAACATCTGTTTTTTAATTAGTTAAAAGGAACACCGGTCTCTCAGGCCAGGACATCTATTCTTACTAACCTATGAAATTGATTCACATAAGGTGGGCGGACTAATTACAATATGTAATATTTCAAATTCTTTATTTATACAAAAATACACAATAAACTATACACAGAGATCTGTGTTCCGTGCAGAGGGTTAAGGGTGTGGCCCGCCGGGGGTGGGGGGGGGGGGTGATGATGCCCTAGAAATTTAAAGTGTGACCCCTGAAAGATTTCAGATTTTCGAAATTTTTGACTTTTCTCAAAATGTAATCCCCTCCCCCCTCCGAAAAAATGTCTGAATTTAATATTGAACATGGCGTTTACTGATATGTGTTTTGAATGCGTTCTGGTAGAAGAGTGTGTTTTGCTTGCCATTAAATATTTACCAAATTTACAGCCTAGGTTCGAGAAACGCACTTTATAACTCATTCTCAGACACCTGGGAACGCATTAAGTAGATTAAAAACACGTCTTGACACTTTAAGCGTTTATAAATATAATGTATTGTGAGTAAAATATGTTTCAGGGATTTGCAGTGTGAGAAACCAGGAAGTGGGGCAGGTCGAGACACAGGGTTATGGGGCTACTTATATAGCGTGAGGCGCTAAGAACATTTTTATTTTAATACCTAAAATGGGTATTAATAAACAATTACGAATAAATGATATGATAAACAGTAACAATTTATTAATAAAAATAGTTCAATTACTGTAATTATAAAGACATTTGTAAATATTTTAAGTAATTATATCTAATAACTTTAAAGTTTGGATAGATAAATATATAGAGAACGACGAAAGCAGAGTTAAGTTTTCGGTTAACATTTCCGTTGCGAAACATATTATTACATGATTGCGATTTGTCTTTCTGCATTTTACCCTTTCTCAGAAGTCTGTCCTAAATCACCACAGTGTGACCTAAAATTAGCTGATGGTTTTTAAAATGTAATAATAGGCAAATGGAGACAGCTATAATAATTACTATTTCAGAAAATTAATGAGTGAAGTCAGGAATTTCTTTAAAACGTTCACTGCCGGGTTAAAATTACCGAAATTTTATTTTATTTAGAAAGTTCGAATTCATACCATAAAATATTAATAGCAATATTTACTTTATTTAATTACAGACATTTCGTGATTACAGAAAATAAAATTCTTTTTTCAAAATTTCCGGTGCGAATTTGTAATTTTAGATTGAAAAACCACGAGTATACTCGTGGTTGGCAGCGAATGGGTCAATATGTTTCTGTTTTCTTTTTTTTTAGTATCAAAAGTCACTAAAAGACGGCTCTGCGCTGTCTCAAACTGTAAGAATCTCAAATTAACATTTAAAGATGGTTCAAAATTCAGTGGGATTTTAGAATTGTCGGAAATAAGAAAAAAGTGATTTGAAATTTGAAATCGTAGACTATTTTGAGCATCCTTACAGTTTGGGATAGTACTGCGCCATGTGTTGGCGACGTTTAATACTAAAACAACGAATTTTCAACTATGTTGGAAAGTGTTAAAAATGAATACTAGAGTAATAAACACTTTGAAAAAATATTTGATTATTCACCATGAGTAAAAGAGTCCTTTAGTGTAGTGTTTTCAACCGATTTAAAAGAAGTAACAACAAATGTCAACAGAAAACATTGTATCTGAAGAAAAGTACGTACATGAGTTCCAAAATTGTTAAAAGCGGCCTATAGGCGGGGAAAGCAGCCTGTAGCGATATTAAATGGAATGGAAAAACATATCATTACAGACAAGTTGTAGTTATTAATAGGGTGAAGATTAATACGCTAATTCACACTGTAAAGTGAAATATTAATAGTGTATGCAGATGCAAGAGTGATTAAGCTTCATGTAATAATGTTTATTAAATAATGAAAATAAATTTCACCGAAGCCACGCCCACAGAATTCAATTTTTACCTCCTACCAGGCGTGGACAATTTGTTAACCACCCATTTAGGCCAGGTCACATACAGTTGGCTAGGTTCGCCCGTATATCTCACTCTACCTCATACTGAGGCATTTGGATTGTACCATTACTATACCAAAACTGAGGAAACAAAATGCAAATAACTATATTTGCTATTGATGTACGGGTATATTGTATATTAACACATTCGCATCGGGCAATTTTCCCTTAAACTTTCCTACAAAACGGGGTATTTTAATGATATTAAAACGATGGTAGCTCCCTCCTCGTCTGATAGGCTTTCGTAAATTGTTTCCTAGATAGTTTTCTCAAGTTTATGCATCAGTAAATATCTTTCAATGTACGGATTTATTATAAAATTAGCAGACTACGCCCGCTGCGCTCGTCGGTTTCTCCAAAATAACCTTGAATCAAACGAAATATATCGGTGAATTTAACCTTGTATTTTAAAGTAATCTGTACCTTTACCTGGAATATCCTAAAATAACATAAAAACGGATACTTATTTCACTAAGTTATGTTTTTTTAATACGGTTTACTATTACGTTTACAATTTTCCATTGATTTATATGTTTCATAGCTACATTTTTTAATAACGTGATATAACCTATATTATTCACAACTAAAAGGAAAGGGCGCATCTAGTATTTGTCGAGAATTAAATAAAAATCATGCACTCGTGATATCATAATTCACTTTCATATTTTAACAGAATAATAAGGCTACCATAATTTGGTACTCGTGCTGACACATTGCTGTTATCATTATTTTTTACGCTTGAAGTTTTCGCTATGGTACTCCATTGTGAAATTTGGTAATATTTGAAATTCAATATTTGAAAAATGGCATAATCAGTGGATTTGAAATTTATATCAAGAAAAATACAATTTTTTACCTTTCTAACGTAGTTTGTCTAACCATTTTCTGACAAATACTTTTCGAGCAATTAATTTTTTCAGTAACTACAAATGTTAAATTTTCCGAGATTAATCTCAGGCAACGATTAGCGAAAATCCCAATCGTCAGCAACGCATAGCTTTTTATTAAAAAAGATGTCTTACAATCTAAAAAAATATGGGCAACATGATATAAATGAATTTTTCTGTAAGGCATAGAAACTTACGCCCTTAGTCAATGATGCTTGGCGAAACAAACACGAGAAATCTCGTTTCCCAATGACAAAGCTATTTTTAAAAAACGAGAATTCTCGTTTCCCGATGCGAATGCGTTAACCCATTAACCGCCAAAACTATGTGGGCGGAGCCTTCAATATCTTTACTGAAATTCGTTTCCCACCAAAAATTCTGAAAGATAATATTCGGTATCTTTAATAGCAAAGTTTTTAACATTAAATTAAGTATTTTTTAACATATTAAAATAGTGGTGGTATGGTTGGTTTTTTTTTTATATACACTTTTATTTTGTTGCATTAACGCATTAACCAACGGATAATGGGTTAAGACAAAAATTAAAATTATAGTAATGTTCTGAAAAAACAGTCTAGTCAAGTTCGTGATTTTTTTTTAATAAAATATCTACCATTATTTCAGAAAAAAATCTTCGATTTATTTAATGACAGACATTCCGTGATTAAATAAAGTGAAGATCACTAGTTGGAAAAATGCTAGATATTTTCAGAGCAAAACATATTCAATCTGGCAACACTGCTAAAAACTGGTGCAGTGAATACAAACAAACAAAATTTGCAGTGATAACAAACTCCAGAAAACCTCTTATATAAGCATGAACAAATTGTTTTCATTTCAGAGATATGCCTATTTCAGATTCAAGAAAATAAAGATTGCTGCTGCTCTCGAAAATTGCAACTATTTCATAGTAGAGCATTAGTGAACATTTTAGAGAAAGGTATCTGTGAAAAACAGGAGAACACATTACAGATGCAAGAAAATCGATATTTTGTTCCAGAAAATTTTGAAAGGTACTTAGTAATGATTAATGATGAAGATATTTGTCTCCTAACATAATTGTTATTCTAATGGAGAGATTAACATTTTCTGCTGTGAGATTTTTTCGTTTAAATTAGGATGCGAAAGGTTGCTTGCATGAAAAATTATCATATATTCAGATCTTTTGGTATGAGATAATTTGTATATTTGAAAACAAACGAATTGTTGTATTGTTTTTACGCGGGTTGATGAAGAAATTTCATGACGTATAAGAAGTGATAGAAAAAAATGATTGTTGGTGAGAAAAGCACTAATGATGTTGCTTCAATAATTAAGATTTTTTTAAAAAAAATGAATATATCACAAACCACTAATAAACAGGGCTCGAAATGTACCAGAATAAACCGGAATGATATTCCGGTTCATGAAATTATGACGAATATTGTTCCGGTTCTTAAAATTATGTTAAATATCGCTCCGGTTCATCCAGGGCCCGATTAACCTCTGAATCTAGGGGAAACACGGTATCATTTTAGAGGCCCCTTTCATTTGGCAAAAGTTTTCTTAATATTCTTCATTCATGAAAACTCGCCAGTGATACTACAGTCAACGCTCGTTATAACGACCCCTCGTGTGCCAAAGAAAATGGTCGTTATAATGGAATGTCGCTATAACGAAAGTGAACGAAAAAAATAATAAACTCTAATCAGATGCAAAATAATTAAGTTTTCAAAGGAAAGTCTCCAATACAATATTGTTACAAAGTTTTATTTATTTTTGTATCATATAAACATTGACTATAAGAAAAATCAATTTAAGAGAATGATGACATATTTCTAAACTAAAATTTAGCGTAAATGTTAAATCACACACACACACACAAATAAAAATAAATAAATAAAATAAAATAAATAAATAAATAGTAGTTACTTACGTATTAACAATTTCTTTTTTAGAAAAATAATTTGAAACCGTTGTTTGCTTTTTGTGCATTTCATATTTTCTTAAAACAAAATTTTCTATCACTTGTCTTTCAAAAAAATGTGTTAAAGTGGCAATAACATTTGAAACGTTTTTACATTAGGTATCGGCGGTGACTGCATACTTTCTGCATCCGATTATTCTTCTCTCGAAGCTGGTAGACGGGAGGTGCTGGGTTCAATCCCAATCGCGCCCGTCGGCCTAATCGTTCGGAGTTTTCGTGGGTTTCTTCGAGCCGTGGATTTATCCATGCGTAAATACGGATTAGGTTCCCTAGAAAGACCCCCACGAAGGGCGCTCCTCCCGGGCCTATATCCCTAGTGTAGATAATTGGCCATCAATAATCAACCCAACTCAACCCTCTTGTATAGAACTTCTTCTTGTCAACTTCTTCTTGTATAGAATAGCGACAAATAATGTGATTTTCCGTCAGATTTTCCACACAGTATACATCGGTCAATCATGAAGAAAAAATATGGCAATTTTATCTCGGAAGGACAGGACAATTAGGTCGCTGTATTGGGAAAAAAGCAGCGACCGGTCATTATATTAGGTGTAAAAATAGCGTAGCATAAATGGGATATATTTCGGGACATTTTGCGTGGGTCGTTATAATGGAATGGTCGCTATAATGGACGGTCGCTATAACGAGCGTCGACTGTAATATTATTCCCGGAAGTAGTTTCACCGAGGTCACATATATTGCATTAAACAGCTTTTTTATGCTCCCTGTGTACACTACAGATATATTTAGTCAAATATATTTTATTATATAGTTGTATGCTCTGCTCAATAACCAAGGTTGTTTCTAACAGGCACATCTAGATGCTATATGATTAATTAAAATATTATTGATGAAATACATATTTCTCCTTTTAAATAAGTTTCGTGAAGTAGTACGTGGATTTCCTCTTGGATTATACAAACTTTCTTTTCCAAAAAAAATTAAAAATACAATGTAAAAAAATGAAAATGGGAATTGGAGGGCCCTTTTCACAGTCATTTTGGGGCCCCTTTAAAATTTTAGAGGGGAAGCATGTGCTTCATGTGCCTATTGGATAAACAGGCCCTGGGTTCATCGTGCAATTATTAAAATGTATTAAAATGTAATGTGCCACTCACCATGTAAGAAACCCGAATTAATTTAAGAAGAAATTTCAATAACAGACAAGGATTCAATTGCTATATTTTTTGTCTCAAGTAAAACTGAAAAGATTAATAGAGAATCATAATTGGTTTATTGTGGAGATTGATGCCTTAGGTATAGTCTGCAAAAATGGGAAAGATTGAGTGACAAAAAATTACGGCTTTCTAAAGTATGACAAAAATTTCCTGTTGTTTGTCTATGTAAATTTTTTTATTATTTAGAATCTTGGATGCATTTTTAAAATTATTTTTGCATGGTTAGAAATAAATTTGCATATACTTAAAAAAAAAAAAAAATAGCCAACAATAATTTTGAAATAGCGTTCCGGTTCGTCGATTTTTTTATTTCGAACCCTGCTATTAAATCGAATAGAATTTCTAAACCAGACAAATAAAAGATAATTATTTTGGAATACATTGCACAAAAAGACTAAACTTTGAAAATATCTATACCTTTGATATAATATGAAATTTTTTTTTTCAAGCAATAAAAATTACTGTCGCTCTCGAAAATTACAACCACTTCACAGTGAACATTTTCGAGAAAAATCCTTGTAAGAAAACTAAAGGAACAACACATTACTGATACAGATGCAAGACAATGGATATTTAGTTCCAGTAATTTTGAACGATATTTAAGAATGATTAATAATGAAGATATTTGTCTACTAACTTAATTTTATTCAAATAAAAGTACTGAATTTTTTTGTTGTGAGACTTTTTATTTTTCACTTAGAATCCAAAAGAAATTTTGCACTCTAAAAACGCTATTTTCAAAACTGAGCAAAAAATGCTCAAATCTGAGTATGTCGCATAGTCAAAATGGCTCCGAATCAAAATTACTCAAGTTTGAAACATGCACATGTTCATTTCTGAAAACATGCACACACTCAAGAACAAAACATCACGTGTTCTTATTTGAGTATGTCCATGTTTTAAAAATGAGTATGAACTGACTTCTATGTGCTCATTTTTGAGTATGTCCATATGTTTAAAAAATGAGTTTGAACTGAACCTAATCATTTTTGAGTATGTCCATGTTTCAAAAATGAGTATGAACTGACTTTTATGTATTCAGTTTTGAGTATGTCCATGTTTCAATATTCCGAGTATTTCTGGTATATCAGAATTGAAAGCATTGAGCTGTTATATTTGAAACAAAACGTTTCTTAGCAAAATGAAAACATCGATTTACTCAGATTTGAAAGTGTCATTTTTCTCAGTGTGCATGAAAAAAAAAAAAAAAAAAAACATTATATTTTCACATCTGTGGTATGTTATAACATGCACACACGCTCATATATATATCTGTAGACAAACTAATTAGAAACCCAGTAGCTTAGCGTCGCGCTACCACGCTACAAGTTCAGAGTTCAACTCAGGACTGGGCAAACTCGATTTTCCATCCTTTTCGGAGTAGCTAAAATGAATACGAAGCTTGCTAACCAACTAAACACTGTATATGCCGCGTTAGGTTGACCATATATGGTCAAACTTATATGACCGGACATTTCTTCCATAGAGCCCAAGGGGTCCATGGTCAATAAAATAAAGTTGGACATTGTAGGTCAAGATCCTGAAGGATTGTAGGCCAACTTGTTTTTATGCGGTTTATTAAAAAAAATATCACAGATTAACGCAAAGAAGTGATAGAAAATAGTTTATTGGCGAAAAAAAACAATTATTATGATGCATTTAATATTAATTTAATTTAATCATTAATTATGATTATTCTCTAAGAATCTTTACAGGACAAATAACTAACAAAATGAAAATAATTTTAAACACTATCACAGCAAAACGAAAATCTTTATTTTCGAAATAAATATCGATGCCTCTAAAAAATCTAAAATTTTAAAGTATCTATTTCTTTGATATAGGTATGAACAAATTATTTTTTTTCTGACAGATGCCTATAATTTCAGGCCGAAAAGAGAATTGCAGCTCTCGAAAATTGCAACCATTTCACAGTGGAGAGGCATTAGTGCATTTTTTTCAGAAAGGTATCAGTGTAAATTTTGAGACGAATGCATTGAAAAAAAAATCGATATTTTGTTGCAGAAAATTTTGAAAGGTACTTAGTAATAATTGATGAAGATGTTTGTTCGCTAATATAATTGTTGTTTCAATGGAATAATTAAAATTTTACGTTGCAGGACTTTACCCTTTTAATTAGAATGCAAAAGGATTTTAGCATAATGAAAAAAAAAAATCATTCTCAACTTTTCTGATATGAGATGAGATGTATATCTGAAAACAAAGAAATTATTGAATTGTTTTTATATGGATTATTAAAGAAATATCAAGACGAAAATAAAAAAGTGATAAGAAAAAAAAAGAGAAGATTATTGGTTAAATAAGATGATGTAATTGATATGCAAATAGAGATATTGTAATTTTCCGTAATAAGACTATTTTTTTTAATTAGATTGGAAAGGAATGTTTACAAGATAAACCTTAAATACTGAGATCTTCCGGTTTGAGATGATATGCATATTTTTAAACAAACAAACTGATATTTACACAGGTCGTAAAGAAATATGATAGAATAAGATAAAGAAGTGATCGAAAAAAACAAAACAAGATTACACTGTATAAAAAACCTGTTAAAAAAACAGAAAATGTACTGGCAGAAAGTCTCCGTTTTTTAACAAAACTTCACTCTTGATTTTACCCCGTTTTCAAGATGGAAATTTTTCGCTATTCAAAACGGGAAATTTCTGTTTTTAGACATAAATGTGAACAATAGCGTAATATTAAAAAAAAAATCAAAATAATAATTATATATACTGATGCATATTTACAAGGAAAATGTATTGGTATTGCAAATTATCACATTTGTTTTTTATCGCCTTGTCTTCCTCCGGATACAAAACTCGGTACTCGCCATTAGACTGCAAAGAAAAAAAAAAGGTTGATTTTACTATATAACACTAGCATCCCAGCTTCCAGTATTATACCGTAAAATCAACAATTTTTTACTTACCCATCATACGTAGTATAAGGTAAGTCTTGTAATCGTTTTGAAAATCGAAAAAATTTTTTTGACGGATTTACACGTTTCAGACACTAGAGATTCCGAAAAACATATTTTTAGAAAAAAAAATTGCCGTCCGTCTGTGTGTCTGTATGTCTGTGTGTCTGTGTGTCTGTAAACGCTCTATCTCCCGAAAAAATTGAGATAGAGACTTAGAATTTGGTATGTACTTAGTATGTAATAATGAGAAAAAGCTTATTGAATTTCTGTAACTTTGATTACCCGGAACTCTTTTTTTCGGACTCTCGAAATATTCGTTCTGATAAAAGGTATATAAAAATTTTCGAATTTGTTTATTTTAAGGAGTGAATATAAAAGACAATAAAAAGACAAATTTTACATAAAGCAGGAAGTCGATCGGATAATGAGTTGCCGGGATATTCGTAATCCTATTTCCCACACTCTTCGATTTTTCATGACCTTGTATTTCAACCAAATTTCAATTCAAAGATATATGTTAATTGGAAATGAGACGCTTAATCAGATGCAATAAACCGCTAGTTAATAGGATTTTTGTTTTTGGAGTTATAAGGATGTTTCTTTTAAGCAATTCAGTGATAGAGCCTTTAAAGTTTATGACGTCATCGAGCCACGACTTTATTCGAATTGCAATGCATTTTATAAGTAGTTTACACATTTTTTATTTTCATATTTTATATTAGGCATATCCATGATGGGTAAGTATTACGGTGGCCCCCAACAACTAGTTTTTTCATTGAGTTTTTTCATTGTAGAATGCTCTGTTATACATACACCACCTGGTCTCATCCAACCACCAACCACTTGGTTATATAGGCCAAAACATCGATTCCAAAATTTAACTGGAGATTTTCCCTTTTCTCTCAATCGAAAAGGAACATTTCCGTTTTTAGCATTCAACAAATAGGAATAAAAACAAAATTTTCCTTTGATTATGGGAAAAATTAACCATATCCACCAAAATAGAAAGTTTGTGTTAAAAGACAGAAATTTTAGATAAAATCACCCGTATATATACGGAAATATTTTACAGTGTATTGACGAAATAAACATTATATATGAACTTTTTCTGAAAATCATTACAGAACAAATTAACAGTAAATAAATAAAATGAATAACTAATAAAATGAATAGAATTTTAAACACTGACACAGTTAAAAGAAAATAATAATTTGTTTAGGGATAACAACGCTCCAAAAAACAAAATTTTTGAAGTATTATTTCCTTTAATATAAATGTAAACAAGTTGCTTTCTATTCAGACAGATGCTTATGATTTCAGACAAAAAATAAAAAAATAAAAAAAACTTCAACTCTCGAAAATTTCAACCATTTTACAATGGATCATCAGTGACTATTTCTGAGAAAGATATCAGTGAAAATTTTCAGAACTCATTACAGATGCAAGAAAATCGATATTTTGTTCCAGAAAACGTTGAAAGGTACTTAGTAATGATAAATGATGAAGTTATTTGTCTGCTAACATAATTGTTAGTAAATTTTCCGTTGTAAGAGATTTCTCCTTTTTAATTGGAATACAAAAGATTGCTTGCATTAGGAAAGCTCACATTCTTAAATCATCTGAACTGAGATTATATGTAAACGAATGAATTGTATGCATGTTTTCATAGTAGTAATTAAACAAATACCATAGCAGGTGCTAGTAGCAAAACAATATTGAATAAATATTCTATTTAAAGACAAAAAAAAAGTCTTAATAACACAATAAATAAAAAGAAAACCACCCATTTAAACTGAAAGCATTGAGCTCACAGGCTATTCACACTAATTGTATATTATACTCTTATTTCAAAGAATTTGAAATAAGCCCATCGAAAAATAAAGAAATCGATAATATATTAAATTAGAATTAACCAATAAATCCCCAAAACTAATCAGAGAAGCGCCTTATTACAATGAACATACATACAAAACTTGAAGCAAATTGGATAATTCTGCATGAAAAACCTATTTATCTAAATTAAGGGAGGTTAGTCCCCCGTTCCCCCCCTTTATACTTAACCAATGAACCCCCAAAACTAATCAGGGAAGAGCCTTATCACAATGAACCTATATACAAAATTTCAAGCAGTACGGTTTCCTCTACCAAGAGTTATCCCGTTACGTACATACATACATACGTACGTACATACAGAGCCGGTGGGCACATTAGCTCTCAGGCTTTGATAGCTTGTGAGCTAAAAAATGATGCGCAAAGCCTTTCGAAAGTACTTTGTCTTTCTTCATCAGGCACAAAGAAGACGTGTTACCATTTTGAAGATAGGAGCAAAACTTCTTCTAGATGCGTCTTATGAAGAAAGACAAAGTTCTTTCCAAAGGCTTTGCGCATAACGTTTTTATGATGTTATTAAGGTTTTTTGCCTTTATTTGTGTATAAATCGAGTTTTTCAACATGTTATTGCAATTTTCAGTGTAATGGCTACATCTTGTCAATACTAGGGTGCAATGTTGATGAAATCTATTTTTAAAATAGTCAAATATGGAAATACAAAATTATAGCTCATTCCGTCAAGTAGTTCAAGTAGTTTTTGAGTTATGCTTAAAATATACCAGCATTGTAATCTGTTTTGTACGATTGCAAGTAAATTCAACTTTGAGAGTAACAAAATTTAAACCTTTATAATTCCTAAACTACTTGACCGAATGATCTCCCGTCTGATATCCTATGGTAAAATTTATCAAAAAAGCCAAATATGATGTCAAAATTAGATGTTCGTATTGAAAATTTCAGAGTTTGGTACAATTTCAGTTTGAAGACCAGGGCTTTGGCCACGCTTCTGAAGTCTGCAATTTTATGCCGAAATGCTTAAAATATGCCGAAAACGATCTAACTACGTGGTGCCCACACAAGGGTAGAATTACACCTAAATGTGCAAATTGCGATCAAATGGGTCACCCTGCTAATAGGATTTTTTAAAACCTAAATTGGAAGGGGATATAGTTTTCAGTCGAATGGCTAGTTATTTGTATGCTAACAATAACTGTTATTTCGTTGGAGACCTTTTTCTTTTAATTAGAATAAAAAAGAATGTTTGCATGATTAAAAACTTATATTTATAGGTCTTCTAGTTGGATGTGGTATTATGTACATATGCGTAAACGAACAAATTTGTTAAATTGTTTTTGCACATCTCTTAAAGAGACACCATATAAAAAGCTATCGAAGTGATAGAAAATGTATATTATTGGTAAAATAAAAAGTTGATGTAATTTCTATTTCAATGAATAATATAAAATTTTCCGTAGTGAGGCTTTTTCTTTCCAATTAGAATGCAAAATATTGCATGAAACAAACTAATATTATCAGGTCAGGTATTATAAAACGATATCGAAGAGATGAAAAAAATATATTATTGGTAAAAGGAAATGCTGATGTAATTTCTATTTCAATGAAGAATATAAAATTTTCCGTAGTGAGACTTTTTATTTCCAATTATAATGCAAAATATTGCATGAAAAAAACTCATTATTATAAGGTCTGCTAGTATTAGGCCGTATGTAATATATATGTTACGGTCAATACGATAAATTCTGTAATTATTCATAATGACCGGTTATTATGACCGGTAATTATTCATAACTACCGGTTATTATGAACAATTACCGAATTTATCATATTGACCGTAACATATACACAGTATCAGAAGATAATCGATGTCTGCTTACAATCGAGGTAAACAATAAAATTGTTGGATTGTTTTTACACGTTCTGTTAAAGAAATATCACATAAAAAGGTGTACAAGAGATAGAAAAGGATTATTATTGGTAAAAAAAAAAAAAAAAAAAAAAAAAAAAAAGTTAATGTAATTTCTATTCCAACGAAGAATATAAAATTTTCTGTTAGTGAGACTTTTTCTTTCTAATTAGAATGCAAAATATTGCATTAAACAAATTCATATTCTCAGGTCTTCTGGTATGAGGTGATAAGTAAGTAATATATATACAGTATCAGAAGATAATCGATGTCTGCTTACAATCGATTTAAACAATGAAATTGTTGAATTGTTATTACACGATCTGTTAAATAAACATCAAATAAAAATGCGCAGGAGTGATAGAAAAATAATGTTATTTGTAAAAAAATAGCTGAAGCAATTTCTTTTCCTAGAATATAAAATTTTCAGTAATACATATATATATATATATATATATATATATTACAATTAGAATACAAAATATTGCATGGAAAAACTCATATTATCAGGTCTTCTGGTAAGAGGCGATATATGTATATCGATATAATATCAGAAGACAATCGATGTCTGTTTACAATCGATTAAAATAATAAAATTGTTGAATTGTTTTTTACACGGATTGTTAAAAAAATGTCATAGAATAAAATAAAGAAGTGTTAGATAAAAAAGAAGGTTATTAGAGAAATAAGCCTTAATTGTGATGCAACCCCTCTGAAAATCTTTTTAAAAAAATTAAATAAATAAATAGATAGAACTATTATATTGTTCCCTAAAATTGCGAAAGTTTTTCTGTGAAGCAATAAAATCATTTCCAAGAAAGGCATTACTGATAATGTTTTGGAGAACACAATACAAATGCAAGAAAATCGATATTTTGTTCCAGAAAATTTTGAAAGGTGCTTAGTAATGATTAATGATGAAGTTATTTGTCTGTTAACACAATTGTTAGTCCAATGAAGAGATTAAAGTTTTCCGTTCTGTGACTTTTCCTTTTTAATTGGAATGTGAAAGATTGTTTATATATATATAAAAAAAATCTCATATTCTCAGATATTCTGATATGAGATAATTTGTATAACTATAGACGAATTAACTGTAGAATTGTTTTTAGAGAAGTTGTTAATGAAATTTCATCGAATAAAAAAAAGAAGTGATAGAAAAAAGAAAATTATCGGTGTGATAAGCATTAATTGTAATTATTCTTTGAAAAAAAAATACAGGACTAATAACGAATAAAATTTTAAACAATGTCACAGCTAAAAAAAATTAATAATAACGTTGCTAAAAAAAAAAAAAAAAAACTAAACTTTATTACTACACACAAACAATCACTACAAACATTCATAATATAATCTCATATAATATCTTAAAAATGTAAGTTCTGAATGCAATTGTATGTATTCCAAACAATATATTTCTGAATGTCAATTTATCAGTGTCGAATAGTTTGTCTTATGGTTTTCTTCCATAAAAGTTTCGAAGGCACTTAGTTATAATAATTAATAATGGCATTATTATGCCATTATAATATTATACCAATAAAATGATTAAATTTTTTCACTGTGCAAATAACGCGCATTCGCATAAAAAAAAGATTAAAAATTTCCCTTATAAGATATTTTCTATTTTCATTTACAATGCAAAAAGCAAATTGCATTCAAAAATTATATTTTTCAGATCTGACACGATATTACATTATGGTGTTCGTAAACTGTATAAAATTGCCTAATAGGAAGTTAAACAAACAAATTAGATTATAAGAAAAGGAGACTGATTATACACTAGATATTGATTATGATACCAGGGAGTAATAAATATTATTGCTTTTAAAAACTGCACCAATTTTACAATGAAGCCCCAGAGAACATTTTTGAGGAAAATAACAGTTATAATGGTAGTTGGTTTATATATAAGGTTATAATGGTATCAATAATTGGCTAAGAATCGATGAAACACAATGTTGTAAATGTGTACAAAAAGTAATTGACTGTTAAATTCCAAATATGATTTAATATAAGTTTGTTTAACATTGAATTATCTCTTTGGTTACAGGAAAAACCCTTTCAGTCTACTGGATTTTGAATTTCTAAGTGTTCTGGACAGTAGCTTGTTCTTGACATCTATAGGGCTTGATTACTGTTATAACCAATAAAAGTTAGTGAACTCTGAAATTGACGATTTTTGAAAACCTATATCTCAGAATCTATACTAAATAAATGTATGAAATTTAGAATGCTGTAATAATAATATAATTATAATGTATAATATAATAATATGTGTGTCAATAATGTAATAATAATGTATAATAATATGTGGGTTAATAATGCAATAATAATGGATAATAATATGTGTAATAATAATGTAATAATAATGTATAATATGTGGGTTAATAATGTAATAATAATAGATAACAATATGTGTGTTAATAATGTAACAATAATGTATAATAATATGTGTAATAATAATATAATAAAGATGTAACTATGTACTAATAATGTTATTATATTGGAAATATTTCATCTGAAATTCAGTATTTTTCCAGTTGCTAATGTAATTTATGAAACAGGTCAGCAGTAATTGCTGTTAATTCTAAACACGAATAAAGATGACCCAATTAAAATCGAGAACGAAAAATCATGCGTCAAGCACAGATTATTAAACACTTTCCAACACATTCAGAATACTATAATAATAATAAAAAAAACTTCCCTGTTTAATAAAATGAAAGATGATGTCTAAATAAACAATTTAGAAAAAAATAGAAACAATTTAGAAACAATTTAGAAAGCATTCTAATTCTTTTGTGCATTCCTGTATAGGATTTATAAATTCGTATACATACTACATAGTATTTATTCTGCATTTTACTTTAGTTGGGAAATGCATAGCACACCTCAAAATTACCCTACAGCAAATTCCGCCAATAAACGGAAATGCACCCCAGATCTTTTGTGCAGCCATGTATAGGATCCTTAGAATTTATATACACTCAGTAATATGCAGAAAATTAGTTAAATTTAAAAATGCCTACCGCAACTGAAAACGTACTTCCAGCAATTATTATTGATAGACAATACTGTAATCGAATTCTTTTGTCTGTCCCTGTAAATGCACAACGAATGCTATGCTCACCATATTCTATACTAAACATCATGTAGTGCGCCTTAGTAATATATATCACTTTCATATATCATTTTCATTAAGCCATATTTCAGTCTTTATAAAATGTAAAAATAAACACTTATAATATAATATAATAAAAAAAAAATTACAGTTCAGTTAATATTTAAAAATGTTTTCACATGGTATGTCACGATCCGTAAGGTAGATTAACTTAAAATGGATATATGAACACAAAACTTGTGTTAAAATGACCTCCAAACTATATTTTATGGAGTAAAGGTTATTTTAACGTATGTTTTACGTTCATATACCCATTCTAAGTTATTTACGGATCGTGACATACCATGTGAAAACATTTTGCAATATTAGCTGAGCGATATATTATATTAAATTATATTATATTACATTATAGGTGTTAATTTTTACATTTTATAAAGCTTGAAATATGGCTTAAATATATTACAGAAGTTTGTGTAATTTCAATAAGTATTTAAAAATGTATGAGGACTCGAAATCAAGTCAATTTTTACTGGCGATGGAAAGATTTCAGAAGGTATGAACCACCTTAAAATAAAGAATAAACACTATATTTTTTATATATATAACCATACTATAATGAGAAAATTTAAAGGATAGTATTTTAACAGCAAGGAAGCAATGTTAAAAAAATCTGTCAAATCGAGGGTGTAACTAATTAAAACATAAGAAATTTTGTTTTATTTAACATCTAAATAATGTTTTTAAATGACTTTACAATAAAAGTTACAAATTAATTACAATTACAATTAAAATTACAGTTAATTACTCTTTGTAAGATGCAAAATTATTTATATATTAATTTTAGTATAAATAACTAATAAGTAAGAACGTGATTGTTAACTTAAAATGTAATGTTATTTGCATCTTAGAATGGAAGTCTTTCAAGAATCCTTAGATGCAAAACTGAAATTCGTTGAATGGGAATATGTTCTATTATAAGATGCAAAAAATTTACATATCGAGGGTGCAACTAATTAAAACATAGGAAATATTGTTTTATTTAACATCTAAATAATGTTTTTAAATGACTTTACAATGAAAATTACAAATTAATTACAATTACAATTTAAATTACAGTTCATTATTCTTTGTACGATGCAAAAATATCTATACATCAATAGTATAAGTAACTAATAAGTAAGAACGTAATTTTTAACTTGAAATGTAATGTTATTTGCATCTTAAAATGGAAGTCTTTCACGAAACCTTAAATGCAAAACTGAAATTCGTTGAATGGGAATATCTTCCACTATAAGATGCAAAAATTTTACATATCGAGGGCGTAACTAATTAAAACGTAAGAAATTTTGTTTATTTAATATCAAAATATTGTTGTTAAATGACTTTACAATGAAAATTACAAAATAATTGCAATTACAATTTAAATTACAGTTAATTATTCTTTGTACAATGCAAAAATATTTATTATATCATTAATACAAGTAACCAATAAGTAAGAACGTAATTTTTAACTTGAAATTTAATATTGTTTGCATCTTAGAATGGAAGTCTTTCAAGAATCCTTAGATGCAAAACTGAAATTCATTGAATGGGAATATCTTCCACTATAAGATGCAAAAATGTTTACATATCGAGGGTGCAACTAATTAAAATATAAGAAATTTCATTTTATTTAACATCTAAACATTGTTTTAAATGACTTTACAATGAAAATTGGAAAATAATTACAATTACAATTAAATTACAGTTAATTACTCTTTGTAAGATGCAAAAGTATTTATATATCTATAGTATAAGTAACTAATAAGTAAGAACGTAATTTTTAATTTAAAATGTAATGTTATTTGCACCATAGAATGGGACTCTTTCAAAAATCCTTAGATGCAAAACAAAAATTCGTTGAATGAGAATATCTTCCACTATAAGATGCAAAAATGTTTGCATATCGAGGGTGTAACTAATTAAAACCTAAGAAATTTTGTTTTATTTAATATATAAATATTGTTGTTAAATGACTTTACAATGAAAATTACAAAATAATTGCAATTGCAATTTAAATTACAATTAATTATTCTTTGTACGATGCGAAAATATTTATATATCAACAGTATAAGTAACTAGTAAGTAAGAACGTAATTTTTAACTTGAAATGTAATGTTATTTGCATCTTAGAATGGAAATCTTCCAAGAATCCTTAGATGCAAAACTGAAATTCGTTGAATGGGAGTATCTTTCACTATAAGATGCAAAAATGTTTACATAACGAGGGTGTAATTAATTAAAACATAAGGAATTTTGTTTTATTTAATATCTAAAATTTGTTTTATTTAATATCTTATGTTGTTAAATGAATTTACGATGCAAATTACAAAATAATTGCAATTACAATTTAAATTACAGTTAATTATTCTTTGTAAGATGCAAAAACACTTATATATCAATAGTGTAAGTAACTAATAAGTAAGAACATAATTTTTAACTTGAAATGTAATGTTATTTGCATTTTAGAATGGAACTCTTTCAAGAATCCTTAGATGCAAAGTTGAAATTCGTTGAATATAACCGTATTACGAAGATAATAAAAATAATAATATATAAAACCTGCCTACTAATAAAAAAATGCAATAAAACCTTTTTACTTAAGAGAAATGACAAAGGCTTCAATAAAATTATTACTCACTCCAAAGAAGAAAAAAATCTAGTAAAAAAAAAAAAAAAGAAACCACTCTTCCGAGTTTGTGCAATGGCCTCTCAAGCTCATTTATTTTTAGCATAAGTACGGAGGTTAAAAGAAACAAATTGTTTCGTTGTAGACACGTAAACGCATTTTCGAAAAACTTCGATTATTCTTTTCCATTACTGCCTCCATTCTGAAATATAGCATCAAACAATTTTTACAAAAACTGTACTCCGGGTAAGGCAAAATCAATATTTTATTTCAGCAATTTTTCATAGAGCTTAATACAGATTAATGTTTGTCTAGATGTTATTTATTGACTACGTATATTTTAAGATTGATTAGTTAAGATCTTATATGTGAAAGTATAATTTGTAATTAAGGTATTTAAAAATTTTTAATGTAGTAATTTAATTTTGTTTTCGTTTCAAAATAATGGAATTAGATAATGATGATAAAAAATTAACGAATTTTAATTTTGATTCCATTCTAAAACTAGTCGTTGGGGGCACCGTAATACTTACCCATCATGGATTTGCATAATATAAAATATGCAAATAAAACATGGGTAAATTATTTATAAAATGCATCGCAATTCGAATAAAATCCTGGCTAGATGATGTCGTAAACTTTAAATGCTCTATTACTGAATTGCGTAAAAGAAACATCCCTATAGCTCTAAAAATGATAATCATATTAACTAACTGTTTACTGCGTCGGATTAACCCTTTCCGGCTCAGACAAGTTATGTTCGTAAAATGCGAAATTACTGACTGACACCGGAGTTTACAAACGACTTGTTTAGAAAACAAGAATTCCTTATTTTAAGCTTTCATTATAGAAGCAAACTTTTATTAAAATATTCTTGGTGCCGAATGTAAGTTTGGAATTAAAATTAGGTGTGCCTGGAGTGGGACCACTGTGCCGGAAAGGGTTAAGCGTCTCATTTCCAATTAAAATATATCTTTGAATTGAAATTTGAATGAAATACAGGGTCATGAAAAATTAAAGAGTGTGAAAAATAGAATTTCAAATATCTCGGCAACTAATTATCCGATCGACTTCATTCTTTATGCAAAATTTATGTTTTTTTATTGTCTTTTATACTCATTCTTTAAAATAAACTATTTGGAAAATTTTTATATGCCTTTTATCAGAACGAATATTTCGAGAGTCCGAAAAAAATAGTTCCAGATAATCGAGGTTACTGAAATTCAATAGGATTCTTTTCATTATTACATTCTAAGTACATACCAAATTTCAAGTCTCTATCCAAATTTGTTCTGGAGATAGAGCGTTTACAGACACACAGACGTAGGGACGGCATTTCTTTTTCTTTATTTTAAATATGTTTTTCGGAATCTCCAGTGGCTGAAACGTGTAAATCCGTCAATTTTTTTTTCGATTTTTGAAACGATCGCAAGATTTACTCTATACTACGTATGATGGGTAAGTAACAAGTATCAAACAACTTTTGCAGGAACTGTACTCCATGTAAGGGAAAATCAATATTTTATTTCAGATATTTTTCAGAGAGCTTAGTACAGATTAATGTTTGCTTCGATGTTATTTATTGTCTACGTATGTTTCAAGATTGATTAGTTAAGACCTTAGATGTGAAAGTAATTTTTAATTAAGGTATTTTAAAAAATAAATTTATTTCCGTTCTAAAACAAGTATCAAACAATTTTTGCAGGAACTGTACTCCAGGTAAAGGAAAATCAATATTTTTTTTCAGCAATTTTTCAGAGAGCTTAATACAGATTAATGTTTGCTCCGATTTTATTTATTGACTACCGTATGTTTTAAGATTGATTAGTTAAGATCTTATATGTAAAAGTATAATTTGTAATTAAGGTATTTAAAATTTTTTAATGTAGTAATTTAATTTTGTTTTCGTTCCAAAATAATGGAATCAGATAATGATAAAACAAAATTAATGAAATTTAATTTTGATTCCGTTCTAAAACAAGTACCAAATAATTTTTGCAGGAACTGAACTCCAGTAAGGGAAAATCAATATTTTATTTCAGCAATTTTTCAGAGAGCTTAATACAGATTAATGTTTGCTTCGATGTTATTTATTGTCTTCGTATGGTTCAAGATTGATTACTTAAGACCTTAGATGTGAAAGTATGTTGTAATTGAGGTATTAAAAACATACTTTTATTTCCATTCTAAAACAAGTATCAAACAATTTTTGCAGGAACTGTACTCCAGGTAATGGTAAATCAATATTTTATTTCAGAAATTTTTGTACAGCTTAATACAGATTAATGTTTGCTTCGATGTTATTTATTGTCTACGTATGTTTCAAGATTGATTAGTTAATACCTTAGATGTGAAAATAATTTGTAATTAAGATATTTAAAAAAATAATTTTATTTCCGTTCTAAAACAAGTATCAACCAATTTTTGCAGGAACTGTACTCCAGGTAAGGGAAAATCAATATTTTATTTCAGCAATTTTTCAGAGAGCTTAATACAGATTAATGTTTGCTTCGATGTTATTTATTGTCTTCGTATGGTTCAAGATTGATTACTTAAGACCTTAGATGTGAAAGTATGTTGTAATTGAGGTATTAAAAACATACTTTTATTTCCATTCTAAAACAAGTATCAAACAATTTTTGCAGGAACTGTACTCCAGGTAATGGTAAATCAATATTTTATTTCAGAAATTTTTGTACAGCTTAATACAGATTAATGTTTGCTTCGATGTTATTTATTGTCTACGTATGTTTCAAGATTGATTAGTTAATACCTTAGATGTGAAAATAATTTGTAATTAAGATATTTAAAAAAATAATTTTATTTCCGTTCTAAAACAAGTATCAACCAATTTTTGCAGGAACTGTACTCCAGGTAAGGGAAAATCAATATTTTATTTCAGCAATTTTTCAGAGAGCTTAATACAGATTAATGTTTTCCTCGATGTTATTTATTGACTACGTATGTTTTAAGATTGATTAGTTAAGATCTTGTATGTGGAAGTATAATTTGTAATTAAGATATTTTAAAAAAATTAATGTAGTAATTTAATTTTGTTTTCGTTCCAAAATAATGGAATCAGATAATGATGAAAGAAAATTAATGAAATTTAATTTTGATTTCATTCTAAAACAAGTACCAAACAATTTTTGCAGGAACTGTACTCCAGGTAAGGGAAAATCAATATTTTAGAGAGCTTGATACAGATTAATGTTTGCCTCTCGATATTATTTATTGACTACCGTATGTTTCAAGAGTGATCAGTTAAGAACTTTAGATGTGAAAGTAATTTGTAATTAAGGTATTTAAAGGTTTTTAATTTTGTAATTTAATTGTATTTCCGTTCTAAAATAAGTATTAAACAATTTTTGCAGGAACTGTACTCCGGGTGACGGAAAATCAGTATTTTATTTCAGTAATGTTTCAGAGAGCTTGATACAGATTAATGTGGAATGTTTTTGCGAACAATCCATATTCCATCATTGACCTGAAAACAAACATTGAACATGAGATTCAAAAAATGAGTTTTCCAACTTTGAGAAGAGTGGCCTCAAATTTGAAAAAACACATACATCTTTGTATCCTAGAAAAAGGGTCACATTTTGAATATATTTCGTAACAATGTTAATTTTTGCTCAGTTTTTTGTGCCCCAGTATTGTTTCTCTTTCAATTTAGTTTATGTTTGTAATTTAAACCAAGTTTGTATTTTAGTAAACAAAATACTTCTCAAGAGTTGCTCGACTTTTCGATCATCCTATATAACATGTATAGTGTAGAGATCGGCATCAGACAATTATATCGTGTCTCAGCTCGGATCTAGTTTTTTCAGCAGACTCGGCCAGGCCAAGATTAGGCTAACATTTTATTTTACATACTCGAGCCGGGCCGGAACTGGACTTAATTGTTCCCAGGACGTGTCAAGCAAACACTTTGTTTTGTAAAAATAGTAAT
Source organism: Maratus michaelseni (assembly GCA_963931845.1). Classification (NCBI taxonomy): domain Eukaryota; kingdom Metazoa; phylum Arthropoda; class Arachnida; order Araneae; family Salticidae; genus Maratus; species Maratus michaelseni. The sequence goes on along the minus strand of OZ007597.1, from coordinate 215,149,519 downwards.
AGCAATAGTGAACTTCTGTTAACGGAATCTTCGGAAATACGTGCATACTTTAATAAATTATAGAAAAACATTTTCAAAAATCATTTTTTTTATTATAATACAGCTTTTAAAGTTATGATGTTTTTAACTATCCCTTTTCTTTTATTCTAAACTACATTAATTTTTTTACGCCTTTGTTTGAATGTAATAGTTTAAGAATGTAAGTTAATGTTGCTTTTCTGTATTATATGGCTTGGGAACATATAGTAATCTAAAATATACTGTAAAAATTTCCCATAAAAAGTATGCGGTTTTCATTAAAAGAATCTTAATTGTAAGTTAGGAGAAATCGAATTTTTTTAAAAGAAATTGAGTCGGGTCTGGTCGGGCCCGGCCTGTTTTCACTAAATTTTGAACGGGCCATACCGTGAACTGCAAAATCATAAATGGGCTAGACCGACACCCGAACTTTTAGTTTTTATATTGGGCCGGGCCGAGCCAAGATAACTAACTTTCATTCGGGCTGTGCTGAACCCGGGCCAGGAAATTTCGGGCCCTGCAGACCTCTAGTCTAAAAAAATGAAAAATAATAAAGACAACAATGTTGCTTTCTTTCTAAAATATAGCATCAAAAGTAACTTTTTTTCTGTAATTGAGGGGGTCGGGACAAGAAAGGGCCAAGCCACATATTTGGTGAAATAAATCTGACGATGCAATCTGTTGCTTAATATTGTAAATTACAATATCCTAAATATTATTTTTTTCTAACGTCACTTGGTGGCAGCATATGTCTCAGGTTTCGTTTTTGCCTCAAATGTTTATGCCCCCAATGAAGATAGCTAATTTACAAAGAACGTAATAGTCATATCGTTAAAGTAATGTCATATTGTCATTCAGAATAACTCAAATGTTGCTAAGACATTGGCGAAAAAGCTTTATGTTATACATTTTGATTTGAGTTTTTGATCTATTTTTCAAATTGATATATCTCAGAAGTTCACAAATGTGGCTTAGCACGCTCTTGCCCCGACCCCCACAATTCTTTTCAGGTTCGGGAAAATTGATTTTTATTTCAACATTTTTTGAGAGAGATTAATACAGATTAATGTTTATCGGATGTTATTTATTGATTACGTATGTTTTAGGAGTCATCAGTTTATATCTTAGATGTCTAAAATAAATTGTAATTAAGTTGTTTTCATTCTGAAATATCGCAAAAAGCAATTTTTACAGGAACTAAACTTGGGGTAGGGAAAAATCAATATTTCATTTCAGAAATTTTAGACGGAGCTTAATACAGATTAATGTTTACGTGGATGTTATTTACTGACTACGTATGTTTTAAGATTGATCAGTTAAGGCCTTAGATGTGAAAGTAATTTGTAATTAAGGATTTTTATGTTTCGGAAGACAAATGAACGTTTTTCGGATTCTTAGGTTACTCCGAAAAGGTTATATTATATCCGTTAACCGTATTGAATTTCGCAATACTTTCGAAAACTTTTAATTCTTTTACAGTGCAGGGAAAAATAAATATTTTATTGCAGCAAATTTCGTAAGAGTTTAAAACAGATTAATGTTTGCGGGAATATTATTTATTATTGACTATGTATGTTTTAGAATTGATCAGATTAAATCTTAGATGTTTAAACTACATTGTAATTAATTGCAACACTGTTTCTTTCATTCCAAAATACAGCACCAAAGATTTTTTTCCGGAAATGTATTCGGGTTAATGTAAACTAATATTTTATTTCATAAATTTTTGAGATAGTTTAATACAGAGTGATGTTAGCATAGATATTACTATTTATTGAATACGTATGAATTATTTATTACGTATGTTGTAAGACTGGCAGTGAAAATACGAGATGTTTAAAGAAAATTGTAATTAAATCGTTCAAAATGCTTAATGTTCAGTAAAAAATCTCACATATATAAAATAATTTGCATTTACGTTTTTAGGTGCGTTCGTAATTATATAAATACGTAGCACCTATAGTCGTCGTTTGGTCCGTCCGTCTGTCCGTCCGTCCGTCTGTCTGTCTGTCCGTCCGTATGTCTGTCTGTCTGTCCGCATATAACAACGCAAAAACTACCCAACCAAATGGTTTGCAATTTAAAATATATTATCTTTGCAGAATTTTGTTGGGACATTTCAAATTTTATTAAAATCGAATCAAAACTTTAGGAGATATTAATAAAAATATTTATTAAGAAATTTGAATTTTTTTTTTAAAATCGGTGCTTTTTTGTTATAGGAGCTTCCGATGGATGTTAAATCGTCAAGCGACCGAGATACTTATTTTATTACAGAAATTAATCTGCAGACGATATAATTCATTTCACATAATTAAAAATAATCAAGATCTGAATATTTATATAACTAGCTGATATATATATATCTGAATATTTATATAACTAGTTAAGATATTTGTATGAACAGTGTCATAAAATATATACTTAACTAGCTGTTTAACCCGTTCTACGCACGGGATATCATGAATTTAATTCTAAAACGTGCGTACGAACGCACCTCGTTTGTAACGTTTGACGTACAATTTCCAACTTGTTTTTTTTTAAAAAATTTTCACGTTGTAGTTAAAATCTTAGATATTTAAAATAATTTCTAATTAAGACATTTAAATTTTTCAATTGTTGCATTTAAATTTATTTTAAATGAAAATTTGGAATACAATTAATGTTTTGCATGTAATATATAGGTCTAAAAATTCTGTTAAGATAAGAATATGTAATAGAGAATTCCAAAAAAAAAATGTAAAATAGCTGTAGTACTATAACAATGTAAGGGAGACGTAATATGCTTTCTTAATCAAAAAAAAAAAAAAAAAAAAAAAAAAAAGAAGTCATATGTTTAGAGAAAAATATAAAAAAATAGTGAATGAAAGAAAGTATATAAAATTAATCTTTTTCGTTATATCTCCTAAGAGACGTGATATACTTTCTCAATGTAAAATGAGAGAACATTCCTAAATAAATGATATACAGTTGAACCCGATTAAGACGCGTTTCAAGAGAGTAGACAAAAGTCGCGTATTAAACGTGATTTGAATGATGCTGCTGGAATTGAGCTTATTTATATATGAAAGCTTACATTTCTATGTTTAGGTCGAAAATTGTGTTTTTTTTTTATGCAGATTCAGATTAAAAGTTAACTGTATTCAAGTTTAATTCATTGTTTATTTTTATAGGACAGACTGGAATAATAACTGGAAATAAATACGGATTCAAATATGGCTTTATTGTCAATTAATACGTTACACAGAAAAATAAATCAACAACAAAAAATTTCCGGCTAACTTAATTTAAAAAAGAAAAAAAAAACCCAAAAATATTAAATCTTTGCAGCTTAACCCAGTTATTAAAATCACATTTAGTACTTGTGATAAGGAGTATCCTTATAATAAGTTTTTAATATAATTAGAAAAGAATTATTCTTATTCATTTTTGTGTATAAAAAAAAGATAGCAGCAAGGACACGTATAGGATACGCAAGGACAGTATAACTCATTTCACTGAAATAATAACAGTACGAACGCACCTCATTTGTCACGTTTGATGCACAATTTCCAACTTGTTTATTGTTTTTATCGGTAAGATATTGGTGGCGTACGTCATATAAAGAAAAACTCCAGTTGATTACTAATACAATTTCCAACTTGTTTAAATGTTTGTTGTTATCATTATCATTATTAGTAATTGTAAGAAAGTGTTTTCGGAATTATTTTAAACAGGGGTTAAATTGTGCCGGAGCCCACCGGAGAACTGCTCCGGTATTTCTCTGCTTTTAGTAAATATTTAAATATTGGTCGGAATTCACCGGAGCCCATAAATACTGGGCTCCGGAGCCTAGTGCGAGCCCTTCCGAAAAACCGAAGCCTAAATTACCCTTTCCTTTTCCTTCCATATCGAAGCTTTTGCAATTTATTTTTTTTATCAAAACACTATATGTGACATAATGTATTGCACGCGCAGGAAATGGAGATGGAGTGGGCTCAATTTTTTTATCCCTCTTCGGGCTTGTGCGTGCTCGAACTCAATCTGTCTGTAAATAAAAAAATTTATTTATTCATCTCTATCTATATATAAAAAAAAACTAACGATTAATCGTAGAATTAATTAACATTAATTAACATAACGATTAATTAACATTAAAATTAGGCAAAGAATTCTATTCGGCCGGAGTGATAACTAAAAAGGGGAATAATTGACAGCTAAGTAAATGCAGATAGATATATTTAAAATTTTTATTTTGCTAAAGAAAAAAATTGCTTTAAATTTTGCAAATACATATATATATATAATGTATGAAATATAAATATGCAGATGGAGTGACGGTGGAGGGGGGGGGGTCACTCTACGGTTATTAGTACTGCAGAATATTAGGGTTCCGGTACTTTTTTTGTTAGAAATTAAGCCCTGAATTTAAGTTTAGCATTTTAAACCTTCTCCCAACACAAAGATTAAAATTTATACATTTATTGGTATCTTCGCTCTAAGTCGATAAGAATGTAATATGAACATTAACAAATTCAATTTTATTCCGCTAATTAACGCTACGGTTATTAGTACTGCAGAATATTAGGGTTCCGGTACTTTTTTTTGTTAGAAATTAAGCCCTGATTTCAAGTGTAGCATTTTAAACCTTCCCCCAACACAAAGATTAAAATTTATACTTTTATTGGTATCTTCGCTCTAAGTCGATAAGAATGTAATATGAACATTAACAAATTCAATTTTATTACCACCTTTCATTCTTGAATTTTTTTTAGGAAAATGAAAAAAAATACATTTTTGAGGAAGCACCAAAATGGTATCCATTCGCATCAGTGCTTTGAAATACTCATGTTTTGCAGTGACTGTTATGCAAGATTTTAATAGAGTTCTCTTAAATTTTTATTTTAAACAAAATGACTAGTTATTTTTTTTTATATTTATTCAAACTTCTCTTCTACACTACAAAATAATAATAAAAAAATAACTAGCATACATTACATACTAGACACATAAATATGAAACAACCCTTTTCGAGGAGCAAAATTTTAATATTCTTTGCATCTCTTATTCAAAAATTCGCATTAAAATGCGAAGAACAAGGAGAAAGGGAACATTTCTGCCAAACAAAATCGAGTGAGATAAATCTTTTTAGATTGTTCAAGCTTAATTACGCGCTAGAGCGCCATTCAATCAAGAGCATTCGTGGTTGACATATTTATCCCTCCCTTGGCGATCGAAGTTGGCCTCTTTCCAAACGCTGTTTTTCTGGCAACCCTTGTTTACTGCAGTGTGCCGCCTAGTCGAATGGAAGAAAAGATAACTGGGCTACTTGAAAAAGTACGCGTAGGGATAAAGGAAGAGTTTCCATGAAGAAAATGAATACTTTTTGTTTGTATTGCTGCCATTTCAGTGATTTTAATTACTTAGGAAAATTTTTTTTCGAGGATTTCAATAGGAAGTTGATGCTCTTTTAATTACGTAAAATAGGAAAGAAGATTTTATTCATATCAATAATTGTTTGAAACTTGAAATTTTCTGTAATTACGCGCATTTTTAAATTTGATTTTTAAACTTATCATTTTGCAGTAATTGAAGAGGATTTCAGTAACATTTTTTTTCCTCGAAAGATGTGGTGTTTTTTTTTTTTTAATTCTCTTGGTTGATTCGAAATTCGGGAAATAATTAAATAAAATAATTTTAATTAGAATTTTTTTGCCGCTGGTTGATTAAAAATCTTTAATTTGATCGAAATAAATGCGAAAGGGTTACTTAAAATGTTACTCGTTGCGCTTTCAGTAATTTAATTTCAGTATTATAAAGCAAAAACATGTCTTGAATAATGCTGATGTTATATTGACGGTGTCAACAATATGACCAATAAATGCCGCTTTTACTGCAATTTTTTTAAAACTTCTAAGCATCGATTTTGAAAAAGTAGACACCTATAGATAATAATATTTACTTTTAATGTTTACTTAACTATTTATTGTTACTAATATTTACTTATAAACAAACAAACAAGCAAATAAACAAAAACACTTTAATCTAATGCACATCAATACAAGGAGATGATCCCCATGATCATAATTTAGATTGATACAGTTTAGTTTAGAATCATGGGAAACTATTTGTTAGAATTTAAAATCAATTAGTATGACAGAAGTAACAGAGAAACTAATCACAACTGTCATTGCTTTTCTTAAAAAAGAAAAAAAAAGAAAGAAAAAATAACAGCAACAATAGTAACAGAAACAAAGTAACTGATTGACAAATTGTGTGATTGATTAGTATGATTCAGACTGACGGAATTCATTAGAATCAAGTGTTATTTGACGAATTATAAAAATAAATTCTAGTATAATAGAGGGAGCCGGAGGACTAACCTATTTGTAATCCTGCTTACTTACTTGATTTTTTACAATACCAGAAAAAAACAAAAAAAACAATAGTAACAACTACAATGTGATGGATTAGCAATTCAGGATTGAATTACCAGAGGCATTTTTGTTGCTATAAGAACAACTACATGGGACAACTAACATGCTAATTATTTACAGTCTGTTATTGCCTTTTATAAAAGTACGTTATCTAACAATATTAGAAGCAGCTATAATAACAATAATAACAATAAAATTGATTTTTAAAAGCCAGAAAAGTAAACAAAAAGCTAAAGTAACGAATTGTGTTTTTTTTTTTCAATTATTTATAAATCCTGAAAAGTAAAACCTAATAGATTTCAACATACAATGCTAAGAAAATTAAAATAAAATTTATGCATTCTTAATGAAATCCTGAAAAATATGTGTTAATGAATATTAACTTGAAATATTATGTGTCAAAAGTAAAGATTTTGCTTAAAGTCAATTTGAAAACGATCTGAACCAAAGAAAAAATCGTCAACTCAAAACCCACACTGACACACTTCAATCCGAAAACCACCCAAACCCGAACCCTAAATAATCAAACCGAAGTGAAAGAAAGTTAATCTATATTTCAATACTATCATTGAAATCACAATTATATCTCTAATATCAATTTGATATTTTTTGTATAAAATGTACATATATACACTCATTAATATTCAAATGTATAGTTTGTGACATTAAAAAGTCGTCAACTCAAAACCCGAACCGACACACTTCAATCCGAAAGTCACCCGAACCCGAACCCTAAATAATCAAACTTGAACCCGAAGTGAAAGAAAGTTAATCTATATTTCAATACTATCGTTGAAATCACAATTATATCTCTAATATCAATTTGATATTTTTTTGTATAAAATGTACATATATACACTCATTAATATTCAAATGTATAGTTTGTGACATTAAAAAGTCGTCAACTCAAAAACTCGAACCGACACACTTCAATCCGAAAGTCACCCGAACCCGAACACTAAAAAATCAAACTTGAACCTGAAGTGAAAGAAAGTTAATCTATATTTCAATACTATCATTGAAATCTCAATTATATCTCTAATATCAATTTGATATTTTTTTGTATAAAATGTACATATATACACTCATTAATATTCAAATGTATAGTTTGTGACATTAAAAAATCGTCAACTCAAAACCCGAACCGACACACTTCAATCCGAAAACCACCCGAACCCGAACCCTAAAAAAATCAAACTTGAACCCGAAGTGAAAGAAAGTTAATATATATATTTCAATAATATCATTGAAATCACAATTATATCTCTAATATCAATTTGATATTTTATGTATAAAATGTAGATATATACACTCAATAATATTCAAATGTATAGTTTGTGACATTAAAAAATATTCAGGAGTTTCTTTTAAAATGTTGGGTCAAATAGTTAAAGTGACCCGAATCGGTTAAAAACAAATTTACTTTTGCTGCCACTGATTTTTGGGAACGTTTTGGAGTAGTATTTATAATATATTAATCAGTTTTCTAAAACGAGAATATCAGTTTTTTAAATTCCTATCAATTATCAATTAAACATTTTCAGCTGCGTAACTGAGTATATACATGCAAGAGTAACAAAAAAATAATAATATTAATATTGTTAATTTACCATGTTTGTCTGTGAAACATGTTTTTTGAACATGAAAATGTTTAAAAGATAACATGCGAAAAACATTTAAAGGCTTCTAACTAAGGTATTTTCATATGTAAGATACCATTTCATAGAAGATCGAGGACGCTCTACAATTTTGAAATTGATTTTTCTCTCTATATTTTCTGTCTATATATATCTCTCCGTTTTCGATATAGAAATGCCAACTGCGTAGTTTGCCACTAGGTGGTGCTGTAAGTGGTCTCATCGAATAGCACGTATATACGTCACTTTGTTCATATATACGCATATATATACCTCTAATGCTCATATATGTTCCATATCCGTCATTATATACGTATTATTTACGCTTTATATGTCATATAATACATCATATATATCTTATACACATACCATATATATACGCTATATATAAATTTTTTTTTACAATAACTGGGCAATATGCACTGTAAAACATTTGTGTAAGTTTACCATGGTTTCTGTGTGTAACATTACACAAATTCTAGAGTAAGCCGTTCTGATGTTTGAAAAACTCAAATTGCTGGAGTAATCTTCCACAAAGGCTGTGGAACATCCCCCCTCATGCATGACGGATGACGTAGCGCAATGTTAACGCATGCGCAATGATAAATATAGTCACAAGCAATATGAGCGAGGAAGAAATAAATACGATAGACGTGAAGGACGCTGCAACTGCTCGCCATTTTTGAATATCGATTCATCAGATTAAGAGAGTGTGAGGGTGTGTGTGTGTGTGTTTACGGGGGGGGGGGGGGGGAAGTGTTAAAGGTATAAAAAAATTTGAAAAAAAAAAGTTTTGGAATAGTTTTACATATATTCGTATAATTCACTCTATTTTTAACAGTTAAACTACCCGAAACTACTTGATATATTATTTATAGTAATTAGTATTACAAATATAAAAGAAATGATACTGCGGATTGAATATTTTAAATAATACCTAAAATAATTTTAAATAAAATTGTTGAACTGACGTTTGAGGCCACTGATCTGCAGATTTACTAGTTTCATTGTTACTGTAAATTTAATTAAAATTACATTTTTTTTGTTTTTCTGTCGGAGGTGAATAAGCAAACATTTAAGACAGAACATAATAAATTTTTAACAGCTTTTTTTTTTTTTTTTTTTTTTTTTTTTTTTTTTGAGAAAGGGATTGAGCCCCTCTTTTTTCTATGCCCTTAAACAATATTTCCTTCTTCCTGATTTGTTTTATTGATTGCCAGATTATAAAATATGAAAGGCAGAGTTATAAAAAAAATAATTTTATTAAAATATTGAAAATTTTATTAACCACACAAAATTAATTAAAAGCAGCTATGTATAAAAATTTTGGTGCTATTACATACTGCTAAGTGCAGTTTAACAATTAAATTTGATTACTTGGGTTTTCAGTTAAGTGAAAAAGATTTTATGAATTATGAATATTACTAAAATCACATGTCCGTTACTGGAAATTGACTAATTAAGCATTGCAGTAAAGGACACGTGTCTTAAAACCTTAAAAATAAATGAAATTTTGTAAATAGCCATTAGTACACTGCAAATCCTTGAAACACATTTTACTCATAATACAACACATTTAAAAACACTTGAGGTGTCAAGATGTGTTTCTCATATGCTCAATGCGTTCCCAGGTGTTTGAAAATATGTTATAAAATGCATCTCGGGCATAACTTTGAATAGCAAACAAAACACATGCTTCTAACCGAACGCATTCAAAACGCTAATCAGAAAACGCATGTTCAATGATGAATTAAGACATTTATTTCGGATGGACGGGGGGGGGGGGGGGGGGGGGGTTGCAGTTCCGGGAAGAAAATGCGCTTTGAGAATAATAAAAATTTTCTAAAATTTGAAAAGCTTCGGATGGCACACTTTAGCGTTATAATTAGCGTTATAATTAGCGTTCTGGCGGATCACCCCCCACCTCTCCCCCTCCTGGGCTGGCCACATCCTTAAATCAGCACTGGTCAAGAGCCCAAGTTTATAAAAGCAAAAATCAGCTATATTATTTTTCAGCTAACATTTCGTTCAACATTGCAACTAATGAACTGTCCGTGGGAGCCGACAGGAAGGGGGGGGGGGGGTGGCTCTTACTTGATTTCTAAATTTAATTAACTAAAAATTTCCTCTGAACGTCTCCCCCCCCCCCCTCCTCGCAAAAGATAATTTTAGTTCTGTTTTTTTTTTTTTTTTTTTTGTTTTTTTAATACGTTCATATTTTTTAAAAATGATACTAAACATGGGGTTAGGGAGGGACGGCATCCCTGACGTAAAATAAAGAAAACTATATTTATACTATTTGACAAACGCATGTTGTCAGACAGATAATGTTGCTGCATAAAAAATATATATAACATAAGAATCTACTATAGTCTCAAAGCAGAGGCCCAATACTTTCCATTTCCCCGTCCGGGGTGCTCATAGACCACCCTATGCCACTGCATACTGTCCTGCTCCTGCACGTGTCGGGCTGTACATGACCACCACCCCAAACTCAAAATTTTTGCTTAAAGTCAATCCAAACCGAAACTCCACCCCCCCCCCCCCCAAAAAAAAAAAAAAAAAAAAAAAAAAAAAAACGCCTATTTGAAGTGACTGAAATGAATCTAAATTTTAGTACTATTATGAATAAAATTTATATTTTTTGTATAAAAATGAACAAATGTAGACACTTTTAATATTTAGATATATATTTTTCTTTCATTTGAAAAATATTCAAGGACTTTCAATATAAACCGACACAAAAGAGTGAAAATCTAACCCGAAAAACATTTAAAGACAATCCATAAAACCGTGTTACTAATAAAACCATAATAATATCTTCAACCATCCATTTAGATTGAGATTGTGTCATTCCAAAATCCCTCTTTCCCCAAAAAGTAAGTAAAAAAAATCTAACGCATGCGCTGTTCAAAGATGAAAGAAAGAGAAAGATGCGCACGTGACTTCCACTTCCGTTCAAATCTCGAGCGCATGCGTTGTCAGCCTCGTAACAAAACGCGGGAGGAACAACAAACAAGCGTCGTGTCCGTGTCGTAATTCTGATTTTCACGATAATTTTAATGTCAACGAGGATGGAAATAGCTCAGTATTAAAAGGTAAGTAATTTTATTTCTTCTATTGTATGTATTTCAAATTTAATTATGATTAGTTCAATCCAGCGGCCTCTTAGCCAAGACAAGCATTTGCTAAAAATATTGGCGAAGGCTGCCACTGAAATCTTAGGTGACTTTTTAGTTTGCGCTACAAAGTTTAACTGATTTATCTGGTTGCCAGTTCTTGGTTGTTTTTTGCTCTTATTAATATTTTGTTTAATAAACTTTCTTTCACAGAAAGGTCTAGGGACCTTGGTGTTATTTTGAAAAGCTTGGTGCTATTCGAACTTCAGAAAGTGAGATTTCTTGCTAGATTATATATAAACAAACCTAAAAAATGGCATGTACATATATAACGTTATCACTTTAGGAGGGGGGGGGGGGGGGGGGTTGTATTTGATATCGTTATTATTTTTTTATCCAACCAAAATTTTCTCTTTTTTTTTTAATAACTTTTTCTTTCTATCAAAATATTCTTTTTTGTACTGTTAACTGTTTTTATGAAATTACAAAGTTATTAAAATCATAAAATGATTATACCATTTTTTTTCCTTAAAAAATATGGAATAGCCCTACGTTTGACATCCCTATTCTTCTGTCATATGTGTAAATGTGTATATGATGTAAATGATACTTGTTTAATAGTAAAGAAAACAGAAATAATGTTGTTGATCTATTTTGTTGATAAGAAGTTCTGCTTGCCCCCTACCCGTGCAGGAGACATGTGTAAAAAAAGTTATTACTTACTGTTGAATGCATTATGTAACAAACACCTATATTATTTAAATACTTTTAAATAGTAACTATTTCTTTTAAGTGTTATTTGATATAAAGTTATTTCATTTCATATATAATAGTGATATTTTATTGACTTATTCTCTCCATTTGAGTAAGCAAAGTATGCGAATAATAAATGTATAACCATATTTGTATATAACTGCAAACGGAAAATAAAGTTGAAAAAAAAAATGGATACTGATAGCCATATCATGAGGAGGTTGGGGGGCTCTTCGAGGGATGTTAATGTATGATATCGTAAGGGTCGGGAAGGGGGGTTCAAAATGCACTTTGAGAGTAATAAAAAAAATTCTAAAATTTGAAAAGTTCTGGAAGGCACACTTTATAGTTCTGGCAGATCATCCCCTCTCTCCCTCCCTGTCTTGCAACATCCTTCGATCAGCACTGGCCAAGAGCCCAAGTTTATAAAAACAAAAAATCAGCCATATTATTTTACAACTAACATTTCGTTCAACATTGCAACTAATGAACTGTCTTTGAGTGCCAATAGGAATGCGGAGGGGGGTTGGGGCATTGCCTCTTACTGAATTTCTAAATTTAATTAACTAAAGATTTCCTTTTCTCTGAAAAGTTTGAAAAAACATATAATATCAAAAAGTTGATAACATTATATATGTACAGCCCCAAACTTTTATGCTTGTTTATAGTTGTATATAGTGTATATATAATATATATTACTTTAAGAAGGTGTAAAAATATATGCAAATTATTTTTGGTTTATTCAAGGTGGGGACACAGCGGCTTGCATTTACATTTTAAATCAAAAAATTATAATACAGTTAAATTCTGTCCAGTTTTAATTTTTTTTTTATTATTGAAATTTGTATTGTTTTCATTCAAATACATTGTATACTTCAGTTATGAGTTATGAAATTTTTTTTATATTTTTGCATCATCTAATATTGAAATATTTACATATAACTTTTTATTTTATATGTATTGTTTTTTATATTATATCACTTCTGTGTGTATACAAAAATAGAAAAATGGCTTTTTTATATTAAATTGTAAAAATATTGAAAAAATTACTTGTGTATAGAAAACAATGAATAGGTTGCCAAGAAATATGTTGTAAAATTTCCTACTCTCGCCAAGGCTCCTATATTGGAAAAGTACCTGAATATATATCTATTCATCAATTGAATGTACTAATAATTGCTAAACGTTTAAACAAATTGATTAGTTAGAGATCTTTATCTAATTGGTACATGTTACATAACCAGGGATTGCAAATATGGTTGCACTTTTGGTTGCAAATTTTTTTTTATCTGGCAATTCAGTTATAGACTGGTTTTTTTTTCTTAATTTTTTTTTTTTTTTTGTACACAAATTGACCCAAGCTTTCTTGAAATAAGCACAAATGGCATTTTTCTCCTCCTCCCCCTTCCCCAACTTTAAAAAATAAACTTAGAAACTATATTCAAACAAAAAAATTAACCTTTATTTTTAAATTATCAAAAATAAGTTCATCAAGTGTAAATTTAAAATAATAAAATCAGAAATTTTTGAGACTTCCACAGAAAAATAGGCAAAAACTTGTTTTCTTGCTTCACTATTTCATCGATGCCTTCCTTAGTAGATATAGATTTTGTAGCATTCAGCTATCTGGACATTTGAATCTGAACATGCCGATTAATTCAGCCTTTACAGTACAGTAGAGTCTCCAAAATCTGCACAGCTTGAAACCAGAGGCTGTGCAGATTTTAGAATTTTACGGATTTTAGAGTTTTGCAGATTCTGGTTTTCTGGATTAAATGATTTTTTTTTCAACTTACCTGTGTCCATTTAGAAGAAGACCTAATAATTCAATTTAAACAAATCAAAACTTGAATACTTTAAATTTACTTGCATATTATTATTTTAATATACAAAAAATTATTTTTTATTACACCTTTTGAACATTTCTTGTATAGTTTTTTGCTTCAGAATTTTCCCTTTTTCTTGATGAAGTTTTTTTTTTTGCATCCTGTAAACAGTCATTATTTCTTGCTTGTCTATGCAACTCTGCTGTATCAAGAACATCAAAAAGTTTTCACAAAAATACAAACCTGAGAGAATGTTTAGCTGAATTGAAGTTCTTAGCTTTTTTTATGTTTTCAATAAATTATAGTTACGTTTTTAAACTTTGCCATCTCTTAAAGAATTTCGTACCCCGTATTTTTTTTCAGGTGTTTGTTTTAAGATAGGGTGTGAAAAGAGTTGTTGGCCATTTATAATACAAACAGTGTAATATCTTGTGCCATTATATATATTATTTATTCAAATAAATTTACGTAAAAAATAATTTTATTTTTGTTCAATAATATTTGGAGCAAAGATTATAAGATTACTTCTTAACTGCAAATTTCATTGTTTACATTTTGCAATGAAAGCAGATTTTGGAGTTTTGCGGATTTTCAAGACTCTACTGTATTTCTTTTTCTTTTTTTTTTTTCTAAGAGAACCATAATTTGATTAAGTTTCATTAGAAAATGAATTGGTTTATATTATCTTTCTAAACTATGTAACTAATAATTCTAAACTATGCTTGTTATTTTTTATCAATTAATTCATAAAAACTTTTGTCGATAAAATCAATGACCAAGGAGGAGGGGTAGTAATACTTTTCATTTGGCTACTAGATTTTATCAAATTTGTAAAGACCTGTACATAACTTTAATTTAATAATTTGAAAAATACAGTTGCTTAAAGTGATAAAGAGAATATTTGGTACTTTTTGGTTAGCCGGGCGCCAGTGATATAGGTACATATATATATATACACATATATATATACATACATATATGTACACACATATATGTATGAATATACATATATATGCATATACATATATATTTATATATGCACATATATCACTGGCACCCGGCTAATCGAAAAGTACCGAATATTTATATTTTGGATACTTTTTGGTTAGCTGGGCGCCAGTGAAATACATATATATATTTATATATATATATTTTCACTGGCGCCCGGCTAGCCAAAAAGTACCATCATTTGTTAGGCTCTGTCATAGCAAATTATCTTTTCTTAATTTGAAAAAATGAACACTTCCTGTTCTTTATGGTTTATACTAGGGTTGGCACGTTTTTGCCAAAGGTGGTAAAAACCATGGAAAAAACCGTCCTGGCAAAAATAGGTATGTTTTATTTACAGCGATGTAATTATTATATTTTAATTTTTAATAATTTCAACTCTAATAATACGTAATTTAATTTTTTTATTTACCTTAGAATATTCAATGCATCATTAAAACAGTTAGTCTAAGTAGATTGTATTTTTTAGTAAAATACTTTAGTAATCAGTTTTACTTTCAAGTAAATAACTTACTGGCTTTGGTTTAAACTCTCATAATTATTAAACAATCAATCCTTATGCTTCAGTTAATTTTGTAGCAAAGTCTGAGAGAGAAATAACACTTACAAATTTTGCTATGCTATGAGAACAACAGTTATTTGAAGTTACAAAGTAAAAAAAAAAAAAAACCTTTTGCAAGATAATTCATTCTCATTTCCTATGATCAAATCAAAATTCAAGTCTGTAGCATGTATAATGACAATGAGGAAAATGGTAAGAAAAATTACCTAAAAGATTAATTTGCCTATATTTGTTGTAACATTAAATAATCAATTAAAATCATTGTACCCTCCCCTCTCTTATACATATTATTTTCATCCAATCCATGTGCATTTTTTTATAACCTCCCCCTCAAAAAAAAAAAAAAAAAAAAAGTTGTAGGAATTTTAAAAGTTTACTTGGTACTACTTGATTATCCCGTCGACCAAAAAACTATCGTCAAACTATAAGATTAAATGCCAATTATGGATCATTGTAAATGTTATTTTCACTTGACATTAAACACATTACATGTGTTTGTTACATCATCATGTGAATTTTAATTTATATTTGAATTTTTATTAAGGTTTTACTAATTTGTTTTTTCTTTCGTTATTTAAAATGAAAATTATGTCAATAAATGATTACCTCATGATATTAAAAGAAAAAATATATAACAGATTAGTTTCAACTGGCGTCACAATTTTTTGTCCACAAAATATTTTTATTTTTCTGTATTTACTTCAAGCCTATATCTAATGTTTACATACATTTTATAGTTTTTTTTTCTGCATTTTTTGACTAAATAAAGAGGATTGAATTTTTTACAATCTTCCGTTATCATTGATATTTATTATGTTCCTTAATAAATTTGATTATTACACTTAAAATATTTACAACTAATTGACAAATTCAATATCTTAAAAATATCTGTTTGCTTATAGTTTACGTGTTTAAATGCAGAATTATTAAATTAAACTGTTCTTAGTATTATTTTGACAGAAATAATCTGGTTAAATCAAATTTTATATTTGCTGTGTCGTTACGACATGAGTGAACTTTATCATTAAAGTAACCGTATTATTTAGATTTTTTTTTTAAAGTGAAATTCATTCATTTTCCTAACTTAAAATTTTAGAATGGCAATATTTTTTCATTTGTATAATTTGGTAAATAGTTTGGCGATTTGTTTAATTTGGCGAAATTGGTCGACGGGATAATCAAGTAGTACCATTTACGGGATAATCAAGTAGTACCATACAGTATTTGTAAAAGTTATACCTAAAGGTTCAAATAAAGATACAATGAAGATTGATTTAGCAAATGTTTATGCAATAATATTGTTTTTTATTATAGAGTTTTTAAATGTAGAAACTGTTGATTTAAATTTTTTTTTAATACATATTCATTTTAAAGGTAACATTACTACATTAATTTGACAAAAGTAAAAAGTTTTTACCTGTCACCATCACATAAATTTATCTACAAAATTGATTATGATTGATATTTTTTTTATTCATATTACCAATGACAATTATTTTAATTAATCAAATTAACATTAGGGAAATATGTAATTAATATTCTGATTTAAGTCTCAATTATAATATATACAAAATTATATTATTTTATTATATTTATTAAATCCAGCCCTTTTTTGCCAGTTTTTGCCAATTTTTGCCGGTTTTTACCAGGTTTTTTCCAGTTTTTGCCACTGTCCTGGCAAAAATACCATTTTGCCGGCAAATTGCCCAACCCTAGTTTATACTACCTAGAAAACAGCATGATGGTATGTAACAGTGGTTAAATATATTCTTAAAATAACGTAAAAGTAATATGATAACAATTTTGTTTTCAAAGATAGATTATTTCATTTTGATGCATTTAAAGGCTAATAATTTTTTGGGTACTTACATATTATCCGGGCCAGGCAGATAAATTGCCACAAATGATTGTCAATCACCAATTTAGTTATTGTTCCCAATCGTGTTCAAAATAATAATTTAATGTACATGTAATAAATATATAAAATCATTAAAAATGTTAAATAATACAAATATAAACTAAAATAATACAAAATGATAATTTAGAAGTATGCTTTTATTAAATACATAAAAATAGATTGAGTTTGTAGCAATAAATGATATCAACCATGGTAATTTTATTTCCAGCGATTTGTTATATACACCAGATCAGAATGAATACAGTATAAATATTACGTAATATAAATAAACTTTGTATCAATGAATATAATATTTTATACTTTTGCTATATCATATATAGTTATATCTATATATATAAATACTTATGCAACTGTCTTTAACTATGCACTTATAAAGAAGAAAAAAATAAGGGTTGCTGTAATTAATATTTTTGACGCTATTGTTGGCACAGTGAATCCTGTCCCGGATATTATGTTGTACCATTTTTTTAAACAAATCTAAACAATTTTCGGTTAGCCGGGCACCAGTGAGATATTTACATGTATATATACACAAATATATACATATATATTTACACATATACATATGTATACATACATATATGTATACACATATGTATGAATATATATATACATATATGCATATCACATATATATTTGTATATGTACATATATCACTGGCGTCCGGCTAACCAAAAAGTACCCAATTTTCTTATTTATTTGTAACATACAGCTTTTAATAGTATAATTTTGTCTATCCTACCGTATTTGCCCAGGAACAGCTGTCATTTTTTTGGCGATTTTTGTTGGTGATGTAGCGACCTTGACAACTCTAGTGTTTTGGCAACCTCAGATTTTCTACATGTGTAGTTAGCAATTTCTCTACTTTGCTGTGTGTTCACCTATCAGGTTGTATCTTTGTTTTTATTGATATTTGATTTTTAATTTTGTATTAAAAAATACATTAATATTTTTATATTTTGTGATCCTTCTCCCCCCCCCCCCCCCCCAATTTTTTTTCAAATATTAAATTTATACTTAAGCACATGGTGACATTTTTTATCATTTGCGTGTTTTTAAAAACTCTATTTTTGAGTCATTTAATAATTTATCTTTTAAAATGCAAATTTTCGCTTTATTTTCAAAATTTTAAATATTTTAATCCCGGAACTTTTAGATGTTTATCATTTGCTCGTTTTATGCACATTAACTGTTTGGACAGCATCTTTTATCACTTATATGTTTTTAAAAAAAAAAATTGAAAGATTTTAAACTTTTATCTTTTTAAATGCGAATTTTTGCTTTATTTTGATACTTTAATATCAAATAATATGAATTTTTATGTCTTACCGGTTTTTCGTTAACACCCTCCACAATCTCGTCTTTTTTTTTTTTTAGAAATTTGAAAATTTATAACAATAACTTTATGGAGTTTTCTACCTTTCTGTTTATTTTATGCTTTAATAGTCTTTTTGTTAAACTCTAAATTTATGGCAATAATTCAAGCAAGTAAAAACCTTATATTTGAAAAAAAATCAATATTTATATTTTTTAATCGCAGTATATTTATGTATTTAATTTACTATTTGGGCGTTAAACTCCCTTCCTTCTTTTTTTTCCATTATAAGTAATGTTCGTAATACCTATATTTCTGTTTAAAATTGCTTGATTTTGTTTCATTTGCTTTTTTTTATGTTTTAATCTCTATATTTTCCAAAATTTAAAATTTTTTTGTAAGCCAAAAACGGTTATAAATGACCACTTGGCAACAATTACTACTTGGTGAAAACAAGTTTTTTGTACCAAGAAATAAAAAAAGGAGAAAAAAAAATGTTGGACTACAGGCAAGGCAAATATGCAAGCTGCACCATAATTGTTAAATTTATATTTCAATGTTGTCTGCTTGTGCTTTTTTGTATTATCATTAAACAAAAAATGACAGATTTCTTTAAAATTGGAATATCGTTCTCAAGTTGACCACAATATTTTTCTTTTTGAAAGTAGTCAGCAGAACTTCATGTCTTTTTACAGATCCAATAAATATAAAAATAAACATTGTCATTTTTGGTTAGCTGTTGATTTAAAAGAATATATAGTTTAAACTATATACAGTTTGAAAAGTGAAATCATTTGTACTTTGCTCTTAAGAAAACATGTTTTAAATATCTACTTTACTAAATTATGACTGTATGCATGAAAGTGATGTTATTTCTAACAAAATATGCATCATTATGAAAATTTTAGTACTAAGCTGAAATAATCAGAAAATTTTAATGTGAAGTATTAGGTTGTCTGGAAGGTTCATGCCGGTTGGGAAAATCAATTCATACTGGAAAATTCTTCCTGTTAATTATTAGGCATTAGATATAGGAATCAATGTCTAATAATTAAATGATAGAACTTTCCAGTATGAATTGATTTTCTCAACCAGCACAAACTTTTCGGACAAAATTGAAAGTCTCCCTGAAAATTGAATAAATTGATATTTGAAGTATAATTTCCTAGAAAAAGGAAATTATTTTTTTTATATGTATGATTCTAGTTTCTTGTAGTGTGGTTTTATTAATATCCACTAAATAATGAATCAGAATAGTGTTCTGAAAAGAATTATCTATGAAAATTTTATCTTAATGCTGACCTGGAGATATCGGGAAATTTTAATACAGTAGAAAGTATAGGTGCAGATTCCCAAAATTTGTAAGGAGCCAGTGGCTCCTAAACCCAAAAAATCCAGTGGCCACAATTGTAAAACAAACGCATAAAAACAATAGTGTTTATACGGGGTAAAAAACTTAAACCTCAAGAATCCAAAGTGTAAAGTAATTTGTATAAACATATGTACAACAAAATTTGAATATTAATTAAATCTTAAATCATGTACATTCAGAAGAAAGTTGGGAAAGATACGGTTAAAAAAAAATATGTATAAGCTAAGCAATCATGATAGCGGGGAATATCAGAAAAATAATATTTCTTATTTGGATTTTGCCAGACAAAAGTACATATGAAAGAAAATCCGAATTTGTGAGATTATTTTGCAGTATAAAAATCAAAACACACTTCAAACATTTGTTTATATATATATATATATATATATATATATATATATATATATATATATATATATATATATTTAAATCACAGTCTATGTAAAGTTATCAGGTTCAAACTGTTACGAATAACATTGCTATTCGAATATATTTAATAGTTTGCTGTGTTAAACATATCATTCTGAAATGTTATTAAAAGATAATAATAATGTTTGTTATGTGTTTTGGCCTTAATCTTTCAAAAAAATATCAACATTTCACGATGGTGACTGGGAATACCAGAAATTGATTACTTTTAAATCACATGGCGACTTAAACGCCGAAAGTTAGTGGCCACAGCAAAAAAATTAGTCGCCACGTGGCGACTGGCGACCGTGAATCTGCACCTATAGTAGAAAGCCACTAATCCGCAAAGCTTGGTTCCAAGTGTTGTGCAGATTACAGGCCCATGTCTATTTAATCTTTGTTTACATTTTTTTAAATTCATATTTTGAACAAATTTAGATTGCTAATACTAAAAAATTAATAAATTACACATTTTAATATATAAAGTAATAACTATGTAAAAAATATTTTTTATATTTTTAAATATAGCATTTATTGTTGTCTGTTTTAAGACATCTGGTTTATAGTGTTGAATTTTATCTTTAAGTAAGAGTTCAAAAGCAATATATATGTATTTTTTTTTATGTGTTTTTCAATTTTATAATTACGATTTAATGAAACAATAAATAAATTATAAAATATAGTGTCTAAGTAAGGATTTTTTTATCATAAAAAAAAATCACAAAAGCTCAAATTGTATTTTACAAGTATTGTATGAAAAAAATGAATATATAAAATAATATACTAATTTAATGTGCTTTCATTTTAAACTATAAAGAAGAATATTATATGATATTTAATACTATACATAAAGATAAGAAAAATGTTAACATTGGTGAAAAAAAATTTCAATTTTGTCACCATGGAAGCATTTTTCAAGAATTAAATTTCTGGAACAGATGTGTTACTATCACGCTAAAATGTAAACAAAAGATTGGCGACTGTTTGTTTGGCGCGATTTCCAAGACTGCGCCAAACGAATAACTTAATACAATGGCTAGGTTGCCATTAAAGAAAAAAATCCCCTAAATTTGGCGACTTTTTTCTTTTTTTTAACCGATAATTTTTTTTTTTTTTTTTTTAGCGTGAGTGTAAAGCATCTAAGCCAAATTTCTTTGTTTACATTCATAAATTGATTGTGGATTACAGGTTCGCGGATTACTGGCGCTCTACTGTATAAGATATTTGTGACCATCCATGCTTATTTGTTTACCAAAATCGTTAGAAATTTAGTTAATAAATTAAGTAAAAATTTGAATATCTACTTTATTTTTCTTCTTTTTGTAGATCTTTTAAAATTATAATTTTCTTTTATCATTTTTTTACTTCATTCTAAACTGCAATGATTTTCGTACTGAATCTTCATTTGTATGTAATTATCCATTTCATTTTTTAAAATCTGTGTGATGTATGTAATTGTTTAAGTAGGCATTAATGTTGTTATTCTGTATTCCATGAATAAAAAAAATATATATAAATAAAATCCATGCTTGCGTCACAAGTAAATATGCTTTTTTAATAATTTTAATTATAAGATAATGTTCCTTCTGAATATTGGCATATTTTGTTAGAAATTAAATTGGGCTAAGCTGAACTTTTAGCTTTTATGCCAGACCTGATTTGGGCAGATATTTCAGCTTTTATATTGGCCGTACGAATAATTTTCTTGAAGTAAACTGCCAATACTATCCATTGAATGGTTAATAATGCTGACATTTAATATTTTTGAGACATTATGCGGTCAAGATTATATAAACTCTGTGTGTATGTGGGAATTAACAGTGTATGTATGAATTATTTGGGTTGGTTAGCATACACATACACGTTGTAAGTTTAGACTTATGCAAATAACAAAAAATAACTTAAAATAACAAAGTTTAATTTCATATTTAGCCATACTTAATAACCAAAAAGCTTGATTAATACATAAATGTATTTGTTAAAAAGATATTGCCACTGATATCAGAAGTACCTTGAAATTCTTCAGAAATAAATTTATGCTTCCTTCATGAGAAAACATGAGAGTTTAATCATATTAACTAGAATTCGATATTAAAATGTGTACAGAATAATATAAAAATTTAAAAAAAACTGCATTGTTTACATCTGAAATGATGTGTGGATTTCAGGGAATCTACTATGTTGCAAAAAGAAGAAATGTGTTCACAAGGCAAACTAGTTCAATGGGCATTGCGATTTATATATTACTAGAGTAAGGAACTGACTTCAATCTGATTGTGCAAAAAAACTCTTAAATCTACTTATAAAGATTTAACAATCTGATGAGATTTAAAAATGTAAATAAAGATTGCCAGAAAGTGCCTTTTGAAAATTTTGCTTTTCCTGCCATATTCAACCTCGCCTTTTTTTTGTAACACACCCAAGGCTTTTAACAAAGTAACTGAATACTAATTCCAACATTTAATCCATTAAAAAAAAATTCACAAGTAAGAGAATATTCTCAATTTGACTTAAATTTTATCTTCCCCTCTAATTTTAGTTGTCATATGGTCCATACCTAAATACAATCTTTGTTTATATGAAATAGAGTTAATTGGCAGTACATTGCATACATAACGTTTCTGACTTTATGATAATTGTAGACGCCCCCTCCCCTTTCCTTTAATAATATCGTTATCAATGTCTAAAAATTCTTTTTTTTTTTTTTAGTTTTTTTTTTTTTTTTTTTTTAAATGCTGGATGTTGAGGGTATTTCCTGTTTTGTAATAAAATTACTTTGAAATCGTTTAATGGCTTAATTCTTATTAATAACTTTGTATTTTCATAAAAATAGATAAAACTCTTGATGTAAAGAGAAAGTCACAAAAAATAAGATGTTGGTTAGATAAAAAATAATAAAGGTATTAAAGAGACCCCCACCTCTTCCTGACGATAGCTTATGATATCAAGGGCCAGACTTCGCCCCTTCCTAAATTTATAAATGCGCAGCTCCTAATACATAAAAAGTATCTAAAATTAAATATAAACTGGAAGTCTTGTATCATAATTTACATATTGGATGTGTAAGGAAAGGTATGAAGTATACAATTTAATAACTAAAAAATAAAATGTAGTAGTTTTTTTTTTAAAGTAAATTTCTTTTTGTTTAATTGATATTTAAAAAATTACCATTTTTTTAAGGATGTAAAGTATTTGCATGTTTCCCATCATGTAGAGTCTTCAATTTAATTGATTACTTATGGTTTTAATTTCAGATAGCAATGACTATTTGCAGAATATAATGAAGTATCTCACAAATTTACCTTTGAAGCACCTTATTATGTGTTTGTATCACTATTATTTTAAATAATTTGTTATATAATTCATTCTTATTGTAGAATTTTTGATTAATAAAATGTTTTGTTTTAGTAATCTACAAAATTTATCTGATTTATTGAATAAAAAAGTTTGTTTTTGCACTTATTAATTAAATTTACATTCATTTTATTATAATGAAGGGTTCTCGCAGTTATACCACAATTTTTTAACAGTTTTGCTTTTTGTTTTTTTTTTTTTTAAGAAAAATACTGTAAATTCTGTGAATAAACAAGGCAGTTTTTAATGAAGTGTGCGAACCTTGATATTATATACGTAAATATTGCATTTAAGCTTTATATACATATCTATTATTTTAAGTGATTAACATTTTATTATGTAATGCACACGATTTTTTTTTTTTTTTTTCGTAAAAAATTAAGAACTGTTCGTGCACTCAAATCATGTTTTAATTTACTCTTAATATACCTTTTTGAATTTATGAATAAGTTTTAAAATATTGTGTAAATTTATTTAAATATTGAGTAATAGTAATAACCATTCTTGAGACATTTTTTGCAGTATTGAAGGTAACAAACAAACAAACAAACATTGAAATGGCCAATATCTTGAATAAGTTTCCTAATAAACTTATTTCCTAATATTTTTATTTTTCCCTTCCTCTCTTCTAAAAAACTAATATTTTCATAAAATGTTAAAAAAAATTTTGTCATTAATTTGTACTTAAGGAATATATTTTTATTCTTTATTACTATATTTGAAACTTTTTTTTGGATATATAGATCGGTGAGTGTAAACAGTAAAACAGAAATATTGGGAATTTAATTTATTCTCCATTTTCACTCTAAAATAATGGTTCCCAATATGGGGCGAGAAGTACGCCCCACAGGGGGGCAATTTGAATATATAGGGGGGCAATTCCATGTTTGCTATAATCTCATTCCCTTATTAGTTATTTTGTAAAAGTAATATATAAATGTTACTTTCAAATTTCAAAAAATAAAATGAAAAAAATGTTTTTTATCCAATTTTTGAAAAGTATTCCTTCAAAAGTTCAAAATACCATCACTACCAGAGTAATTATATGAAACCATTTTTACGACATTTAGACACTTTTATACTTAAAATTACTCTATAATTTTTATTTTAGACTTTTTTTTTTACTTTGTATGGAACAAGTCTTGTATGCCGTTTCATTCTGCAATGTGTTAGATAAAGAAACTTTTACAATTGAAACCGTTCAAGTGCAACTGTTCAAATTTAAATGAGTTTTTCTAATTGTTAATTATAATGATTTAATAAAATTATTTTACTTTAAAATGTGTAATTTTAAAATTGTTTTGAATTTTAAAAAAAATCAAACTTTTTGATTTTTTTTTTTTCTGAAAAATCACAAACTTTTGTTAATTTAATTGTATATTTTCTTATAAATTTCAGGGATTTCCTAAAATTTTGGACATTTGCATTAAAATATATATATGGGTTTTTTCTATTCAGACAGGTGAAAAAAAAAAATATTTTCCCCATAAGAGATTAAAAAATAAAAGCTTTATGTAAAAAATTTTCAGAATTTTTAATGTTTTATGGATTTCTATTTTTTTTTTAATAGCGCAAAAAATGACCAATTTGGTTTGTAAGATATCTAAATGCAGCAATGTTCCAAATCAGAAAAGGTCTCTCTCTTTCTGACTCGAAACAGGTACAAGAAAGGGCCCAATTTGGATTTATGGCAGAACAAAAAGTGACCCAAATTGGGTTGTAAGATTTCTGGGTGCAACAATGTTCCAAATTGGGAAATGTCTCTTTGTGACTCAAAATGGGTAATAATTTATCCCATTTTGGGTATACTGTGAATTCCAATTTAGGTTTATTGCAGTACCCAAATTGGAGTTGTGTATGTACCCAAAATGGGTTGAAATTTTACCCATTTTGGCTAAACTCTGAATTCCAATTTGGGTTCTGCAATAGACCCAAAGTGGACACATTTTTTTACCCATTTTGGACCACTAAGAAACATTCCCAGTTTGAAACATTGCTGCACCCAGCAATCTTACAACCCAATTTGGGTCATTTTTTGTTCTATTTTAGAATATTTTTTTACAGTGTATTTAATGGCAGAATTTCATAAATAGTGGTAGCATTCTGAATTTAAAAAAAGTCCTCCAAGCTGGTAACACTGATATACATATCTTTCTGATGTTTGCCACGATTAGTGCAAGTGTGTTTTCAGCATGCATGTTCTAACAGCTAAATTAAAAACAGGTAAAATTCCAAAGGCTTCGCGGGCCACAGATAATTGTTGGCAGGCCACGTGTTTGACATACCTGCCCCTAGTACAATGTTTTTTTTAACAGGTTCACAGTCCACCATCTAGACTATAAATGAACATTTTTTATTTACCCTGAGTCCAGTTTAATATGATCTGTTATTAACTGGGCGGCCAGCCCATATGTCGGCTGTGGACTGAGAACCTGTTAATTAACAGGAAAAAACAATCCAAAATATGTAGGAAATTTTGAATTTGCCTTTTTTTAAAGACATTTAGGGGAAACTACAGTTTCTTAGGCATCCTATTAATCTTATATAATTTAAATAAATAATAAAAGAAATATACCAGATTATTTTCTCTATTTGAAACACAGAAGTACAGGAATACATGTCTTACAAATATACAAAACACCTTTTTATTTGTTTAGCATATGAAAAAAATTATATAACTTTCAAGAAGGAATATTTGTTGGCACAAGCAACTGCAATTTCTTGTAAGCTTAATCATTTTCCAGTAATTGCCATAAGAATTAAGTGTTTTTTCCTCCAACACAAAGTATGCTGATTTTAATCCCTTGATTTTTTTTTTTTTTTTTTTTTTTTTTTTTAAGAAAGAAAGAAAAGATTAAAATCACACTTACTTTTTTCATTAGTAATGGTTAACTATACTCTAATTGAAAATAATCTTGAAAAGTGTACATGTTATTTACATCAAACAAAAAATAAAGGTGTATGTTATACACTGTAAAAATGTTCTTTTATTTTCAACATAATCCTTTGCTTGTTTTTCTTTGTAAACACTCACTGAAGCGATAAGCGAGAATTCATTGAATGGGATAATAGTGATATCCCAGAGTAAATACAAAACAAAGAAGAATTTCCTTATTTTCAACATCAACTAACAGGTACTAAAAACCTAGTATTTAACTATACATGAAGCAAAGTACTTGAGCCAATTATTAAAAACTTAAAGGTTACTATTGTTTACTGAACCGTAGATAGCATAAGTACTTAAGGTGAGTCTTGACTCACTTGAAAACAACCGCTCACTAATATTAAACCTATGGGCAGGTTATTTTAGAATTTCTCGTTCAAATTTGAATATTTTAAAATTATTTATAGGTTTAACATTAGCGAGCGAGTGTTTTCAAGTGAGTGAAGATTCCCCTTAAGTACAGAGTAGTATAAATTGTAATTTTCCAACTGGGCTCAGACATTTTTAGCCCAGATGGAAAATTACAATTAATATGATTTATTTACCAATTAGAATAATTGCGTTAAACTTAATCTAGTGTAATTACGTATTCAGCCTTACCTGCGATTTATTCTGTTGAGCTGACCAGATGTTATGATCAATAAGGTTAGCTGGGTGAATTAAGTCATCCAAATTCAACTGGCAGAACATTGGAAGCTTCAGCCAAGAGATTCCGTGTTTGAATCCTGGCCCAGACCTTTTTCACCCAGTTAGAAATTGCAATTAATGATTCATTTACCAATTAGAATAACTGTTGAAATGAATGTAGTGCAGGACAAATTCAAAAGATTTTTAACACTAAGATTGCAGGTAGGAAAAGGGATCCTATATGCCCCCATTTTATGGAAATAAGAAGTTTCAGGTTAAAGACTGAAAGCAAAATGTAAAAAAGAAATGATAGGATAAGTTGTCAGACAAAAAAAAAAAAAAAAAAAAAAAAAAAACTGTCGCTGTAAGGAATTTGTATCTTAAAAGAACTTAGGTATACCATATGACCAGCTAAAAAAATTGTATTTTTATTGTTAGTTTGATCATCAAACATTTTTGAAAATATATACTAATGTTCTAAAATTTAGTGGCGTTCGATTTTACAGAGTTTATTGAATATCTACTGAAACTCTCTTCAGGAATTATAAGGAACATCTTGAAGTTGTAGGATGTAAAAGCTAAAAGTTAACTTAATATTTTTTGGTGATTTAATTGCAAGGGAAAATAGGACATAATAAATTAAAATATAAAATACTTGTGCTCATCCATGTCACAGAAAATGGTCTGACATTGAATCAAATGACTATGTGGGTCCTGTTAAAGACTTGAAATAGAACACACTGTAAAACATTTGGTGTAACGTTACTCCATAAAACTGGAGGCAGCATTGCTGCCTCCAATCTTACGGTGGTATTTAACTGATATAACTGGTGTAACATTACACAGCTCTTGTGTAAGTTTACACCATAATATTGTGAAACATATCACAATTTCTGTGTAAGGTTACACCACAATTGCGTGTAAGCTTTCACAGTAATTGTGTGTAAGGTTACACCACAATTGCGTGTATGCTTTCACAGTAATTGTGGTGTAACCTTACACGCAATTGTGGTGTAACCTTACATGCAATTGTGGTGTAACCTTACACGCAATTACTGTGAAAGCTTACATGCAATTGTGGTGTAACCTTACACACAATTACTGTGAAAGCTTACACGCAATTGTGGTGTAATCTTACACACAATTACTGTGAAAGCTTACACGCAATTGTGGTGTAACCTGACACACAATTACTGTGAAAGCTTACACGCAATTGTGGTGTAACCTTACACAGAAATTGTGATATGTTTCACAATATTATGGTGTAAACTTACACAAGAGCTGTGTAATGTTACACCAGTTATATCAGTTAAATACCACCATAAGATTGGAGGCAGCAATGCTGCCTCCAGTTTTATGGAGTAACGTTACACCAAATGTTTTACAGTGTGCGTCGCGAAATGTTATATACATCATATATATACTATTTTAATGTCATTATGCTTTGTAATTTAGCGATAAATTTTGGTCGCTTGGCGATTCATCCTCGGTGGCAGCTATAACACGGAAGTACCGAAATTTTTTAAATTTCAACTATCGTTTACTAAACTATCGTTACAACTATCGTTTCCTAAAATTGATAATTGAATTTATTAATTGAGTTTTGAAAGATTGAGAAGTATCTCTCAAATCACCAGACACTGTAAAAAACACAAATGTTTCTTTATCCACGAAAATATAGTATAACCACGAAAGGAAATATACAATAATCTCTTCTGCGTTACCCACGATTCCGCAAAGCGTTCTTTATCTTTAGAAACTTCAGATATCAGTATATTCACAAGATTTTTGCGAGTTGTATCTAGACAACATCTTCATGACTGTAGCGGTCACCGTTCTGAATATAGTGGCAGTGGTCAGGATTTTAGTAAGCAATCTGTACTTTGTTTTAAAAAAGAATTGGTAATTGATTTAAGTGTATTAATTACTTTTTTTATTGAATAATATTTCGGAAATTAGTTTATGAAATGAAAGTATGATGAAACAAATAAAATGGACTTAATAGATTAAATGGATTACTTATAAAAATGAAACAATACACTTTTATAAAGAAAAGAAAACCGTTCTAGACTGATGAATCATATTTCTAAAAATAACATTATTGTAGATATAGAAATACTGTTTCGAATTTTCTGAAAATTTTGCTTATGTTGCAATTAAATCCATTTGGCTTAAGTCAGAATAAAGTTAAAGTAGGGAACGAAGGTAAATAATTATGTTAAAAGAAAAGTTAATGTAAGATAGGTATTACATTCAAACTGCTTCAAAATAAATAAATAAATAAAATAAAATAAAAATAAGATATCAAGCTTTAAAGTTCTAATATTCCTAACGTTTATAAATATAAAGATGCTCAATAATTTTATTTATGATAGTTTAAAAAAAGAAAAAGCTCCAATATTCATCAACAGATGGCGATAAGCTCTTTCAACCTGAAAGAAAGCTGAAACAAACGTGTAAAAGGAGATCAAATATCACTGAGATTTTACTCTTTATTCTGTTTAGATACATAGTAGTTTGCAAAATGAAGTTTAAGTTTTAAAATTAACTTTAGAAATCTTATTCTTGTATTCATCACCTACATTAGCTAAGCGCAAAAGCCTCAGTTGAAAACTTAAATGATATTCACCATTAACCAGATTAGACCTGATCACGGCCGATGTCAAGTTCATGGTGAATACCATTCGAGCATTTGATCGGACTTTTCAAGCTTAACTGGCCGTTGCGATGGATGGTGAATACGAGTGTTACTAGTTGAGAAAACTGCCAATGCTATCCATTAACTAAATTTTGAACTATTTTTTAATTTAATGTTTACAAAATTTAGGATAATAACATATTTTATGAACATGTTTTTTATTTCAAATTTATATTTATTAAAGTTAATGAATTGTTGAGATTTTAAATTCCAGGGTTATTTTTGAGGGACACCCTTGTATTATAGATACACAGTCCATATCAAAATTTCCCGGGTTGGTTAAATTACTGGCCAATGGATGACGCTGCGTGTCCGATAGTGATGTCTAAAGCATGACTACACTTCGTCTTGTAAAGGGGTTCAGTTTCACATTGCTGTCTGTTGTAATGCTAAGCACATCCGGTTTGTTGTAACAGTGTAATGTGATCATGTCGGAGCTCGCGAAGGTCTAACAACGAAAGAACAAACAAGTTGGAAATTGTACGTCAAACGTTACAAACGAGGTGCGTTCGTACGCACGTTTTAGAATTAAATTCATGATATCCCGTGCGTAGAACGGGTTAAACAGCTAGTTAAGTATATATTTTATGACACTGTTCATACAAATATCTTAACTAGTTATATAAATATTCAGATATATATGTATCAGCTAGTTATATAAATATTCAGATCTTGATGATTTTTAATTCTGTGAAATGAATTATATTGTCTGCAGATTAATTTCTGTCATAAAATAAGTATCTCGGTCGCTTGACGATTAAACTTCGGAAGCTCCTATAACAAAACAAGTTGGAAATTGTACGTCAAACGTTACAAACGAGGTGCGTTCGTACGCACGTTTTAGAATTAAATTCATGATATCCCGTGCGTAGAACGGGCTAAACAGCTAGTTAAGTATATATTTTATGACACTGTTCATACAAATATCTTAACTAGTTATATAAATATTCAGATATATATGTATCAGCTAGTTATATAAATATTCAGATCTTGATGATTTTTAATTCTGTGAAATGAATTATATCGTCTGCAGATTAATTTCTGTAATAAAATAAGTATCTCGGTCGCTTGACGATTTAACATCCATCGGAAGCTCCTCTAACAAAAAAGCACCGATTTAAAAAAAAAAATCAAATTTCTTAATAAATATTTTTATTAATATCTCCTAAAGTTTTGATTCGATTTTAATAAAATTTGAAATGTCTCGACAAAATTCTGCAAAGATAATATATTTTAAATTGCAAACCATTTGGTTGGGTAGTTTTTGCGTTGTTATATGCGGACAGACAGACAGACGGACGGACAGACAGACAGACGGACGGACAGACGGACGGACCAAACGACGACTATAGGTGCTACGTATTTATATAATTACGAACGCACCTAAAAAGCACCTATTTAAAAAAAAAATTCAAATTTCTTAATAAATATTTTTATTAATATCTCCTAAAGTTTTGATTCGATTTTAATAAAATTTGAAATGTCTCGACAAAATTCTGCAAAGATAATATATTTTAAATTGCAAACCATTTGGTTGGGTAGTTTTTGCGTTGTTATATGCGGACAGACAGACAGACGGACAGACAGACAGACAGACAGACGGACGGACAGACGGACGGACCAAACGACGACTATAGGTGCTACGTATTTATATAATTACGAACGCACCTAAAAATTGAAGGTACTACTGTTACTGGACATTGCTATTTGGAAGTGTAATCACTGCCTAAGAGGGACTGCTCAGACGAGGAGGTCAAGTCTCTAGAGCATTGATGTTGCTCCCGGTAACTTTATTAAAGTTAAAAAAACAAACTGAAAGTGTTGAAGCGTTTCATGGCCCGAGTGCGCAGAGTTCGTCCTCGGTACCGACAGAAAGACAGTTGCTCGTTCTTGCTAGACAACGC
Organism: Maratus michaelseni; assembly: GCA_963931845.1. Lineage (NCBI taxonomy): Eukaryota > Metazoa > Arthropoda > Arachnida > Araneae > Salticidae > Maratus > Maratus michaelseni. The sequence continues at coordinate 215,117,640 of OZ007597.1, read as the reverse complement.
ATCAGCGCACATTTCGATCATTGTGCGCCAGTTTCTGGCTTCTAAAGGAATCGTCGAGTTCAACCATCCTCCTTACTCCCCAGATTTATCTCCCTGTGATTATTTCCTGTTTCCCAAGTTCAAATTGCACCTAATTGGGGACACCTGCTAGACAAGCATTCTTGCTAGATACAATGCCTGCAGACAAGCATTCTTGCTAGACAACGCACCAGTGCACACTTCGATTATTGTGCGTTAGTTTCTGGCTTCTAAGGGAATAGGCATGTTCAACCATCCTCCTTACTCCCCAGATTTATCTCCCTGTGATTATTTCCTGTTTCCCAAGTACAAATTGCACCTAAATGGGGACATTTCAAGCGACTGTGACCGACTATTTGATGCACATCGCAAAGGCGGACTTCCAGAAGTGTTTTGAAGACTATTACATTCGTTGTAAAAAGTGTATTGAGTCCAGCGGGGATTACTTCGAATAAACATAGATTAACATTTTCATTTCAGTTCCTCAATTTTTAGATGCGTTCGTAATTATATAAATACGTAGCACCTATAGTCGTCGTGTGGTCCGTCCGTCCGTCTGTCTGCATATAACAGCGCAAAAACTACCCAACCGAATGTTTTGAAATTTAATATATATAATCGTTGCAGAATTTTGTCGAGTCATTTCAAATTTTATGAAAATCAAATCAAAGCTTAAAAAGATATTCATAAATGTTTTCTTTATTCTATTAAATCCTATCGTACGTAATCTATATAATAAAAGCGCAAGTCATGTGACTGAGGAAAATAAATACGGGCAAACCACTTCTTTTTTCATATGCCAGGCGGCCATTTTTATTCAAAATAATTTTTTTGAATAAAATTGCATAAAAGTTACATTTTTAAAAAGATCGTTAAAAAAAATTGTTTGTTTGAGAGATGAGTTACATTAAAAAATGTATAGATTCTGAGATAACTTCAGTGGAAATTAGGTCAACAGCCGAATATCTCAATCCGTTAAAGTAAATAAACAAAATATTCATTCATCGTAAGTCATAGAAATATTAACCATGGAGGTAATCATTCGCAAAGCAAGATCTCTATGGGGAATTTACAGAGCTCTCTGGTGTTGAAAAAAATAATTCGCATCTGTAAACATGGTATACGTAATAATAATAATAAAAAAGGCATGCTCATTTCGATCATAGCAAACGATATAATTCATTTCACTAACATAATAAAGAATATATATATATATATATATATATATATATATATATATATATATATATATATATATATATATATATATATATATATATATATATATTACATTGTGGAACTAGTTATAAAACCTCCTGTGTCATGTTTAACGTGCAATTTTACATTTATATATCTTGTACAAATTTCCAATCGTTAATAAAATACTTTTTATTCATCCACTCAAGTTCAAATACATTTTTTTAAACTTGTTGTGGATGACACTTGATGTTAATACTGTTTTTTTAAAAATAAAAAATAACTAAAATAAAATTTTTCTTTGTTGACCTAAGTAGGAATTGACTTAATTTTTTTTTCTTATATTACTTGTTTATAGAATCAGTCCGGAAAATTTTAGAACACACTGCGTAGATAGATAGAGAGAAGTTACAATGAATGCTCTTTGCATTCCATTATGTTACTGATCGCTAAGAATGTGATTATAAATTACAATCAACTGAGAATTGGTCGTTTTAAGTAATTCTAAGATCGTTAAATTGGGTTCTAGAATTCAATAAACAGATTAGTGAAGGAAATAATGTCACAATTTAGTTTGAAGAACATCATTCACTTTATATCAATTTGTGAAAACTATTCAGGTGGCATATAATTGCAGACTAATTGGTATTTTGATATATTGAATAGATTTGAGCTAAAATGAGTTAAGTTATACATAAGAGAAACTACACAAATGTTTCTTACAGACAAATTCTGTTAACTTGTATCTATATTATAAAGCAGAAACGTGTCCGTGAGCAACGCTGATGTCATATTGACGGTGACAACGACTCTACCAATAAATTTCACTTTTACTGCAATTTTTTTAACTTCTAAACATCGCACAATTTCAATTTTTATACCGTCGTACAGAGGAAAATGTTTTTTAAAATGCGTATATTTTTAAACTGTAACTCAATTAATTGATTTTTTATGATTTTTAAAATAATTTTCAAGCATGTTTTTCTTTAAATATACAGGGTCATTCATAATTCCCTCCGGGGTTTCGAAACGTTATAGTAAAAAAACGAAGACGAATATGAAAAAAAGAAACATATGAAATTATTCCGAAACTATTCAAGTTTTACTTACATACATTACAGGTGTTCTATGTGTGAACCCTTGGTCACACGGCATACATCCATGCGATAGTCCAGTTCCTGCCATACTCCGTTTCTTTAAATCTGAATCAGTGGTGTCAGTTCAACGGGCCTTTCGTAATAAATATCGAAAACAGGGACCAACTGACAAAACAATTCATGTGTGGTACCGGAAATTTAAAGAAACGGAGTATGGCAGGAACTGGACTATCGCATGGATGTATGCCGTGTGACCAAGGGTTCACACATAGAACACCTGTAATGTATGTAAGTAAAACTTGAATAGTTTCGGAATAATTTCATATGTTTCTTTTTTTCATATTCGTCTTCGTTTTTTTACTATAACGTTTCGAAACCCCGGAGGGAATTATGAATGACCCTGTTATCGCGTGCAGTCCGATAATGAAAGATTAATTCGTTTGTACTTAAAACAATATAAATAATTCATCTGTTTCGGCCTATTATTCCATTAGGAAATCAAAACTTCACCATTAATTAAATAAAATGATAAAATCATATTAAAAAAACACAAATTTAACACATATGTAATCGAACTTACATGCTAAAAAAATGTTTTTTTTTTCTATCCAGCTGTTCTATTGGTAAATCTACACCAATAAAGCACTGCAATCCGCAAAAAAACCAGTTTTAGCATGTATTTCTGGCATTGTAAAATCTTGGTTTACAATGAAAACAAATGGATGCAGTTAGAGGTTATTTGCGATTTCGCAAAATTAGATTTTCTGGATAAGTCCTCAGTTAAAAAGACTGATTTAAGCAGCAAACCTTTGGTCGATTTCTTCGGCTATTAACACCTGGAATGCGGATAACACGAAAGTATCGTTTATAATATATTAAAAAACTATATTTGAATGCATAATGGACAATGCATAAATGCATAATGGCACCGAGGCTACAACCACACACAGACTCCAGTGGTCTGCGCTGGGTAGTTGTGGCTGCAAAGTGAAATATAGGGACACACACGTGTATTTTCATATACATGCAGGGTGTTTTTTTTTAAACCGACACTATTCAGAGCCGTCTGTAGCTCGTTCTAATAACTGGATTGACACAAAATTTTGTGAATGGACTAAGAAAACCATGGGAAAAAAGATTCCAACAACAACAACAACAAAAAAATAGTTCCAATCACCGCCGATAGGGGGAAATGTGGCGCTGTACATTGAAAAAACCCCATCAGAAACAGACAAAATTAATAATTTGGATAAAATGCCACGTTTTATTCATCATTTACACTTTCCCTTTCGTTGATCGCAGTTGAAACATCCATTATCACTTTTTCTGCCACCGGTTTACGTCCTCTGCCTGACCGAACTGCTAGCGAGCCTGTTTCTTCGAATTTCAGAATCATTGCTTTCAATACATTAACGGATAAAGGTCCTTTGCGCAGTTTATGGCGTGTTCTAAGTAAACGAAGAGCGGCTGGTGCATTGTACTGGTTACAATATAAGAACTTCACAAGTAACGCGCGCTGCGGTAACGTGAGATTCATTTTCAACCTGAGCTGAAATTGTTTCTCGGTGTTTTTCGCATGCATTTATAACTTAAACTATTGGCGCTACTGTCGCTTGAGTAAGTAAAAATTTGCATTTTCATTTTTTGCCCGTATTTTATGCTAATTCCCAGTTGCATAAATGACCACAGCGCCACATTTCCCCCTATCGGTGGTGATTGGAACTAATTTTTTTTTTATTGGAATCTTTTTTCCTATGGTTTTCTTAGTCCATTCACAAAATTTTGTGTCAACCCAGTTATTAGAACGAGCTACAGACGGCTCTGAACAGTGTCAGTTTAAAAAAAAACACCCTGTATATTGATTTTGGTAGAAATAGTGGTAGAAAAAAAAGTGTTATGACAGTAACCATGTCAGAAAAGTGTTATGACAATAACCATGTCAGAAAAGTGTTATGGGGTCATTCCACAGTTTTCATGTGTTACGTACGGGACATTTTGCAGCAAATTTTTGAGATATTTGTACTTTTTTCAGTATCAAAATATAAATGAGAAAATTTGCAATTATTTTCAATGCATTATATATCACTTCAACTAGATTCTCATGAAATTTCTTTTTGTTTGGGCCAATACATATATATTTTTTAATTAATAAAGTGGTGTGACGTACGGGACATCACAAAAAATTGTTTTAAAAAAACCTCTAGTAATTTGGATTTTGCTCTGAATTTATTTAATATTTTCACATATAAATTTAATGAGTAGAAGCAGAAATATACATTTTATTAATTAACTTTAAAATTATTTTTTAATATTGCGTCATTAATTAATGAAAGCTAATTATTTCTGTTACGTACGGGACAAAGCTATTTGTTACGTATGGGACCTATGACCAAATTTTTCTATATGGCTGCAAAAAAATGCTCTAATTTTTATTTGATTAAAAAAAAATAATATTTTGGATAAATTTTACTAGAAGAGATTTAAAGCTTTAAAATGATGTATTATACTTAACTTTTTATAAAACCCTTTTTTCATACTTGTGAAGCCAAATACTGTGGAATGACCCTATGACAGTAACCATGTCAGAAAAGTGCTTGTAAAACTCTTATCCAATGTAAGGTACCTTAAAACTTAAACTTTAAGAATACTTTTAAGTGTTTTGGTTAAATAATATCTTTCAAAGCAATTTCACTTACAAAAAAAAATACTTTAGTTAAGAACATTTTTTTTCCTTATGATATGCTTACGTATTGCATATTCAAACTTTGTAATATGTAAGCCTAATCCAGTGAAAGGTACCTTAAAACTTAAACTTTAAGAATACTTTTAAGTGTTTTGGTTAAATAATATCTTTCAAAGCAATTTCCCTTTAAATATATACTTTAGTTAAGAACATTTTTTTTTCTTATGATATGCTTACGTATTGCATATTCAAACTTTGTAATATGTAAGCCTTTTTTTTTTCATTCATATAATTTGGATAAGTTTTGTAGAAAAAATTAGTTTATGTTTTAAAAATTTTATTAGCTAAGTTAAGTTGAAAAGTCAGGCAATTCTAGATATACCATATCATCAATATGCTAATGATTATATTTTCTCAAAAAAAAAAAAAAAAAAAAAAAAGAAAAAAAAAACTTTTTTGTGCTTTATTATTGAAATGCACGTTTAAATTGACAAAAAGAAAAAAAAGCGTGTGTTATGTATGTGCCTACAATGTGTGCGTGTGTGTGGGGGATATCCTTTACTGGCTACTAGATATTTTTGCTGTAAAATAATTCATGTCGTTATTGCGTTAAATATCACTATAAAAATGAGGAAATTTTAACATATTTTTATCAAATGAATAAACAGATAAACAAGTAGCGATTAGAAATCCATTTACAACATAATGAATTGTTCCACTCTGAAAAAAAAAGCATGTAGTATAATAAGCAGAAAATATTTAAAATTTATTATACAAATGTTATAACGTCTACTTAAAGTTAAAAATAAAATTGGAGAAAAAGTTAATGCTCTTAAGTTCCGTAAGATATTACGACTAATTAAAGATACTCATTTCGCATTTCCATATCATTAGATGAAGAATTTATTTTATTTTGCTTCATATGATATGCGTGTTTTCATTAAGAACTCGAATACGTTTGGGGCATATCCGATACATTGACTTTTAGAATGAAATTAAAAAGGAGAAATTCCAGATTAGCCTTCTTAATGCAAGAATGTTCTTAGATTTAATTATAATTAATTCTGTTGCTAATTTTGGAAAAATAAAAATAAAAATAAAATAAATGATGGATATAAAAATGGTAAAAATAAGTAAAAACTTAAATAGAGTACCTTGAAATTTACTACGATTTGGTAAATCAAATGAAATTCAATTATGAAATTAAATTATCTGTGATCGTTCATAATGTCATTTTTAATGCAACAATTCTTTGCAATACCCATTTACAAAGACATCATTTTATTTTCAAACACATAAACAAGCAGTGCACACGTCTAAAAGCCTTAAAAACACCTTTAAAACTACACAAAACTAGTCCATCTGTTAAAAATTGTAAAACAGTAAAAATATTTTAACCTGTCGTTTTCAGGCATCCTCAGTCACTGAAGTTATATTTCCTGCTTCGTCAGTCAATCCGTTGAAAACTCTCATTTTGCTTTTTCTTGTAACATATGGCGCCATCTGTTATCTACTTTTGCGTGGATCATATCATTGCATGTTTCTGAGTTTGGTGTAAATAATTTTATGGCTTCCCTCTGTAATGAGTAGTTTAAATTATCATAATTGGCTAATTTTTCAACATTATTGAAATCCATTGTAATTGGAGATTTGTTATTTAATCTGACTATTGCAGTGGTTGAAAATATTTTTTCTGTTTTACAATTTTTAACAGATGGACTAGTTTTGTGTAGTTTTAAAGCTGTTTTTAAGGCTTTTAGACGTGTACACTGCTTGTTTATGTGTTTGAAAATAAAATAATGTCTGTGTAAATGGGTAGTGCAAAGAATTATTATATTCAATCATCTGTCTGTCGGTAAAAAAAAAAAATGGTTTGAAAAATGTCATGTCTCAATGCCATGTATGAATCCAATAGAATATATTAATTCAATACTATGTATCAATGAACCAGAATGACTATGTTGAATTACAACATATTAAGAACATCATGTAGACTGTTAACAATTTTGTGTTTGTTTGAACCAATTTTTGGTGCTGCAGTAGCTGCAACCATAAGACGTTGAAATTTCGTTCCAACATTTGGAGCTCTGGTTGAACCACAGCGCCAAATCGTGAAACGAGGTTTCACCATCTTATGGTTGCAACTACTGCAGCACCAAAAATTGGTTCAAACAACCACAAAATTTTTAATAGTGTAGATAATTATGAATGACTATAAAAGTTTTCTTAATTTCTGGGTTACGCAAATATATGAAAAAAGAATTCCACCTGTATGTTGTTACCGCTAGAAATGCATACCAATGAAGTTAAAAAATTTGTAGTATGCTAATGTAGAAGATTTTTGCAAGTTCTACGCCGTTAAAATTTTTGTGGTAATTTGAACCAAATTTTGTTATTTCTTGAGCTGCAACCATAAGATGGTGAAATATTGTTTCAATATTTGGAGCTGTAGGTCAGCCAGAGCTCCAAATGTTGACACGATATTTCATCATCTTGCATCATTTGGTTGCAACTACTGCAGCACCAAAATTTGGTTCAAACGGCCACAGAACTTGTAACAGTGTAGAGTGAAACTGAAACATAATTATGACAATTACAATAACCTTTATTTGAAAACAAGAAACACTATTAGTTCATAAAATATTATTATTATATGAATATGCTTTTTTTAATGTCATTTGCACTTCAGTAATGTTATACGTTTCATTTACAAGAACATTCAAAATGACACTTAGATTGACCTAACACTTAATTGCTATTAGCGGTCACACAGACCGGAACTTTTTTCAATTTCCACAGTTTAATTTGTAATTTTCTGTTTAAGTATAGGTACTAGTGAAATTTTGTTTCGTTTGGAACCCTAGTACTATCGTTAAAGACTTCTGATTAGGTGAATTTTAATTATAATAGTCCTATACATAAAGCTTTGTACAGAAATAGTATCCTATGAGCAGGGGTTGGAAGTAGCACGCTACCAGTAGCGTAACTACAGTAGTCGCTACTTTTTACAGCAGTTTGTAGTGTAGCGCGCTACATTTTGAACAATGTAGTGTAGCGAATAGCGCAATACAAAAAATCAGTAGTTTGTAGCGAAAACCGACGCTACTATTAACGCTACTTCAGGGTAAAAAAATGTGTCATTCTGCAAATCACATGGTTGAAACTTGCTTCTTTTGTGCAAAATTTGTTCTGCTCAACAATTTGAGTATCTCAGCGACAAATTTCAGTTTCAGTATAAGCAACGAATCAAATGAAGTCATATATTTTCCCCATTGACACTTGGAACTAAAATCAAGTATAATCCACCGAAGGAATTAATTTTCTTGCTGGCAATATTTGTCTATTTACTCGTCATTAGGTCTTCATGTTTTAAACGCTGCGCTTCTTATTATTGGGAATTGCTAATTTACAGATTTATTTATTGTTTGCATTTAGAATTGTTTTCTGTAATTTTCTAGATTATAATATTTGGTATGAAATTTATGCAATATGAATATGAATATTTGCTATTAGTAATTTTGCTATGGAATTTGTAATATGGGCATAAATTAACATTTTGGAGACAAACACAAAACATTTCCTTCTATCTATCTTATCTTTATTAATTTTTTTAATGTCCTCCGCATTTATTTAATTGTATCTCGACAAATATATGATGTAACGAGGAGTCGCTTTATTATTGAATCATTGTCTTCAATTTCTAGTGTAAATTGAACTCTTTGACAAAATCTGAAAGTAGCGAAGTAGTGATTACTTTTGAAAAGTAGTTTGTAGTCGCTACTTTTAAAAATAAGTAGTTGTAGTTGCAGTTAACTACATTTTTGATAAAGTATTTGTAGTTGTAGTTCGCTACAATAAAAAAGTAGTTTTTCCGACCCCTGAGGTTAATTGAGCATTTTATTCATCTTTTGATCAAGCGGTCTCATAGACCACTCACAGTAGCTATGCAACAATTTTAGTCACAGCATTTAAGGGTTAATAGAGACTTCTATTGATGTTTTTAGTGTTTTTTCAGCACTGAATGGTTGCGCACCATTATTTTTATGTGTTTTCATTAATCGGTTCGATTAATTAGATTAATTTTTTTTTTCAAAATTCGATTAATATTTTAAAATTAACAATGCACTTTTGTCTACAGAATTAATTTTTCTCCAATATTTCACAAAAATATTCTATTATTAGCAGAAAGAATATTATGCATCAGTGCAGGATCTACACCAGTAAAAAGGATATTTAGTACTGCTGGTTTTACTGTAAATAAATTTAGATCGAGCTTGTAAATGTGCAATGATCAAGCTTGCAAAATGTGGAATATATAAATGCGCTCGTTTGCTTACGGGACTGGTTAAAATTTTATCATATATCATATACTCAACACAATTTTCAAATTGTACCGCATATCATATACTTAACACAATTTTACCAGTGGTTTACCAGTGTGTAACCTCCCATTAATTTGCCCTCAACATTTTTTTACAGCTTCGGAGGTGTTCCTGACTTAATCGGTAATATCGACTACCAGAATTAAGTTTAAAACACAGATTTCAAGATGATCTCTCGTTTTTCAAAAATATATTGAATTTTTATAATAGTTCGTGTTTTATTAAGCGTAATTTGTTAGATTTCGTGAAAGTTAAATATCAAAATCCTATTTCTAAGAAGAAAAAAAATTCAAAACAATACTTATCAAAATTAAACTTTGATTCATGTTGACCACTTTGCTGAACAGATTTCAGAAGTTAAGAAGCATGTTGGTTTTAATTTTCAGATTCATTAACCGGCAACACTCCATTAATTTGCTCTCAACTTTTGTTTAGTGCATCGGAGATGTTCCTAATTTAATTGGGAATATTGACTACCAGAATTAAACTGAAAACACAGATTTCAAGATGAACTCTCGTGTTTCAAAAATATATTGAATTTTTATAGTAGTTAATTCGTGTTTCATTAAGCGTAATTTGTTAGATTTAGCTAAAAATAAGTATTAAAATCCTATTTCTAAGAAGAAAAAAATTTCAAAACAATACTTATCAAAAGTAAACTTTGATTCATTTAAACCCATTTTCTGAATAGATTTCAGGAGTTGGTTTGCATTTTCCAATTCATTAACCGACAAAACTCCATTAATTTGCCCTCGACATTTGTTTACCGCCTCGAAGGTGTTCCTGACTTAATCGGGAATATTGACAACCAGAATTAAGCTGAAAAGACTGATTTTAAAATGATCTCTTGTGTTTCATAAACATATTAAAATGTCACAGTAGTTGGTTCGTGTTTTATTATCGTGTAATAAAACGATAATATATTTTTATTATATCGATTGTATCGTTTACTATATCGTTTTATTATCGGGTTTAATTTAGTAGTAGTTCGTGTAATTTGTTAGATTTTGCGAAAGTTTAATACTATCACCTGTTTCTAAGAAGAAAATGTTTCAAAGCAATACTTATCAAAAGTAAACTTTGATTTATTTCTGAACTAGCTGACCCGCCCGGCGTTGCCCGAGCCCTTGTAATAAACTTAAATCTCTTAAAAAACGAAACTCTGGAAACGGTCTACGATGGCTTCGGAACCGTATACCAGGCATGCTCGTACGCTCTAGAAAATCTTTTATCCCTACCACCGCCAGGGGAGCATTCTGTTCTAAACAAACCTCTTTCCGAACGAACTTCTGAGACAGGTCCCCGCTGCCTACGTTACTGTATAGTAGGCGCACTACAAAATTGAGCTGGTTTCGAGAAGATTGGAACATTTTTAGCCCAGTTATTGCAATAAGGCACAGTTAGAGAAAATAACCTTGAGTGAGGTGCCGAAGGGAGGAGATGTTCGAGTGTCCTTCAGAAAATGACTAATTAGGAGGCCTACTATGCATGCATAAATATTCGTTCGTTTTGTTAAGCTAGGAACTTAATTACAAAGTTGGCTTAAACTCTTATTTGTAAATAGTGGTAACCGCTACTCATAAATTTAATTTAATGTTATAAAGGGTGATTATTAAGTTAAATATAATGTTTGGAATCACTTGCGTTGAAATCGGAAAGATAGTTGCTGATATATAGAAACGGAGCATAGTTAGAGAAAAACCTTGAATGAGGGGCCGGGGGGGGGGAGGATTGATCAAGTACCCTTCAGCAAATGACTAATTAAGAGGAGCACTATGCATCTTTCGAAATTCGTTTGTTTGCTTAAGCTAGGAACTTAATTACAAATTTGGCTTACCCAATTATTCGGAAATAGTGGTAACCGCTTCTCATAAATTTAGTTTAATGTTATAAAGAGTGACATTTAAGTTAATTATAATGTTTGGAATCACTTGTGTTGAAATCGGAAAGATAGTTGCTGAGATATGAAAACGGAGCATAGTTAGAGGAAAAACCCTTGAAAGGAGTGCCGGGGGGGGGGGAGGGGTTGTTCAAGTGTCCTTCAGCAAATGACTAATTAAGAGGACCACTATGCATCTTTCAAAAATCGTTCGTTTGCTTAAGCTTTGAATTTAATTACAAATTTGGCTTAAACAGTTATTCGTAAATAGTGGTAACCGCTACTCATAAATTTAGATTAATGTTATAAATGGTGACTATTAAATTAATTATAATGTTTGAATTCACTTGCGTTGAAATCGGAAAGATAGTTGCTGAGATATGGAAACGGAGCAGAGTTAGAGAAAAAACTTTGAAGGACGGTCCGGGAGGGGTGGGGGTGGGGGGTTGTTCAAGTGGCCTTCAGCAAATAACTAATTAGGAGGATCACAATACATCTTTAATGATTGATTCATTTGGTTAATCTAGGAACTTAATTTGAAATTTGGCTTACTACTTTTACACTACTATTCGGAAATTCTGGTAACTGCTTTCTAGAAATACACCTTGAAGCTTAAGTGTAATTAGACCCTTGTCCCTCTTAATTCCCGCAAATAGAAAAAAAAATCTGTTAAATAAAGTTTTCTGTATTAACAATCTCCATCATAATAATAAATGTCATGTAAAAAAAAACTTAAACCCGACTAATTGTCATGAAGAAAAATATGCCTGCAAAATATTTCAATCAGTGGGACGTATGTATAATTTGTCATGTACAGGTGGCGTGACATTCGCATGGCTCCTCTACGCTAATAACTTCAATCCATGTTGACACTATTTAGTTAGAAATCCTTATTTGTGCATCGCTACTCTGGTTTATTTAATTACTTCTGTGAAGAATCGATGCAACCAACCAGTGAACCAACCAACCCAAGAGAATAAAAGCGTATTTTTAATGTGAGTTCTTTGTGCATTTTAATTAATATTTCAGAAAGTAATTAAAATATTAAAATTCTGAAGTAATGTTGCACCAGGAGAGGGTTTGGACTACCTAAATCTAAATTTCCAGCCTTCTAGGTGGGCCAGATTTTCCTAGCCATCGCCAACAGACACACAGAGTGAAACTTTCTTTTATTAGTTTAGATTCTGAAGTAATGTTGCACCAGGAGAGGGTTTGGATTACCTAAATCTAAATTTCCAGCCTTCTAGGGGGGCCAGATTTTCCTAGCCATCGCCAACAGACACACACACAGACACACAGACACACAGAGCGAAACTTTCTTTTATTAGTTTAGATAACTTTCAAGCGTTGAGAGGCACATGGTTTGCATTTTTCGATTCCTAAACCCATCAAACTCTCATTAATTTGCTCTCAACTTTTGTTTACCACCTCGGAGATGTTTCGGAAATCAAGAATATCGACTACCATAATTAAGTTGAAAAGACATATTTTCTTTCAAGTAATCTTTCACATTTCTGAAATATTTTTAAATAGTATTGTAGTTCTTCCGTGAGTTAATAATGCAGATTAAAACCGAAAAATATTAGTTGAAAAATATACAGTGTAAAAAAATACAAATGTTTTTTAATCTAAGAAAATTTATTATAACCACAAATGAAAATATACAATAACCTCTGCCGAGTTACCCATGATTTCAAAAATCGCTATTTATTACACTGCAAAGAAAAAAAAAATGTTGAGTTTACGGTATAATACTGGCAGCTGTAAAAAGATCAGGGTTCTATAAGCCGTGTGGTGGCCCATGAAATAAAACTAAAATTCGATATTGTTATATTGACTTAATTATTTCACTTTTTAATATTAGAAGGTTTATTCTGTACGATTTCAACAATATTTTTTGCATTTTGTTCGGATTTATATAACTTACACAAGTTCAAAGTTCGTATTATTCGTAGTTTTTGATGAAAAATACTCAATTTCTCCTAATTTTATTTCAATTTTTAACATATTTTTTAATATTTCATTATAAGCGCAGCTTTGCAACAGCTTTATTTTCCCATATATTGTACATTTTAATGTATTTTATAGTATATGTAAAGAAGAAAGTGTTGCACGATTGCGCTCATATAAACAATTGAGGTAAAATTAGGAGAAATTGCGTATTTTTCATAAAAAACTACGAATAATGCGAACTTTGAGCTTGTGTAAACCATATAAATCCGAACAAAATGTAAAAACTATTGTTGAAATCGTACTGAATAAACCTTCTAATATTAAAAAGTGAAATAATTAAGTCAGTATAACAAAATAGAGTTTTAGTCTTATTTCATGGGCCAAAAATACAGCTTATGAACCCCGATCCTTTGCAATAATAAACAGTAATACATTGCCGGGCATGCGCGGTAGCGTATTACTCTGCTTATTTTACTGTTTATTACTGTTCATTTTACGGTATATTTCTGGCAGCTGGGATATCAGTAATATACCGTAAAATCAACAGATATTTTTGCAGTGCATTAGAAACCTCGGAAAACAATATATTTTACAGATTTAAAGAAACATTTGCAAAAAGAAAGCTTCTTTTGCTGCCACTGATTTTCGGAAACGCTTTCGACCAGTTTTTAGTGTATTAATCAGTTTTCTCAAACCGGAATATCAGTTTTTATGATGCTATCAGTTGTCAATTAAACATTTTCAGCAACGTAATTGAATTTATCTATGCAAGAGTAACAAAATAATATTAATTTTAATATTAATGTTAATGCGGTTAATTTCTCATGTTTGTCTGTAAAACATGCTTGTTGAACATGAAAACGTTTACGTGAGAATTGATATCATTCTAAAATCATATACTCCGGTATGAAAAAAATGATAAATTAAACTATAAAACTCCTAGTATAAATAAAATTTAAAAAAAATATTTTTATTCCTTAACTAAAAACATAAAAAAATACTAAAATTATCTCTATTTAATAAATCAAATAAATTTACATTCCATTATGTATTTCTAATAACATTAACAAATCAAATCTATTTTTCTTTATGAACGCACATGCTATGATTTAATGAATGATCAGCATCATTATACCATTAAAGTTTCATATAAAATACGAACTTTTAAGTGAACAAAGATTTATTAAAAGATATAAACTAAAATCTAATGAATTATTATTATTATTACTTTAGATAAGTATTATCACATTTCCAGGGAAAACTTTAATGCATTTGACTTCTCGAAATAATTCCTGGTGATAAAAATCACCTGTTTTACATTTTCTAATTCATTAATTTGCGAAACCTTCATTAAGCAATATGCGTCTTTATATTAGTGGAAAGAGATTTTTTTTCGAATATAATCCTGTATATCGATTTCAGCATTAAGCTGGAAATTTATTAGACTCATGTTAAATATTTTTGGAATAGATGGTTGCTTATTTGCAATGTGCGTTATTTCTAACGGTGTAAAGTGAGGTATGAAATTCATTTGCAAAACCTGCTAGTATGTAATAGAACTTTTAGCACAAGACTATTAGCATACTATATCAGGGCATGAAATTTCAGTTGAAAAGGTACTACCCAGACTAAAATTTTTGCTCGCCACTATTTTGCATTCATTCAGACAGTAACGTCGGCCACCACACCTGCCCAGAAAATGAACTATTTATGACAATCTGAATTGAAATTGACCATTGTTAGAAGGAGCTGTCTGTTAAATCCAGAATATTTTACATTCATGAAAAATATGAACAATTTTTAAAATGTTAAAAATTCGGGAGAATGCCAATAATTTTTACCGTGTTTCAAGCAGCTGAGCTTAGGTGGCGAAACCTGATTCACTTCGCGCAGGAGTGAAGAGCGGTCAGATTCGGCCTGGGAAGCGAAAAAAGCAGCCTTGGCGCTTGCGCGGTGTGAAAGCGGGCGAACGAATGCAGACGGGGGAAGTTCGTTCCTCCGTAGGAGAGAAATGGAAGTGGGTGACGCTGCATTTTTCTCTTCTTTTGGAAGGTAAATGCCGTCGCTTGATTTTAAAACACTTTCGCGTGTTGCTAGATTGAGGCACGGTATTCTGAGCGTATACGGTTTGATTTGGAGCACAACATTTCAAAAGACGATACTTACTCGCCAACCTTAAATATTTGCTCACCAATGGCGAGCTGGCAAGCGGAAATTTCATGCCCTGTACTATACTATATGTGTATTAGACTAGAGTCATGCTGGGGTGGGTTATACCCAGCACGAAGCCGAAAATTTTAATAAAAGCCGAACCAAGCCCGAAAAAAAATATCGTAACCCTGAAACTTGATATGAACCCACACACTTCAGTCCGAATCAGAAGGGCTTAAACACGAACCCGAACCCGAACCAAACTTTAAATGGATTTTTTATTTTTATTTTAATACAATTATGGAAAAATAGTCTACTATTATATTTTTAACCTAAATAAATGAACATATATATACTTACTAATTTACTAATGTATAGTTAGTATATATAGTTTTTTCATCAGAAAAATATATTCTAAGCTTGTGAAAACAAAACAATAAGTTGTAATCCAACGAACACTTTTTTTCGAGATTTTAAACAAGCATGTAAAAATTGAAATCACAAAAATAAAAATTATGCTCGACATTTCGGTTTATCTTTAAAACCATCATCAGGAGTTAATTTATTTAAATACCAAACTGAAAAAAAAATATTTACATGTTACATTACTGAAGTTATATTCATATTGAAGTTATATTATTATTGAATATAGCTTCGATAATGTAGCATGTAAATAATTTTTTGACCTTTTTTATTTAAGAAAATTAACTCCCGATGATGGTGTTAAAGATAAACCGAAACGTCGAGAATAATTTTTATTTTTGTGATTTTAATTTTTATATCTTTTTTTTTTTTTTAAATTTCAGAATAAAATGTACGTTGGATAGCAACTTATTGTTTTGTTTTCACTTTTGAGTATACAACGTAAAGTCCTTATTCTAGGCTTTTCTGATAAATCAAGTCAATCCCACTCCAACCTGCAAGAGTTAAATCCCAACCCAAAACAATTAAAATAAAACCGAACCGAACCTGACACCACAACGAAAAAATGAGCGTCAACCCGACCTGACGCCAACTACGGGTCCGGTCAGGTTCGGGTAAAATTGGGTTACCCGACCCGATATAGAGCTGTATATTAGACTGAAAAATTAAAAAAAAGTTTAAAAAATGTAAACGTTGTTATCATTAAGCACTACAAAAGATAAAATGCAAAGATTATCGTTTTAAAACATGTTTTTGGTTCTCAGAGTTATTTACAAATACAGACTAACTGTTACAAATATTTAAAGTTTACAAAGATATTACGTCTGTTCATTATTAATTAAAAGTAAGAATATTTATACAGACAATTAAATTATAAAGTTAAAAAGCACAAATATTTATTAAAAAAAACATTATACGTTTCGGATTTTTCCAGAAGCCCCTCATCAGTAATGTACAATTAAGAACACACACACACACAAAAAAACAAACAAGAGATATGATGTAATATTTTTTTAGGCTTAAAAGAATATTACAAAATAAAAATTTGCCCGTTGAATATCAAGAAAACAGCTAAATAGTTACATACCACCAAATACCCCCCCCCCCCTCCCCAAAAACAAAACAAAAACAAAAACAAAAACAAAAACAAAACAAAACAACAACAACAAAAACAACAACAACAACAACAAAAACAACAGAAACAGTATATTTGTATTAAATTCCAATATTGAGACATCAATACTGATTTTGTTTAATAACATGCTAGATAGATATTAGAAACGCAAACTAAGAGGGAGATATAAATGGGGAAAATAGGGGAAAATACTTAAGATACGGTTTTCGGCATTGACTTTTCAAATCATTCCGAGGAACAGAGAGTGAATGGGAAAAAAATTGCATTCTGATACATAAACCGAAGTACTCGGCGTTGTCCGGGATTTTAAGAATGCATGTGTAGAAAATAAATTTCAAAATTAAACATGTTGTATAGAGAACTTCAAAATGTTAAAATATGCCAATATTTCCATAATCGGGTTTTTATCATGATTCAATACGTCCCTCAAACTCATATGACGTTATATTCACCTGCTGACGTCATATCAACTTGCTTTCTCTATTACTCATATTGATACTCTCTTTCTATGATTCTGAAACATTTGAAAAAGTCTGTTAAACTTCCAATATGTCGTCATATTAATTTTCTTTTTAATTATCTAATGACGTCATATTAACCTGCTTTCTGGATATACACATACTCGTACTCCGTATATTATTAAGAAATGTTTGAAAATTTCAGTTATATTACCAATATCAAAAGTTATATTACAACCAGTTATATTACCAATGTCAAATTTCCAACATGATGTCATATTAATTTTCTTTTTAATTCTCTAACGACATCTTTTTAATTCTCTAACGTCATATTAACCTGCTTCTGTACTTACACATACTCGTACTCCTTGTATTAATGAGAAATGTTTGAAAATTTCAGTTATATTACCAACATGACGTCATATTAATCTTTTTTTTTTTTTTTCTCAATTGTTGAAACTTTTTATTTTATTTTCATTTTTTACATGGAAATCTTTTAATAGAAAATTAATTATTGTAGAAATAATTTTATTGTGGATTTTTAATTGTTGGCAATTGCTATAACGAAAAATGCTTAAATTTAATAGGAAAAGGCTGTTAGATTTCTGGTTTTTTATTAATTAAAAATTAACTATACATTATATCTATTTCGGATTACTTTAGTTGCCTCGGCCGTGTTTTAATACACCTACACGCAACACTTCACAATTCTGGCTTTCAAACTGTTGATTTGTATAGAAATGCAGACAGACAGACAGACAAATTTTGATTTTTATATATTAGATTTAGTTTCTTAAAATTTTACTCTAATTCCTTTTATCTTTACAACCCCTATGTTTAATGTGTGCATCCCTCAATGTTAAATCCTGTTTCAAACAATTCCTTTATCATGCGTAGAATGTACAAGAAATTCGATATATTAATTTGTAAGTGAGTTATTAGTACCTCTAAGGAAAACTTTACCAACATTCTAGGGGAATATTTAATGCATTAGTCTTCTCAAAATAATTCCTGGTGATTAAAAATAATCTTCTTTGCACTTTCTAACTCATAGACTGGCGCGACCGTCATTAAAGTAGTATGCGTCTTTTTATTAGAGCCAGTAATTTTTGCCAAACAAAATCCGGTCTATTGATCTGCAGCGTTAAGATGTAAAGAAAATCACCAGACTTATTTTAAATATTTTAGGAATAGATGGATGTCTGTTGGCAATGTGCATTACTTTTAATGGCGTGAAAATAAAGCACGAAATTCATTAATATTTTCTTTTAATAACATGGTACTGGAATTTTTTACAAAAAGTGTATCAAATTAATAATCGTATATATTATTTCTGTTGTCAACACCCTTTTTTCTATGCATTTACGAAACGAACAACAATGAATGAGGTATCATTCGAAAGGTTTTTGAACCGGTTTATGACATGTCATACTCACGTTTCGTTAAAACATGTTTTTGATAAAAAAAAACCTAGTTAATTAAAAATCAAATTAGCATTGTTTTCATAAATGAAATGAAAGTTTTTCTCAAATCACTGTCGCCAGAAAAATAAAACACCGCATTATACCATGGTCAACAATGATTATGTAAAGAAAATAAATAGTACGAAAAAGTGGGACGTCTCCGGACGAGTTTATTTTACAGTTATGATTAAAAAGCATAATTGAAATTGAAATGTTTAGAAGCAAAATATACCATAGAATGATCGAGGCTGTGGTATTTCACATGTAGCCTAAAAGCTGTGCTTTATTAAATTAAATTAAATTTATAAAATTAAATTAAATTGTATTTTATATGTATTCAACTGAATTTTCTTTGTTCCGAGTTTTTTCCGAAACGGATGACGTCTCCTCTATTACTGTTTAAATACGACTGTTAATTTTTTTTTTCTCGCGCGTGCCTTTTGCTGTCTTTGATGAGTTTTTACTGTGACTTTGAAGAAATAAATAAGATGATATTCTGGCTTGACTAATATTAATTTCAGATATTTTTATCCGTAACTTTTTTTTTTTTTTTAGAAGTTTAAGCCTGCATCTAAAAATATTAGATATTGCTAAAAGAAATATTAGACTGAAGTGCGAAATTCTCGCTCGGGTCCACTGGTACTAATAATAAAAAAAAAAACAAGTTTCAACATTTTTAACACTGTTTGTCCAATTTAACCTAAACAATCTAATAAATGCAGTCAAACTAGGGCACTGAATATTTTATTGCTTTACAGTTCTTTACAAAAGCAGCTTAAGTATGACGAATTTGTTACTTATTTTTCATGTTTTAGTTTTGCACAGAATATGGTACAGAAAAAGAAAATGGGCAAAATAATCAAGAAAAAAAGAACGAAAAATCCGCGTCAAGCATAGATTATATAACACTTTCTAACGCTTCCAAAATACTTTAAAAGCACTTTACCGTTTAATAAGATGAAAGATGATGTCTAAGTAAACAATTTGAAACACGCATAACACAATTAAAAATCCAATTTCAGGGTTTACTAACAATATTAGGAAAATATCCGAATTCTTTTGTCCAGTCCTGTATATGTTATATAGATTTGTTTAGATATAGATATCAATATAGCGCAATATTTCACAGAATACTAAAACGCAATTCAGTTAGGAAACTCATACCACAGTTAAAATTTCCCCTTCAGGAATTTTCGTTAATAAACGGAAAAGTACTCGAGATCTTTTGAGCTGCCCTGTATATGATCTATAGAATTTATACACACCAAGTAATAGGCAAAAAAGTAGTTAAATTTAAAAACGCGTTCCGCAATTGAAAACGCAGTACCAGCAGTTATTGTTAACAGCCAATACTTTAAAGGAATTCTTTTGTGTGTTCCTGTCAATGAACGACGAATGCTATACACATAATATTCTATAGTAAACTTCTTGTAATGCACCTTAGTGATATATATATGAATTTCAATATGTTTCAAATACTGAAACATTATTAAAATAAACCGCAAACATTTTTTTCCCGTATAGGCCATAATGTAACGCAATTCTTTTGAGTGTCTCTGTAAAGGAACTATAAGTGCTTTTCACACCACATTCTATAATAACCTCTTGTAGTTAACCTTAGTGAAATATATAAATTTCAATATGTTTGAAATAGCGTAACATAATTAAAATAAACTGCAAATGATTTTTCCTCATAGACCGTCATGTAACGGAATTTTTTTGAGTGTCCTTCTAAAGGAATTAATAAGTGCTACATATAAGTACTATAAGTGCTCATTTTCAATACAGAATATGCCATAGTAAACCTCAATAGCATATATCAATTACATGACAATCCGAGTATATTTACTTGAGTTAGAGCACGGACAGACAGACAGACAAACCGAATTCACAAACACTTTTCAACTATGTTGGAAAGTGTTAAAAAACTACATCAAACTATACAAACACCAACTTTAGAATTTATCTAATATTATCTCTAATCCAATGACATATACACCTTGAATTTTTAATAAATAAACGAAAAGAAAAATTCTTTTAATTTTTATAAACTCCCTGAATCAAAAGATAAAATAGTACCTTAAAAGCTTAGCATAAAATACAAATTCTGTATGAATAACGATTTTGTTAAAATTTTTATAAGCAAAAATCTAATCAATTATTATTTCCAAGAAAGTTTGCCATGATTCTAGGAAAAGTTTTAATGCATTTGATTTCTGAAAATAATTCCTAGCAATTAAAATTACCTGTTTTATATTTTCTAACTTATTAACTAGCGAAACCTTCATTAAACAGTATGCATCTGCTTGAATATTGAAGACTTTTGCCAAACAAAATCCGCTTTATCGACTTGCGGAATTAAGCTGAAAAGAAATTTGTTACTCTATATTACATATTTTATGTATAGATGGATATATTTTTGCAATATACGTTACTTTTAATGCGAGGGAAAGTCATTAAGTAAGTCACAAAAGATAATGAAATAATAACTTACAATGATATTCACTTCAAAACTATTTTTTTGTTTCTCAGCATATTCACGACCAAT
The DNA here is from genome assembly GCA_963931845.1 of Maratus michaelseni. Taxonomy (NCBI): domain Eukaryota; kingdom Metazoa; phylum Arthropoda; class Arachnida; order Araneae; family Salticidae; genus Maratus; species Maratus michaelseni. The sequence goes on along the minus strand of OZ007597.1, from coordinate 215,096,253 downwards.
ATTTATGCACTTATCACCGTTCTATCAGTGCCCCAACACCAGCTGCATAACATTCTTTGGGTTGCTGTCTCAGCCACATTAGGACTTCAAGTTGAACACAGGATACAATTCAAAAGTTTGGATGGCAACTTCTTCAACATCATCGACCCTACAGCTTCGACTTAGCCCCAAGCGATTTTCATCTGTTTATTCTCTAAAAAACCATCTTAGAAGCAAGATGATGTTCACAGATGATGAAAAGGTTCAACTTGAAGTTCTAATGTGGCTGAGACAGCAACCCAAAGAATTTGATGCAGCTGGTGTTGGGGCACTGATAAAACGGTGATATAAGTGCATCAATATTTGTGGAGAATACATTGAGAAATAAAAATAGGTTTGAAGTGAATATAATTGTAAGTTATTATTTAATTTTCTTTTGTGACTTACTTAATGACTTTTCCTCGTACGCTACTTTTAATATGTTTCTTTTACCTTTAATACGTTACTTTTACTTTTAATACGTTACTTTTATTTTTAATACGTTACTTTTACTTTTAATATACGTTACTTTAAATTACGTTACTTTGTAATATAAAATTCGTTTGAAAAATTGCTTACTACACTGTAGTGTACTGTGCACACAGTGTATTGGACAGATAATGTATTAAATGATGTACTTATAAAATACAAATTTTGCATGAATAACGATTTTGTTACAACGCACAAACTAAAATCTAATATGTTATTACTTCTAGAGAAGTATTATCGTATTTCTAGGAAAATTTCAATGCATTCGACTTCTCAAAATAATTCTTGGTGATAAAAATCACCGGCATTTTCTAACTCATTAAGTGGCGCGACCTTCATTAACCAGTATGCGCCTTTTCATCAGAGGCTGGAAATTTTTGCCAAACAAAATCTTGTCTATCGATCTGCAGCATTAAACTGAAAAGAAACTGATTAGACTCGTCTTAAATATTTTAGGAATAGATGGATCTTTCTTTGTAATAAATATGTGTTGTTTTTAATGATGTAAAAATAATGTATAAAATTTACTTGCAAATTTATGCATTACCCCTAGAGTAATTAGTACTGATGTTAAATATCATACTAGAATTTTTAAAATTTTGTGCTATGTTGAACCAACTTCGGTGCTGTAGTAGTTGCAACCAATAAGATGGTGAAACCTCGTTCCAACATTTGAAGCTTTGGCTGAATTTGAGCTCCAAATGTTGGAACGAGATTTCACTACTTTATGTTTGCAGCTACTGCAGCACCAAAAGTTGGTTCAACCCAGCAAAAATTTTTAACAGTGTAGATTATGTATGTTTTGTATATAGATACTGGACTTAAACGGTAACAAAAATAAAAATCAGAAAAGTGAACACTAAATGAACATTAAAAAACATTAAATACAAAATTGTTACAGAACATGTTTTTGGTTTACATTTACCAGGGCGTTTCAACCCGTTCTCCCTGGGTTACAGAACATACTGCTCAATACACAGGACATACCTGAAAACTACTTAAAAAAAAAAGAAAAAAAACTGTAATAGATTTTGTACATTTAATGTATACATTTTTTAATTGTCCACAAACAAGACCAAAATGAATTTTTATATTAAAAATATGATGTATACATTCAAATAAACTTTTGAAATTTATTAAAAGCGAGATTTTCATATTAGCCGCATGCCAAGAGTTAATGGCGAAGAACTCGTCAAAGATTTTGCTAGTTACAGTTGATTTTTGGATTCTGCTGATTTAAATGTTTAATCGAGTATAGTTTGATTACTTATTTGTGCACTTTGTATTTTATTTATTTATCTATTCATGAAGTGCGAATTTCGTTTTGGGGAACATTAGCCTCAAACAAACGCTTAACTATTTATATTGTTTTAAATTCAAATGTTGAATCTTTTGTAATTGAGCTGGAATCCATAGAGATATAGATTTTTTAAAAATGCATGCTTGAAAATTAGTTTAAATACCATAAAAATCAGTAAATTGGGATATAGTTTTCAAACAAATTGCATTTGAAAATAAATTTCTCCTCGCACCTATTAGAGGGTGTAAAAATTAAAATTATCCGTTATTTACAAATATTTAAATTTGCGAAAAAAGGGGAAATGATTGCTTAGATCGTTGCCACCACCGATATGGTGTCAGCGTTACTTACGGACATGTTTGGTTTTATTATATACAGTACCTGTCAAAAGTCTAGTACACCCCCGAAAAGAAGCTCGTTTATCGTACATTTTGCTGCTTGTGTATGAATGAAATATGATAAAAATAACAAAATATATTATTTCCGTACTCAAACCGGGAAAGCGATAGAAATGCGAAAAAAAAAAATCTTATGCTTGGAGACATAATTTCAGCATTGTACTTCGCGCACTTTCCGTGGAGTTGCATCTCTACATTGCCATATAGCGGGAATAACATCTAAAGTTTTGCATTAGTTGTTGGTTTACTCTCAAGAACAGTCGTTTAAACCTGTAGTAAACGTGTCGTTTAGTAATAGTTATCACTTCGATGAAATTAGACTACCTAAAACTATCTAAATAAACTTGCCTAAAAGTCAAAATAAGTACATCTTTTATATGGTTATTGTGAAAACGGTTGTCTATATTGTAAACAAAATCAATAAAAAAGGTTTTATTTCGTTATTGTACTGTAGATTTACAAATATGGCTTAACAGTTACAAATTTGGATAACAATGTTTTTCTTTTATAGAATGAAACAAAATATGTTTCGACGGAAAATATCAAGAAAATATCAATTTAAATAACACAAAGTAAATCGTAGTACATTTACATTAAATTCAAATATAATACACGAAAACAATCGATACTGATTTTGATTTAATAATGTACTTCGATTTTCAAATTTTCTTTTTAATTCCTTTTATCTTTTCAGAACTCTCCACATCCCCCGAGTTCTGGTAAAGCAAGTGCGGGTCGGGAAAATCTGACTTAAGGCCTAGAGGACCTGACTCCCTCTTGGTATTTCAGCGACAAAGCTGTTGGGAAACTCCGACCTAAGTGTTTTCGCGGTGGTCTCCTCTAATAATGGGATCCACCGCGTATCGCAACGACCTATGTTGTCAATACATGGGTTCAATCGGGGTGATGCGCAGGTGGCCGTGCCCCGACCGGTCGCAATGCATACGGGAGGTGGATCCTGGTCGTCCGCGTTATATGTCCCTCAGGACATGGGTGCGACGGTTGAGATGCTGACGGGCGCCCCTCAGGCGTCTGACGACGCAGCTAAGTTTTATCTTTTCAGAACCTATGTTTAATGTATGTACCCGATATTTATTCCAGTTTGAAACATTTTCTTTCTCATTCCTAAAATGTGCAAGAAATTCAATATATTAATTTGCTAGAAAGTCACTTGGAAAAGTAATGAAAACTTTAACACGATCCTAGGGAAAAATTTAATGGATTTGACTTTTCAAAGTAATTCCGGGTGATAAAAATCACCCGCTTTGAATTTTATATTTTGTTAATTATGTAGTACTATGTAGTACTTTGCACCTTTTCATCAGAGCTAGAAGATTCTTACGAAACAAATTCGGGTTTATTGACAGAGTATTAAGCTGAAAAGAAATTCATTAGATTCTTCTTTAAATATTTCAAAAATAGATGCATATTCGTTTGAAATATGCGATGCTTTTAATGGTGTAAAGACGTAAAATTCATTTTCAAAACTAATTACTATAGTATGTACAGAGGGTGTTCGCACATTTTTTAGACGATTTCGGCGTTGTTTTTTAATGTGTAAAATGTAAATGTTATTTTTTTAAATGATCGAACTGATAATCTTGTTTCTGGATTCGAATTCTGAGCCATGATTTCCATGATAGAAATTTTTTTGTAAAATTTACAGGGGTATTGCTTCCCATGCCTCTTTAAAAACTTTCCAGAGTCCATCCTTTGTGGTGGTTTCTTGCTTTGAAAGAGATATTTTAAACAGACCAAATGCACAATAAATCATAAGTTGAACCTTAATTGACTTCTTATGAATATGTTGAAAAGTATAAATTCAATACTTGTGTGAGGTTTTATTTTTTTCAACGAACACAGTGGTAGTTTTTGAAGTATAAGCGGTGGCTTTGCCTTGGTGCAGTTTAACTCTTTGAAATTCGATGAAATTAAAAGAAATTGATTTTCTCTGTTAATATCGGATGCAACATATTCTCTTAACAGTATGATGAATTGATTGTAACATTTTTTTCCAACCTTCTTATTTTTATTTTCCCACTGTAAGATAAATATTCGACAGTCATAAATCCTTACCTGAAACTTCGTTTTGAGCCTTGAAATGTAGTCTTTTTTCCCTGTTTTTTTTCCATCTGGTATCTTTTTACTATGTATACGTACTGATTTTTGGTATAGCACTTTCCAATCAATAGTTATGTTTATTTCGCACTAAAAAGTTTTTATATTATGCGCTTTGCTCTCATTTTAGACTGTCGAATTAGCATACTTCTGTTCGAAAAAAAAACCGCATCTTCCCATTCACAGCTTTTTTGCATGCGCAATCTTGAAATAAGAATAAATTTGAAAGTATCAGACGATAATATAAATTACAAATAATAAGTTGTTGCCAGAATTTTTTCCTCGAAAAAAATTCCATTTTTTAAAATCATTTATCAAATTTGTCTAAAAAATGTGCTAACAGCCTCTGTAATATGTGGAACATATAGTGTTACTAAAATGGATATACTTTTTATAAAAAAGTATTAAAAAAAAATCAGTAGACTTAATTTTAAATATTTCAACAATAGATGGATGTTTCGATGCAGTGTATGTTGCTTTTAATGGTGTAAATATATACAATTCATTTGCAAAAGTAGTTACTAGCATGTGATATGTTGGAAGATATGTGTAACTGTAATGTATATGTGTTATAAAAAAATATACAAAAAATAAATTAGTTAGACTCACCTTTAAATGATTTAAGAATAGTTGCATGTTTCTTCGCAATATACGTTGCTTTTAATGGTGTACAGATATAAAATTCATATGGAAAACATTTTCTTAGCATGTAATATGTTGGAATGTATAGTGTAACTGTAATGTATACTTTTTTATAATAATAATAATTGAAAACAAATACAAAACAGAAATTCATTATTCATCTGTAAATATTTCAAGAATAGGTGGATGTTTCTTTGTAGTATATGTTGCTTTTAATGGTGTACAGATATAAAATTCATTTGGAAAATCTTTTACTAGCAGGTAATATGTTGGAATATATAGTGTAACTGTAATGTATACTTTTTATAACAAATATATATATACAGGGTGTATCTGAAATGCTTCAACAAACTTAGAGGGATGATAGTACTCATGAAGACGACGTTAGACTCACTTTTAAATGATTTAAGAATAGTTGCATGCTTCTTCGCAATATACGTTGCTTTTAATGGTGTACAGATATAAAATTCCTCTGGAAAACGTTTTCTTAACATGTAATATGTTAGAATGTATAGTGTAACTGTAATGTATACTTTTTATAATAATAATTGAAAACAAATACAAAACAGAAATTCATTACTCAACTGTAAATATTTCAAGAATAGATGGATGTTTCTTTGTAGTATATGTTGCTTTTAATGGTGTACAGATATAAAATTCATTTGGAAAATCTTTTACTAGCAGGTAATATGTTGGAATATATAGTGTAACTGTAATGTATACTTTTTATAAAAATATATATATACAGGGTGTATCTGAAATGCTTCAACAAACTTAGAGGGATGATAGTACTCATGAAGACGAACAAAAACTGCAATGGAACATGGGGTCGCAAATGACGTTTAACCCTTTCAGGGGCAGTGGTATGTTTATGAAACCACTTAATTTTAATTCCAAAACGCTACAATGGCACCAGAATTTTGCTAAAATCTTTTCCACTTAATATGTATGTGAAATATAGCCTTTTTCGTATTTAGAAATATTTTTTTTTTGTAAATTCCGGTGCCAGTCATTTATTTCAACATTTTAGTACTAAAAGTACTTTGCCCCTGAAAGGCTTAAAGGATGAAAACCGAAAAAATGCGTCTATATATATAACAGAAATTCTTTACTCATCTGTAAATATTTTAAGAATAGTTGAATGTTTCTTTGCAGTACACGTTGCTTTTAATGGCGTAAAGTTATAAAATTAATTTGCAAAACTATTCACTAGCATGTACTATTTATTGGAATATTGGCATACTATATATTGGAATATATAGTATGACTGATATACATACTTAAAAAAAAAAAAAAAAAAAAACTAAAAAAATATATACAAAAAAGTTTCGAATTTGTCAACATTGTTTGACTTATTAAATACAAAGAAACTTGGTATAAAATGCAATATTGCAACAAAACAAAACTAACTCTAACAAAAAAAAAAAAAAATCTATTATTTAAAGGAATTTTTTCGGTAACTTTTTTTTCGTTAAAACACGAAAATTTCTACTTTGATTTGACTTTTTCCCCCAAAAAAGAAAGAAAATTCACCAATCTCACGTAAAAATTACCAGAGAATCCTCCAATTTAAAGCTGCATTTTGACCAAATCACAGGGTGTTACGGCAACTGTGCTGCTTAATATATTTTCGTATTAGAAACGGAATTTTTACGTATGTCTTTTCCCCCTAAAAACACGAAATATTCACGAACCTAAGTTAAAACAATTCCTGAGAATTCTCCAGTCAAAAAATGGAAATTTCTTAAAATAACAGAAAAATGCCGACAACTTGCTGCCTGTACTTTTACGTTTTTTGATGTATTTTATTTTGATAGTATATTTTTAGCAATTTACAGATACAGAAAAGCTAAGATGAACTTGAAATTACGTTTAATTTGTTCTGTTTTACTTTTGCATAGAATAAGGTACCGAAAAAAAAAAAAGAATAAAAACATGACAAACTACGAAAGCAGTTTTAGTGTTTAGCTAAGATTTTCTGGAGGACTGAAGCAAATTACGCAAAGAAATACACTGTACACTTAGATTAAAATTTAAACATAATCTATTAAATGCTGATTACTGACTGTTATTGATTTTGATTTATTAACTTTTAGGTACCTAAAGTTTTCTTTAAAAATATCCCCACTTCTTTTAACTTTCGTAACAATAATATTTAACGTATTCAGTTAGAAGTAGTTTGCTTTAAGTAGTCAAGTTTTCGCCTTTTCTGGAACCAATAAAATTCGATTTTAATTTGTTAGTGAATTACTAATACCTGTAAAAACAAATCAGGTTATAGCAATGTTTATCACGATTCTAGGGAAAATTTTAATGTATTTGACTTCTCAAAATAATTCTTGGTAATAAAATTCATCTGCTTTTTATAATTCATTAACTTAAGAGACCTTCATTAAGCAATATGCGTCTTTTAATTAGAGTCGGGAATTTTTTCCCAAACAAAATTCGGTTTATTAACCTGAAGAAATAAGTTGGAAAGGTATTCATTAGACTCATCTTACATATTTTAGGAATAAATTGATGTTTCTTTCCAATCTGCGTTCCCTTTAATGGTGTAAAAATAACAGATAAAACTGTAGTCATAACAGATAAAATGTGCAGTCAAGTTTCCGCTTTCTCTAGAACAAATAAAATTCGATTTTAATTCGCTAGTGAATTACGAATGTCTGTAAAGAAAACGAATCAGGTTATAGCAATGTTTATAACGATTCTAGGGAAAATTTTAATGTATTTGACTTCTCAAAATAATTCTTGCTAATAAATTTCATCTGTTTTGCATTTTCTAACTCATTAACTTAAGAGACCTTCATTAAGCAGTATGCGTCTTTTAATTAGAGTCAGAAGTTTTTTTCCAAACAAAATTCGGTTTATCGACCTGAAGAAATATGCTGGAAAGAAATTCATTAGACTCATCTTAAATATTTTAGGAATAGATGGATGTTTCTTTCTAATCTGCACTCCCTTTAATGGTGTAAAAATAACAGATAAAATTGTAGTCAATGACAGATAAAATTGTATTCAATAACAGACAAAATGTGTAGTCAAGTGTCCACATTGTCTGGCGGATTTTAACAAATAAAATTCGATTTTAATTTGTTAGTGAATTACTAATATCTGTAAAGAAAACGAATCAGGTTATGGCAATATTTATGACGATTCTAGGGAAAATTTTAATGTATTTGACTTCTCAAAATAATTCTTGGTAATAAAATTTATCTGCTTTGGATTTTCTAACTCATTAACTAAAGAGATCTTCATTAAGCAGTATGCGTCTTTTAATTAGAGCCAGAAGTGTTTTCCTAAACAAAATTAGGTTTATTGACCTGAAGAAATAAGCTGGAAATAAATTCATTAGACTCATCTTAAATATTTTAGGAATAGATGAATGTTTCTTTCCAATCTGCGTTCCCTTTAATGGTGTAAAAATATCAGATAAAATTGTAGTTAATAACAGATAAAATGTGTAGTCAAGTTTCCACCTTGTCTGGAACAAATAAAATTCGATTTTAATTTGTTAGTATTACTAATATGAGTAAAGAAAACGAATCGGGTTACAGCAATGTTTTTCACTATTCTAGGGAAAATTTTAATGTATTTGACTTCTCAAAATAATTCTTGGTAATAAAATTCATCTGTTTTGTATTTTCTAACCCAATAACTTAAGATACCTTCATTAAGCAATATGCTTCTTTTAATTAGAGCCAGTTTTTTTTTTCCCAAACAAAATTCGGTTTATCGACCTGAAGAAATAAGCTGGAAAGAAATTCATTACACTCATCTTAAATATTTTAGGAATAGATGGATGTTTCTTTCCTATTTGCGTTCCCTTTAATGATGTTTAAATAACAGATAAAGTTCAGTTGTAGAGCTACTTATTACCCCTAGAGCAGTGGTTCCCAACCTTTTTTTAACCGCGCCCCACCAAAACATCTCTAAAATGATGATGCCCCCCTCCCCCTATAACATATAATTCTCATAAAATATTAAAAGAATTTACTCCTGACAGAGTAAAAAACATTTAACATTGATCCTGAAACGTTCCGAAGGTAATGGATGAATCAAATATTTTTTATACTCATCTGATACTCCTCGTAGTTTACTGGCGCACGGTCGCCATGTATGCGTGATGTATAGAGTGCTCAGAATACTTGATTAGAAAAATCAATAATTTTGAATAAAACATTTTTGTCTTATTTAATCACATAATTTCTGCGGTTAAATTATTAATCAATTTCTAATCAGAATGAAGCATGATAAAAGATTCGGTAAAGGAAGGTCGTCAAGTAATTGTTAAATATACACTTGAATAGTTTCATGTGTAAAATTGATTTTCATGTGACATATTGCAGTGCGACTCATTCAATAAATAATCGAAAAAGTTGTTTAAAATTCTAAAATACTTATAAATCAGAAAACTTATAAAGAATTTTTAAATATATAAAAGTATCTAAATATCATTAAATATTTTTTTCTATAATTATTCTGGTGGGATGGTATTTAAAACTTTTGAATGGATACTTTTTAAAAATTGAATAAAAAACTTTCTTTTAATTTTGTTTTTGAAATTTGAATGTATAACTTTTATTTTCTTTTCAGTCTACAACATTACTATTAGAAAAACAATTCAGAAGGTATGGGTTCACAGAAATTCTGAATTGTCCCCTTGAAAAGGTAAATTTCCCCCCTGAAAAGTCAAATTGCCCCCCTGTGGGGCGTACGCCCCCCGTTGGGAAACACACTGCCCTAGAATATGTAGACTGATCTTAAATATACTATATTATGTATATATATATACATATAGCAAATGTACATATCTCAATTTTAAGAAACATATATATAAACGGGTTAATCCGTTTAAATAGATTAACCTCCAATATCGGTATTTTGAAAGATGAAATAATTAGATAGTACGAGACTGCTTTGTGTGAGGGTTATTCAATCAATTTGATCAAAAATATAACGTTTCATTTCGTCAGGACATGCAGTAATCGAAAACAACTGAGGCCTGTATTCGAGACGGACGGATGGGGGATTTTGGATGGAGAGCGGTTCCCTGTTGAAAGTGTCGAATGTTTTTGAATTCAGTATATGCTTGTTTAATTATAACCAGATATTGTTTTCTTTTTAATTTTCTTTATGGTCTCGACAAGTAAATTCGGGGATCGTTGCATGCATAAAAATGTTTTAACCCTGCATTTGTGCGTCGCAAACCGCACTGCCTGTCTCCTGTTTTTTTTTTTTTTCATTAATTTAGTATTTTATTTGGTTACTTCTGTTGTTTTTTGGTTAAGTTTTTATGGTTACGTTATAATGTATCTTTCATTTTATTATTTTCGGGTTTATACATTTATTTTTTATTTTATAGTTTAAATTTTGTGGTACATTTTAAGTTTAATAAGGAATTTTTATATAATATATAGTAAAAATTTATTTTTACTATATATTTTAATATATTTATACATATATGTGCTTGACTTAAATGTCTAGAACAATAACAACAACAAAAATCAGAAATGTGAACACTCAATGAGTATTAAAAAACACTAAATGCAAAATTTTCAGAGAACATGTGTTTGGATTTCATTTACTATGGATTCAACCCGGGCTTCCCGTTAATAAATAATTCAGAACACATCTGAAAGCCCTTTATTTTTTAACTCCAATAATTTTTTTTACATTTAATATATACTTTTTTAGATTGTCCACTAATGTATATATTTAAAGCGAAAAGCGCATTCTGTCAAATCCACACTCTCTTTTCCACACGAAAATCGTCTCCTTTTGCATGTTTCAACGTTTTTTTTTTTTTTAAATTTCTACCCTAAGAAACGGGAAACGTGTTTCGTCTAGAGCTGTTTAGCCCTTTTTTTTTTTTTTTAAAGAACTCATGTTTTTACTACTAAATATGCAACTGGATAACAATATTTTTTTCACGAAATTTTTACACGGGCTCTAAAACTGTTTTATTTATAACCAATAAAGATTTCAAAGAGTTCGGACAAAAATAATAAGAAAATGATCGCTTTTAACACTAAAAATCAATATTTTTTCGCGAATTTTTCATTTTAAAATATAATTTAATACAAAATCGGGTTAAAGATATAAAATAATAATAACTGCATTTTTCTAAAAAAATATTATCACGGGCCGGGGAACGCCGGGTGGGTTAGCTAGTAACATTTAAAAGCATCTTTATGTGAAAAAAATTGCAAAAATAATTTAGAAAATTATTTACTAGCACATAATACAGTGCACTATGCAGTGTATTGGAACTTAAAAAAAAAAAAAAAAAAAAAAAAAAAAAATGTATCAAAATAATAAAAACACCCCCACAAAAAAGTTTCAAAATATTCAACACTGTTTGTCTCACTTAACATAACAGACTAATAAATGCAGATAAACTGGGCATTGGACATGTTGTTGCTTTACGGTTATTTACAAAGACGGCTTAATAATTACAAACTTGTTACCATATTTATCATTCTTGTTTTAATTTTGTACAGAATAAGATACGGAAAAAGAGACTGGGAAAAAATATCAAGAAAAAACTACCTGCGAAACTATATAAACATGGTTTCAACGTTTCACCAATATCTTCTCTAATCTGACATATATATACCCTGAATATATTATCCTGATATAAAGGGTGTCCCAAAAACATTGACCTCGGCTTTTATTCCTTAAATATTGATCATAGACATATATTATAATTTTCAAAGTTACGTAAAAATGGTACAGGATTTTATGAAATCGATTAAAAGTTTCAGGGGATTAAATTTGAAGAAATACACAATTAAAATTTTTATGCAGCCCTCGTACTAAAAATGTCCCCAATGAGTAAAATGTGCCCCATACGGTCATGTACAAAATTTCAGCATTTTATCATAAAAAGTCGCGGAGATATGAAAATACAGAAATGCTGACTAAACCACTTTTCGATGCCTGGATATGAGTTCGCAAAGGGGAAAAATCATGTCGGATGATTGCGTTTCATGGGTCGTACACAAATTACGAAAGAAAACAATGATTGCATAAAGAAATAATATATGTGCTATTTATTGGTACAAAAGCATATAAACTGTGTAGAAATAAAAACTTGCAAAAGTGCATTTTCAAGTTTTATTCTGTAATTCATCATGTATAGTTTTAAGGTATTTTTCAAGAATCATGGTTTTTTAAATTTGTAAATAAAACTAAAGATAAGAGCCATATTTTATTTGATTATGATGCAATTCTGCGTCGCGTCATCTGCACTCTAGCTGTAAACATTTACATTTTAACTTGTGATTAACCCTTCACCAAATTTTTTAAACATATCAGCGACTTTTTCTGATAAAATGCTGAAATTTTGTACATGACCTTTTTAGTGTATACGGCGCATTTTATTCATTGGGAAATTTTTTGTACAAGGGCGTATAGAAATTTAAATTTTGTATTTTTTTCAAATTTAATCTCCTGAAAATTTTAATCGGTTTCATAAAATTCTGTACCTTTTTGTACTTAACTTTGTAATTTATAATATAGATCTATGATCAGTATTTAAAGAATAAAAGCGAAGGTCAATGTTTTTGGGATACCCTGTGTATATCCCGAATTTCTCTTAAATAAATGAACAAAAATTAATTTTTATTTTTATAAGTACGCACTCTACGATTTAATAGATCAAATAGTACCATAAAAGTTCAATACAAAATGCAGATTCTGCCTGAATAACGATTTTGTTAAAATGTTCCTAATCGAAATTCTAATTTATTGTTATTTCCAAGAATTAATGCATTTGATTTCCGAAAATAATTCCTGGTTATTAAAATCACCTGTTTTATATTTTCTAACTCATTAACTGGCGAGATCTTCATTAAGCAGTATGCGTCTGATTCGTTATAGTCAAGAGACTTTTGCCAAACAAAATCCGGTCTATTGACCTGCGGAAGTCAGCTGAAAAAGGATTCATTACTCATTTTACGTAGGGTTATCAGACCCATTAATGAACAATTAAGCACTTAAAAAAAAGATTGATAATATTTTAATAAATAGTATCTTTTGGTGTGTGACAGTGCACATACATCTGTTGGTATACAAATTATTAAAAAATAATAAAAGTAAGTTTATATTCCATTTGTTTGGGATATTATTGGTGTCTTAATAAAAAGCTATATAAAAATCAACTAAATGAACAGTTCTTACCAGTGAATTAACTCAAAAATTTCCAGTGAATGAACAGGCAGCAATTTAAAAACACTTAAGCTTCATACTATGTTATTTATTTTACTTGTAAAATAACTTATAACCCGTTTTTACTGATTTACGGGTTTTTTAAACCCAGCATGATAATTAACTAGTGGGGAGTTTTTCAAACCTTATTCTATTAAAATATTTATTAATTGTTCATTCACTGGGGGCTGTTCAGTTACTGGCAGGACTACCCTGTTTCAGGAATAGATGGATATATTTTTGCAATTTACGTTATTTTTCCTGCTGTGAAACTTTTTATTGTAAAAAAAAAAAAAAAAAATGTTTTTTTAATCTACAGATATATCATATACAGTGACCTCTCATTTATATGCGATGTTCAGTAAATACTTTTTCGTACCACTGTTTTAAAACAGTGAAATTTGATTAATAAATTCTGCGATTAAAGAAGCAGAAAATTACTTTAAAAAGAAACTGGTGCCGAAAAATAATTACCGTGTATCGCGTATAAGTGAGAGGTCACTGTAACCACGAACAAAAATATACAATAACCTCTTCTGACTTACCAATGATTTCAAAAAGTGGTCTATATCATTAGAAACCTCAAAAACAAATACAGTTGTTTTGCTCTGTTGGATCAATGATACTCCAACCATTGAATACAATTTGCCTAGTTGAAAAAACTTTCCTCTCTTCATTATGACCTAATTACATGGGTGTACAAGAGTTTCCGTGTTATATATCGCATTTTCATCATGTAAAATGCTATAGTTATAGCTTGGATGAATGAAATTAGCTCTGCAGTTCGCAGCCATGTCCAAGAAATGAGAGTGAATTATGCCAACCAGGATATCGTTGGGATAGCTCAGTAGGAAGAGCGTTAGCACGTCAAGCTAAAGTACCGAGGTTCGAGTCCTGGTCTCGGCATTTTCCGGTCCGTTGGAATAAATCTCAACTATGATACTCCAACTATTGAATATGATTTAACTAGTTGAAAAAAAAACTTTTCTCTCTTCATTATGACCTAATTACATGATATGCAGGAGTTTTCGTGTCATATCACATTTTCAGCATGTAAAATACTATTGTTATAGCTCGGATGAATGAAATTTGCGCTGCAGTTAGCAGCTATGTAAACAAATGAGAATGAATTATGCTAGCCAGGATATCGTTGGGATAGCTCAATAGGAAGAGCATTCGCACGGCAAGCCAAGGTACCGAGGTTCGAGTCCTGGCCCCGGCATTTTTCGCTCTGTTGGAATTAATGTCTAGTATGATACTCCAACCATACCTAGTTAAAAAAACTTTCCTATTTTCATAATGGCCTAATTGCAAGGTATATAGGAGTTTCCGTGTTCTATCACACTTTCATCATGTAAAATGCTATAGTTATAGCTCGGATGAATGAAAGTAACCCTGCAGTTCGCAGTCTTGTCCAACAAATAACAGTGAAATATGCCAGCCATTATATAGTTGGGATAGCTCAGTAGGCAGAGCGTTGGCACGGTAAGCCAAAGTACCGATGTTCAAGTTCTGATCACGGCATTTTTCGTTCTGTTGGAATAAATCTCAACTATGATATTCCAACCATTGAATATGATTTACCTAGTTTAAAAAAAAAATTCCTCTCTTCATTATGACCTAATTACATGGTATACAGGAGTGTCCGTGTTATATCACACTTTCGTCAGGTAAAATGCTATAGTTATAAATAACTCGAATGAATGAAATTAGCACTGCAGTTCGCAGACATGTCCAACAAATAAAAGTGAATTATGCCAGCGAGTATATCGTTGGGACAGCTCAGCAGGAAGAGCGTTGGCACGGCAATCCAAAGTACCGAAGTTCGAGTCCTGGTCCCGGCATTTTTCGCTTCGTTGGAATAAATTTCAAGTATGATACTCCAACCATTAAATATGATTTACCTAGTTGAAAAAACTTTCCTCTCTTCATTATGAACTAATTACATGGTGCAGAGGAGTTTCCGTGTTACATCGCACTTTCATCATGTAAAATGCTATAGTTATAGCTTGGATGAATGAAATTAGCGCTGCAGTTAGCAGCTATGTAAACAAATGAGACTGCATTATGCCAGCCAGGATATCGTTGGGATATCCCAGTAAGAAGAGCATTGGCCCGGCAAGCCAAGGTACCTTGGTTCGAGTCCTGGCCCCGGCATTTTACACTCTGTTGGAATAAATCTGAACTATGATATTCCAACCATAGAATATGAATGGGAAAAGAAATATATTTTCGAAATTTAAAGAAACATTTATATAAACCAAGTTTCTTTTGCTGCCTCTGATTTTTGAACCGTTTTCGAGTAGTTTTTATAGTGTATTAATCAGTTTTCTCAACTCGGAATTTAGATTTTTCGAGTGTTATAAATTCACGAGTAAACATTTTCATGTTAAACAAACATGTTTTACAGACAAACATGATAAATTAACATTATTAACATTAAAATCAATATTATTTTGTCACTCTTGCATGCATAAATTCAATTACGCAACTGAAAATGTTTAATTGAGAATAGATGTCATTCTGAAAACTGATGTTCCGGTTTGAGAAAACTGATTAATACGCAATAAAAATTACTTGGAAACGTTTCCGAAAATCAGTGGCGGCAAAAGAAACTTTGTTTTTCTAAATGCTTCTTTAAATTTCAAAAATACATTGGTTTCTAAGGTTTCTAAAGATAAAGAACGCTTTTAAGAATCACGGGTAACACGGAAGAGGTTACTGTATATTTTGATTCGTGGTTATATTACATTTTCATAAATTACGAAACATTTTTTTTTTTTTTTAGTGTAATGTATAAAATTCGTTTGCAAAATCACTTACTACTCTGTGGTGAACTGGTGCATATAGTGTATTGAACAAATAATGTACTAGGTTATGTGTATATTGAACTTAAAAATAACAAAATTACAAAAACAACCGGTACTTTTACTTATTCATCATACGTAGTATAGGGTAAGTCTTGTAATCGTTTTGAAAATCGAAAAAAAATTTTTTTGACAGATTTACACGTTTCAGACACTGGAGATTCCAAAAAACATATTTTTAGAAATTTTGTTTTTGCCGTCCGTCTGTCTGTGTGTGTGTCTGTAAACGCTCTACCTCCCGAACAAATTGAGATAGAGACTAGAAATTTGGTATGTACTTAGTATGTAATAAGGGAAAGAAGCTTATTGAATTTCAGTAACCTCGATTATCCGGAACTTTTTTTTTCGGACTCTCGAAATATTCGTTCTGATAAAAGTTACATAAAATTTTTCGAACTTGTTTATTTTAAGGATTGAGTGTAAAAGATAATAAAAAAAACATAAATTTTCCATAAAGAATGAAGTCGATCGGATCATGAGTTGCCGAGATATTTGTAATTATATTTTCAGCACTCTTCGATTTTTCATGGCCCTGTATTTCATTCAAATTTCAATTCAAAGATGTATTTTAATTGGAAATGAAACGTTTCAACCGACGCAGTAAACCGTTAGTTAATATGATTATCAATTTTGGAGTTCTAAGGATGTTTCTTTTACGCAATTCAGTAATAGAGCATTTAGAGTTTATGACGTCATCAAGCTAGAATTTCATTCAAATTGCAATGCATTTTATAAATAGTTTACACATGTTTTATTTCCA
Organism: Maratus michaelseni; assembly: GCA_963931845.1. Lineage (NCBI taxonomy): Eukaryota > Metazoa > Arthropoda > Arachnida > Araneae > Salticidae > Maratus > Maratus michaelseni. The sequence continues at coordinate 215,079,450 of OZ007597.1, read as the reverse complement.
TATTTTATATTATGCATATCCATGATGGGTAAGTATTACGGTGGCCCCCAACGGCTAGTTTTCCTTAGCAGGGCGCGAATGTTAAGAACAACAAAATGTTTTTTTTTTTTTTTTTTTTTTTTTTTTTTTTTTTTTTTTTAACACAGCGAACCATGTCATCCTTCGAGCGCCATTAGTTCAAACACGAAATAATTATTTACTATGATAAAATTATTTTGAATACATTGTTGTCAAACTTAATTGCAACTAACAAATCCTAGTAAATCAGGACTTCAACCCAAAAGCCGCAAGCATGAGACATAAATATAAAAGTGAAATGGCGTTGCTATTAAAGTATATATTAAACGGATTGTCTTTTGGAACGGAAGCATTTGCAATGGAAACTTTCCAATATATGGAAACAAAATATATTTAAAAGATTATGATTTAGTTACCGATATGTTTATGTCTTTGTTATGATATTATGTCTTTGTATTAGAGACATAATATATAAAAGCATAAATATATGGATAGGTTTTGTTCTATCCAATGGATAGACAGAAATTCTGCGAAAACTAATTGGTATCACGTATTGGCATAGACATTTATCATAAATCGTAATGAGATATTCAATTCAGTAAATAAATTGTATCTATAATTCAACGTGAAAAGTTGGCTAGTGCCAAATTGTCATCGTAATTAAGGGTACTGTAATCCCTGTAAAATAATTCAGCTATTGTCTTTCCAGAATTTAGAAAATTAGAATTTAGTGAGAAACAGAGATATAGATACGAAATATGAGATGAGATATAGATACAATATCAGATAGCAATTAAAATAACTAGGGGATCCAACCCGGGTTACAGAAAATAGATTTAAACTACTTTTTTAATTGAAAACTCTAATACATTTTTAACATTTAATATATTTTTTAGATTACACACTAACAATACTAAAGAGCATTTATATATGAAAAATATGAATACAGTGCTGGAAAAAATTATAAAGCCGATAGAAAATTTTACAAAATTCAAAAAGTAATGGAATTGTTGATAACGCAAATTCTATTTTCATTTGCATGATCAACATTGCAATAATACACATAAACTTTATTTAAAAAACGGAAGGGGGGACATAAATTATGCTAATTTCTTACAACCAATGAAAAACAACTTGGCAAAAAGTATAAAGCCGATTGTTCTAGCCTCATTTGGCATAATGCCAGACTTGAGAAAATAGGTCGCCATGAAAGTTTAGGTAAATGTAAACGCGTTACGTGCATTCATTTTGTATTTGATTTGTTTAATGCAATGCCAATAGGAAAAAAAATATCCGATGGTGAACAAATTAAAATATTAACTTTAAATGAAGCTGGAATGTCTGGTTCTAATATTGCAAGAAAAATAGGAAGGCCCAAGGCTGCAGTAAACAGTTTTCTCAGAAATCCCGAAAATTACGGCAGTAAGAAGCACACAGGAAGACCAAAATCCTTAACTGTAAGGCAATCAAGACAAATCCGGAAGCTAGTTTGTGGACAAAAAATGTCGTCTGCCCAAATTCAGGAACAGTTACAATTACCATGTACAAGCAGAACGGCAAGAAATGTTATAAGTAACAATCCCATTGTACAATTAAAAAAATTTAAAGGAATACCATCTCTTTCTAAGTACCACAAAAATGCTCGCTTAGACTTTCTATGAAAACATGTAACCGAAGACACAAATTGGAGAGATGTTGTCTTTTCCGTTGAAATGAAATTTAATTTCGATGTACCCGACGGCTATAAATATTTTTAGCATGATTTACGACAGGAGCCTGATATTTTTTCAAAGCGTCAATTTGGAGGTGGCTCGGTAATAGTTTGGGCTGCATTTTCTGCCTGTGGAACCACTCCAATTGTTTTCATGCATAACAAAATGAATTCGGTTATGTATCAAGAAATGTTAGGAGATAATTTATTACCCATTTGCTCATCTTATTACTTCAGGAGACTGGACATTTCAGCAGGACAACGCTTCCGTTCATGTTTCGAAGTCAACTAAATCTTGTCTGGAAGGTAATCAGGTCAAATGCCTTCAATGGCCAGCTCATAGACCCCATCTAAATGTAATAGAAAATCATTGGGGAATTTTAGCTCGAAATGTTTACAAAAATGGACGAAAATTCAATTTAAAGTTAGATTTGATGAATGCTTTTAAAAACTGCTGGAACAATATTGATGAGAGTACTTTGTGTGGTCTGATAGATTCAATGAACAAAAGACTAGTCAAAGTCATCGAAAAAAATGGGTCTCACATCGATTATTTATGAAATGCATGTATGGACTTTATAATTGTTTCCAACTTTCTTTGTACAGAAATTTTTTTAGGTCTATTCATCTTTTATTAATGCAGTTATTAATGAATTTCTTTTTTTCTTTTTTTCCTTGTAGCATATAATATATATGTATGAAATTTCATAAATGTTCTATATTTTGTTTGTTAATTATATCACATTTTCAAGTGGCTTTATAATTTTTTCCACCACTGTAGTGTAATCCTTGTAAAATAATTCAGCTATTTTGTTACCAAGATTTCGAAAATTAGAAATTCTTGACAAACAGAGATATAGATACGAGATATGAGATGAGATATAGATACACTATCAGATAGCAATTAAAATAACTAGGGGATCCAACCCGGGTTACAAAAAATAGGTGCAAACCATTTCTTTAATTGAGAACTCTAATACATTTTTAACATTTAATATATTTTTTAGATTACACACTAACAATACTAAAGAGCATTTATATATGAAAAATATGAATAGTGTAATCCTTGTAAAATAATTCAGCTATTTTGTTACCAAGATTTCGAAAATTAGAAATTCTTGAGAAACAGAGATATAGATACGAGATATGAGATGAGATATAGATACACTATCAGATAGCAATTAAAATAACTAGGGGATCTAACCCGGGTTACAAAAAATAGGTGCAAACCATTTTTTTAATTGAGAACTCTAATACATTTTTAACATTTAATATATTTTTAGACTACACACTAACAATACTAAAGAGAATTTCTATATGAATAATATCAATAGTGTAATCCTTTTAAAATAATTCAGCTATTTTGTTACCTGGATTTCGAAAATTAGAAATTCCTGAGAAACAGAGATATAGATACGAGATATGAGATGAGATAAACATAGAATATCAAATAGCAATTAAAATAACTAGGTGATCCAACCCGGGTCACAGAAAATAGGCGCAAACCATTTTTTTAATTGAAAACTTTAATACATTTTTAACATTTAATGTATTTTTTAGAGAAATCCCTAACAACACCAAAGATCATTTTTTATATGAGAAATATCAATAGTGTAATTCTTGTAAAATAATTCAGCTATTTTGTTACCAGGATTTCGAAAATTAGAAATTCTTGAGAAACAGAGTTATATATACGAGATAAAGATATAATATGAAATAGAAATTATATAAAATAATTAGGAGATCCAACCCGGGTTACAGAAATAAGTGCAAACCATTTTTTTTTAAATTGAAAACTCCAATACATTTTTAACATTTAATACATTTTTAGATTACCCCATAACAATACCAAAGAGCACTTCTATATGAAAAATATCCATAATGTAATCCTTGTAAAATAATTCAGCCATTGTGTTACCAGGATTTCGAAAATTAGAAATTCCTGAGAAACAGAGATATAGATACAAGATATGAGATGAGATACAGATACAATATCAGATAGCAATTAAAATAACTAGGGGATCTCTACCGGGTTACAGAAAATAAGTGCAAACCATTTTTTTAAAATTGAAAATTCCAGTACATTTTTAACATTTAATATATTATCCACTAACAATACCAAAGAACATTTCTATATGAAAAATATTAATAGCATATTCATATAATGTTTTGAAATTTATTAAAAGCGGTGCTTTCGTATTAGCAGCATTCCAGGAGTTAACAACTGAAGAAATCGCCAAACGTTTGGTTACTTATAGCAGCCTTTTTGATACAGATAATTTCAGTGGTTTAAGTGGGTATTTCGGTTACATATCTGTTAAATTTGTGTTTTATTTATATTATTATATTATTTTATTTATTTATTGACGAAGTTTTAGTTGCGTTATGAAATATTAGCTAGAAACAAATGCTGAAATATTTAAATTTTTTTAAGTGTAATCGGATTAATCTTTTGTAATAGGGCTGCACGCGATAGAGACATATTTTTAAAAAATTTCATGCTTGAAAATTATTTTAGAAATTATAAAAAAATCAGTAATTTGAGATACAGTTTTCAAAAAAATTTCATTTGAAGGATTTTTTTTTCCTTTTCGACGGTGTAAAAATTGAAGTTACGTGATGTTTTAAAATTAAAAAAATTGCAGCTATAGCGAAATTTATCGGTCAGTTGTTACCACCGTCAATATGACGTCAGTGTTACTCAAGGACATGTTTTGGTATTATAATAAAGATATTTGGCGAGTTATTATTTGCGCAGAGCTAAGTGACGTTCTGATAAAATTTCAGCTCTAATTTCTCCCATTAAACATAAACAAATTATTAAATGTAAATTGGCATTGAACATGTTGTTGTTGTACAGCTATTTATGAATACAACTTAATTATCACAAACTTTATGTCATGTTTTTCTCTTGCTATAATAAAATACATAATAAAATAATGATAGAAATGACATAGGAAATAACTACATGTCAAAGTGTGAATAAGTAATCTAGCGCTTCCTTGAAGGCTAACACTACTTTGACTGCTTGAAATCTAAATCCTTTTTGAGATTTCTTTTAAAGAAACGGAAAGTGATTATAAAAATGGTTACAATTATATTAACAGAAATACTAAAATATTCCAAATTCAAGGCATTATATTTCCTTGGTTAGTATGTTAAAATTTTCTCTAGAATACATATAACCGACTATACAAGTAGAAATAAATTTAATGCATTTAACTTCTCAAAGTAATTCTTGGTGACAAATATCATCTGTTTTGTAATTTCTAACTCATTAACTGACAAGACCTTCATTAACCGGGTACACGCGTCTTCTCATTAGAATCTAGAGATTTTCCTGCCAAAATCCGGACTATCCACCTCTCGAATTAAGCTAAAAAGAAATCTACCAAGACTCATCAACATTTCATGAATAAACGAATGTTTCTAAATTTACTTTAAATGAAATGGACTGTAAAAAAAAAATCCTTATATATATATACGCATACCTTTTACTCATTTAATTTAAAATACAAAATAAGAAAAATAAGAAATAATACAAACCAAAACATTTTATTTTATCAACAAAATGTTGTTTCTAATTTAAATACGCGAAAAATAAAAAATGCTATTGGCGAGACTTGTGCAAGGCTCAAGTACCCAATTTTCTCAGGATTAATTTTGTCATGTAATATTAAAAGTTTTGTTATTATTTTCTTATATTCTTATATGCTTATATTCTTTGTTCTTATATTCTTTACAATTTAACGAATATATTTTTTATTTCTATGAAACATAAATAAATAAATACAAAAAGAAGTGACAGTCTAAATTAACTACAAGCTTCCAGATCCACAATCAAAATTTAGTCAATTTTCGTCGTTTCAAACCTTTCTGGACCCCTTTAAAAATAGCTACTAAGACAGAATTTCTTTTTTTGGTTAAAACTTTAATAGATACATAATTTTATATGGACTATGAATTACCATAAATAGCGATTCGCTTTAAAATATATAGACACTACAACATTATCTTTTCAAGCATACCTTTTTCTTGGTCACCATTTTGTTATTAGAGTTTCATATGAAATAGGAATAGTCGTGCATAACAGTTTGTTTTAAATAATATTAACAAAAATACTAAATTATCTTAAATTCAACGCATAATCATTTTTTTTTGGTTTTAAGTACGTCAAAACTTTCCCTAGAATGCACGTAACCAACTATCCAAGTAAACAAAAATCATCCATTTGACTTCTCAAAATAATTGTTGGTGATAAAAATCATCTGTTCTGCGTTTTCTAAGTCATTAACTGACGAGACCTTCATTAAGCGGGTACACGTGTCTTCTCATTAGAGACGAGAGATTTTCCTGCCAAGATCCGGTCTATCCACCTAACGTATTAAGCAAGAAAGAAATCCATCAAGACTCATCAACATTTCATGAATTAACGGATGTTTCTAAAGTTAATTTTAATGAAATACACTGTAAAAAAAATTCGTACATACAGGGTGATTTACTACCACTTGTATAAAATTTGAGAGGTGGTAAAGACAGATAAAACGAACATTTTTATTTGTATATGAAAGCTGGGTCGCAATTCATGTATTCATTCATAAATACAGGGTGATTTTTTTTTAAAGTTGTGAAATTAAAACACTATAACAAAAGAACCACTGATCCAAATGACCTAAAATTTCACCAGTATGCTCCCAAAGCAATGGGAATTTTTTTAGCATGGTTAAAAAAAACTTAAAATCGCCCCGACAGATGGCGCTGTAAGGTAGCAGAAACAAAGAATATCGTCCGTGGGAGGAAAACAATGGACGGTACTTTGAGAAACCATCTTCCCTAGACCCTCTGTCGTCATTGGACCTTTTCTTAAATTCTTAAGTGTCCTAAATCTCTTAAGAGCAGTTGCTGCGCTGTCATTATTCTGATAATACAGTTTCACTAACAACGCAAAAAAGGGTGATTTTTTTTTAAAGTTGTGAAAGTAAAACCCTATAACAAAAGAACCACTGATCCAAATGACCTAAAATTTCACCAGTATGGTCCCAAAGCAATGGAAATTTTTTTGGCGTTGTTAAAAAAACTTAAAATCGCACCGACAGATGGCGCTGTACATGCAGTAAAGTCGGGTTCATTGGCGTAAAAACGTGAAATAGGCGCATCTCGTGTTCATTATTCTACGGAAATCCTCGCAATGACTGCTGCATTAACAGACCGTGCGTTGTTAGTGAAACTGTATTATCAGAATAATGACAGCGCAGCAACTGCTCTTAGGAGATTTAGAACACTTAAGAATTTAAGAAAAGGCCCAATGACGACAGAGGGTCTACGGAAGATAGTTTCTCAAAGTACCGTCCATTGTTTTCCTCCCACAGACGATATTCTTTGTTTCTGCTACCTTACAGCGCCATCTGTCGGTGCGATTTTAAGTTTTTTTAACCATGCTAAAAAAATACCCATTGCTTTGGGAGCATACTGGTGAAATTTTAGGTCATTTGGATCAGTGGTTCTTTCGTTATAGTGTTTTAATTTCACAACTTTAAAAAAAATCACCCTGTATAACAGTGAGACTCGAACTCGAGTTTTCGCTCATAGTTGTAGCTGTAATAAAAGTATATCTAATTAAATTTTTCAGCATATACAGGGTGATTTGCTACCGCTTTGACAACATTTGAGAGGTGGTAAAGATATCTAAAACGAACATCTTTTTGTATATGAAAGCTGGGTCGCAATTCATGTAATTCATTCATAAATATAACAGTGAGACGCGAACTCGAGTTTTCGCTCATAGTTGTAGCTGTAATAAAAGTATATCTAATTAAAAATTTCAGCATATACAGGTTGATTTGCTACCGCTTGTACAATATTTGAGAGGTGGTAAAGATATCTAAAACGAACATTTTTTGTGCATGAAAGCTGGGTCGAAATTTATGTATTGATTCATAAATACAACAGTGAGACTCAAACTCGAGTTTTCATTCATCGATGAAGCACTAATAAAAGTATATCTAATTAAATTTTTCAGCATATACAGGGTGATTTGCTACCGCTTTGACAACATTTGAGAGGTGGTAAAGATATCTAAAACGAACATCTTTTTGTATATGAAAGCTGGGTCGGAATTCATGTAATTCATTCATAAATACAACAATGGGACTCGAATTCGAGTTTTCGTTCATAGTTGTAGCAGTAATAAAAGTATATCTAATTAAAATTTTCAGGATATACAGGTTGATTTGCTACCGCTTGTATAATATTTGAAAGGTGGTAAATATATCTAAAATGAACATTTTTTGTATATGAAAGCTGGGTCGAAATGTATGGTTTGATTCATAAATACAACAGTGAGACTCAAACTCGAGTTTCCGTTCATCGATGTAGCACTAATAAAAGTATATCTAATTAAATTTTTCAGCATATACAGGGTGATTTGCTACCGCTTGTACAATATTTGAGAGGTGGTAAAGATATCTAAAACGAAAATTTTTTGTATGTGAAAGCTGGGTCGCAATTCATCTATTCATTCATAAATACAACAATGAGACTCGAACTCGAGTTTTCGTTCATCTTTGTAACAGTAATAAAAGTATATCTAATTAAATTTTTCAGCATATACAGGGTGATTTGCTACCGCTTGTACAATATTTGAGAGGTGGTAAAGATATTTAAATTGAACATTTTTTTGTATATGAAAGCTGGGTCGAAATTCATCTATTCATTCATAAATACAACAGAGACTCGAACTCGAGTTTTCGTTCATAGTTGTAGCAGTAATAAAAGTATATCTAATTAAATTTTTCAGCATATACAGGGTGATTTGCTACCGCTTGTACAAAATTTGAGAATTGGTAAAGATATCTAAAACGAAAATTTTTTATTGTATATGAAAGCTTGGTCGCCATTCATGCATTCATTCTCAAATACAACAGTGAGACTCGAACTCGAGTTTTCGTTCATAGTTGTAGCAGTAATAAAAGTATATCTAATTAATTTTTTTTATCAGAGCAAGAATTACGCTGGCAATTAATGAATATAACAAAGAATGTGAATTATCACTTACTATACAGTAAGTATTACTACAGCATCTATATATTTAAAGCGAAACGCGCATTCTGTTAAATTCACATTCTCTTTTCTACACGAAAATAATCTTTTTGCGCATGCTTCAGTGTTTTTTTTTAAGGGTTTTACTCGCAGAAAACGGGAAACTTTTTTAGCCTAGGAGGATTGAAAAGGGTTGATTGAAAACGGATGGCGTAATATGGTCATTGAGTTGCAAGTTTCTTTTTTTAAAGAACTCATCTTTTCACTACTAAATATGCATATTTTTTCGTAAAATTTTAAAGAGAGCTTAGATACAATTATGTTTATAATTTCAAAGAGTTCGAAAGTTGAAAACTATATTTTTATTGCTATGTTAAAGGAGCCAGAGTTAAAAAAAAAAAGCGAGAAGAAAACATTTCTTTTATAACTAGATAAAAATATTTTTTCACTAAATTTTTACACGGGCTGTAAAACCATTTTATTTATAACCAATAAGAGTTTGGACAAAAAGAAGAAGAAAATGAGTGCTTTTATCACTAAACATCAATATGTTTTCGCGAATTTTTCATTTTAAAATATAATGTCATACGAAATCTGGTTAAAGATATAAAATAATAAAAACTGGATATATATATATATATATATATTATCACGGGCCCAGGAAACGCCGGGCGGGTCAGCTAGTAACATCTTAAAGCATTTTTATGTGAAAAAAAATGTGCAAAATTAATTTAGAAAATTATTTACTAAAATATAATACAGTGCATTATGCAGTGTATTGGGATTTTTCTTTTAAATAAAAAAATGTATCAAAAAAAAAAAAAAAAAAAAAAAAAAAAAAAAACCCACACACACACACACACAAATTTCAAAATATTCAACACTGTCTCACACTTAACATGAGTTAACATAAACTTGATTTCTTAAAAATTTATTATCACGGGCCCGGGCAACGCCTGGCAGGTCAGCTAGTATATAATAAAAGTATTTTACCAAAAATTTCAGCAAAGATATTTTGCTTACCATGAAATAAGATAACGTTCCAAGAATTGCTGGAAATGGCTACGATCTGCATCCAAACAACACTGTTCTAGTTTCTGTAATTTGGAATGTAGCTCACGGTACATATGGATCACCGTCCTATAATTACAGTGAAATTCCTCTGATATGTATCACATTTCAAACAAGTCGGACACAACTATGTCTGCTGACTATATCGGTAAAAATATATTCATTACCTATATAAAATATATTCATTAACCAGGTTTCCTATACAAAAACTAGTGAGATGTACCACCTTTCAAACTTTGTACACGCGGTAGCGAATCACCTTGTAGACAGGTAATTTTATGTGAAATTTCTGTCTTCGGAACTTTTCCATTTTGAGTAAAAGTCTTAAATTTTCTTGGAATAAACGAAAAATTTCTTTTTTATGCCTACTCATTGAGTGCTGAAAACGGAAATGTTCTTTCTAAGACAGACAAACTGAAGTGTTCTTTCCAATTGAATAAAAACAGAAAAATTAGCCCTAAACATAAGGTCCGATAGCGGGCTTTTTTTTATTAAAAAAAAAAAAAAAAAAAAAACATGACTTTAATTTATTTATTTATTTATTATATATTTTTTTTTTGAAAATGAAATTTATTTGGATTTATTAAAGAAAATATAAAGTGTTTTGAAAGGAATATTAAACAAAACCCTTTGTACGATCTTTGATCCCACTTACCCACTTGTTCACATTTATTTTTATTCCCCGATTGTTACATGATGTTTATGTTTTGTCTTTTAACGATTATACATATAAGGCCTATTCGAGCATTTTTTAATATAGCAGCGAATGTTCTTGATATTTTTCTATTTCCAAAAAAAAAAATAAAAAGAAAATCTAGATCTTGTTTAAATTTGTTTGAAAGAGAAAGAGATAGTTTAAAACCCTCATTAAAAACGATCACATCACTCAAATATTATTTATTTTAAAAGGATATTTTTTTCGATGATGTAATGCACAAATTAAAAGAAAAAAAAAAGCCTATCCTTCAAAATGGAAATACCCTGGGATTATCATACCAATTAGTATAACGAAGAAACGATCTTCAATAATACGAGAAAATAAAATACATTTCTTTTTTAATTTTTGAATAAGAAATATCTGAGTAAGAGATTGGGAACGAAAATAGCAATAAGTAAAGATTACTAGCGTGAAAATTTTTATTGAATGAATTTCTTGAATATTATTTGTTAGTTGCTTGGATACGATAATAAAGAGGGAATATAGAATAAATATTCCTTATCCAAAGTACAAATTTAAGGAAAAGAAAATAAATTCTTAAAATAATATTTTTATTCTCAAAAACTTTTATTTACTTGTTAAAGGGAATTAAAACCTTTCTTGCGTACTGGCTTTCTGCTAGGCTCGTTTTTAATCTTGAAACATTTATATTTCCAATATTTATATGTCTAAATATATATATTATTATATATGTTAAATATATATATTATATATTATATATATTATTAAATGTTTCTAAATATTTGAATATAAGTTTATATTCCTGAAATATATTTAATGATCTATTTATTTTAAATATCTAAATATGTATATTAAAAAAAATATATACCCAAAAATCTCTCTTTATTCCTAAAAGTTATTTAAACATACATGTTCTACTTTACCCTTGCAATACCGGGTGAACCAAAAGTTCGTCAAAATTTTAAAAAATCATAAAAATGGAAGAAATTATGATAAAGAAGTGCGGATTGCAAGAAATGGCTCACAAGGAAGTCGGATTTTTTAGCAGCAAAAAGCATTTTTAGTTAAAAATGTCACTGGTAGAGGGAGTTGACGATCCGAAACAGAATGAACAGGACAACATTACGCTCCATCCCTTTATTCTTGCAATAACAATTGTTCAACATGACCTCCAGACCACATTCCTGGTCTTCAATTCTTTCGCTGTGCGAAATTTTCGCAACGCAACAGTTGCTGACTCTCTGTTCAAATAGAACAACTTCACCAACAACGCTAATTCGAGTAATGATAACTTCTGAAAGCGAATGAGAAATCCTCGTGTATCCCGGTCTTTTATTGCAGGATTAATTTGCATAATGTTGCTGAATCTGTCGCATGTTAACGCCATCTACAAGTGACTTTTTTAACTATTTTTTTTTCTGCTAAAAAAAATCCGACTACTTTGTGAGCCCTTTCTGGCAAACCGCACTTCTTCATCATAATTTCTTCCCTTTTTATGAATTCTTAAAGTTTTAACGAACTTTTGGTTCACCGGTATATTTAGCGAATGACTTCAGATATAAAAACTTCATCAATTTAGACACAAGCTTAACTCTCGATGTTGCAGTTAAAAAAAAATCACCCCAATTGTTATCCCATGCTCTAAATATCTGCTGAGATACATTCGTGTCATGTCCTGATTAGCTAATACTACATATGGATAAAAATAATAAATAAAATACTACAGAATATAGACCTTATTTTTAATTTTTGTTTGAAAGAGAGAGGGAGTTTAAAACATTCATTAAAAATAAACATATAAATCAAATATTATTTATCCATATTATTATTTTAAAAGGATTTTTCGATGATGTAAAACACTAATTAAAAGACTAAAAACAAAATCGCAACCTTCAAACTTCAGATGCCCTGATAATTTGGATCATCGTGCTAATTAATATAACGAGAAATAGTCTTCAGTAAAAGAAAAAAAAATGCAGTTTTTTTGTTTGAATATGAGACATCTGAGAAAGAGATTAGGGACGAAGAAAAAAATTAAGGTAAAGATAACTAGCGTCTGTGAAAAGTTGAATTTCTTGAATGTTATTTGTTTGGTTACGTTAATAAAGTGAAAATATAGACTAAAATTTCTCCATCATTAGCATACATTAAGCAAATTATAATATTGTTTATCACTCTTTAATTATTTGTAAAAAACAAGAACGAAAAATCATGCATCAAGCATAGATTATGTAACACTTTCCAACACTTCCAAAATAATTTTGAAAATATTTACCGTAAGGTGTAAGATGATATCTAACTAAACAATTTTAAAAACGCATAACATATTTAAAAATCCAATTTCAGGAATTCGGAAAAATATACGAGCTCTTTTGTGCAACCCTGTATATGATCTATGGATTTGTATATATACTAAATAGAATGCTAAATTTTAGTTCAGTTAGGAAACGCGTAGCACAGTTTAAAATTTCCCTTCTGCAATTTGCGACAATAAACGGAAATATACCCGAGAACTTTTGTGCTGCCCTGTATACAATCTATACAATTTATACACACCAAGTAATGGACAAGAAATGAGTTAAATTTAAAAACACGTTCAGCAACTGAAAAAGCATTCCCAGCAATTATTATTAATAAGCAGTACTTTAACCGAATTCTTTTGTGTGTCCCTGTAAATAAACGATGAAAGCTATACACACAATATTCTATAGCAAGCATCTTGTAATCCACGTTAGTGATATGTATCAATTACAATATGTTTGAAATAGTGAAACATTATTAAAATAAACTACAAACGATTTTTCTTCATAGACCGTAATGTAACGGAGTTCTTTTGAGTATTCCTGTAAAGGAACTACAAGTGCTATGCACACCACATTCTATAATTAGTCTCTTGTAGTGTACCTAAGTGATATATATCAATTTCAATATGTTTGAAATTGTGTAACATCATTAAAATAAACCGCAAATGATTTGCCCCATAGACCGCAATGTAACGGATTTCTTTTGAGTGTTCCTGTAAAAAAACTGTAAGTGCTACACACTTCATTTTCAATACCGAACATGCCACAGTAAGCCTCAATAACATATATCAATTGCATGACGATCTTAGCATATTTACGTGAGTTAGAGCACGGACAGACAGACAGACAAACCGAATTCATAAACACTTTTCAACTATGTTGGAAAGCTTTAAAAAAGGAAATAATAATGTTCTTATATATTCTATTTTTTGTTAGTTCTACCCCTAATCTTGAAATTTCCACATTCTTAACATTTGAACTCCGGAATGTATAGATTAAGCTAAATATTTCCAAATATATACACACAAATTTATATTCCTAAAGTATATTTAATGATTATCAATATTTTACTGGAATACATGTATACGATAATAACTTTTCTATCCCTAAACATCGTCAGTTATTCCTAAAAGGTACTTATACAATTTTCTAGGTTACACTTACTATTGAGTGCCAACACAATCTTCAAACATTAAATACGTTATATTATTCAAAAAATCAGATATAGTAATGGTCATGAATTTAAACACAAATGCAACTTTCGAAGCTACGTATAAAAATAATAAAAAAAGTAAACTCACAGCCTGTATACCTGGTGTCCTAAAATAAACTGATTGATTTTAAAATTCAGTAATTTCCAAACGGTAACAGATATTTAAAATTTTTTTGCCGGAGAGTAATGTATGATATCAGGAGTTTTTTTACTGCGATTCCCGAGTTTAATTCGAATTACCAGCAATAGATGGCGCTGCGAGCAATGGGCGTGCAATCGAGGCAAAAACTAAAATCACCCAGTTTTGATGCGAAAGAAGGAGGTTCAATACATTGCGTGGGTCTATTTCGCTAATACAATCTTGTTCTTAGAAACCGATTCTGAATAAGGTTTTATTGGTGAATGAGACCCACTCCATGAATTGAACCTCCTTCCTTCGCATCAATTCTGGGTGATTGATGTTTCTACCTCGATTGGAGGTATAGTGTTCGCAGCGCCATCTATTGCTCGCAATTTGAACTGAAATGAGGAATCGCAGTAAAAAAACTCCTGACATCATACATTACTCTCGCGCAAGAATATTTTTAATATATGTCACCATTTGGAAGTTATTGAATTTTAAAATAAGTCACTCAATTTTAGGACAACCGGTATATATATATCTGCTGATATTATTGCATTGTACAGTGATGAAAAAAAAAAAAAACCCAACCCCCTACGAACTTTGTTGAAAATCATCGTATAAAAATGTGACGGGTACTAATTGATTAGTAATAATATTGGCTAATCAATATTATACTTACATTTTGCTTAGGGGATAACTATATATAGAAATTGTAACAAATAAAAAAAATTTCAATACTAACACCTAATTTTGATATAATAATTTTGATAAATAGTTCTGACAATTGGATTTCTCGGCAAATTTTACCTTCGGATATCAAATGGTTAGTTTTTAGGTCATAAATAATTTATGAATCATTTTAAAACAGATTACAATGCAGGCGGTTTTTTAAGCATAACTCAAATAACTACCGCGGAATGGGCTGTAATTTTAGATTCGTATATTTGAAGCTTCAAGAAATCGATTTCTTTTTAATTCTTTAAATCCCAAGCTTTAAAAAACTGAATGACTTTAGAATCCCAACAAAATAGCCCAAAATACTCGCTTTTTTCGTTCCCCCCTTTTTCACTACGTAATTAGTGGAAATGACCCTACTGCCTTTATTCAAATTTCAACAGGTATTACACCCCTCTGTTTATCATTGTTCCAGTTACTGAAAGAAATTCTTGTTTTTTCCTTTTTTACTGTCCAGAAATGCCAACACATTACCCCATCCATTACTGAGAGAGACCACCCTCTACACAGCACCCCGATCCATTTAAGGGGGAAGAAAAATCTTTTCAGCTATCCAGGGCTATTGTGGGTTTCAGAGCGTTGGGATGATTTCGGCTATTGCGGGATTCAAAAGATTAAAAAATATAGGTTACAATTCATATTTTCAACGAAAAATAATTTCAAATAATATATAATTTCAAAATTAATTTCCGAAAAATATGAATTGTTACCTGTAAATTTTTAAACTAAAATCAATTTTTAGAAGCTTCAAATATGTGACAGTTGCAAATATGCTCAGTCTAACTAGTAATTTTTGAGTTATGCTTAAAAAAAACGCCCGCATTGCAGTTTGTTTTGTACTGATTAAAAATGAATTTAACATTAGGACAGCCTAACTTTAAACCTGCATAAATCATAAACTACTTATCCGAGTGTCTTACCGTTTGGTATCCAAAGGTAAAATTTACCAAAGCATCTAAATATTATGTCAAAATTATGTGTTTGTAATGAAAATTTTAAAGTTTGGTGCAATTTCTACATGTAGACGATATCCTAATCAAAAATAAGTTTAGCATTAATTAGTATAGGTTATTACTAATCGATTAATACTATCCACATTTGTATACCATGATTTGTAGACATAGTTAGAATGTAGTGTATCGTCTTTTTCGATCACGACTTTTTTTATCACAACCATATAAAAAAATAAATGAAACATAATCTAGACTTTATTAAAATTTGCTTAAATGAAAGAGAGAGAGATAGAAAGAGTTATATATAAACCCTCATTAAAAACGAACGTATCAATAAAATATTATTTATCAACTTCTTAAAAGGATTTTTTTCGATGATGTAATACACTAATTACGAAAAAAAAAATCCTTAACTTCAAAACAGAAATATCCTTGGAATTTTGATCACCATGCCAATTAGTATAACGAGAAATGGTCTTCAACTAAAAAAAAAATACAATATTTATCTTTGAATGAGACATCTGAGAAAGAGATTAAGATCGAAGATAGAAATTAGAGTAAAGATAACTAGATTCTTTGAATATTTTTAAATCAAATTAATACCCTTTGTTATTTGATTGGTTTCAATAATAAAGTGTAAATATAGAATAAATCCTCTTCTACCATAATTCTTATATTTATTTTATTTTTATTTTTTTATTTCTTTATTTTTTCTAATAAAATACTCAAAATTGTGTTTTTATCCTTAAAAATCTTTACATATTCCAAAAGACACTTAAGCATTTTCACAGGTTTCGATTTCTGTTAGGTCGAAACTTAATCTTGAAATTTTTATTATAAAGCGACATCAGTTCACTTTGTTACTTATTTGCAACTATCCGCTATTATATTTCAATTTGTTTTTAAAACAAGAACGAAAAATCGTGCGTCAAGCATAAATTATTAAACACTTTCCAACACATTCAGAACCAATCTATATATATATAAAAGTAATGGTTTGGAAATGGACCAATGAAAATCTCCGTAGATATTCCGGATTATTCTCATCGCTTTTTTACTAGGGACTTTTTTGAGGAGCGATTACTTTTTTTCTAGCCATCCTACGGATTCGAAAATCATACCACCAGACGCGAAATATAACAAGCTTTCAGAAATTCAAAAAATTATCATAGTCGGACAATTAAAACTAAAAAAATCCTTTAAAATCGAGTAAAAAATCTTTTATTGAAAAAGTCATTTTTTGTTATTGTTGCCAATTGCTAAATAAGCGCAAATGATTATGTTTTATCTGAAATAAAAAATGTATTTGCGCGAGACTATTAAAAACAATAATGAAAGTTTAAAATAATAATTAAATGATCACGCGTTGAAAGCCGGAAATAAAGAAAATTACGTCATAAAAAATGTGTTTACACATGAATATTAAAAATAAAAAAGATGAATTAAATCAAAAAGCATTATAACCAGTTAAATGAAAAAGCATTATAACCTGATTACAGAAGAAAGTCGCCGTTCGTGATATCATCATCATCATCTTTTTAAAACAGGATACATTACCAGGTTTTAAGAGGCTGTGAAATCAGAACGGGGGTCGGTGAGCGTAGCGAGCAGGGGGCAGAGCCCCCCAGTACAATTAAAAGAAACTTCCCCGTTTAATAAAGTGAAAGATGATGTCTAAGTAAATAATTTAGAAAACGCATCACCCATTTGAAAATCCAATGTCAGGAATTACCGTCAAACTTCTTCAGATGTTTTCTACAATTTGACGTTGGTTTTGTACCGATTATTTGCATATTTCTCGTGCAATTTATTTTCAAAATCAGGGACATCTTTTTCGATGACACTGTATAATACACGAAATGCAACAAAATTTTCAAAAATGTTGTTTAACCCTCTCGGCACCGATTTTTTTTTCCAATTTTGGGAAAAATTACTTTTGCGCTAACAAAATTAAAAGTAGCTATCGAAATCACAGAAGTTACAGTTTACTGAAATTTAACAAGCCTGTTCTTTACAGAAATCTAACGAATGTAGTTATGTTGCACTGTTAAAAATTTGCAGCAAACTGTCCGGTCATTTGACCGTTTTTGTAGAAACCGATTACATAACCGTAATTTAACTATATTCTGAGGATATTATTGATCATATTATGGTCATAATACAGTTAAATTACGGTTATGTAACCGTTTTCTACAAAAACGGTCAAATGACTGGACAGTTTGCTGCAAATTTTTAACAGTGTGCGTGTTTTTCCTATGAAAATAGTCTAAGGAAGAATTTTTAAGACGTTTGGAAAATGTCGTATTACAACAAGATTAAACAAACATAAAAAATTTAGTAGTATTTTTTATCTTTTATCACAAATTACTAATTCGGAAAAGGAGTCCCTAATTTAAATTTAAAGAGTGAAACAGATGTTTAAATTAAAAGAAACGCCAACGGTTTACTAATAATTAATAAAACTTTTATTAATATTATTATTTTTAAATGCTGAAACATAAGTAACGTCATAATAGTAAATGTATCGACATATGCTATCACTATTGGGTGCTGGAATTAACAAAAATAATTATTTTCTTCCAAATATTGCACTTCGAAGTAGGAGCGTCATATGAGGCCCAGGGTGACGAGAGGGTTAAGTTTTCTAAAATAACAATAATAATAATAAAAATTCCCCAAATAACCGTTTTTGTCGACCTTGCAAGTAAGTATAACTTCTCAAATACAGGAATCTGAGCTGAATGCAAGAAACGCATTCCTATGCATTACGGTACATTATGAACATCAGTTACTCAGCGGTTTCACTTCACATGCATAATTCACTTTTATCTGAATTAAAATGACATATCTTAATATGATTGAATATGTTTCTTTTATTACCATATAAAGACTTATCACGGAATATATTCATCACTCATGTGAAATTCACGCTTAAATAAACTAAAACTGTATTTTATAATGATTTTATAAATTCTTTTTATTACCATATAAGACCGTTTAGTGACACAAAGAACATAGTAATTTAGATCATCTGTTTGCGTGCATATTTTCCCCCGGTCAAGAGAACATGTAGATGTCAAATAGAGCCTACAGATTCTTACGTACGCTCTAACACAAAATAGAGAAAATGACATTAAAATCTGCTAGCAATATGGTTGCCAGGAATTTTTCTCTTTGACAATTTACATGAATACAGCATTTTTTTATTGCACAAATTTGCATTAATACTGTAGTTTTGATTACAAACTGGCAAAAATTGTGTTTTAAGCTAAATTTTGTTGCTGATTTGAAGAAAAAAAATGCTTGCAACCAAATTGTCAGTAGATTTTGAATGCGAGTTTTTTCCGTTTTTTTTTCTTTTTTTTCTTTTTTAATAGAGTGTCAGTGATTAAGTGATTTCATTTCATATAACGTATCCCTTAATAGAATAATTTAACTTTGAAAAATGATTTTTGTTATAAGCGGGCTCGTATGAGAATAGTGAAAAAAAGCCTTCCACCACGCGTTTATTGCAATAAGCTTACTTGCTTTAGTCACAAACATATTACCTTACAATATGTGCATCATTATTAACTAGGCTTTTCTCCCTCACAAGATGTTTTTTCTCTTTTATTTTTAATTTGAGAAAAGCAGAACAATAAAGTTATTTCAGAAACGACTGCAATAAAAAAAAAAAAAAAAAATTCATTGATTTCCAGTATAATTTCTGTATTTTTACGGGATTTTTTACCGTTAAAAGTGATTTAGTGCCTGTGTGAAAAAGGTCTAAATTTAAGAATATCGTTGACAGATAATATTAAATTTTCATTTTGCCCAAGGCTGTGGGATTAATTTTTATTATTACACTGCAAAAGGGAAAAATACGCAAGAATACGGAAATTGTACTGACAAAATACGGATTTTTGTTTTGTAAAAACATAAAAAAATCCCAAAGCCTTAGCGAAACCGACAAATTGATTAGACTTTTAGCGCTATTATAATGTCATAACATTGAATTACATAATTACGAATGTCAAGAACATTCGTAAATACACATTCGTTGATCTTTAAGTTGATATTTACGAAATTATTTCATCGGAGAAAAAAAATCCGGAAATTGTACTGATAAAATACGGATTTTTTTTATTGTAAAAATATAAAAAAATCCCAAAGACTTAGCGAAAACGTCAAAGTGACTAGACTTTTAGCAATGCCAAGAATATTCGTAAATACACATTCACTGATTTCTGACATATTTACGAAATTATTTCATCGGATAAAAAAAATCCGTAAAAATCCGTAAATTCTATTGGCAAACTATATATATATATATATATATATACATTAAACAGGGGATGTTAAAAATTCCGGATGAGAATTACACTTTTTAGAGGAAAACTATTAAATTTAAAAAAAAAGGGTAAAAGAAGGGAAAGGTAACTTGAATAAATTTTTAAGTTAAATATATTTTAAAGTTAAACCCATTTAAAAACTATCAAGATTTTATAAAGAAAGGAAGAAGTACATTGTCGTTGAGATGAGATGAATAAAAAACATGCCTGATGACTTTAATTTAAAAAAATAACGAAAGAGTATTTTACATGTCATTTCTTTCATTTTTTATCTTTTACATAATTGATTAACTGACTTCGTTTGAGCCTAATTTAATTTTGTTAACATCTTTTGAAAACGAAGTTCAATTTTTTATTTAAAACGTGGGTAGCAAATCAATTGCATTTTTAAAATTCCATAACTATAGCAGTATAGAAAAAGACTATTGAAGAAAATAAAATTAAAGAAATGAACATAAGAAAAACAAGTTGGAAATTGCACGTCAAACGTGACAAATGAGGTGTTCGTACTATAGCTAGTTATATAAATATTCAGATCTTGATGATTTTTAATTCTGTGAAATGAATTATATCGTCTGCAGATTAATTTCTGTCATAAAATTAGTATCTCGGTCTCTTGACGATTAAACTTCGGAAGCTCCTATAACAAGAAAGCACCGATTTAAAAAAAAAAAAAAATTCAAATTTCTTAATAAATATTTTTATTAATATCTCCTAAAGTTTTTATTCGATTTTTATAAAATTTGAAATGTCTCGACAAAATTCTGCAAAGATAATATATCTTAAATTTCAAACCATTCGGTTGGGTAGTTTTTGCGTTGTTATATGCGGACGGACGGACAGACAGACGGACCAAGCGACGACAATAGGTGCTACGTATTTATATAATTACGAATGCACCTAAAAAAGGAAGAGAACATTGTTCGTGTATAAGTTTGTAATCAGAAAAATACCTATTTAACTAAAACCTAATAAACAAAAATTTAACCCATTCGGGACCATGGTATCATATATGCAACCTCAAAAAGAGCATATAGAATTTGTTTTAGGCACCAGTAAAAAATAAAAGTAATATCTGCTTTCTCTAATTAGAGAATTTTTGTGATAGTTTAAGTAAAGGTAGCTTTTTAAAAAAAAGTGGTGCCAAACAAATAAAATTTATGTAAAAGCTGCCGGTCCCGAAGGGGTTAAATCGAGGAATTTCCCATAGTCAGAGTATCCTATATTTTTTCCAGAAACTTTACACCAAATGAAAATAATAGTTGTCTTGTAAACAATATGTATGAATGAAAGCAAGAATTGAAATAAAACAATATATTTAAATATATACTAAAAGTGATTACAGTAAACATAAAGGCTTAAAAAACAAAAAAAAAACTATTTTATTAAAAAGACCTACCTAGTAGTTTCGTAAAAAAAAAAAAAAAAAAAAAAAAAAAAAAAAAAAAAAAAAAAAAAAACTATGAATTTGATAAACAAACATCGCGAGATATCATGTATCATAAAAGTAGATGCTCTAATAAAACTTATCATCTGTAACAGTGATTTATTTTATCTTTTTATTTTACTTTATTTTATTTTTTATATTTATGAATCATCTCGCGCCAAATTCTAGGTAACTCAAAGGAAGCTGATTCATTGCACATGCTTTCGCTGCGCATATAAATTTCTATTGATTCGCGGATAATGGATAGGAAATAAAATCTTAATGGATAAATTACTTTACTATTTTTTAAAAATTTATCTGTAAAGGCCCTGTGTTATGTAGTCTGGCTAAAGCTGTAGTATTCTTGTTGTATTTTATATCTTCTATGTGTTCTTTTATCTTTGTTTTAAACTTTCTATTTGTCATTCCTATATAATATTGCAATAATCCATTGGCTTTGGTGAACGGGATTTCATATGCACCTGAAAGTTGATCAGATAAGTTCTTTTGGATCTATTTTCTCAGAGACTACGTTTTCTTAAAATTTTATGAGAATGTTTTTGAAATGAGACAGATATTGAATTTGTTAAGTTTATATTTCAATCTTTCAAGTTTAACAAAGCAAAAATTCTAACAATGATAATTATAATGTCCTAACTCAGTAGGCATTTTTTTCTTTTTCAATATGAGAAAAGAAGCTGGCTCTGATGGTGTTAGGATATTTAATCATTGAATGATGTTAAGGGGACAGTGGACATTCAAAATCACGAAATTCGACTAAAAAAGCGATTCTTTTATTTGGAGAATTATGAAACTAGCTGCTCAAATTTATGTTATGAAAAAATAATTTTTCAATTCTGTTGCTTCTTCGCGAAGATATAAGATTCCATATTTGTAAAAACTCTATATATTTGTACAATTTTTTTACTTACTGTATGTTTGTTATTTTATATTGTATATTGTTACTTACTGATGTTTTCTCAAAATTGAAAATTTCGCATATTTCTAACATTTGAAACGTTTCATGCGCATTTCTAATTATCAAATTCTTTTGAAATTTAGAATGTACATCCACTATTCAATAATATATAAATCTCAGCATAAAAAGTCTTATTTCAGGGTAATTTAGTGTTGACATTTATGCGCATATGGAAATATAAAGCTACTTTTTTAGAAAAGCATAGTTATGAAAAAAAAATCTGCTTATACATTCAGCGAACGTTTACAATTCATGTCAACTTCCATTCTAATATATGAAAAGTAGCTCATAAATACATATTGTCATATTTTATGCAAAA
The DNA here is from genome assembly GCA_963931845.1 of Maratus michaelseni. Classification (NCBI taxonomy): domain Eukaryota; kingdom Metazoa; phylum Arthropoda; class Arachnida; order Araneae; family Salticidae; genus Maratus; species Maratus michaelseni. Next base: position 215,056,550 of record OZ007597.1, on the reverse strand, counting down.
AAAAAAAAAAAAAAAGAGCATGGGACATTTTAAAATATGACAATTATTTGTACTTTAAAAATTAAAATATTAAATAATTTAAAAACTTTTTATTATTTGAACACCAAATTTTGAATGTATCTATTTGAGCTTGCCCTTAGCAAGTCTCCCAATTTTCAAATGAATCCCTTGAAAATTGTAGGATTTGGTTTTTAATGTCCACTCTCCCCATAATAATGTTCACTCTCCCCATGATGTCTTTCATTGTGACAGATACACTGTTTTCAGATGAAAAAAAAAGTATGTGACATTAAAGGAAGAAAATTAAATTTTAAGAAAGATCGAAAAAGATAGAAAAAAAGAAAGATAGATTATTTTTAACTTTAAGTAGCGTTTAAAATTACACCTTAATCCGAAGATTTTATAAGTAGAAGAAAACGTAGAAAGTTGTTAAAATTGATATTTACATACATAAAAAACAGGATTGATGGCTTTAATTAATGCTTTTTTATTTCACGTCTTTCTTTTTTTATCTTATACATAATTGATTAACTTTGATAGCGACTAAATTTATTTTCATTAACATCTTTTTTTATTTAAACTTGCACAGAAAATCAAATGTATTTATAAAACTAAATAAAAATTTCAGCAGAAAAGACTGTAGCAGAAGATAAGATTGCTGCAATATTTATCATACTCTGTCGCAATTCTTTGGTGATTTTTTTTTATAGAAGTCGCAAAATGGTTTAAAAATAGATTAAAAATGGAGAAAATGCCTGATCTGTCAGCCGATTATTTTATTATTTTATTTATTTATTATTTTTTTTCTACAATTCTTGCGACGCACGGTGGTTTATAACATATTATTTGGTAACGAAATGACGGTTCAAGGCAAATTTGTAAAATTTTATTGGAATTACATAAAGTTATTTTTTTTTCAAGTTTAGTTTGCTGCAAGCACAATTAGTACACACTGAGAAATCAAAATAAACAGTTACAACTATTGAAAAATATATACGGATATTATCTGGAAATTTTTAAGTGCTCTTTAACAGAATTACACGAAATCCATTTCTTGTAATTTCGTTACCAAGCATTTAAAAATTTCTATATTTTTAGATTTGTTTTAATTGTTGTAAGTGTCTATTTTCATTTGTGAGTGAGTACTAACTGCGCTTGCACAAAACAAAACTTGTTTCAAGTTTTGTTTACTGCAAGCACAATTAGTATACACTAGGAAATCAAAATAAACAGTTACAACAATTGAAAAATATATAAGGATATTATTTTGAAATTTTTAAATGTTCGGTAACGGAATTATATGAAATCCATTTCTTGTAATTCCGTTGCCAAGCATTTAAAAAAATTCTAAATACGATTTTTTTAATTATTGTAGGTGTCTATTTTGATTTGTTAGTGTGTATTAATTCTCCTTGTTGAAAATAAAACTTGTAAAAAATAATTAACTTTAATTAACTTTAATTCGAATAAATTTTATAAATTTTCTCTGAACCGTAATTCTGTAAACAAATAATTGCCCTTTCGCCAAATAGGAGCTCAATCAAAAGTACCGTCTTGGAGTTATCTTATTCACTCACACATGCACACACATACACACACATACACACACAAATTATGATTACAATACTTTCATTAAAATATAGATGAAATGCTTAAGTGATACAAAGAGGCTTATAAAACCTTTTAATGATCGACATATGTTTCAGCGCTCATACGGTGCCATTTTCAAGATATATAACGATAAACAAAAACATTCTCGCAAATTTTTGAAAATAAACTTGAATACATGAATCACGAGATCCTATATGTAAAACGCAGGTGCTTGAAATAGTCAACTGTAAACGTGAAAATTAATATTTCCTTATTGCTTTTTTAAAACTGAAGGAATAAAGGAATAAAGGAACTTAGGAATAAAGGGACTTAATTAGGTAATAAATGTCATTAGGAATTACCTAAAATTTGCACGAGGTATTTTTCAATTTTAAAAAAGCAATAAAAAAATATTAATTTTCACGTTTACAGTTGACTATTTCAAGCACCTGCTTTTTTACATATATGATCTCGTGATTTATGTTAAATTTTTATCAGCTTTTTCTGTTTCTCTTTGTATCACATAAACATTTTATCAATATTTTAATTATAATTGGTGATCTTATTATGTGATTATGTAGAATACTTTCTTTACACTATGTGCTCAGAAAATAATAATAGCTACTCTGTCGCCATCAAGTAAAAATCATTAATAGCAGGAATTACAGTAATATTAATTATAATGTTATAACTCAGAAGTCATTTTTTCACTTTCTTTTTCAATTTGAGAAAAGAAGATCGGACAGAAAGTTTGAAGACATTTTAGCGTTCAACTCATGTTAACAATCCCGGATGTCTTTCACTTTGACAGTTACACGTTTGAAAAAAAAATTACATTAAAGGAAGAAATTTACGTTTTAAAAAGAGTAAAGGAAGAGCTAGGTAGATAATTTTTAACACTGAGTAGCTTTTACAATTACGACTTTGATAAAAACTCTGAAGATTTAATGAAGAAACGAAGAAATGGGAAATCTTAAGATGTGATTATAATATATAAAACAGGCTTGATGACTTTAATTAAAAACAAAGAACGTAAGGGTACTCAATCATTTAATTTCTTTCTTTTTTAACTTTTACGTAATTCATTAAATGACTTTGCTAATGACTAATTTTATTTTTTAAACGTATTTTTCACATAAAAACGAAGCTTAAATTTTTAGTTGTTAAGATATGCGCAGAAAATCAAATGCATTTTTAATATTCAATAACTATAGCAGCAGAAAAAGACTGTAGCAGAAGATTAAAAAAAAATCTTATAAGAAATATAAAATGATAACAACGGTAGTAAAAACTCTTACTAAAATGAAATAAATTAACATTTAAATCATTTCCATAAGTGTTTTATAATTTTTGGTAGCAGTAATATTTTTTTAAACAAATTACTTTGTAATTAGAAGAATTCCTATTCAACTAAAATCTAATAAATAAACATCTAAATCGAGAGATCGTCTATAATTGGAGTATCCTTACTTTTTGATAACAGTACCTTTTGAGGAAATGAGAATAATATCTATTCTTTCATGTGTATTCTTTCAATGTGTATAAATAAATAACAGCAGCAATTACAGTAATATTAATTATGATGATGCTGTTACATAGTATGTATATTTCTTTTCATTTTTAATTTGAGAAAATAAGTTGGTTCTGACCACGTTAAGACATTTCAGTATTGAATGATACTAACAATCCATGATGTCTAATTTTGACAAATACACGTTTTCAGATGAAAAAATAATGTGTCATTAAAGGAAGAATTTAAACTTAATTTTCTTGTTTTAATGATAATTTCCTTTTAACTTCTTTTTAAAGATAAAAGAGAGAAGTGTTGATAATTTTAAAATTTAAACAGTTTTTAAAATTACACCCTATTAAAATGTTGCTTTTATGAGGCCAGGATATTGCGCAAAAACCTAATTAAAATATAAAAAAATTTGAGGTTATCAAAAATATAAAATTCTAAAAAGTAAAATAAAGGGATTTCTGCTCTATAACTTAAAAATGTCTGAAACTTTAGCGTAAAGTTAAAATTTCAGTAAAGATGATTTCTCTGAAATTTTGAGTAAAAACATTTTAAGAGAAATTATACTGCTGCTAAATAATTTGTTATATTTGATAAAATTCCTACAATAATGGAAGAGTTAAAAAAAAATAAATAAATCGATTTTTCTTCTGTTGTATGCGTATAGATTATTCCCTTTTAATAATGTTTACAGCCTGCAGAATATTTTCAAAAACTGTTTTTTTTCCATCCAAAATGAATGCATTCAAACTTTGTAAAACAATAATCACATAATGCATTCAAACTTTGTAAAACAATAATCACATTCAAGCAGTATTGTTGATAACATACAACGAAAATAACCTGAAAGAAATTAGGTGCTTTAAAAAGTTCTCACTCTATAATTTTTTTCTCCTGACAAAGCTTTTAAAATTTTGTTGAAATAAAATGAAACATTAAGAACATAGTCTACATTTAAACATTTTCAAAAATAAGAAACAAACTCTAAAATTAGTATGCAAAAATGAATGATCAAATTATCTAGAATTAGTAGTAACTTATTAAGGTTTTGTTAACTGCATTGAAGTTTATAAAAATGCATTTGATTTTTCACAGTAAGTAATAAAGTAATAGATTTTATGTTTGAATGGTTGTTGCTTGTTTCCTGGTTCTGGTATGGACAACCTAGTTAGTTATAAATAAAAGATTTGTTAAAATTTAGGATATTTTAAAAGAAGCATTTAATTTAATTATTTGTTCACATTTCTCTATAAATTTAATTGAATTGTTGTTTAGAATGCAATGAATCATTTGATTAGAGGCTTATTGTCACACACACACACACACACACAAAAAAAAAAAAAAATAAAGATTAAAAAAATAGTATGTATATTTAAAATTCAAATTAAATTATTTCTTAAATTTTTTATAACATTTGATTAACAAGAGTTCTGAAAATATTATGTCATTTAATTAGATATTTGTTGATGAATTTTACTAACTAAAGCTAGTTAGTTCATTTTAGCAATTAGTAAATAATCAATTAATGGTCTTAATATATTCCTCGACACAAATTTCGTCAAATCACCATTCCACAAATTTAAGAATTGTTATTTGATTATATAGCAATGAGTTATTTAATTAAAAATTGACGGGCAGATTTTTCTAACGGCATTTTAAACTAACGGTAACTGACTTATATTCACAATCTCCAGCAGAGATATACTGCATAAATATACAAAAGTTTCTTAATGTACGAAAATATAATATAATCATGAACGAAAATATGTAGTAACATTTTCCTTGGTACCCATGATTCCGAAAAGCGTTCTTTATATTTAGAACCTTAGAAAACAACATATTTCCGTTATTTCAAGATCCATACAATATATATATATATATATATATATATATATATATATATATATATATATATGGAACGCTTTTCGGAATCGTGGGTAACTCGGAAGATGTTATTTGATTTGATTTGATTGCCTAAGAGGGACTGCTCAGACAAGGAAACCAAGTCTGTAGAGCATAGTATCCCTCCCGGTCTCTTTATTAAGTTCTTAAAGAAGTTACAGTATTCAGCCGCAGCTGTATATTTTCATGTGTGGTTGTAGTATATTTTAAAAATTAAAAACATTTTTTTTTACTGCGCAAAAGCGTTAAAAATACCGCTGATCACCAGTATCACAAAATTCTAACTTAATTCGACACCACTAAAATTTCATCCAATAAAAAAAAATCTCTGATAGAAGAGTTTTTTAAAATTTAAATCGAAAAAATCCTGGGTCGATTTAGATAAATATTTAGAATTATTTTTTTTGCACATCTCATTGTTTTTTATTTTTATTTTTTTATGTATAAGAACTTTGAAAGCAATAAGTAATTTAATTAGAAATTGAAGAAGAATTTTTCATCTGTTTTGAATAATTATTATTTCAAAATCACCAATAAGAAATTTTTTTATTCCATAAATATATATATATTTTAAACCACTTTTTTAATTTAAAGTAACAAAACCCTAACCAGAATTAACTTTTTTTGAACACTTAGTGAAAGTTTTCGAAAGTAATAATTGTAAGTTAATTAGAAATTACTGAAGAATTTTTCATTTAGTTTCTGTAATTACTACTTCATAATCACTAGTAAAAGAAAATTTCATTTCATAAATAATTTTTTTCATAAAATATTAGTTCAATTCAGATGAAATAATCTTAGTCAGATTTAACTATTTTTCCCCCTCACACTTAAAGAATATTTAATTAATAAGATTTCTGAAAGTAATAAATAATTTAACTACAGTTTACTTAGAATTCTTCCACGTTAAGTAAAGTTTTCGCACTTTTCTAAGAAACACTCCGATTCAACAAAAATTTTCATCCATCAATAAAAGGAACATTTCTAATAAATAATAATAATAATAATAATAAAACTAACCAGATGTATTTATTTTAAACTTACCAATTTTTTTAATTAATAAAATCTAGGAAAGCGATAAATAATATAGTTAGAAATTGCTAAAGAATTTATGATATTAATTTGAACAACTGTTATTTCATAATCAATAATAACACTATGTTTCGGCTCCAGAAAAATTTCAATCTAGTACAAATAAAATATTTTGGCGGGATATTTTGTGTAAAGAAATTAATATTAGCGAAAAGAAAAAAAAATAGATTTGACCTTTTTTTTTACAGTTACCCAGCTTTTTGATTCCTGAGATTAAGCAATAAGTAATCTAATTAGAAATTATTTAGGGGGTGTTCTATATTCATTTCAGTATTAGCTCTATTTCATAATTATAATTAGCACAAAATTGGATTACACGAAAAGTTTAGTTTGTAAGTAAAAGTTTTGACAGAACACTTAATAATAATAATAATAATAATAATAATAATAAAGAAACTAGATTTTACTTTTTTTTTCATTTACCTAATCTTTTTACTAATAAAGTCTGTAAAAGCGATTATTGAATTAATTAGAAAGCGCTAAAGAATCTTTCATTTTCATTTGAAAAATTATTATTTCATTATCTGCAGTAAAACATAATTTCGACTCTAACAAAATTTTAATCCATACATTAAATGTTTTGATGGAATATTGTATAAAAGAAATTACTGTGTTAAGGAAAACTTTTTTAATTTAAAGGGGAAAAAGCAAACAAACTAGATTTAACTTTTTTTTTTCGCTTACCTATAATTTTTGTTAACAAAATCTGTGAAAGCGATTATTGAATTAATTAGAAAACACTAAAGAATCTTTCATTTTCATTTGAAAAATCATTATTTCATTACCTGCAGTTAAACATAATTTCGACTCTAACAGAATTTTAATCCATACATAAAATGTTTTGATGGAATATCATATAAAGGAAATTACTGTGTAAAGAAATTACTGAGCAAATGATTAACATGTAAATAAATTACTATGTTAAGGATTAACATGTAAAGATATTAATGTAAAGGTAAAAAACTACATTTAACTTAAACTAATTCTTTACACATACTCAAATTTTTGATTAATAAGAGCTCTGACAAAAAATAATTAATTTAATTAAAGGATTTTTCTTACTCATTTAAATCTAAAGTTAAATTAAACCATTTTCATTATCACCATTACCACATAATTTCGACACACATCACATGAACAAAAGGTTTTGATAGAATAATTTTTAGTTTAAAGGTAGAAAGTCAAATTAAACTATATTTTTGCACTTACCCATTTTTCTTTTTATTAACAAGAAAAAAATACTCACCTGAAAGGGAAAAAAATGTAATTAGAAATTATTAATGAATTTATTGCATTAATTTGTATAATCAGTATTTAAAAATGACTAATTACACAAAATTTTATATCTAACAAAATTTTAATTAATAAAAATTTTGCAAAAAAAAAAAGAATGAATTTGTTAAATGTAATATTAATATTAAGTTAAAATATTATTAATTAATTATTAATTTTAATTTAATTTAATAAATTACAAAATTACTAATTTAAATTAATATTTATCAAACAAAATATGTAATCAGTCATATTTAAATATTTTTTAATCAATAAAAATAATTTGATGAAACATTGACAGAAGAAAACAACACCGCTAGATTTAAAAAAATTTCCAATTAACCAATTCCAATTCCAATTTGATTGAAAATAACTCTGAAAGCAATAATTAATTTCATTAGCAATTTACTAAGGAATAGTTTAACAGCATTTCTAATACTGATATGTCATTTTAATAATCATCATTTGTTTATCCACCAGTAACATAAGCTTTCGATTCTATTTATTAAAAGAAGTTTATTTAGAATAATCAATAATTTAAACGGGATAAAAAACATTCCCATTTAATTAATTAATTTGCACCTTTCTAAATTTCAATTAATGGCAGTATTGAAAGTAATACGTAATTTGATTAGAGATTTTACCGCGAAAATTTCCAGACAACTTACTAATTCTCGATATTCCTTATTTCATAATAAATAATACAAATCTTCTGCATCACAAATATTTCATTCCTACTAACCTTAATATAACAGGATTTATTTAATTTCCTGATTTAATTTTTTTTATTCAAAATACCACCACATTTGTTCAATAATAATTCAATTAAATTAAGTGTTAATTAATTGATTGATTTACTGAGAAAAATTTCCAGCAACATACTGATGCTGGACCTTCCTTACATTATAATCACGAATAACACAAATATTTAAATTTAAAAAAAAATCTTTTAGAACATAATATAACAAGATTTAGCTTGCAAACATATATATTATTGTTCTAATAGTGTACTTCGTAGTCTACACCGTAAAAAAATCAACTGTTTCTTAATTAAGAAAAAATAATATAATCACTAACGAAAACCTACAATAACCTATTCTGAGTTACCCATGATTCCGAAAAGCGCTCTTTATCATTAGAAACCTCAGAAACTAATATATTTTCGAGATTTAAAGAATCATTTATAAAAACAAAATTTCTTTTGCTACCACTGATTTTTGAGAATTTTTCCGAGTAGTTTTTATAGTCTATTAATCAGTTTTCTCAAACCTGAATATAGGTTTTTAGGATGCTATAATTTCTCAATTAACCCGGAAGAAGTCGCGCATACCCAGGGTATGAATGGTTTTTACTTTGTCACCAATAAATACAAATAACAGTCGTCAGCTTATTTAGTCGAAAATAATTGTTACAAAGACTGCGATAAAATAAGTTGAAGATTACTTTTCGAAAAATAGTTGTGACAATTGCAAAAACCGTACGCACCCTGTGTATGCCATACCCAGCGCGACTACTCCTGGATTAAATATTTTTAGCTGCTTAATGAATTTATACATTCAAGAGTAAGAAAATAATGTAAATGTTAATGTTAATGTTGATGTTAATACTGTTAATATATCATATGTGTCTGTTAAATCCTGTTTGTTGAACAATGAAATGTTTATTTGAGAATTGATAACATCCGAAAACAGATTAATATACCGTATAAACTACTCGGAAACGTTTCTGAAAATAAGTGGCAGCAAAAGAAAGTTTGTTTTCATCTTGCTTTTTTAAATCTCGAAAATACAGGGTGCTTATAAAAAAACTATCCCGATATATGAGCCCATAACTGTCATACCGTTCACAGAAACTGAATGAAATTCTGGCCTAAAGTATTTTGAGGTATGCGCTCAAGAATCACGTGAAAAACAACAGTTAAATTCTAACAGTTACGGTTACAGTGACAAAATTTCGAAAATTTCAAATGGCAACACCTACTTTTTTTTTATTGGAATGTGATCTTCGTAGTGAAAAACCATAAAAAGCGTTGGAACGGTACCTGTAGCACGAAAATCGCCGGCGCTAGACAGACTAAGAAGAAAAGTGAAAACAACCAATAAAGGACAGAGAAGAAACAGAAAGTAAAACATTTTATTGTTCAGTGCTATCCACCATCTGCTGCATGTAAAGTGTCGTCGTGTGTAAAATGGAAAATGTATGAAACACAATAAAATGTTTGTTTTCTGTTGCTTCTCTGTCCTTATTGGTTGTTTTCACTATTCTTCTCAGTCTGTCTAGCGCCAGCGATTTTCGTGCTACAGGTACTGTTCCATCGCTTTTTGTGGTTTTTCATTATGAAGATCACATTCCAATAAAAAAAAGTAGGTGTTGCTATTTGAAATTTTCGAAATTTTGTCACTGTAACCGTAGCTGTTAGAATTTAACTGTTGTCTTTCATATGATTCTTGAGCGAATACCTCAAAATACTTTAAACCAAAGTTTCATTCAGTTTCTGTGAACGGTATGATAGTTAGGGGCTCATATATCGGGATAGTTATTTTTATAATCACCCTGTATGTTGTTTTCTCAAGTTTTTACAGATAAAGGAAACTTTTTGGAAATGTTAGTAACTCGTAAGAGGTATTGTATATTTTCGTTCATGATTATAGTATATTTTTCTAGTTTAAGAAATCTTTTTTACAGTGTATTTTAGTACTACATCAGTCGAATATAATAGTATTACATCGTGTATCAATATAATATGTCTGTTTTAAGACTCGTGAACAGTTAGACTTTTAAGCCTAATTACTATTAGCAAAAACATTTTATTTTACAAAGGTTTTATTGCTCTTGGTCTCATTATAGCAAGGTTTCATAAGAAAAGATTTTCTTGGTCTCATTATAACAAGCTAAAATATTCCAATTTTAATAATTTTCATTCAAAATATTGCCATATTAGATACTTAATTTGAGATTTTATGTTTTCAATAATTCTATCATTTTTTACAATAATTTATAATTTTAAAAGAAAAAAAGCAGTTCATTTAATTAATTCTTTTGTACTTTCGTAATTTCTGATTACAAAAATGTTCTTAAAAGTTATTTTATGGATATTTACGGTTAAATTTTTGCAAGAACTTATTGATGCGTGATATTTCTTTATTTATAATCACAAAAAACACATACCTTCTCCAAGTAGCTCAAAATGGTTACGCCAACGTCGGATAATTGTTGACCCACGTCAGCTAATTTTTGGCCCACGTTGGCCCATAGTAAGAAAAGTCCAAGAAAGTTGTAATTCAATTAAAGATATTCCTCCTGATCTCATTATAAAGAGATTTAGCTAGCAAACTCCTATTTTAATGCCTTTCGGTGTGACACATTTTCAGATGTATTTGTAATTTAAATAAAGATTTATAAGAGTAATAAATAATTAAATATTTATTTCGATATTCTATGTTTCCGATAATGCTACTATTACTTTTTCAATAATTTATAACAAAACAAAATCCGGTCCATTTAATTGCTTCTTTTACGTTATTACCTATTTAATAATGAGCAAGAGCAGAAATCTTCAACTCCACCAAAATTCAATTCCTCCTGATCTCATTATAAAGACATTTAGCTAGCAAGCTACTATTTTAATGCCTTTCGGTGTGGAACATCTTCACATGTGCTTGTGATGTAAATAAAGATTTATAAGGGTCATAAATAATTAGATATTTATTTCGATATTTTATGTTTCCAATAATGCTATTATTACTTTTTCAATAATTTATAACAAAACAAAATCCGGTCCATTTAATTGCTTCTTTTACGTTATTACCTATTTAATAATGAGCAAGAACAGAAATCTCCAACTCCTCCAAAATTCAATTCCTCCTGATCTCATTATAAAGACATTTAGCTAGCAAGCTACTATTTTAATGCCTTTCGGTGTGAAACATCTTCACATGTGTTTGTAATTTAAATAAAGATTTATAAGGGTCATAAATAATTAGATATTTATTTCGATATTTTATGTTTCCAATAATGCTATTATTACTTTTTTAATAATTTATAACAAAACAAAATCCGGTCCATTTAATTGCTTCTTTTATGTTATTACCTATTTAATAATGAAGAATAACAGAAATTTCCCACTCCACTAAAATTCCAATCCTCATGATCTCATTATAAAGACATTTAGCTAGCAAGCTACTATTTTAATGCCTTTCGGTGTGAAACATCTTCACATGTGTTTGTAATTTAAATAAAGATTTTTGAGAGTCATAAATAATTAGATATTTATTTCGATATTTTATGTTTCCAATAATGCTATTATTACTTTTTCAATAATTTATAACAAAACAAAATCCGATCCATTTAATTGCTTCTTTTACGTTATTACCTATTTAATAATGAGCAAGAACAGAAATCTCCAACTCCTCCAAAATTCAATTCCTCCTCATCTCATTATAAAGACATTTAGCTAGCAAGCTACTATTTTAATGCCTTTCGGTGTGAAACATCTTCACATGTGTTTATAATTTAAATAAAGATTTTTAAGAGTCATAAATAATTAGATATTTATTTCGATATTTTATGTTTCCAATAATGCTATTATTATTTTTTCAATAATTTATAACAAAACAAAATCCGGTCCATTTAATTGCTTCTTTTACGTTATTACCTATTTAATAATGAAGAATAACAGAAATCTCCCACTCCACTAAAATTCCATTCCTCATTATCTCATTATAAAGACATTTAGCAAGCAAGCTACTATTTTAATGCATTTCGGTGTGAAACATCTTCATGTGTGTTTGTAATTTAATTAAAGCTATTTCCCTTGATCTCATTATAAAGAGGTTTAGCTAGCAAACTTCTATTTTAATGTATTTCCGTGTAAAACATCTTCACATGTGTTTGTAATTTAATTAAAGATTTATAAGAATCATAAATAAGGAGATATTTCTTTCGATATTCTATGTTTGCAATAATACTATTATTAGTTTTTCAATAATTTATAACAAAACAAAACCCTGTCCATTTAATTACTTATTTTACACTATTCCCTATTTAATAATCAGCAATAACAGAAATATTCGACTTCACCAAAATTCCATTCTCCCTGACCTCATTATAAAAGGATTTAGTTAGCAAACACCTATTTTAATTATTTTCATGAGAAAAAAGTAGCCACTTGTTTTTACAATTAAATTAATTGAGCCGCAAATAATTAGATGTTTATTTCGATATTTTATGTTTCCAATAATGTTATTATTACTTTTTCAATAATTTAATGTACAACAAAATTCTGCCTACTTAATTATTTATTTTACTTTAATCTCTATTTAATAATCAGCAATAACATATATCTTCGATTTCGCCAAAATATCATTCCTCCTGATATCATTATAAAAGGATTTAGCAAGGAAACACCTATTTTAAGGATATTCATTGAATAAAAAGAGAGAGAGAGAGAGAGAGAGAGAGATAGATAGATAGATAGATAGATAGAGAGATAGAGATAGATAGATAGAGAGATAGAGATAGAGAGATAGAGAGAGAGAGAGATAGATAGATAGATAGAAATAGAGATAGAGAGAGATAGAGATAGATATAGAGAGATAGAGATAGAGAGAGATACAGAGAGATAGAGAGATAGAGATTATATATATATATATATATATATATATATATATAGAGGGAGAGAGAGAGAGAGAGATACAGAGCGATAGAGAGATAGAGATTATATATATATATATATATATATATATATAGAGAGAGAGAGAGAGAGAGATAGAGAGAGAGAGAGAGATAGAGAGCGAGAGAAAGATATTGCACATGTTTTTTAATTAAATTAATTGAGTCGTAAATAATTAGATATTTATTTTTCGAGATTTTATATTTCCAATAATGTTATTATTATATTTTAATAATTTATAACAAAAAACTGTCAATTTAATTATTTCTTTTACATTTATTCCCTATTTAATAATAATCAATGAGAGAGTTTTTTTTTTATTCAAGCAAAATTCCACTTTCCTGCCTCATTATAAAAAATGTTTAGCTAACAAACTCTTTTTTAATATTTTTCATTGTAAACAAAATCCCCACGTGTTTTCGTAATTAAATTAGAGATTTGTTGAGTTATAAATAATTAAACATTTAATATGTGTTTTTATGTTTTCTCGAGTGCTGTTATCTTTTACAGTAATTTCCTACAGAGGGTGTTTCGCACATTTTTTTAGAAGACTTTCATGGTACTTACAAAATTATTTTACATAAAATATTTGTGTTTTAAATGTTCAATTTGATAAACTTTATTCTGAACCTATTATTCTGTTTCTTATTATTGTTGCTGGCTTTGCATATAATGGCAAATTAAAAATTAAGAAAGTGGAGAAAAATGTTAACATCCAATCTACATACTATTATAAAGGTATTTTATACCAATCGTCAAACATGAAACACCATCTTTTTACCAACAGTGTCATCAATCTATTCAACTGCATCAAGATAAAGCAAGCAACCCCATACATCACAATCCACTGTTAATTTCCTTGAAAAAATGGAACAAGAAACGAGCGCCAGGGCTGCACCCTTCACTGTTATACCCGTTAAATCTCTTGATGTATCACCCGTGGATTTTTGCGCTTTTGGAATTTTAAAAAGCACGTTATCCAAACGTGAAATTACAACCCTTCATGGGCTTTGGAAAGCTGATCAAGAGGAATGGGCCGAAATACCTCTTCCAAAACTACAAAAGGTATTATTTTCATAGAAACCTTTCTACACCGTAATTTCTATAACAATAATGCCTTTTGTAGTTTTGGAAGAGGTATTTTGGCTCATTCCTTTTGACCAGCTTTCTAAAGTCCATGAAGAGTTATAATTCGACATTTGGATAAAACGCCTTTTAAAAGTCCAAACCGCAAAAACTCACGGGTGATATGTCAGGAGATTTAGCAGATATATCAGTGAAGGGTATAGCCCTGACGCCCGTTTCTCGTTCCTTTTTTTCCAGGAAATTAACAGTGGATTGTGATGTGTGCGGCTCCTTGCTTTATCTTGATGCAGTTGAACAGTTTTATGACACTGTGAGTAAAGAGATGGTATTTCATGTTTGAAGATTGGGAACAAAATATCTTTCTAATAGTATGTAGATGGGATGTTAACATTTTTCTCCACTCTCTTTATTTGTAATTTGCTGTTATATGCAAAGCCAGCAACAATCATAAATTCTTTGCTAAAACTTTCTTTAGATGCATTGAACCATGTTTTAGGATTTTTTTCTCCTCTTTCATGATAATAAATGGATATCTTTTTATTACAATAATTTATATAGACCCAGGGTTCATCTATTGTAACAACACTTTTCCATTTTGCTCAGGATAAATGCTTCTCAGAAATAATTCTGCATAGTGTTCTACGTTCGACAATATGTCGTGGAGAAATTGAAATCATTGTTAATGATTTTATTAACAGTTGTAACTGAGCATTTTAGTGATTTAGCGACATTCCTCTGACTAGGAGGATTTTCTTTTACCATAAAAGATCTTACCTTTCCAATATTCGAACAATTCTTTTTTGTTCTTGGTTACATATTTGGAATAATTTTTCCACTTGAAGCCAGACATTCAAATTTTTTCCCTTTCTTTTTGACAATATTACCTACTGTGGCTTTAGATATAGAAAAACCATCACTTTCACAGCGTTTTAGGTAGATTTCGTAAGAAATACTACCTATTACATTTTCTCCTATGTTGGAATTTCTGAAATTTTTTTCCAGATCTACGCCGATCATGACTCCCATAACGCAAAACCACCCCCAGTTCAAAACTCTATCTATCTATCCATCTATGTATCTATCTGTCTATCTATCTATCTATGTAACTTTTTTATGGACACGACAACTTCAAGGACTCTGCACAAATATCTTCCAAACTAATACATAAAATTAAGGGGCATAAAATCTCGGTCAAGCTCGTTAATGGGCAAAATCGAACCAAGAGGAGGAAATGGGGAGGGGGGGGGCTTTTTGTGAAAACAGAAAAAACATAATTTCTTAATTATGATACGTATCGAATCCGTTTAAAGTTATTATTATTTCTAGGAAAAGGGCCAAAAATTTATGTATGACAGATTTTTGATATCATTAAATACGGCCGATTCACACAAGATATCAAATCCGCTTAAATTTATTTTAAATTCTCTTAATTTTATCTACAACTTTCATACTGAGAAGTTTTTTATAGTACCAACCCTTACAGAAAAAAAATCCCTGCCGGCTCCACCTACAGACACAGGTAGATTTCGATGTGGACTGTCCCAGCTGCCGCATCATGGCAAAAAGTTCATTTCTTCTGCAATGCGTTTTCGAAATTTACCTGTGCCTGTAGGCTGAGCCATCAGGGATTTTTTTTTTAATAGACGAATACGAATTTTTCTTTTCGGAATGTGCAGAAATATAATCTTCCATGCATGGGTTTTTTAAAAGGACCATTTTGCATGTAAAGAAAAAATTCAGTTTCCAGACGAGAATTTATACTTTCAAAAACATATTAACTGTGAAAAATAATTTCTCTATGCAGACAGTTGGGTATTTGTTTGTACACCAAAACAAACTCGACTAAAAAATGTGCAAACAGCCTCTGCAATAAAAAAAAGTTCGCCTTATTACTTTTACATTATTCTCCGTTTAATATCTACCAATAACAGAAATCCAACTCCACTAAAATTTTATTCCACTTCCTTATATCAGGATTTAGCTAGTAAACTCTCCATTTTAAGAAAACTCATCCAAATGCGTTTTTGTTTTAATTAGAGATTGATTGAGTCACGAATAATTAAATATTTAATACGAGTTTTTATGTTTTCTTGAGTACAATTTTTTTTTTTACAGTATTTTCTAATTTTCAAACAAAAAAGCAGTTTTTTTAACTACTTCTCTATTCCTTTTCTCTATTTATAACCACATATAACAGAAATCCAACTCCACAAATTTTCATTTTTCTTATCCACATTCACTCAAAAAACGACATTTTCTAAACTGAGCAAAAAATACTCAAATCTGAGTATGTCGTTTAGTCAAAATGGCTCTGAATCAAAATTACCGAAGTTTGAAACATGTATACACTCATTTCTGAAAACATGCACACACTCAAGAATAAAACATTATGTGCTCACATTTGAATATGTCCATGTTTCAAAATAGAGTATGAACTGACTTCTATGTGCTCATTTTTTAGTATTTCAATGTTTCAAAAATGAGTTTGAGCTGATTGTAATAATTGTTTAGTATGTCCATGTTTCAAAAATGAGTATGAACTGACCTCTATGTGCTTCTATGTGCATTGGGTCGTCAAGTTTGAAACAAAAAGTTTCATAACAAAAGAAAACATCGATTTACTCAGATTTGAAAGTGTCATTTTTCTCAGTGTTGTAAATGCATTTAGATAGTAAACTTTCATTTTAATGATTTCCATTAAAAAAAAAGAAAAACCTCTACCTGTGATTCTAATTTAATGAGAGATTTATCGAGTCATAAATAATTAAATATTAAATACGAGTTTTTATGTTTTCTTGAGTGCTATTATTTTTTGCAGTAATTTCTAAGTTAAAAATAAAGGAGCAGTTCGTTTAATTACTTCTTCTACATTACTCTATGTTTAATAATCACCAATAACAGAAATCCAACTCCACAAATTTTCATTCTTCTTATCCACATTGTAACAGGATTTAGCTAGTAAACTCGCACTTTAATGCTTTACATTAAATAAAAACCCTCCACATGAGATTCTAATTCAATTAGAGATTTATTGCATCATAAACAATCAAACATTTAATATGGGTTCTTCCTTTATTTTTTTTTATTTAACAATTTACAATTTCAAAATTAAAATAAATCCAGTCTACTTAATTACTTCTTTCCTCTTTCATAATTAATGACCTTTTTTAATTTTTTTTAAAATTTATTTATATACATTTTTTTTTTACAAACAACATATTAATAATGGGTATTTTCTATTTCGTAATCACGAAAAACTTAAAGATTCCTCCAAAATTCCATTCTTCTAAACCTCTTAGTGTTTGCGGTCTTCCCTGCATTTTCTTTAAAAATGCTTTTAAAATCTGGGTTAAATTAAATTTTCTTTCGTGGTACGGTGATAAAATACCTTTCATATTCCTCCATTTATGTGCATTTACTAAAACATAATTCTATTAAAACTACAAGTAGGAGATCCAACCTTGGCCTTTCTGGGTATAGAACAAACGGGAAAAAAATCTATTGAAAACTTTAATAGATTTTTTTACAATATATATAAAGGGGTGGTGGTTGCACCAGTAATTGACCAGAGTAATATAATAAAATGAAAAGTGCCCAATTAAACTGATGGCATTGAGCTCACAGGCTATTCACACTAATCGTATATTATACTCTTATTTCAAAGAATAATGCCCCTCGAAAAATAACGAAACCGACAGTAAATTAAGGGGGGATTAGCCCCTGTTCCCGCTCTTTTTATACTTAACTAATGAACCCTCAAAACTAATCAGGGAAGCGCCTTATCACAATGAACCTATGTACAAAATTTAAAGCAAATCGGATAATTCTGCTTGAAAAATTTATTTATCTAAATTAGGGGGGGGATGAGCCAACCGTTCACCCCCTTTATACTTAACCAATGAACCCCCAAAACTAATCAGGGAAGCGCCTTACGAGAATAAACCTATAAACAAAATTTGAATCAAAACGGATATTTCTATCAAGAGGTTATCGTGTTACGTACATACATACGTACATACATACATACAGAAGCGGAGGGCACATTAGCTCTCAGGCTTTGATAGCCTGTGAGCTAAAAACTGCAGAAAACAGGAATTAATGGGTATACATTCTAACTTTGGCTGTTATAGAACATATCTAACATCAAAGAAATGTTTTTTTACAAGTTATAATTGCAGTTAAAGATATGCTTGAAGATTAGCGTGGTAAAATTAGAAATAATTTTACTTTTCTATTTTTATTAGTTTGTGAATTATTATGTCTTAAAATATTTTTCTGCCTTTTGTATCCCCCAGTATACGTGTCTTTTAGCAACAGTTTTAAATACAAACATTCATATTTTTGATTTTTACACCGAAAAAGAAATGGTCAATTACTGGTGCAATCTCTTTTTCTAACTAATACTGTAAATAAGTTAAATTCTAGAAAAGAATCTGAGAAAAATTTTCCACAGTATGAATCCTCATACATTAATTATAGTATATGGGGAACACAGTAGAAAAATGTGACAATAATCTTATTAGAAAAAAAAAATAACTTGAAGAAATTTCCACTAAATACTCAATTAGTGGTGCTTCTTATCCTATTTCTTAGATTGTTCACTAATAACTCCAAAAAGCATTTTGATATGAATAATACCAATTATATGTATTCAAATAAAATTTTGAAATTTGTTAAAAGCGATGCTTTCATATTAGTCCCATGTCAGAAGTTAATAACCAAAGATTTTGCTATTTACAGCAGACTTTTTGATTCTGATAATTTCAGTGGTTTAAGCGTGTAGTTGGATTACATGTTTCTAAACGTACTATAAATGCCACTTATTCTATACGCCTGATAAAGCCTATTGTAATCCACCTCAGTGAGGCTTATCAATATAGGTATGTTTGAAATGTCGTAACAGCAATAAAATACACCGCAAACGATTTTTTTCAGGTAGATTTCATCAGAAATAATACCTATTACATTCTCCCCTATGTTGGAATTTCTGGAAAATTTTTGCAGATCTACGCCGATCGTGACTCCCAGAACCCAAAACCACCCCCAGTACAAAACTTATCTATCTATCTATCTATCTATCTATCTATCTATATCACTTTTTTATGGACACGATAACTACAATAAATCTGCACAAATCTCTTCCAAACTGATACATAAAATCAAGGGACATAAAATCTCGGTCAAGTTCGTTAATGGGCAAAATCGAACCAATGAGGGGGGAAATGGAGGGGGGCTTTTTGTGAAAAAAAAAACCCCATAACTTCTTCATTATGATACATATCGAATCCGTTTAAAATTATTATTACTTCTAGGAAAAAGGTCGAAAATTTATGTATGACAGATTTTTGATATAATTAAAAACGACCTCAAGGGGGGGGGGGAATAGGAGTTTAAGAAGAAAAAAATTCATAACTTTGTCAGTTCACAAGATATCCAATCCGCTTAAATTTATTATAAATCCTCTTAATATTATCTACAACTTTTATATTGACAAGTTTTTTATAAGACTAACCCTTACAGAAAAAAATCCCTGCCGGCTCCGCCTACAGACACAGGTAGATTTCGAAGTGGGCAGTCCCAACTGCCGCATCGTGTCAAAAAGGTCTGCAATTCCTAATAAACAGGTGCCACACGATCTGCGTCTTAAAAATCTACCTCTGACTGCAGACCGAGCCGTCAAGGATTTTTTTCATATATACCATATACCACAATGCATTTCGTGTGTGTCTGTAAACGAACTATAAATGTTACACATTTAATTTTAAATAGCGAACGTTCTATTGTAAACCTCAATAACATATAAAAATTATATGGTAATCAGAGTATATTTGCGAGAGTTTTTAAAAAAAATATTTTTAGACCGCTGACCAGGCCCCTACCTGCCAGGCTTTTGCCTAGCTTAACGGGTTGATGCCTGGCAATGGGGCGAGGATTCGCCTGCTCTTCGTTTGGCGAAGATGTGTTTGATTAATCTATAGGCCGACGTGGCTTCAGTTCGTCTTTTGCCTTAATTGCTTTTTCTTGTTTGGCCGTTGCTAATTGATTTTGAATGAGACGGTAAAGCACTGCACAATGTAGGGAAGTCATGCTGGAGGTATGTGAGATGCTGGGATATTTACTAATTCCACGTTGCATCGCTCATCCGTACGTCATGCTATCGCTACTCGAATTGGTCTCGTAATTTAGAACCTTGATCTGGTGACGAGACCTCCCCCTGACTAGTCACCCCCAGAGGTGTAATTCACTAGGGACTTAGAGGACTCACCCACGACGCATTTTACATGCACACATTCATAACACACAATTTCAGCGATTGCCATCTATAGTCGCAAAAATATATCCGAATTCTTTTGTGCAGCCGTGTGTATGATCTATAGATTTGTATATATACTACATAGTATTTAAAAATTTAGTTCAGCTAGAAAAACACAACAGAGTTGAAAATTCCACTTCAGCAATTTCCGTTAATACGCGGAAATGTACGCAAATTCTTTTGTGGAGCTCTGTATATGATCTATATAATTTATATACACCAAGTTATATGCAAAAAATTAGTTAAGTTAAATTTAAAAATTCATACCACAGTTGAAAACGCACTTCCCGCTATTATTTCTCATAGAGAGTACTGTAAGCGAATCTTTTTGTGTGTCCCTGTAAATTGAACGATGAACGCTATACTCACAATATTCTAAATAAGAATCTTCTAGTCCACCTTAATGATGTATATCAATTTCATTATTTTTGAAATAGTGAAATTTATATTAAAATACACTGCAAACAATTTTTCCTTCATAGACCGTAATGTAACGGAATTCTTTTGAGTGACCCTGTAAATGAACTATAAATGACACTCACTCCATTTCCAATACCGAACATGTCATGGTAAACCTCAATAACATATATCAATTACATATGGCAATTGGACTGTATTTACGTGAGTTAGAAGACGGACAGACAAACCGAATTCATAAACACTTTTCAACTATGTTGAAAAATTTTACGAAACTCCACTTGTGTTTTTAATTAAATTAGAGATTTACAGAGTCCGAAATAATTATATATTTAATTTGCATGATACAAGAATTTTTAACACACATTGTTGTCCGGAAGTGTTGCCAGTTTAATGAGGAGAATATCTACCAGAATTTTCGAACAGTAATTTTTATCTTTAATCATTCACAGAAATTCCGTATTATTTAAAAATTCTGTCAGTTGTTTTGATTAAAATAAACTGCGGGAAATTATTGACGAGTGTTCTGGTCACTGGGAATCAAAGTGTTACTAAGATGTTTAATTAGAGATTTATTGAAAACATTTCCCAATAACATACGAATGCTTAGTCTGTTAGTTAAAAGACTTAGTTAATGATAATAGTTAATAATAGTTAATAGTTAGTCTGTTATTGTTAATAAGATGTTTAATAAGCTATTTATTGACAAAATTTCCCAATAACATGCTAATGCTTAGTCTATTATTTAAAAGACTTAGTTAATGATAAAATTTAACAATCATTGTTAATGCTAAGTCTGTTATTATTTATAAGATGTTTAATAAGATATTTACTGAGGAAATTTCCCAATAACATGCTAATGCTTAGTTTATTAATTAATAGACTTAGTTAGTGATAATAGTTAACGATAATAGTTAATGCTTAGTCAGTTATTGTTAATAAGATGTTTAATGAGAGATTGGATTTATTAAGAAATTATCCGAATAGCAAGCTAATGCTTAATCTACTAGTTAATAGACTTAGTTAATGGTAATAGTTAACAATAATAGTTTATGCTCAGTCAGTTATTGTTAATAAGATGTTTCATGAGAGATTCATTGAGAAAATTTCCCAGTAACATGCTAATGCTTAGTCTATTAGTTAAAAGTTTTAGTTAATAATAAAAGTTAACAATAATAGTTTATGCTAAGTCTGTTATTATTAATAAGATGTTTAATAATATATTATTTAAGAAAATTTCCCAATAACATGCTAATGCTTAGTCTACTACTTAATAGACTTAGTAAATGGTAATAGTTAGCAATAATAGTTGACAATGCTTAGTCTGTTACTGTTAATAAGATGTTTGGTCAGAGAATCATTGAGAAAATGTCCCAATAACAAGCTAAATCTTAGTCTATTTCATTAGGATATTTATTACATTATTGTCTAATGCATGTTATCCCCTTTTTCATATGAACATCTATAACAGAAATCTTTGAATCCCACAAAATTTCATTCCTGCTGGCCTCATTGTAATAGAATTGAGCTAGTAAACTCCCATTTTAATACTTTTCATTCAGAGTATCTCCACACCTATTTACTCACCCCTTTTTTTCCCATTCCCCGCTTCTTTCTCACCATCTCTACGTTTACGTAACCACTGCGGGGTCACCCAATATTTGCTCCCGCATCTTTTCGCCAAACGATCGTTGTCCCGACAAACGGACCGCGCAAGCTCGGGCAATTCCACTCCTGCGAGTTCCGGGGTGGTCCAGGAAACGCGCATTTCTGGAGCACAAGGAACAGAAGAATCTGCCTGGCTGCAGTGAGTTCTCTGTGATCGATGTAAAACACAAAAAGCATGATATCAAAAGCTTAAGTCAGATTTTGTTTGGTGTCTTACTGCCTTGAGAGTTGGAGAAAAGAGGGAGGGGTAGGGGGGTGTCTATTCTTTGGTACGACTGAGTGTTCTCGACAAGCCCATATTTCTCATTAAGAACAACGAAAGGGTTTTAGTGAAATTATTTATTGCGGATGGAGAAAGTGTCCTTGCAGATGGGGTTGATATGAACCAAGATTACATTAAAAAGGAACCTCGAATGGAACTTTCTGTTTAAATGTTAATTTTATCAAAATTTCATGCATATAAATTTCATTAGTAACGCTTTAACCTCTTAACCCTTTCCGGCACAGTGGTCCCTCTCCGGGCATACCTAATTTTAATTCCAAACTTGCATTCGGCACCAAGAATATTTTAATAAAATTTTACTTCTATAATGAAAGCTTAAAGTAAGGAGTTCTTATTTTCTATAAAAGTCGTTTATAAATTCCGGTGTCAGTCAGTAATTTCCCATTTTACGAAAAGAATTTGTCTGTGCCGGAAAGGGTTAAATGATTAAGATAATTACTTTTCATATTTTATTGTACAAAAAATATAAAATACTATAGTTACCAGAAAAATGATACAGCAAAAATAATTAAGTGTATAAATAGTAACGTCCGAGTAATATCGACAAACCCATATTTCCCATTAAGAACAACGAAAGGGTTTTAGTGAAATTATTTATTGCGGATGGAGAAAGTGTCCTTGCAGATGGGGTTGATATGAACCAAGATTACATTAAAAAGGAACCACGAATGGAATTAAACTTTCTGTTAATTTTATCAAAATTTCATGCATATAAATTTCATTAGTAACGCTTTAAACTCTTAAATGATTAACAGGTATATTAGTATTTTTCATATTATTGTACAAAAATATATAAAATACTACATTTGGCAGAAAATTTATACAAAAAAAAATAATTAAGTATATAAATAGTAAAGCCTGAGTATTATTCACAAACCCATATTCCCATTAAGAACAACGAAAGGGTTTTAGTGAAATTATTTATTGCGGATGGAGAAAGTGTCTTTGCAGATGGGGTTGATATGAACCAAGATTACATTAAGAAGGAACCAGAAATGGAATTAAACCGTCTATTTTAATGTTAATTTTATCAAAATTTCATGTACATAAATTTCTTTAGTAACGCTTTAAGCTATTAAATGGTTAATAGGTGTATTAGTATTTTTCATATTTTATAGTACGAAAAAATATGAAATACTGCATCTACCATAAAATTTATACAGAAAAAATAATTAAGTACATAAATAGTAACACCTGAGTATTATCGACAAACCCATATTTCCCATTAAGAACAACGAAAGGGTTTTAGTGAAATTATTTATTACGGATGGAGAAAACGTCCTTGCAGATGTGGTTGATATCAACCAAGATTACATTAAAAAGGAACCACGAATGAAATTAAACTTTCTGTTTTAAATGTTAATTTTATCAAAATTTCATGCATATAAATTTCAATAGTAACGCTTTAACCTCTTAAATGATTAAGAGAAATATTAGTATTTTTCATATTTTATTGTACAAAAAAATATCAAATACTGCATATACCAGAAAAGTTATACAGAAAAATAATTAAGTATATAAATAATTTCGACAAACCCATATTTCTCATTAAGAACAACGAAAGGTTTTATTTATTTATTGCGGATAGAGAAAGTGTCTCTGCCAGATGGGGTTGATATGAACTAAAATTACATTAAACAGGAACCGCGAATGGAATTAAACTTTCTTTTTTAATTTTAATTTTATTAAAATTTCATTAGTAACGTTTTAACATCTTAAATGATTAAGAGGTACATTAATATTTTTCATATTTTATTGTACAAAAAATATAAAATACTATATTTACCAGAAAATTTACACAGAAAAAATAATTAAGTTTATAAATAGTAACGCATGAGTATTATCGACAAACCCATATTTCCCATTAAGAGGCTACTTCACTCAGACGAAAACACATGCTCGCTAATGTTAAACCTATGGAGGAAATATTTTAAGATATCTCTTTCGCATTACAATATTTTTAAATGATTTTTTTTTGCATTGGATAGCTGAGGTCAATCTCTATGCACGCTCCTTTCTACTTTTTCGATTTTTGTTGCAGTTTTTTTTTTATTGAGGATACTTTCACTTTCGAAACCGGTTCCGAAAGTGAAAGTATCTTAATAAAAAAAACTTGTAATCAAAATCGAAAAAGTAAAAAGGAGCGTGTATAGATTTTGACCTCAGCTATCCAATGCAAAAAAAAAAAAAAAAAAAAAAAAAAAAAAAAAAATCATTTAAAAATAATGAAATGCGAAAGAGATATCTTAAAATATTTCCTCCATAGGATTAACATTAGCGAGCGGTTGTTTTCGTCTGAGTGAAGTAGCCTCTTCATAACAACGAAAGGATTTTAGTGAAATTATTAATTGCGGATGGAAAAAATGTCCCTGCAAATGGGGTTGATATGAACTGAGATTACATTAAACAGGAACCGCGAATGGAATTAAACTTTCTATTTTAATGTTAATTTTATCAAAATTTCATGCATATAAATTTCATTAGCAATTCTTTAACCTCTTAAACCAATGTATTATTATTTTCTGTATTATGTTGTACAAAAAAGATAACATTAAACAATTACCGGAAAATTTATACAGAAAAAATTAAATTTATAAATAGTAGGACATGCGTAACAATGAGTTTTAGTGAGGATATTTTTTGCAGATGGAGAACGTGTCCCTGCAGATAGGATTAATATGTGCCAAGATTACATTAAACAAGAACCTTGAATGGAATTAAACTTACTTTTTCAGTGTTAATTTTATCAAAATTTCATGCATATAAATTTCATTAATAACTCTTTAATTTCTAGCCTTAGTAGTTTCCATTCTTTATTGTACAAAAAAATGAAAATAACATAATTACCGGTAAAATTTATACAAGAAAAATTAAACAATAATAAAGCAAGAACGAAGTTTTGTGGAAGTCAATCATAGATTATGAAACATTTTCCAACACAGCCAGAAAACTGTATCGAAACTTCACCGTTAAATAAAGTCAAAGGAGATATGTAAGTAAACAGTATAGAAACATTAACACATTTAAAAGGTTTTAGCAATTACCTTCCATAGTCAAATATGTAGTCGAATTATTTTGTGCAGCCCTGTACAGGATCTGTAAATTTGGATAGATAATACATTGCATGATAAAATTTAATTCATTTAGAAAATTCCCATTTAGCAATTTTCGCCATACGATGGAAATTCACTCGAAATATTTTGTACAACCCTGTATATTATCTAAAGGTTTTCGTATACACCCCATAATAAGCTAAAATTTAATTCAGGTAAAAAACGCATTGGGCAACTAAAAACAAACTTCCAGCAATTATCAACCCTAAACGACAATGTACCTTGTTCCTTGCGTAGCCCTGTATATGAATATATTTATTTTCCACAAACTTCTATAAGTCTACTAACTATTGTTCTGCAAGAAAATGCGTAACACAATTAAAAAATACCATAAAAAATTTACTCCCATCGTCTGTAATGCTTACGAATTCTCTTGTGTAGCCCTGTATAATATCAACCAAGTTTATAAACACACACCTACTATGAAAAAATTTATACACACATTTTATACACACATTTATATACACATATATAATGTTGTCCTGTATATAATCATCCGATTTTATACACACTACGTACTATTCAAAAATTTAGTTAAACTTAAAAACGCAAACCAATGTTGAAAACGCACTTATCACACATAGACTGTAACTATTGTAGCTGTAAATTTTTATAATGACGAATAATAATAATATTTCTAGAAAGTTGTTCTTTTTTTACAAAATAAAGTTTTTATTTTGTAATAACAAGACAATTTCATGACTAGTTCGCACTAATATAGCATGACAAAATCGATAATATTTCATAAGTAATTAGATATTGGTAATTTTATCTTAAGAATTTAAGTTATTGGGTTATCAGAAATATCATGACACATAGCTTCTAACATTTACGCTATTTCGTTATCACTGTATTAGAATTGAAATTTACGCCTTGTTTAATCGCAGAATTTCGGCGATAGAATAAAGCAAAAATTACTATTAAAAATTACTTGTAAGAAAATCGCTTTAAAAATTTCCACTAGATGTCATGACATTGACGACAACCTAATAGTTTATAAACGTATGTAAATAAGTATCTATATTATACGGAAAAACATGTCCGTGAGTAATGATGACTGCAATTCATGATTTTTCAAAAAATATTCTGGTACAATACATTAAATTGACGTGGGCACCAAACCCGATTATGGGAAATGCATAGCTCTTTTTACGCTTAGTAGAAAGCGCGAGCTAGTGAATTTATTAAAACAAAATTATAATTTTTTCTCTGTTTATTTTGAAAAATATGGAAACAGGGAACAAAAAATAAAGCATTGTTTAAACTATTTTTTAGGGTATATAAATTGATTTCTCAACGTATAATTATAAAAGTTAAATTTTCAGTGCAAATTCACCTTGTTTAATAACTAAAATTCATTAAGATACAACTAAATGTAAATATATTGCTTGAAGGTGCGTAAAAACATACATAAAAACATTTAAAAGCACATTAAAGTCTCCTTTTAAAAAATTCTAAAACGTTTTCAACCGAAACCCGGTCATCATCAGTGGAAAAAACTAAATTGTCGAGCTGAGTTGTTATCTCTTTGCGTTTTCTTGCTTACCCGGAATAAACTATTTTACTTCAAAGAAAGATGAAGAAAAACGGAATACAGGTACAATTAAAAGTTTGAAGTTTTGTAAAGTTAACTACATCCCACGGTTTTTTGAAAGTATGAGACATTCCCTCTTTAAGTTTGGCATTACATTAATCGCAGTCCCTCCCCCAAAGTTGCGGGTTTTGTTAAACAGAAAAATTGACCCAATCCAGGCTATCAATAGATCAGGGGTATATATTATACCATTTAAGAAAGATAACAAAGATTTTATGTACATAGGTATGACAATGAGGAAATTTCGGGACAGAATAAAAGAACATGAAGCAGATCTGAGATTAAATAGACTCCACACTGCGTTAGCAAGATTAGCGCAAACTGAACCTATAAAAGTTGATTTCAATAAATCCAAAATTATATTCCGCACAAATAATCACCTGGAAGCAATCATAAGAGAATCTCTAGAAATAATGTCTAAAAAAGAAATAGTCTGTAACGATGTATTATCATATGATATCCACGCAGTCTGGAATGAATTAATGCATCATTGATTACCTTTCCCATCCCACCTTATTTCCAAACCCTTGAAGTAAAATAGTTTATTCCGGGCAAGCAAGAAAACGCAAAGAGATAACAACTCAACTCAACAATTTAATTTTTTCCACTGATAATGACCGGGTTTCGGTTGAAAACGTTTTGGAATATTTTAAAAGGACTTTAATGTGCTTTTAAATGTTTTTATGTATGTTTTTACGCACCTTCAAGCAATATATTTACATTTAGTTGTATCTTAATGAATTTTACGTATAATTATAATTTACTGAATAGGAAACTTTTGATTCTATAAAGCATATTTTTTAAATCTATTGCAATTTTGATTTTTTTATTTATATTTTCCACTTTACAGTGATTAAAATATTTCGTTGTTGCATCTTCACACATATTTGGCCTTTTTTGGCGAGCTTGTTTTGGCACATAATTAAATCAATTGTTCTTTTAACTAGTATATAATGGTAATCATAAATAATATTTGTCAATTTATCATCTGTGGCAGGCTAACGGTAAAATACTTTAAAATTAAGTTATTAATTATTAATTAAGTTCTAAAAATATTAAAATGTTGTATTGTCATCAGAAACACACCTTTGTGCATAATTTTCACAATTCTAGCATATCACACCCAGAAAAGGAATTGATTAAAACTACAAAACATGTTTTGTTGAGTACATTTTGGTTGTTTTAGCAAAATTCAAGTAAAATTGAACCATTTTACTTGAATTAACAAAACATTTTTTGCTGACGATACAAATTTTTTTTTTTTTTAATTGAAAAAAAAAAAAAATTTTTTTTATTCAAACAAAATTTCCATTGATAGGTCAATGGAAACAAAAAATTTTAAACAAAAAAATTTATTTGGTCAACCAAATATTTGTTTATTCAACGAAACTTTTTTCTGGGTGCAGGAAGTGATTTAAAAATCAATTAAAAATTTCATTTTTAGGTGCGTTCGTAATTATATAAATACGTAGCACCTATAGTCGTTGTCTGGTCCGTCCGTCCGTCCGTCTGTCCGTCTGTCCGCCTGTTCCGCATACAACAGCGCAAAAACTCCCCAACCGAATGATTTGAAATTTAATATACATAATCGTTGCAGAATTTTGTGGAGTCATTTCAAATTTTATAAAAATCGAATCAAAACTTAAAAAGTTTTCTTTATTCTGTTAAATCTTATACGTAATCTATATAATAAAAGCGTAAGTCATGTGACTGAGAAAAACAAATACGGGCTAACCACTTCTTTTTTTGATATGCCAAGCGGCCATTTTTATTCAAAATTTTTTTTTCGAATAAAATTGCATAAAAGTTACATTTTTAGAAAGATTATTCAAAAATTGTTTGCTTGAGAGATGAGTTACATTCAAGTATGTATAGATTCTGAAATAACTTCATTGGAAATTAGGTTAACTGAATATCTCAATCTATTAGAGTAAATAAACACAGGAGATTCGTTCATTATGAGTCATAAAAATATTAAACCATGGAGGTAATTATTTGCAAAGCAAGATTTCCTTGGTGAAAAAAAATTCGCATTTGTAAATGTGGTATATGTAAAGAGAGAAAAAAAGGCATGTCATGTAAAGGCAAAAAAATCCTGTCGCTCCTAGCAGACGACATAATTAATTTCACTGAAATAATAAGGACGATATTTATACATTGTGAAACTAGTTATAAAACGAACGCACCTCATATGTCACGTTTAGCGTACAGTTTCCAATTTGCTGTATACAAAAATCTAGTTAAATAAAACAGTACAAAAACGTAGTGAAACTTGGTGTATTTCTTTATATTAATCAAAAGATTAAATAGATAATGTTTCATTAAAAAATTCTTATTTAAGCAGTATTACAAAAAATTAATAAAAAGAAGATTAAATTAAAATTATTCATAATTATAAATGTTTCAAAGTATATAATAAAGAACATCGGAAGTTTTATGACCTTTGAAAATTATTCTTACATCACTGAAAATAATGAACATAGAAGTTTGGTTCTATGACCTCTAATAAGCTTTGACATTTTTGGTGAATTTTTTTGCTCTTAGTTTGTTTAATTAATGAAATTATTTCAGCTACGATAAATTATAATTTGGCCTAGCTTATAACAGAAACTCGCTAAAATGGACATATATATGGTAATTAAGTTTTCTACTCTGTTTTGTTATTACTTTGTAGCAATATGTGTTGTACAATTTTTAACTATCTCAGTCACTTAAAAAATAAAAAATAAAATAAGAATAAAATAAATAAAGATTGTGGAAAAGAAACGTTTTTCAAAAACTAATAAAACACCGTAATTTGAAAAAAAAAATAACGCGTAAATTAACTTTCTCTTTTAGCAGTGCACCTTCTGAACATTTTTAAAAAGAATTATATGATAAAAAAAATCGTTCGAACGTTTCTTGGTTTTTCGCATAAATATGTACTTTAAAATTATATTGCAAAAAACAACAAACGTTTTTTGATCTACACTCTAAAAACGACATTTTCAAAACTGAGCAAAAAATACTCCAATCTGAGTATGTTGCATATAGTCAAAATGGCTCCGAATCAAAATGACTCAAGTTTGAAACATGTATACACTCATTTCTGAAAACATGCACACACTCAAGAATAAAACATCAAGTGCTCATATTTGAGAATGTGCATGTTTCAAAAATGAGTATGAACTGACTTCTATGTGCTCATTTTTGAGCATTTCCATGTTTCAAAAATGAATTTGAACTGATTCTAATCACTTTTGAGTATGTCCATGTTTCGAAAATGAGTATGAACTCTTATGAGCTATGAGTATGAGCTCTTTGTGCTCAGTTTTGAGTATGTCTATGCTGCAATATTTTGAGTATTTCTGGTATTTCAGAATTGAAAGCATTAGGTTGTCCTATTTGGAACAAAAAGTTTTATAACAAAATGAACACATTGATTTAGTCAGGTTTGAAAGTGTCATTTTTCTCAGTGTAGGAAAACATAGTATATCCACGAAAGAAAATATGCAGTAACTTTTTCCGAGTTACTTATGATTCCGAAAAGCGTCCTTTAACTTTAGAAATTTCAGAAACTAGTATATTTTCAAGATTTCAAAAAACATTTACACATTTTGCTGCCACTGATTTTCGGAAACGTTTCCGACTAGCTTTTATAATGTATTAATCAGTTTTCCCAAACCGGAATATCGGTTTTTAGGTATTTATATACGAAGATTTTTTTTTTAAACCACCTATGGAGCATAAAAAAAGACAAAAGTCAAGAACAAAATTAATGTATTACCAAAAGTTATATACAAACATGGTTACTTTTCTGCATAATTGCCGTGAAGGTTGAGGTATTTGTCATACCGGTGGGCGAGCTTTCCAAATCCCTCTTCGAAGAAAGTTGCCGCCAGTGATGCGTGATGAACTTGAACGGCGGCTTGAAGCTCATCATTCGTCTGGAAGCTTTTGCCTTCTTGCCAGCTCTTTAATTCAGGGAAGACATGTAAATCACTCAGCGCTAAGTCGGGGCTATATGGCGGATGGGCAAACACGTCCCATTGAAACTGCTCCAGCAGCTGTTTGGTTATACCCTGTCCGCACTGGACATTCAGGCTATATCAGACCGCCATTTTTGAGGTGGTACCCTTCCGGAATTGAATACCTGTTCACACCGCAAAACTCATCTAAGATAACTCACTGAACATCACCGTGGTCGAGATCTGAACAATATAGAATGTGCGCATGGGCATAAGTTAAAGGCAGCCTCAACAGCCAATCGGTTAAAGCTAGCCTTCAGAGCCAATCAAAGTGAGTGGTACTGGCTGTATCCAGTAATAGAAAGTTCGAACTCACTGAGTGAGTTTGTGCAACCCCCTTAGTGAGTTCAGCGATATAAGATAACTTAAATATCCGATCTGAACTGGGTATTTCAGCTGCACTGTGCATCACTCAGTCAGTTTTACCCTTAACTTTGGGTCATTCTTGGGTGAATTTCTGCTGCACTACCTTCTGCTTGAATAAAGCTGATAACACTACGTAATTCGCACTTGGCGAGAGCATCAAACGTACCAGCCATATTTACTTGCTTACAGTTCAGTTCAAAATGACGAGCTGGCGTCGTTAGTAGCAAAGGTTACAGTTAGAGAAATGGGCAGTTACCCACCACGCATCCTTACTTCTTATCACTTGTCTGGCTATTTAGCAGTTCGATCGGAGGTTGAAAAAAAATACCCTCGTACATACACATATATACATTTTTGTTTGATTTTCATCACAATCAGTTTTCTAAACCTTAAGTTGTTCCTGTATCTGAGTAATACATGCTATGCTCACCTTTTTGTATAGCAATAACGTGACGTCACACCGAGATAGGCACTTCCGAGTATTTAGACTTTTATTCTAATAAATGTATATGTATTTTTACATGCATACACATATATACACATGTTTGTTTGATTTTAATCCAAATCATTTCTCGACAAACTGTTCAGTCATTTGACCATTTTTGTGAAAAAACGGTTACATAACCGTAATTTAACTCTATTCTGACCATAATATGACGAATAATATGGTCAGAAAAGCGCTAAATTACGGTTATGTAACCGTTTTCTATAAACACGGTCCAATGACTAGACAGTTTGCTGCAAATTTTTAACAGTGTATAGTAACAACGTAACGTCACACCGTGACAGGCACTTCCGGTTATTTAGACTTTTATGCTAATAAATGTATATGCAAATTTACACGCAATACATATATACATATTTGTTTGGTTTTCTTGAGAATAATCTTTTAAAAGCATATTTCAAAATAAATGTAGTACACTAATAGTTTTTAATAAAATATTTTTTGAAGATGTTTCTATTTAAAAAACGTACAAATATTTATTCGATTGTTAATTAACGTCGGAGGTTCTTTCAAATCTTAATTCTACACATATTTATTTATAAGCTCTCTATTAGAATTTTGCCATTACATAAGTACGTAATGAATAACATTATAAAAGAATTAGTAAGTATAGCAATGTAATTATTAATTAACATCAAGTATATGTGTTTATTAAAATGTACATACTTATGTAGAAAATCATTCATTAATAATTGTTACTATACAATAGCGTAGATAAAAAATCTATAAAGTAATTATTTTCTTGCTTAATATTCTCCACTAATCGGCCTCTTTAAAAGTAAATGATGAAAAATATTAAAAATAACTTTATTGCTAGTATTGAGAACATATATTATTAGGTAGCTAATAAGTTTTGATTTTCTTAAGCTATTCAAGAAGTTTTTGTGTCAATTTAACGTTTTTAAAAGTACAGTAATTCAGTATTTCATTTTTCTTTAAATATAAGGAGGAAACAAGAGACATGTTTTGAAGGGAGGCCGTAAGCATATGTATACAGTTATTTTAAAAGTTGTTTAAATTTTAAGCAATACATGTCGCTCCGCTACCTTAATCTGTAATGCTTAAACAGCCATCAAAGCACCAAAAGGAAAACTCTTCTTTTAAAACGATTTTCAACAAATGTAAGGTGCGTCTATATGAGTTTAGCGACATACAGGTTATAAAATTTGATTGGTTGAGACGATTTTGGACAAAAACGAATCGCCAAACATCTTGGCGAACTTTGCCAGGGTAATATTTGTTAACTTATCTTATTCACTTAATCGAACACGTCCAGGCGAGTATCGCCAAGATCTGGAATGTAGGTTTGTAATTGTTTGGTCAAAACTTTCTGTCTGAGCACAGTTTGAGCATGCGCCCTGTGTGTATTTTTCGTTGCCTCTATACGTCGACACTCTTATATACAGGCACCTAAACAAAACCGATAATACATATGTATGTTTTTTTAAATTCCTACTATTAGCTCACACTCTCTCTATATATATCTTGTTGGAATTTTCAATCGTTAATAAAATATTTTCTATTGATCCATTCAAGTTCAAATAAATTTTTTTAAACTTGTACTGGATGACAATTGAAGTTAATACAGTTTTTTCAAATATTAATTCATTCAGTAAATTTAATTAATTAATTTTAATTTTTACATGGGAGAAAAAAACTTCTCCCATTGTTTCATAAATGAAATGAAAGATTTATCTCAAATTTGTGATGCCAACAAAAAATAAAATACCGCAACGATGATTATAAAATAATGTTCAATAAAGATAACGTGGGACATTAATGCTGTACGGGTTTATTTTATATATTTATGATTAAAAAGTAGGAATTGACTTAAAAAATTGTTTTTATATTACTTGTTATGTATGTACACGCATACATTTTGAACGGGCGCTCCGATTTTCTCTTTTTTTTATCGGGAATGTCTCGTTCTGCAGGTGACCCCATTCCAATTTCATTAGGATCTACAACTGATATATTCGTCTGTCTGTGGATTTTCTTGTCGTCTTTTGACTATATAAATCTTTAACTTTCGTAAAACTTGACCAATCGTCCCGAATTTTGAGTGTGATGGTAAGGTACACAACAATATTTTAAGTTTTTAAAATAGATTAATAGTCCTACTGTGTATAGTTTTGTTACAAGGACACATCAAAAGTTTTAATATGCTATCGTCCAGTGCGTACCAAAATTAGCAATAGTATTGGCAACAATGGAATTTCAAATGAGTGAGGATCAGAGTCTTGCAACAGATCGGGTAACCCTATTTTACCAAAATCAGACTCCCCCTCCGGTTCAGGTCGGGTCGGGTCGGGTCTACACTATTTCTTTTTCATTGCGAGTCGGGTTTACCTCTAATTCTTTTGAATTCGGGTTGGTTTCGGTTTTAGCTTTGACTCTTTCTGGTCGAGTTCGGTAAGCTCCCCCCCCCCCCCCCCTTTTTTAAAAGAAAGACCAGAATATTTTTGGGGTAAAAAAAAACTATATATTGGAATGTAAATGAGTCTATATTTGTTAATTTTTATATAAAAGATAAAATTGGTATTAGACATATAATTAAAGCGTATTTTTCTTGGATTATATTAAAATATGGATTAATTTTCTTTCATTTTGGGTTTCAAGTTGAAGTGCGTCGGGTTTCAGGGCGACTTAAAATATAATTCTTGGGGTCGGGTTGGGGTTTAAGCCGACCCGCGCAGGACTTTAATGTGGATAATAATAAAAGGACACCACGGAAATATGAAAGTATGAAACAATCTCTTGAAATTGTTATTATTTTTTCAATTGCTTTTTCCAAAAGCTAAACAGATTGAAGAGTGAAAACTGAATTAAATTTGATGGAGCTTTACACGTCAATTTGAGTATTCTTTGATATTAAGGCAATATAGCATTATCTATTGAAAAAAAATGTAATATTTTTTAAATCACTGCATACAAAGTTTTCGAGCTTCTTTGTAAATATGAAATATGTAGCTTGCTTCAACTTTACATTTATCACAATTGAGAACGTGAGTTTCAAAATCGCCTTATCCAAAAAATCAAATTCGAGGAAATCGTGAAAAACCTCTGACTGCTTCCATTGGGTTTTCATTGTAAACCAATATTTTAGAACGCCAGAAATACATGCTAAAACTAGTTTTTTCTAAGAACTATATTGTTTTTCCAGTGAAGATTTACCGATAGAATAGACTGATAGGGAAATTACGTTTTTTAAATTTTGGATAAGGCGAGTTTTGAAAATAACGCCCTCAATTAAAGAATTATTCAATTTGAACTTCGTATTATTTTTAGATATACTGTGTAATATGAGTTAAAATTCTATATCAATTCCATTGTAAGTTCATGCATGTATACACGTGCATACACACACACATATATGTTCATTTTTGTTTAATTTGCATTTCAATCAACTTTCTAGGAACATGAATGAAAAATAAAATATTATGTTAGTGGATTTTCTTAATATTGGAGTTGTCGAAAAATCTATAAAAAATACGTTATTATTTCCTTGCTTAATATTCCTTAATAACATGCCTTTTAAAAAGAAAATGATAAAAATACTTTGGGAGTATCTTTTGACCTTTCAAAAGTAACATTTTTTGTAAGCATTTGGAGAAAGAAATTTTTAGATTGCTAATAAGCTTCGATTTTTTCTTCCTTTTTCACTAGTTCAACGTAAAAAAAATATATATATTTAACAATTGGGTTAATTATAAATTCCATATTGTGAATGTATTTAAATTTTAAATGGCAAATTAACATTGAAATAATATCGGTACAAATAAATAATAACTGGAAAATAACATTTTTGTTAGCATTTGTAAAAGAAATTTTTAAGTTGCTTAAAATAAGCTGCGTTTTTTTTTTGCTTTTACACTACTTTAACGTAAAAAAATATATTTAACAATTGAGTTAGTTTTAAATTGCTTATTGTGAATTTATTAAAAAATACAAACAGATAAATATTTTAATAAGAAAATTAAAATTGTAATAATTTTGATACAAATTAAAAATAAGCTTATTCGAAAATACCTTTCTGTTAACATCGGAAAAAGTATATTGATTGCCAGTAAGCTTCGATTTGTTTAGTTGTTTTATTTGCTTTTACGCCAGTTCAACGTAAAGATGTGTTTAACAATTCAGTTAATTATAAATTAAGTATTTTGAGTATATTTAGAAAAACAGCAGGTTAAAATTTTAAAGGGAAAACTAACATTTGAATAATATTGGTACAAATAAAAAATAACTTTAATCGGAAAATAATAATTTTGTTAGCATTTGTAAAATAAACATTTAGGTTGCTAATACTATACGTTTTTACGCTACTTCAACGTAAAAAATATGTTTAAATATTCTGTTAATTATGAATGTATTTAAAAAACAAACAGATAATTATTTTATGAAAAATAAAACTGTAATAATAATGGTACCAATTAAAAATAAGTTTATTAGAAAATAACTTTTTGTCAACAGTGGCAAAAGTACTTTGATTGCTAGTAAGATTCGATTTGTTTAGTTGCTCCATTTGCTTTTACGCAAGTTTAATGTAAAAATGTGTTTAACGATTCCGTTAATTATAAAATATGCCTTTTGAGTATAGTTAGAAATGTACAAATAAAAACTATGTACAAAAACAAAATAAATTTAATTGAAAAATAACACTGTTTACAGCATTTATAGAAGAAATTTTTACGTTGCTAATATACTGCATTTTACGCTACTTCAGTATAAAAAATACGTTTAACAATTGAGTTAATTGTGAATGTACTTTAAAAACTAACAGATAAACATTTAAGAAGACTAAAACGTTAATAATATTGGTACAAATTAAAAATAAGTTTATTCGAAAATAGCTTTTTGTCAACAGTGGGAAAAGTATTTTGGTTGCTAGGATTGCTATGTAAGCTTTGAGTTGTTTAGTTGTTCTACTTGCTTTTATGCAAGTTCAACGCAAAAATGTGTTTAACAATTCATTTTATTTTAAATTACGTCTTTCGTGTATATTTAGAAAAAAAAAACAGAAATATAAAAATAAATATTTCATAAAAATTGAAATGACTCAACAAAATTCTGCTATGATTACATATATTAAATTTCAAACCATTTTGTGAGTAGTTTTTGAGCTGTTATATGCGGACAGACAGACGGACCAGACGAGGACTATAGGTGCTACGTATTTATATAATTAATACACCTAAAAACACTCATTGGTACTTTATGATTTATTTTTCTTATGATTAAAATTTCTTTTCTACGCTCTTTAATAACTAAGTTGGATTCCACGCCTTTAACTGCTATGTATATTATAATAAAGTTACGGCAACAATAACAACACAAACAGACTAGTAAAGCAATATAACATAAAATTTTCTGTGTGCAAACAGCGCAACATTTTCCTGTAACATACATCTTCTATCGTATTGAATTATTCCAAAATTACACGAGATTTGATTCGGTTAGTCTATGTACTATATTCTATTGAATAAAGCTTTCTTCTGTACGCAAATTAGATTAATTTGTGATTCCCTGGGGTTTTGGAATTAAATTCTCTTATACACAGTGCCGTGCAATATACAGTTTAAGAGAAAAAAAATGTTGTATTTTAAGAATCATAGTAGTTGGATATTTGCACAAAAGGTATATATTTTTTCAAACTATTCTAATATACACAAGGTGTTTTAGTACTCTGAGAAAAATGTCACTTTCAAATCTGAGTAAATCGATATTTTCATTTTGTTATGAAACTTTTTGTTTCAAATAAGACGAGCCAATTCTTCCAATTCGGAAATACCAGAAATACTCAGGATATTGAAACATGGACCTACTCAAAACTGAGCACATACATGTGGTCATCTCATATGTGGTCTCTATAGAGGTCAGTTCATACCCATTTTTGAAACAGGGACATACTCAAAAATGATTAGAATCAGTACAAACTCATTTTTGAAACGTGGAAATACTCAAAAATGAGCACATAGAAGTCAGTCCATACTTATTTTTGAAACATGGACATACTCAAATAGGAGCACATGATGTTTTATTCTTGAGTGTGTGCATGTTTTCAGAAACGAGTATATACATGTTTCAAACTTGAGTAATTTTGATTCGAAGCCATTTGGACTATACGACCTACTCAGGTTTGAGTACTTTTGCTCAGTTTTGAAAATTTCGTTTTTAGAGTGTAATATAGTATACTAAAAGAAAGAATGTTTCGTCCTCAATTCTGATATAAATTATGAAAAAGGATAAACTAAAATGAAGAATCTACATAAGGAAACGTTCATAAACAGTAAAAAGACTCATTGTTACTTTATAATTTATTTTAATAAAAAAATTATATATTTTCTACTCTTTTTAATAACTAATTTCAATCTTCCGCTTTTAGCTGTTTATATGTTATAATAAAGAAACGCCAACAACACAAAAGAAAACAGACCAGAAAGACAATAGAAAATAATGTGATCTATATATAAACTCCGCAACATTTGCCTGTGACTTATATATCTTCCATCGGATTGCATTACTCCAAAATTACACCAGATTTGATTCAGTTAGTCTATGTATGCTGCATTCTATTTAATAGAGCTTTCTCCTGTATATAAATTAGATTGATTTCTGTTTCTCTGGGAATTCGAATTAAATTCTCTTATAAATAAGATACGATGAGAAGTAAAAAAGAAGTAGTATTTTAAGAATAGTACTAGTTGGAAATTTGCTCAAAAGATATAATTTTAAGGAATTAAATTCTCTTACAAATAGCGCCGTACACTTCAAAGTAAAAAAAAAAAGTTGTATTTGAAGAATCGTGCTAGTTGGAAATTTGCTCAAAATATATCATTTTTTTAAAAATTATACTACTATACACAAGGTCTTTTAGGAACAGTATACAAAAAACAGAACAAATCATGCGTCAAGCATAGATAATGCAACACTTTCCAACACACTTATAATACTGTAAAAAACATCACCGTGTATTTAGGTGCATAATTATATCTAAGAAAACCATTTGGAAAATGTCTATAATATTTGAAAACTCAATTTCGGCATTAGTCATCTACAGTACGAAACTAATTCAAATTCTTTTGTGAATCTCTGTATATGATCTATCAATTTGTACGTATGCCACATATTACGCTAAAATTTAGCTCAGTTAGGAAACGCTTAACAATGGTGAAAATTTCCTTTTAGCAATTCCCGTCAATAAACGGAAATTGTATTCGATTATTTTTTGTACAGCCCTGTATATTATCTATATAATTTATACACTCCAAGTAATAATCGAAACATTTGTTAAATTTAAAAATCTATAACGCAACTGAAAACGCACTTCCAGCTATTATCTCTCATAGGCAGTACTGTAACCGAACACTTTTGTGTGTCCTTGTATATAAATGATAAATGACATGCGCACCACATTCACCACTAAGCATCTTGTTATGCACCTCAGTGATATGCATTAGTTTCAATATGTTTGAAATAGCGTGACATTATTAAAATTATCACAAACGATTTTTCCCCATAGATCATAATGTAATGGAATAATTTTGAGTGTCCCTGTAAATAAACTATGAATGTTACACACTTCATTTTCAATATCGAACATACCATAGTAAATCTCAATAATATATACCAATTACATAAACATCCAACTATATTTACGTAAGTTAAAGCTCGGACAGACAGACGGGCAGATAAATGGAGTTCATAAACTCTTTTTAACTATGTTGGAAAGTGTTAAAAAGAAAAATCTGCGTTTCGCTTTCAATTTTTATATAAATAATTGGGTTGAGCTAAAATGAAGAACCTACAGCATAAAATGTACATAAACACTAAAAACAATTATTGATACTTTATAATTTATTTTCTATAATTTTTAACATTTTCCAACATAGTTGAAAAGTGTTTATGAATTCGGTTTGTTTGGCCGTCTGTCTGTCCATGCACTAACTCATGTAAATATTCTCAGATTGTCATTTAGTTCATGTATGTTGTTGAGAATTACTTTGGCATATTCGGTGTTGAGAATTACTTTGGCATATTCGGTGTTGAGAATTACTTTGGCATATTCGGTGTTGAAAATTAAGTATTTTTTTAATTAAGTATTCGGTATTAATTGAATTTATAGTTCGTTTAAAGGGGCACTCAAAAGAGTTCCGTTACATTAAGGTCTATGGGGAAAATTGTTTGCAATGTATTTTAATGATGCTACCTTATATGAAGTACATTGAAATTGATATACATCACTGACATGCACTACAAGATGCTAAACTATAGAATATAGTGGGCGTAGTATTTATTGTACTTTTACAGGGATACACACAAAAAAATTGTTTACAGTACTATCTATCAGCAATAACGGCTGGAAGTGAGTTTTCAGTACGTTATTTTAAATTTAACATTTTTTTTTGCATATTAATTGGTGTGTTCATACACTGAGAAAAATAACACTTTCAAATCTGAGTAAATCGATGTTTTCATTTTGTTATGAAAATTTTTGTTTCAAATACGACGAACCAATGCTTTCAATTCTGAAATACCAGCAATACTCAGAATATTGAAACATGGACATACTCAAAAGTGAGCATATAAAGGTCAGTTCATACTCATTTTTGAAACATCGACATGCTCAAAAATGAGAGCATAGAAGTCAGTTCATACTCATTTTTGAAACATGGACATACTCAAAAATGATTAGGATCAGTTGAAAATCATTTTTGAAACATGGACATACTCAAAAATGATTAGGATCAGTTC
This sequence comes from Maratus michaelseni, assembly GCA_963931845.1. Taxonomy (NCBI): domain Eukaryota; kingdom Metazoa; phylum Arthropoda; class Arachnida; order Araneae; family Salticidae; genus Maratus; species Maratus michaelseni. Next base: position 215,015,401 of record OZ007597.1, on the reverse strand, counting down.
AAACTCATTTTTGAAACATGGACATACTCAAATATGAGCACATGATATTTTATTCTTGAATGTGTGCATGGTTTCAGAAAAGAGTATATGCATGTTTTAAACTTGAGTCATTTGGATTCGGAGCCATTTTGACTATGCGGCACACTCACATTTGGGTATTATTTGCTCAGTTTCGAAAATGTTGTTTTTAGAGTGCAGATCATATAGATCATATACAGGACTGCACAAAAGAATTCGAGTACATTTCCGTTTATTGACAAACTACAAGATACTACTATATATATATATATATATATATAAATCCATAGCGTTTGCAAATGTCTTTTTTTTTTCCAAACTGTATACTTAGACATCATCTTTCCTCTTTTTAAATGGTAAAGGTTTTAAAGTATTTTGGAAGTGTGGAACAGTGTTAATAATCTATGCTTGACAGAGGATTTTTCTTTCTTGTTAATAACAAAGTTCAGTCTTGCGTCTTTAACCGCTTGTATATTATAATAAAAATATGCAACAACAACAACAACAACAACAACAACAACAAAAAGAACGGACTAGAAAGACAATATAAAATAATGTTTTCTATATATAAACTACACAATATTTTCCTGTAACACATATCTTCCATCAGATTGAATTACTCCCAAATTACACGAGATTTGATTCATTTAGTCTAGGTACTGCATTCTATTTAATAGAGCTTTCTCCTGTATATAAATTAGATTGATTTTTGTTTCGCTGGGGATTTGGAATTAAATTCTCTTATAAGCTTCGAGTTCCAATGGGAAAAAAAATTACATACCATACAGTATAGGACTATTTATCCAGAATGGTTGTGACCAGGGCTTGACAATCGCCAGGTCGCCACTGGCGATCAAATTTTTCTATCTGGCGACAAAGTTATTTAATCTGGCAGGTTATTTTAATTTTATTTTTATTTCTTGGTACAAAAATTGACCTTTAGAAATGAGCACAAGCGGCATTTTTTCTCTCTCCCACCTCTACACGTGCGCGACAAGCAGTGATCTTCCTCTTTTCTCGTACTTTTAATGAAAGAACCAAATTAAAAATGCATTTTTTATCTCAATAACAGAAAACAACATTCTTTTTAACTCTAGCAAGCTAATACGTCACGTAAATAGAATTTGTGTGTGTGTGAGTGGGGGGGGGGGTCAATGAAACAATAAGAAATAGTGCCAATCCAGCCTCAGTGGCATCTAAACTCAACTGTCTGAAATCGGATACAACGGTAAAAAATGCCCAAGTTTGGTTACAAGTTTCAAATCAGATTTTTGTGTTAAGAGGCTACTTCACTCAGACAAAAACACCCGCTCGCTAATGTTACTCCTATGGGGGAAATAATTTATGGTAACTCGTTCGCATTTCAATATTTTTAAATAATTTTTTTGTATTGGATAGCTGGTGTCAATCTCTATGCACGATCTTTTGTATTTTTTCGATTTTGATTGGAAGTTTTTTTTAATTAAGATACTTTCACTTTCGGAACCGGTTTCGAAAGTGAAAGTATCCTCAATAGAAAATACTGCAACAAAAATCGAAAAAGTACAAAAGAGCGTGCATAGAGATTGACGTCAGCTATCCAATGCAAAAAAAAATATATATATTTAAAAATATTGAAATGCAAACGAGTTATCGTAAATTATTTTCCCCATAGGATTAACAGCGGAGATAGAGATTAGCGGACGGGTATTTTCGCCTGAGTGAAGTAGCCACTTAAGAAGTAAAACTACAAAATAATAAAAAATAGCGGCAATCCAGCCTCAGTGGTTTCTAAACTCAATTGTCTCAAATTAGATGCAATGCTAAAAGATACCCAAGTTTGTTTATCAGTTAAAAATCAGGTTTTTGTGTTCAGAAATAAAATTTTCCTGGATTAAGAAACATCGGTCTTTTTTTAACAGTGTATAAAAAAATTCCGACGTTTTAAATATATACAGGGTATTCCAGTAACAGTACTAGTATATCAGAAGAAAAGTTAACTGCATTTCGCTTTAAATTTTAAAATAAAATACGTAAAAGAATAAGCTAAAACAGAAAAATCTACAGCAAGAAAGGCTCATGAAATACCCCCAAAACACTCACTGTTACTTTATAATTTATGTTGCCAAAATTATTTTTTGAATTTGTTTCCAACGTTCGCTAATAAATATGTAAAGTATGAAGCGATTGAATGCTTACTTACGTTATGTTAAAGATGAGAGAATTAAAAAAAATGGAGAACAGAGAAGAAATACAATATAAAATAACGATTTCTGTATATAATACCTGGAACGTTTTCCTGTAACATAAATATCTTCTATCGTATTGAATTACCCCAAGATTACATGAGATTTCTTTCTGTCAGTGCATGTGCTGTATTCCATTTAATACAGAAGAAAGCTAAAACAGAACAATCTACACCAAGAAACGCTCATGAAATACCTTCAAGACACTCACTGTTATTTTATAATTTATTTTACTAAAAGTATTTTTTGAATTTGCTTCCAACGTTCGCTAGTAAATTGTAAAATATGACGCAGTTTAACGCTTACTTACATTATGTTAAAGATGAGAGAATAAGTAACAAAAAAAAAAGAAGAAATGGAGAATAGAGAAGAAAACAATATAAAATAACGATTTCTGTATATAATCTCTGAAACGTTTTTCTGTAATGTAAATATCTTCCATCGGATTGAATTACCCCAAGATTACATGAGATTTCTTTCTGTCAGTGCATGTGCTGTATTCCATTTAATAGAGGAGAAAAAGCTAAAACAGAACAATCTACACCAAGAAACGCTCATGAAATACCCCCAAAACACTCACTGTTACTTTATAATTTATTTTACCAAAAGTATTTTTTGAATTTGTTTCCAACGTTCGCTAATAAATATGTAAAATATGACGCAGTTGAACGCTTACTTACATTATGTTAAAGATGAGAGAATAATGATAATGATAATAAAAATAGAGAACAGAGGAGAAAGACAATATAAAATAACGATTTCTGTATATAATCTCTGAAACGTTTTCCAGTAACATAAATATCTTCCATCGGACTGAATTACCCCAAGATTACATGAGATTTCTTTCTGTCAGTGCACGTGCTGTATTCCATTTAATAGAGCTTTGTCCTGTATAAAAATCACATTGTATTCTCTTTCGCTTACAATTAAACTTTCCTATAAGCTGCGCCTAGGGTGGAAAGTAAAAATATATCACATACAGTTTTAAGAACCGTGTTTCTGGGGAATTTGCTCAAAAAATGTAATAAAATTTTCTAACTTTTTTAATGTATACAGGGTATTTCATTAACAGTACTCGTATATGAAAAGAAAATAAATCTGCATTTCGCTTTAAATTTTCACACAAAATACATAAAAAGACAAGCTAAAATAGAAGAATTTAGAGCAAAAAAGTTCATGAAATATAAGTAAAAAATACTCTCGTTGGTACATCATAATTTGCCAAAATTTTAAAATTTGTTTTCTACATTTGCTAATAAAAATGTGTAGTATTACGCGACTGAACACTTACAACATTATGTTAAAGATGAGATAATAAAAAAATGGAGAACAGAGAAGACAATATAAAGTAACGATTTCTGTATATAATCTTTGAAACGTTTTACCGTAACATAAATATCTTCCATCGGATTGAATTACACCAGGATTACACGAGATTTCATTCAGTCAGTTTATGTGCTGTATTCCATTTAATAGAGCTTTCTCCTGTATATAAATCACATTGCTTTCTCTTTCCTTTAGGATTTCTGATTTAAACTGTCCTATATGCACCGCCTACAGTGTAAAGTATAAATATGTCATAGAGTTTAAAAAACCGTGTTAGTAAGAAATTTGTTCAAAAGGTATAATACAATTTCCCAACTTTTTTAATATATACAGGTATTTCAATGATAGTACTCGGAAATGAAAAGAAAAGAAATCTGCATTTTGCTTTAAGCTGTCACTTGAAATACATAAAAGGATAAGGTAAAATAGAAGAATATACAGCAAGGATTGTTCATGAAGTATAAGTGCAAAATTCTGTCTGGTACCTTATAATTTATTTTGCCAAAATTTTAAAAAGTTGTTTACTACGTTCGCTTATGAAAATGTAAAGTGTCTCGCTATTGAACGCTTACTGCATTATGTTAAATATGAAAAAAGAAAAAAAAAAATAGGGAACAGAGTAGAAATACAATGTAAAGTAGCGATTACTGCGTATAATCTTTGTAACATTTTACCGCAGCATAAATATCTTCTATCGGATTGAATTACTACATTATTGTGCGAAATTTCATTCAGTCAATGCATGGGCTGTATTGTACTTAATAAAACTTTCTCCTGTATATAAATCACATTGTTTCCTCTTTCGGTTAGGATTTTGAATTAAGCTCTGCCTACAATGAAAAGTAAAAATAGATCATAGAATTTCAAGAACCATGTCAGTGGTAAATTAGCACAAAAAGTAAAATAAAGTTTGCCAACTTTTTAAATATACAGTATATTTTAGTAACAGTATTCATATATGAAAAGGAAAGAAATTCCGTTTTAAATTTTCACATAAAATACATAAAAAGATGATATAAAACAGAAGAATCTACAACAGGAAATGTCCGTGAAATATAAGTGAAAGAATCTCGCTGTTACTTTATATTTTATTTTGCCAAAATTTTAAAATTTGTTTCCTATATTTGCTAATAAATATATATAAAGTATTACGCAACTGAACGCTTACTATATTATGTTAAAGATGAAAGAATAATAAAAAAAATGGCGAACGAACTAGAAAGACAATATAAAGTCTGATTTCTGTATATAATCTTTGAAACATTTTCCTGTAACATAAATATATTCCATCGGATTGAATTACCCCAGGATTATACGAGATTTCATTCAGTAAGTGTACATGCTGCATTTTATTTAATGGAGATTTCTCCTGTATATAAATCACATTGCTTTCTCTTTTCCTTAAGATTTTTGATTTAAACTCTGCTATATGCACCGCCTACAGTGTAAAGTATAAATATATCATAGAGTTCAAAGACACGTGTTAGTAGGAAATTTGCTCAAAAGGTATAATAAAATTTCCCAACTTTTTAAATATATACAGGATATTTCAGTAATAGTACTCGCAAATGAAAAAAAAATTAAATCTGAATTTAGCTTTAAACTTTCGCATGAAATGCATAAAAGGATAAGGTAAAATAGAAGAATATACAGCCAGAATTGTTCATGAAATATAAGGGGAAATTTCTGATTGGTACCTTTTAATTTATTTTGCCAAAATGTTTTAAATTTGTTTTATAGCTTCGCTAATAAAAATGTAAAGTGTCTCGCCATAGAACGCTTACAACATCATGTTAAAGATGAGCGAAAAAAAAGAAACAGGGAACAGAGAAGAAAGACAATATAAAGTAAGGATTTCTGCATATAATCTTTGAAACACTTTACCGCAACATAAATATCTTCCAACGGAATGAATTACCACAGTATTGTACGAAATTTCATTCAGTCAATGCATGGGCTGTATTACATTTAATAAAACTTTCTCCTGTATATAAATCGCATTTTTCTTCTTTCGGTTAGGATTTGGAATTAAACTCTTGCTCTGCCTACGATGGAAAGTAAAAATATATCACAGAATTTCTAGAACCATGTCAGTGGTAAATTTGCTGAAAAGGTATAATAAGATTTACCAAACTTTTAAATATATACAGGGTATTACAGTAAGAGTATTCGATATTAAAAGGACAGAAAGGTATATTTCTTTTCAAATTTTCACATAAAATACATAAAGTGATAATACACAAAACAGAAAAATGAATATCAAAGAATGTTTATGAAATATAAGTTAAAAATAATCATTGGTACTTTATAATTTATTTTACCAAAAATTTTAGAATTTGTTTTCTACATCTGATATTAAAAATGCAAAGTGTTACGCAATTGAACGCTTACTACAATATGTTAAAGATGAGATAACTAAAAACTAGTCGGATGTACCAATCCTAAAACTTTCTTCCATCTCTTACTGGTTTCACATACACGAAAAACGCATCTTTCAGGACCAATTTATATCAATATTTAACTGAGTCTGAACTTTGATGAAAATCTGTGCATTAGTTCTTGAGATATAGCTATCATGAAAATCATGAAAAAAGTAGTATAGCAGCGTCACTTGTTGGGCTATTTACACCTAAACGTAATCAGCGTCTATTTATGTCAAGGTCTAACAGAATCTGAAGTTTGATATAAATCTGTGCATTAGTTCTTGAGATATAGCTATCATGAGAATCGTGAAAAACATAGTATAGCAGCGCCACGTGTTAGGCGATTTACACCAAAAAAACTAATCAGCACCAATTTATATCAAAATCTAACTGAGTGTAAAGTTTTATTAAATTCCGTGCATTAGTTCTTGGGATAGAGCACAAAATTTTTGTCACATACAGACATAGACAGACAAACTCACAGAGAGACATTTTCTAAAAACAGATGAATCGTGTTCAGAACCTTCTGAAACGTATAAATTCGTCGAAAACCGGAAGTTGAAATTTTCATGAATCCAACAGTTTTCATCTTGTAAAGATAGAAGACAGTAAAAATGGACAACAGTGTAGAAAAAACAATATAAAACAACGATTTCTGTATATGATCTGTGAAACATTTGCCCGCAACATAAATATATTCCATCGGATTGAATTACTCCACGATTACATGGGATTTCATTCAGACAGTATATGTGCTGCATTCTATTTAATGGAGCTTTCTCCTGTTTATAAATCACATTGTTTCCTCTTTCGCTTAGGATATGGAATTAAACTCTCCTATATCCCCCGCCTACAGCGGAAAGTAAAAATATATCAGAGAGTTATAAGAACCATATTAGTGGAAAATTTGCTCAAAGAGTAGATTAAAAATTTCAAAATTCTTGAAATATAAAGGACGTTCCCAGGTATAGTATACTAAAAGAATGTAAAATATGCATTTCCCTTTAGATTTGATATAAAATGCATAAAAAAATATAAGCTTAAAAAGTATAATCTAAACCGCTAAAAATATCCATGAAGCACAAATTGAAAATACTCATCCGTACTTTATATTTTTTTAAACCAAAATTTTGAAAATTATTCATCAATGTTTGTTAATTAATTTGCTCTATCTTGCGCACTTTAACGCTCTCTATAGACAAATGCTATCTACACTGTTAAAAATTTGCAGCAAACGATCCAGTTATTTGACCGTTTTTATAGAAAACGGTTACATAACCGTAATTTAACTATATTATGACCATATTATTGCCCATATTATGGTCAGAATAAAGTTAAATTACGGTTATGTAACCGTTTTTTATAAAAACGGTCAAATGATTGGACAGTTGGCTGCAAATGTTTAACAGTTTATATTATAATGCAAAAACCTGTCCGTAATTAAGGCTGACATTATATGAACGGTGGCAAGGACCTGAACAATGTGGATTCTTTAATGTTTGTTAATTAATTTGCTCTACCTTGCGCACTTTAACGCTCTCTATAGACAAATGACTATCTTATAATGCCAAAACCTGTCCGCAATTAAGGCGGACAATATATCAAAGGTGGCAAGGATCTGAACAATCAATTACATTTTAACACAATCTTTTTAATTTCTAAACGTAACACAATTTAAATTGTACACAGTCGAATAGAAAATATAAATGTATTTTCAAATGCAATTTGTTTGGAAATTGTATCTCAATTTACTGATTTGTTATTGCTTTTAAAATACTTTTAAAACATGAATATATTTAAATCTATTTCAAAACGGAACGTGCAAACCGATTATAGAAGATTAATCCGTTTGCACTTAAAAAAATGTAAATAATTCAGTATTCGTTTGTTTCCGTGTAATATTCTGTAACTGAACAGCCAAACGAAATAAAAAACTTCCCAATAAATTAATAAATAAATAAAACAAGAACAAATAGACATGTAATCCATAGACGCGCTTAAATACGGAAACAATCAAAATAAAAAAAGTCTTTCCGGCCTGTACCGGGAGGAAAAGGTAGCTTTCCTATATCTTTGTCTTAAAATTTTAGCTAATGTTACTCGAAACAGCAAGCTAAAATGCAAAGAACCCGACTACAGAAGGTTCGATAACACTGAATTTGAATAAGAAATTTGACAAATTAGTCAATTATAGCCAACTTGGCTTCATTTATGAAGACTTATTTTTGGTCGCCAAATCTGACGATATTTTGCTAAGTGTCGCCATGTTTGGCGGGAATTTGGTGCAAACGGATATGAATATATAGTTTTATGCGTATGATTGGGAAAATGATTACAACAATGAAAGACAATAATTTGCGAGAAATCGCGTTCTCTAAAACTCATAAATTAATCCTTGGTTGTTTGTAATGTGCTGTCTTGTTTCAAAATGTCATCTACCCTAGAATTTTAAACTGCTCTATCTCAACCATTTTTTAAGATAGAGGCAAAACAAAAAATGCTCAGAAATTCTTGTATCAAGGCCTAACACTTAAGCAAAAAATAAATTTGAATTTTTAACCGTTTTTGTATACTTATTTTAGTTTTAAATCTTTCAGTGGCTGCCATTTTGAAACAAGATGGCGGACCAAGCTGGCCAACGAACTCAGTCGAGACATTGGTGAGCTTAATACACACAATTACTTTCATTCAAATTGGTTTATAAATACGAGTGTTATCGTACGCCTTTCCACCCTTTGATGAGAAAATGCCATCCTTTTACCTGGATACTTTAATGTTAATGTTTGGATATTTAACTTTAAAATTTGGTTGTTACTAGTTAATGGATTAATACTGTTTGTAGTCTTTAAATATACACCTACTTTTAAGTATAAGCATTTGAGAATGCGCATTTTTGATGCGATTTGATTTCACATTTGATATTTTTTGCATTTCTGTGAGTTGCTATAGCGCCTATGATGCACTAATTTTCATAAATAAGCATCTGATATATATATATATATATATATATAATAAAATTGTTGTAAATAATAACCATTAAACCACATAAATAATCGACAATGGATAAACCGATAATTACAATACAATACATAAATATATCCAAAAAATTAAGTTTCTCAAAATTGAAATAAGTGGGAAAAATACTTAAAGATATGTAGAGAAAACAATCCAATATGCAAAATGTGAAAATCATTAGAAGAGCAATTGGAAACTTATGTAGTGGAACACTCTTTCCAGGGCTATATTCCACTAATATAAGTAAAAAGTAATTGATTTCTGTTTAATAGCCATTAGCTTAATTTATTAACTCAAATTTCCTAATCAATTACTAAACGAAATTTTAAAAAATTGAATAAAAATGGACAAATATTGAGTACCTGAACATGATATATGCAAAATTCATTAATAGTGAGCATATTAAAATACAAAAATATTTTTAATAAGGAATTTTTAGACAAACGGAGAAATTGAAGTAAAACATACCCCAACATCAGCATTTTAGCTTTCAAAAACTACGTTATCCGTTAGAAATGCACGTTGCATATAACAGTTACATTGACAGTTAAAATTATATATATATTTAATAGAATTTTAAAATTTAGGGGTAATTAAGAAGAAAACAGATTTACATTTAATATTTAATAATATTTATTATTATTATTATTATTAGCTTTACAAAATAATAAAATATTTTAGCAAAGTTCAAACAATTTATTAAAAATGTCAAACCTGTGCTTAATATACATAGGAGTTTCAGAAAGGATAAACGAAAACAATGTAAAATCTACGTTTCATTTTAGATACCATATAAAAAAAGGGATAATCTAAGAATAATAATAAAAAAAATCCTTATAAAATGATTATGAAATACGAATTCAAAATATGGTATTTAAAAAATATATATAATTTTTTAGAGTTATATCTCCCTGTTTTTTACTACATATAGTAGATCTTATGCTCTTGCACGCTTGCTCTTGCACCCTTGCTATAGTACCGTTTCAAATTTGGCCTCCTTTTTTATTCTGAAATTCTAAATTAATACCAGAAATTCAGAATAGTAATTTTTGCTTTACTTAATGACAGACATTTCGTGATTACATAAAGTAAAAATTCTTCTTTCAGAATTTTCTGTATGAATTCGGAATTTTTGAATGGAAAAGAAGTCCAAATTGGCTACCCTGTGCTATATTATGCTAAAGATAATTATTAAAAACGAATAGAAATACGGTATAAAGTAACGAGTTACTTGTAAGTTTAAAAGCTGTATTTTTTGATGAGTCAGTATAATAAGATATCGGCCTATTTCTCCCATTTTTCGAGTTCACTAATTTTGATTAGTAATCAGTCTTAATTTATCGCAGAAATTCTGCCACTAAATAAAGCTCTTTGATAAGTATTGTACAAACTAACTAACTAACTAAATAAATATAGGGTATTTACAGCAATGTAATAATGACTACATCAAATTAAATATGTTAAATATATCAAATTAATTATGACTAATTAAATAATGCATACGGATTATTTTATTAAATGCATTTTAAATTAACATAAAATGTGGATTTTATTCAAAAAATTAAATTCTGTAAGCAAACATAAGTGAAAAAGCACTTCTGTATTTCATTGTAACTCCTGTATTTTATTTGCATTGTTGAGATTATTTTTAAAAAAATGTAGAATTTGATCGATAAACTATGTGAGACATCAGATCCATATTTTTATGCCTTTTTAATCGTGAGAATTATTATTCTTTTGTCAGTAAATCAAAGTAGAAGGCTTTAATACAACTTATTACTTACCCATCATACGTAGTATAGGGTAAGTCTTGTAATCGTTTTGAAAAAAAAAATTGACGGATATACACGTTTCAGACACTGGAGATTCCGAAAAATATATTTTTAGAAAAAAAAAATTGCCGACCATCTATCTGTCTGTGTGTCAGTAAACGCTCTATCTCCCGAACAACAGAGACTTGAAATTTGGAGTGTACTTAGTATGTAATAATGGGAAGCAGATTATTGAATTTCAGTAACCTCGATTAACCGGAACTATTTTTTTCGGGTTGGGTTGGGTAGATTATTGACGGCCAATTATCTACACTTGGGATATAGGCCCGGGGGAAGTGCCCTCCGTGGGGGTCTTTCTAAGGGAGCCTAACCCGTATTTACGCATGGATAAATCCACGGCTCGAAGAAAACCACGAAAACTCCGAACGATTAGGCCGACGGGCGCGATTGGGATCGAACCCAGCACCTCCCGTCTACCAGCTTCGAGAGCACAACCTCTCAGCCACTGGTGGGGCCTATTTTTTTTCGGACTCTCGAAATATTCGTCCTAATAAAAGGTATATAAACATTTTCGAAATTGCTTATTTTAAGGAGGGAATATAAAAGACAATAAAAAACAAAACAAATTTTGCATAAAGAGTGAAGTCGATCGGATAATGAGATACTTGTAATCATATTTTCTACACTTTCCGATTTTTCATGACCCTGTATTTCATTCAAATTTCAAGTCAAATTTCAATGAGACGTTTAATCCGACGCAGTAAAATGTTAGTTAATATGATTATCATTTTTGAAGTAATAAGGATGTTTCTCTTACGCAATTCAGTAATAGAGCATTTAAAGTTTATGACGTCATCAAGCCACGATTTTATTCGAATTGCGATGCATTTTATAAATAGTTTACACATGTTTTATTTTCATATTTTATATTATGCATATCCATGAGGGGTAAGTATTAAGGTGGACCCAAACGACTAGTTACGTTTATGTAATACAAAAAGACTATACATTTCTTATATAACACTTTCTTTAATCCTAAAAACCTTATTTGCAATGTAAATATCTGTCATTGAATTAAATTACACTAGGATTACACGAGATTTATTTCAGTCAATCTACATTTTGTATTCCATTTAATAGAGCTTTCTACTGTATATAAATCAGACTGTTTTCTGATACGCTTTGCATTTAGAATTAAACTCTTTTACAAGCTCTTCCTTGAAATGTTGATTGAAAAAAAATGAAAAGAAAAAAGAAAGAAAGAAAACGAAAAGAGGAATTTTAAGAACCATGTCAGTGCGTTTACTTAAACGGTATGGAAGTATTTTCAAACTTGCTTAATATATACCGGATTTTTCAGAAATAGCATATAAAAAGAATGAAAAATCTGTGTCTCTCTTTAGATTTAATGTAAATTACAAAAAATCATGCTGAACAAGAAGAAAAATATACTGCAAGAAATGTTCATGCAGTACAATTTAATTTGAATTGTTTTTGAATTATTTTTTTTTATAATATAAAGATATATTTACATCTTTAAGTGAATTACTGTCTGTATTTCATAAATAAAATATCTGTATATATTACCAATTTTTATAAGCAGACATTATATAGATAGTCATTAAAAACACGAGTTATTAAAAATTGCCATCAGTTTTCATAAAAATCATCCCTATATAATAACGTTTTCAACTGCAGTCCGGGGCGTCCTCAGTTGTAAATGCAATCACCTCTGTGCTGCCGTTTATTAGATCTTTGGGTATTGATATATTTTCTTTTTATTAAAATATTAAAATATGGATATTTGTAAAAAGCCATTTATGTTGATGGCCATTTTTCTTTTTTATGTTGGTTAATATGTTGGTTATGTTGGTTTCGGGTCGAGTACAACCCGATCCGCGCTGAATTCTTGTCAAGATGGATTATTATTATTATTATTATTTTACTATTAGCCTCAAATCGCTCTTCATACAGAATTTAATTAAACACCATCTTTTCACAGTATTTCCGTTTTAAATTTTCACGTAGTGTTCTTATATTTGTATTACATCATATCAAATCAATTACACACTTTTGAAGTTCTGACCGATCGTTCCGCGACCCATAGCTTGGGTAGCGCTGCTTTTAGATCATATGCTCTTATACGCTTGCTAGATAATCAGAGTCTGACTAAAGGATGCACCAGCTGGACTGTGCCCAACTGCCTTTGGCTTTGGGGTCTCCAAATTTGGTATGCATTTTTTGTATTGCTGATATTTTAAATCTATTTTGACCTTGTATTGAATATAAACTTATATTTATCTAAATATTAGCTGACCTACCCGGCGTTCCTGGGCCCTTCATAATAACCTTAAATGTACCTAAAACCAGTGTTGAAAGAATCTATATATTAAAATGAGAATATTTCCAAAAGAACCTAATGTTGTGACCCCACAGCGGTTGGAAGCGTACACACTGTAATTTGTATGATTTTATATTTTTAAATGAAAATTTATTCAAACGAACATAGAGTTCGGAGCCTTACTTCTTTCGACAGTATACACCAGGAGTGCTACACACGCTCCGATCCGTCTAGATTTATATTTTTAAGCGAAAGACCGCTGTAGCCTGGGCCCATGATGATAAACTTAAATTTATCGAAAATCAGTGTTGAAAGAATTTATATATTTAAACGAAAATCGTGCCAAACGAACCTAATGTTGGGGCCCCACTATCTTCGGTAGCATACACGCTCAAATTTGTATGATATTACATTTTCTAATGCAAATCTATCCAAACGAACTAAGGGACCCTCGTTATCGTGATTGCTGATTTAATTTCTGAAATTTAGATATGTTAAACTTGCAATTCAGACAAAAAGTTATCGAGAAAACCTAAATTATAACCTCCCTCCCTCTTTTAAACTGAAAATAATACATCTTCTTGTTGAAAATGTAGATCACCCCAGCACGTGCTCACAAATGAAAACAACTCCGAAGATATTCCAGATGGCGGAAAAAAAGTGAGGGAGAAAAACAAATTCTGGTGAATGCGTGAAAGGAGTTGCAGAAGTGACTTCCAGAAATGATTTTTTTTAAAGTAGTAAATATTCATATTTTTTAAAAGAAATTCCTCGTTCGGAAGGAAAAGGTACTATCTATAAGTGGGTAGTTTTCCTTTTTTCGTATTTTGTGCAAGAAACCGGATACAGATTTTTAAAAGTTCCAGAAAAATCAATGATACGGATCTCCGAATATATTTTTTGAAAGGGTTAATATTTATATTTTTTCACACAGATTACACCATTAGAGAGATCCTGGTAGTTTTCGTTTTCTCGTATTTCGAATAGTTAACCCGATGCGGACTTCAAAGGATGCGAAAAAAACACAAAAAAAGACGTTTTGCAAATAATATTTTTGAAAGGGTTAATATTGATGATTTAAAAGGATTTCCCCATTAGAACGGCTAAAGTACGAAATTTAAGCATGTATTTTTTGTTTTATCATATTTCAAATAGTTAAGCCGATGAAAGAAGCGAAAAAAAATTGCATTTTCCGGCTCTTGCTTCTTCATCACCGCAACGGGCTTTCGACCGCATCGTTGCGATTTTTCAATCCATTTTGCAATGCTTTTTATGGTTTTTAATTAATATTTCTCTTAATTAAGAAAAATGAAAAATCGTAGCCTCAGGTGCATTTCGACCTGCCTTGGACTATCCTCATCCAAATTTTTAGACTTCTATGTGTGGTAGATTTTCCTAGACATCGACAAGAAACACACACACAAACATATTTTTACTATTAGCATAGATGTATTTATATATTCATATATGTATTCTAAAGCATATAAAATGTTTAATATTTTGTGAAAGTATAGGAAGGGGAGAAGGGCGAATGAATATCACACCCGGGGCAATTCTGTGTCTTAATCGGGCTATGTATAAAATGGTAAATGTAAGGCAATAAATTCAAAAGAGGAACAGAATAGAAATGCAATATAAAGTAACGATTTCTATATATATCTTCGAAACATTTTTCTTTAACATAAATATCTTCCTTCGGATTGAATTACCCCAGGATTACACAAGATTTCATCCAGTCAGTCTATGTTATGTATTTCATTTAATAGAACTTTCTCCTGTATATAAATCACATTTATTTCTCTTTCCCACGGGATTTGGAATTAAATTCTGTCAAAAGCTCTGCCCCACAAAAATTTCGGAAATACTGAAGTTGAAGGATTGAGGAAAAGCTGATAAAATATTATATTTTCAAATTTGCATAACATGCGCAAAGGATTTTTAAAAAAGATTTTTGGAAAGTGATGAAAAAATTAAATATTCCAGAGTTAGTAAAAATTTTTATAAATGAACAAAAACAAATAAATTTTAAGAAAAAACTATAGTAAAAGATTTCAAGTTATTATTTCCCATTTTATAACGCTGTAGATAGCGTATTTTTCTGAGAATTGTCTGTTACAACAGAGGTTTTATTGTGGCAACTTTGTATTGTTATCCAAAATCACTTTAAATACCATTGTTGTCAATATCGCTCATTTTAATACGCATAAGTCAAACGTATATCGCTCACCCGAAAGAAAAGTGACATAAATCCAAAAGAATTAGTTTGCACATTATTGTACTAGTAGGTTTAACTTAGATGCGTCATACTACAAGAAAAATGCCATAAGTGTAGTTATCCGAAATATCACGGCATTTCGCAGTGTGTCACTTTGCCACTTCAAAAAGGGTACAAAGGGTGTGGGAGGGGAATAAATTTATTCAATCCTCCCTATCGCTTCAACGTATTTATTCTTAGATGTTTTACGCTTTTATGTAATCTTTTGTAGTTGCATGCAGAGCTAAGTGCTGTAGTTTGATGTTACACTTAAAAATATACCAATCTTCTTTTGCCTCTCCTGTATTTTAAAGTTGTGTCACTTTTCTAGCGTGTGAGCAATATTTACTGTTTTAACGTATCCCTGTAAAAAAACTGTGTACGATACGATGTTTCTTTTAAAAACATATAGTTTTATTGTATACCTTAACAACATACGGAAATTTTGCAGCGACTGAGGAAATTTCATGAAAATGACAGCCTAGGAAATAAAAAGAAAAGGCAAAAAACGCGCAAAAAGAAGAATTTTTGAATATGGATAAAAAAAAAAATATAATAAGTCCACCATCAAAGAAGTCCTTTTTAAGAAAAAGATGAAAGAAAATTTCTGCATCACGCATAGATTATGAAACATTTTACAACGTTAACATAATATTATTAACATACAATAAAATGCGATAGATAATATAAACAAGCAATTAAAATAAAATGCACCGCAAACAATTTTTTTCCATAGATAATAATGTATCGGAATTCCTTGTTTGTCTTTGTACCTGAACCATAAAGGCTAAATACTTCATTTTTCATAGCAAACATTTTACAGTGAACCACATTAACATAAAACAATACATGTCCAACCGAATAGATTTACGCGAGTTAAAGCGGCGAAAGGCAGACAGACAGACAACCCAAATTCATAAAATTTTTCAACTACGTTGGAAAGCGTTAAAAAGTATTGTCATAATCGGAGTGACCATTAAATTTAAGCGTGAACATATATAAAAAAAGAAAAAAAAAACATATAAGAGAAAAGTATAATCTTCAATGTAGGAAGTCGGTCAAAAAACAAAGATGTACAGCACTCTTTTTAAAACACATGGTGTTCGTAAACTGTCTTTACAAAATAAGAAAAGTGATATTGTTCATAAACTCAAATAATTTTTATACGGGGAACCGGAGTCGCAAGCTACTTATTCTGACAAAAATGCTTATACAACAAACACAAGACCTGCGGCCGCATGCTAGAAACATTATGGCCAAAAAGACTTGTGAACATTTACCGTAATTTACGGTGTGTAATCCGCGGATCACACAATCATATTTCGACCCAGAAATTTTATTCAATAAATGAAGTCAAATACTTACAGCGATTTCATAAGCTACGTTTTATAAAATAAAATTTCCGGGTGGAAACAGGGTTGTTTGCTCCGCGCATGATAGGCCGGAAATTACGGTATATCTAGACACCGTTGTATTTTAAATAATCCCCCACTAAATTCAGAAACCGATAACGGGTAAGTAAGGAGCAAAGTAATACCTATTCTGTGCCCAGTACCACTGAAGGTAAGTTTCCGGCCAATATATAAAAGAATTGCATCATTTAGAAAACACAGGGCCAGTGTCATCTATTTGATATGACATTATATTATTATTATTACAGATAAGATAATTATTTTTCTTCCAATGTCCATCCAATGTTTTCGGATACCGTTTATAAAATGTTTGTTTTAAAAGTCCAAATGTACAGTAATCCACAGGAAACACATCAGGGGACTTGGGTGGGGTGCATTTAAATGGATTATTCTCAATTACGTTTTCATTTCTCATTTTTTTTCTGAAAGTACAGCAATAGATTTAGAAGCATGGTTGGTAGCATTATCCTGATGAAGATTAACACAATGAAGATTCTTTGCGTAAATTGATGGAATGTCTTCCTTGGAAAAATATGTTAAAATATAAGAGAAACGATCAATAACCATAAATCCTTTAGCAAAATTTTTCTTGTTTTCTTTGACCAATATTTTAGGTCTTATTCCTCTTTTTCGGTAGTAAATCGATCCTTTTCTGTTGCAATCAGATAAATATATCCAAACCTGGTCAATTGTAACTACATATTTCCATTTTTTATTTTCCAAATAATTTTCATACAACAATCTGCACATAGTCTAACGCTGAGAAACGTGTTTTCACATTAGGCGGTGAACATAATGTTTTTTTTTCTATTAGCTTTAAATCAGATTTTCTAATTTTCTTTACAGCTCCTGTAGGGATATTTAAAGATTTTGAGATAGCTCCTTGGGGAGGGGGGGTGGGGTGTGAATTTGTGAGAGTGCGAGAATGCTAGACTGGATGTCGTCCGGATAGCTCCAAAATGGTAGAGCGTTGGTGCGTAATACCAAAGGTTCCGGGTTCGATCCCTGGTCTGGACGTTTTTTCCCTCTATTGGTTGTACGCTGTGTAGTAAAATGATAATTCACATCATTTGTATTCATGAGATCCGACATTAGATATAATGTATTCATGAGATCCGACATTAGATATAATAAGCGATGAACGCACCCTTGTTGGTGATGCATTTTTTGTCTTTTCCCTTGTTAAATATAAAATGTATCTCCTTTTTATTAATTATGTCACTCATTTTAAGCGTAGAAATATTTAAACCATGCTTTTCAAACCTTATTTTAATGCTCGAATAAGAGCACTCAACGAATAAGTGAGCTCTTCGTAAAGCAGGAATACATAGCCTTCGATCTAGACTTTATCTTCCAGCGACATTTTGAAGCAAATAATAGTTTTAATGATGCAGACGATAATTAAACCTTATTCCGAATTGATGCCACATAAGTTTTACTTTATTTCCATTTAAATTTCAATCATAGAGAAAGTCAAATTTGTTACAAAAATGTTTGAACACAATTAAATATATACCTTAATGTTTATTTCCTTTTTTATTAATTATGTCACTCTTTTTACGTGTAAAAATATTTAAACCATGCTTTTCACACCTTTTTTTAATGCTCGAATAAGAGCACTCAATGAATAAGTGAGCTCTTCGTAAAGCAGGAATACATAGCCTTCGATCTAGTGTTTATCTTCCAGCGACATTTTGAAGCAAATAATATTTTTAATGATGCAGACGATATTTAAACCTTATTCCGAATTGATGCCACACAAGTTTTACTTTATTTCCATTTAAATTTCAATCATAGAGAAAGTCAAATTTGTTACAAAAATGTTCGAACACAATTGAATATATACCTTAACGTTTATTTCCTTTTTTATTAATTATGTCACTCTTTTTACGTGTAGAAATATTTAAACCATGCTTTTCGCACCTTTTTTTAAATGCTCGAATAAGAGCACTCAACAAATAAGTGAGCTCTTCGTAAAGCAGAAATACATAGCCTTCGATCTAGTGTTTATCTTCCAGCGAAATTTCGAAGCAAATAATATTTTTAATGATGCAGACGATAATTAAGCCCTATTCTGAATTGATGCCATTTATGTTTTATTTTATTTTCCTCTAAATTTCAATCATAGAGGAGGTCAAATTTGTTACAAAATTTTGTGAACATCTTTTGTATAAACGAATGAGTTGGATTAAACAATGAAACTCAGGAAAAACAGATATTTCTTGAACTAAAATGCTATGTCTGTAGAAAGGAAAGTATTTATTAAGTTTTTACGTTACAATAAAATCTTCAAATGAAATAATAATATAAGGATAGCTAAAGTGAAAATCTCTCCTAACATAAACAAGTTCGAATTTGTACGTCAAACGTGACAAATGAGGTGCGTTCGTAGTGTAACTAGTTTCAGTGAAATTAATTATATCGTCTGTTATCATATGATTAATTTCCATAATAAAATAAGTACATTTTAAGCTGGCAACATTTTATCTTTTATTGACATTTACTGATAATTCCTATGGGAAACTTAAGCCTAGTTTTGAAAATTTCAGAACTGGAAGTCCATATTTATACTCCTTTACCATTTAATATATATTTATCCGGAAATATCTATCAAAAAAGTGTCGGTAGATTATATATGATGACGATATAAATAAATTATATCGTCTGTTATCATATGATTAATTTCCGTAATAAAATTAGTACATTTTAAGTTGGCAACATTTTATCTTTTGTTGACATTTACTGAAAATTCCAGTGTGAAACTCAAATCTAGCTTTGAAAATTTCAGAACTGGAAGTCTATATTTATACTCCTTTTCCATTTAATATCTATTTCTCCGGAAACATCTATCCAAAAAAGTGTCGGTAGTTTACATAATTGCTGTAATTAAACAATTTTAGTATGCAAATTCGGTTTTTAAATTCAGTGATAAGGAAATAATATGACTCCATCTTAAATATTATCGTATAGTATTCACATATTATAGTAATCCCCATGACAACTTAAAATCATTACCTATCATGGGATATCATTGACATAATTACTTATGATAGGATTTAATAGAAAGAAGAATGTGACTATAACTTGATCATAGAGGTTATAAAATGTCATATACGTCATTAATGATCATAGAGTCATACATGTCAGATAATTTGGTGATATATCTCGGTCGTTTGACGATTAATCCTCGAAAGCTGCTATAAAAGGATATACCAATTTTTTTAAAAATCAAATTACTTAATAAATGTTTTTATTAATATCCTTTTAAGTTTTGATTCGATTTTAATAAAATTTAAAATGACTAAGCAAAATTCTGTAACGATTATGTATATTAAATTTCAAACCATTCGGTTGTGTAGTTTTTGAGCTGTTATAGACGGACAGATCAGACTGACAGACGGACGGACTAGACGACGACTACAGGTGCTACGTATTTATATAATTACGAACACACCTAACAAATGGGAAACAATAATTCTACTCCAGTTTGTCCAATTTCTTTCATTATGAAAAATTTTAATTGAAACAATTAGCAAAGCTCAGCATATGCTGATGCTACTTGAATGGAAATAGCACACCTTTTTAAAATAAAATATCCGATTAATTTACAATAAAAGTTACAAACGGAACGATTGTTTAAAGATGCCGATACTTTATTCTGGCGTACAAAGGATTTAGAATACCAGAAAACGGAAAATATTTATTTTCAAGTATTTATTCCATTTAACTAAAAAATGCATGAAGAGGATTAAATATCGGAACGAAGCAGCTGCTAATACTTGTTGAATGTTCTGTCTTTACAGAGGAAAATATCTGATACCTTACGATAATGTTTACACACGAAAGAAAGCTTAAATATAGTAAAAGAGGAAAAAATTCTAGGAACTTAATAGTAAATAAAGAACTTGAAGAAAGGGGAAATAAAATATTGCTCATACATTATTTGTTCCATTTCATTGTAAAATATTCGAAATTGTGTAGTTATCGAAACTCAACACTTTCTAATTCTATTCCAATTAAAAATTAATCCTTTTTTAAAAGTAAAATATGCAATTAATTAAATTATAAAAAGGCAATCGTGACACAATTGGGTTATAAATCTCGCGAATGTTACTTTACATATATTATAATGGAAGTTTTGACAAATTGGCCAGTTAGCAAGAAATTCGTCTTTAGTTTTGTGACTTTTTGTGTCATACATTTGGCGAGATTTCACGAAATACAGCTGAGTTTGAAGATAATTTGGCAAGTGTTAGTGTGTTAAATATATGCCTATGTTTATACACGAAAGAATAGCTTAAATATAGTAAAAGAGCAACTTTCCTATGAACATAATAGTAAATAAAGAACTTGAAGGAAAGGGAAATAAAATATTGCTTATACATTATTTGTTCCATTTCATTGTAAAATATTCGAAATGGTGTAGTTATCGAAGTTCAACACTTTCTGATACACTGTTAAAAAATTGCAGCAAACTCTCCAGTCATTTGACCGTTTTTATAGAAAATGGTTACCTAACCATAATTTAACATTATTCTGACGATAATATGGGCAATAATATGGTCAGAATACAGTAAAATTACGGTTATGTAACCGTTTTCTATAAAAACGGTCAAATGACTGGACAGTTTGCTGCAAATTTTTACCAGTGTACTATTTCAATTATAAAACTAGTCGTTGGGGGCGACCGTAATACTTACCCATCATGGATACGCATAAAATAAAATATGAAAATAAAACATGTGTAAACTATTTATAAAATGTATTGCAATTCGAATGAAATCGTGGCTTGATGACGTCATGAACTTTAAATGCTCTATTACTGAATTGCGTGAAAGAAATATCCTTATAAATCCAAAATTATTATCATATTAACTAATGGTTTACTGCGTCGGATTAAGCGTCTCATTTCCAATTAAAATATATCTTTGAATTGAAATTTGAATGAAATACAGGGTCATGAAAAATCGAAGAGTGTGGAAAATATAATTACAAATATCTCGGCAACTCATTATCCGATCGACTTCATTCTTTATGCAAAATTTATGTTTTTTTTTATTATCTTTTATATTCACTCCTTAAAATAAACAATTTCGAAAATTTTTATATACCTTTTATCAGAACGAACATTTCGAGAGTCCGAAAAAAATAGTTCCGGATAATCGAGGTTACTGAAATTCAATAAGCTTCTTCCCATTATTACATACTATGTACATACCAAATTTCAAGACTGTATTTCAATTTTTTTCGGGAGATAGAGAGTTTACAGACACACCACAGACACACAGACGGATCGACGGCAAAATATTTCTTATAAAAATATGTTTTTCAGAATCTCCAGTTTCTGAAACGTGTAAATCCGTCAAAAATGTTTTTTCAATTTTCAAACCGATTACAAGACTCACCCTATACTATGTACGATGGGTAAGTAATAAAAGAACTTGAAGAAAAGGGAAGTAAAATATTGCTCATCCATTATTTGTTCCATTTCATTGTAAAATATTCGAAATGGTGTAGTTAGCGAAGCTTAACACTTTCTGACACTATTTCAATTATAAAATTAAATCTTTTTTAACAGTGAAATGTGCAATTAATTAAATTAGAAATGGCACGCTTAACACAATTTGGTTATAAATCTCACAAATGTTATTTTGCATATATTATAATGGAATGTTTGACAAATTGGCCAGTTAGCAAGAAACTCGTCTTGTGTTTTGTGACTTTTTGTGTGACACATTTGGCGAGATTTCACAAAATACATCTGAGTTTGAAGATAATTTGGCAAGTGTTAGTGTGTTAAGTATATGTCTTTATCGTCACAATGTCATCATTAAATGACGTAACATCATAGCGCCAGAGTTAAATCATGGTTTTGTCTTACAATAATATAAATTTACAATAAAACTTACAAACGAAGTGACAGTTTAAATATAATGATAATTAAAATATAGATAAAATGCTTAAGTGATACATAGAGTAACACAAAAGGCTTATAAAAACCTTTTAATGATCGACACATATTTCAGCGCTTATACGGCACCATTTTCAAGATATATAACGATAAACAAAAATATTCTCGCAGATTTTTGAAGATAAACTTGAAAACATAAATCACGAGATCATATATGTAAAAAAGCAGGTGCTTGAAATAGTCAACTGAAATGAATAACTTGAAAATGGTGCCGTATGAACGCTGAAACATATGTCGATCATTAAAAGGTTTTTAGAAGACTTTTGTGTTTATCTATGTATCACTTAAACATTTTATCTATATTTTAATTATAATTAGTGATCTTATTATGTGAATCTTATTATGTGTACAAGTATTTTTGTTTACAAATAGCTAATCACAGATAGTTGAAGTCGCTTCTGATCGAACACCAATGTAGGCTAATACTATGTTTTTAAAATAAGTATTTTCTGAAGAAATTATAGGGAAATTAAAATCATGGGTTACGCATAGACTGCACTGAATTTGAATTTTTTAATTACTTTGCCTTGGTAAATGCCAGGAGTCGGAAAAACTACTTTTTTACTGTAAGCGAATTACAACTACAACTACTTTGTCAAAAATGTAGTTAACTACAACTACAACTAGTTGTTTTAAAAAGTAGCGACTACAAACTACTTTTCAAATGTAGTCACTACTTCGCTACTTTCAAATCTTGTCAAAGTGTTTAATTTACTCTAGAAAGTGAAGACATGGATTAAATAATAAAGTGACCCCTCGTTTTATTGCGTCTGCCGGGATACAATTAAATAAAGGCGACATAACCGAGGTAATTAAAAATTAAGAAAGATAACATACAAGAAAATGTTTTGTGTTTGTCTCCAAAACGTTAGTTTATGCACACTTAACAAATTTCGTAGCAAAATTAAGAAAGATGTTATAATCTAGAAAATTACAGGAAAACAACCCTAAATACAAACAATAAATAAACCTGTAAATAAAGCAATTCCGAATAATAAGAAACCCGGCTTTAAAACATGAAGACAAGTGTTGCCAACAAGAAAATGAATTCTTTTGGTGGGTTAGTACTTGATTTCAGCAGCAAGAATCAATGGAAAAAGTGTATGACTTCATGCGATGCGTTGCTATACACCGCATCTGAGATTTGCGATTGCGATTCGGAAATTATTGAGCAGAATAAATTCTGCACGAAAGAAACAAGTTTCGATCACGGGATTTGCAGAATGGCACTTATGTTTCCTGAAGTAGCGTTAAAAGTAGCGTCCGTTCTCGCTACAAACGACTGATTTTTTGTATCGCGCTACTCGCTACACTACACTGTTCAAAAGGTAGCGCGCTACACTACAGACTACTGTAAAAAGTAGGGACTACTGTAGTTTCACTACTTGTAGCGCGCTACTTCCGACCCCTGGTGAATGAACACTGTAAACGTTTATGTAGATGCATATACTTATGTACTTCGGGTATTAAAATAGTCGGGTATTATGGAATACTAATGTTTCTCTTTGGTAACATGCTGCCACCAAACTGCAATATCATAAACAATTTAAGAACGTTCCCAAAGTGCCGCGTAGAGCGTGTCATTCGTCGGTGGGCATCAGGGACCGTTGTACGAATAAACATTTGTTTTTCATGTTTGGAAAATATCAAGGACCAAGTTTTCAATATTTTTTATTCATTAATAAAAATAATATTTTTTACATTGAAAGCAACCATGATCTACATCCAAACAGTAACATTTTATGCCTCGTTTTTTAGTACATGATTCGTGGTAATATACAGAGGGTATTTTTTTGTCAAACTCGTGAGATTGGGTTATATGGAATACCAGTATTGAATATCTTTAACTATACTGGCGCAAAGACATACCTATATACTGTGATTTGTGCACGAAAACTAAACTATATTAACTGACTACCTAGAGAATGTATTTTAATCATGCACCCTATATTTTTCCTAATTTTGTTCGTTTTCTTCATTTTTAGGTGCATTCGTAATTATATAAATTCGTACCACCTATAGTCGTCGTCTGGCCCGTCCGTCCGTCCGTCTGCCAGTCTGTCCGTCCATCCGCATAAAGCAGCGCAAAAACTACCCAACCGAATGGTTTGAAATTTAATATATATAATCATTGCAGAATTTTGTGGAGTCATTTCAAATTTTATGAAAATTGAATCAAAACTTAAAAAAGATATTAATAAAAGTTTTCTTTATTCTATTAAATCCTATCATACGTAATCTATATAGTAAAAGACGAAGTCATGTGATTGAGGAAAACAAATACGGGCTAACCACATCTTTTTTCATATGCCAAGCGGCCATTTTTATTCAAAATTATATTTTCGAATAAAATTGCATAAAAGTTACATTTTTAGAAAGATCGTTCAAAAAAATTGTTTGTTTGAGAGATGAGTTACTTTCAAATATATATAGATTCTGAAATAACTTCATTTGAAATTAGGTTGACTGTCGAATATTTCAATCCATTAAAGGAAATAAACACAAGTGATTCGTTCATCGTGAGTCATAAAAATATTAAACCATGGAGGTAACCATTCGCAAAGAATGATCTTCATGATAAATTTTATACCACTGTCTGGTGTCGAAGCAAAATTTGCATCTGTAAATATGGCATACGTAATAAGAAAAGAAAAAAAGCAACCTCATTCCGTTCATAGCAGACGATATAATTTATTTCACTAAAATGATAACGATGATTTTTTTACATTGTAAAACTAGTTATAGCACGAAACGAACGCACATCATTTGTCACGTTTAACGTACAATTTCCAACTTGTTAACCCTCTACCATATTACCGACTATCTCATAGTAAACTTCAAAAAAAGTTTTTCTTTATTGTTATTTAAATGCTTGTGATGAAATTTCTTAAAAGGATTTTTGTTTGCAAATAACTAATCGCAGATAGCCAAAGTTCGTGATTGTATTCGTTTTTAGGGTTTTAAACAATATTGAACTTTGATATTGCATTAAACGTAAATGGTTTTCCATAATACCCGATGTTCCTCTACTCTGCAAAATGGAAGTTCAATTCAGAATACCGTTTAGAAGTATCGTGTTCACGCTCTCAGACACTCATACAAATACACTCATACTTAAAGTAACACACATCAGATACTCATACAAATACACTCATACTTTCCTTACACTGTAGGTTTCGAAAGTAAACAGCCAAATCCCTCTTCCCCCTTCTCGAAAAATGCAAGAATATTTCGCAAAGGTATATTTCAACAACAATAATATTCCTTTTATACAAAAGAATACTATGTGCTGCGAAAAAAAGACAAATCTTTCTTTATCTAGGAAAATATAATATGACCACGAACGAAAATATATTATAACCTCTACCGAGATACTCAAGATTCCTAAAAGCATTCTTTATCTTTGGAAATATCAGCAAGGAATACATTTTCGAGATATAAAGTAGCTTATATAAAAACTGAGCTTCTTTTTTAATTGGTCTCAGTAGTCTTACTTTACTTCCGCAGATGCATGTGTGCATCATGTCACATTTTATTTTATTTCTGATTTCATATCACATACAATAAAATGAAAATTTTACCACCAATAGGTCAATATCTGCTTGATTTATAAATAATTATTTCAATGTTGTACAATTCATATTTAATTATCTAAAAAAAAGTTGAAATAAAAAAAAGGAAAAAAACTTTTTCGCCTAGTATCAACTGCGCGCAAGGTTGTAGAAAAAATATTGCTTCAAAAATAACAAACAAAGCTGATAATGATGTAAAATTGATGTATCTTGAATTTATACTTCAATTTCAAGCAATTGAAAAAAAAAATAATTTAAATTTTATTTGTAAAACATTTAAAAAATTCGTTTTTTGTTGAAAAAATGCCAATTAAAAAAAATTAAATTTTTAATTGCTTGAAATAGAAGTATAAGTTCAAGATACATTAATTTTACATCATTATCAGTTTTGTTTGTTATTTTTGAAGAAATATTTTTTCTTCAACCTTGTGCGCAGTGGATACCAGGCGAAAAAGTTTTATGTACCTTTTTTTTAAAATGTAAACTTTTAAAAATCAATTAAACATGAATTGTACAAAATTGAAACAATTTTGTTAAATCAAGCAGATATTGACCTATTAGTGGTATAAATTTCAGTTTATTGTGTGTTATATGAAATTAGAAATAAAATAAAATGTGACATGATGCAAAATTGCATATTCGGAGGAAAAGTAAAATACCTGAGACACCTTAAATGCTTTTTTAATGCTTTTTAAAAAAACTGACTTATAGTGTATTAATGAGTTTTCTCAAACGGAATATAGCATCCCGGTTTTTTGAATGCAACAATGCTCAAGTGAACATTTTCAGGTTTAACAAACATATTTTACAGACAAACATGAAAAATTAACATTAGCATTGACATTAACATTAAAATTAATAAAGTTTTGTTACTATTGCAAGTAGGGGCGATAGGGGATGAATGGGACAATTTAACAAAAATATTTATTTTAAATATTTTATTTAAGTTATTATCAATATTATATATCACATTTCATACATTAAGTGTTTGACTACATCTTATGCACAATATTTATTCAAGATTATTATTATACAGAAATATATTATGAAATTAAAAAAAAAGTTCCTCTATGTCCCAATCATCCCCACAGCAGGGATGAATGGGACACAGATATTTTCTTCCCTTTATTCAATGTTAAGGACTGAAAGCTGATAAAAATGCCTCCTTAGCAAAAGCTGAGAGATTGTAAATTTTAATATGATCTCCAGGATTATTTGTTAGCCAATCTTCTTGGACTTATCGCAGCTTTGCCTTAAAAGGCCCATAAACGGAAGCATTCAATGGCTGAAGACAATGGCTACAATGAGGATGAAATGTTAAAAGAATAATTACCATAAATTATTAATTTATCAAACTATATAATATTATTTAGCTAATGAGTGTATTTTTCAGCATCCTCTGGGGATTAATGAGACATCCCATTTGAAATGTCCCAATCATCCCCATGATGCATATATTCAATTGTCAGCCATTTTGTCTCAAAAATTATTTTGTCACAATGGTTAATAGTCATTAATTTTAATTACCAATATTCAGCCTGGAAATAAAAACTCTACAACACATCTTAATTGTTTATATTGCATAAGATATTTAAGTAACTTCAAATGTAATAAAAATTACTTTTAAGCAGAGTTTTCAGGAAAAGCAAATTTGAAGGAAACTGAAAACTGCCACGTGGTCTTGCTTTTGGTTCTGAAGCACACTATGGTAGTGAAATCTATGAGGATAGGAAGCAACTAAAAAAAAAAGTTAATTACCTGAAATATTGAGAACGTCCCATCCATCCCTTGTCCCATTCATCCCCCATCTCCAATATTAATTTAATTACGCAGCTGAAAATTATTAATTGAGAAATGATATCATTCGAAAAACCGGTTTGCAAAAATTGATTAATACACTATTAAACTATTCGAAAGCTTTTCCGAAAATCAGTGGCAGCAAAAGAAACATTGTTTTTAAAAATGCTTTATTAAATCTCACAAATATATTGGTTTCTGATGTTTCTAAAGATAGAAAAGACATATTAGAATCATGGGTTACACGGAAGAGCTTATTGAGTATTTTCTTTCTTTTTTTTTTTTTTTTACATTTTTCTAGATAATAAACATTTCTTTTTTCCTTTACTGTGTGGTTCTTAAAGTATTACATACACTTTACTCTAAAACAAAGATAAGACAAAAATAATTATCAAAACATATAAATTTATGTTTCAAAATATTTTGGCATATGAATGAAAAGAACGAATAAGTTTAACAATGCAACAAAAATTACAGACAAAATGATAAATATAGTTAAAAAATTTTTTTTAATTAAAATTTGAAAAATTTATGAATAAATCGACAAAGAAAAAAATTATTATTTTTTAACTGTTTCTCTTTTCAACTTTAAGATAAATGAAACGGAATAGCTACTGAAGCGTGACATCTTCGGTATTTCTGAACCAAGAATCATCTATTTTTATAAAGAAAACATTCCTTTATTTTACCTTGCAATGAACTTTACAAAAATATATTTGCTTAATGGCAACGAAACTTTCTCCTAATAGTCAAAGCATGAAAACGAAAAAGAAGAAAAAAAAAGAAAGAAAATTCAAGAAGAAAAAAAAAACAGCCAAGGATTTTTCCAGCTTTACTATTAAATAAATGAAGTGAAATAACGACAAAAATATTGCACTCTTATACTGTTGGAATCACAATATTTTTTCTTTGTTAATAGGAAAGAGAGACAACCATGCATTATTAAAACAAAGAAATAATATCTTCTGATAGTTCTTGAATCAGAAAATCCTTCACTAAAAATGTCCGTTTATTTTATACACTGTAAAAAATTATCAATGTTTCTTATTTTATGAAAACATACTATAACCACCAATGAAAATATAATATAATCTTCTGAGTTATGCGACATTCCAGCGTGTCCGACAAAAAGCGTGTTCCGTTGTCTTTTGAATCCCCAGAAAGCAATAAATTTCCAAAATTTAAAGAATTACTTATAAAAACAAAATTTCTGTAGCTGCCCGTATTTTTCAGAAACGTTTCCGAATAGTTCTTATAGTGTGTTAATCAGTTTCTTCAGCCTGGAATACCTATTTATCGAATGTCATCCATTCTCAAGGAAACGTTTTCAGCTGCATAAGTTAATTTATACATGAAAGAGTATAGAAATAATCTTAATTTTAATGTTAATGTTAATGCTGTTAATTTTGCATGTTTGTCTGTTAAACATATTTGTTGAACATGAAAATGTTTACTTGAGAATGGATAGCATCGGAAAAAAGTCTATTCCGGGCTTAGAAAACTGATTAATACACTTTAAAAGCTACTCGTAAACGTTTCCGAAAATTTCGGGCAGCTAGAAAATTTTTGTTTTTCTAAATGATTCTTTAAATCTCGAAATGACATTGATGTCTGAGGTTTCTAAAGATAAAGAAACACTTCTTCAGAATCATGGTTAACAAGGATAAGATTATATTATAAATTTATTCGTCATTATATTATATTTTCGTACATTCAGAAACATTCGTCATTTTTTACAGTGTAGTATAACAAAAAGTAAAAAAAAAAATACACAGATAGTTAAAAGATATCTGATTTTTTTTTTAAATAGAAAAATAAATAAATAAAACAGTCATAGAGATATATCATGCATTTTAAACTGCATAAAGGAATTTACACGTGCAATGGTAAAATAATATTAATTTTAATGCTAAAGTCAATGCTGTCAATGTATAATGTTTTTCTATAAAACATGCTTGTTGAACGAAACAATATAATCTTGAGAATAGACAGCATGAGAAAAAACAGTATTTCGAGTTGAGAAAACAGATTAATCACTACATAGTATAAAACAAAGTCGCTTTTTCTGCCCCTATATCCCTATGTACGCTTAAATCTCTAAAACTACGCAACGGATTTTGATGCGGTTTTTTTTAATAGATAGAGTGATTCAAGAGGAAGGTTTATATGTATAACACGACGTTCTACGTAGATTAGTTATTGAATTATGATAGAAAGTTTTGTTATTTTGGCCGAAAAGGTTACCATTGCTATTTTTTTGGCGATCATTATTGTTGCAGAAAGAAATGAAAAGGCTATACATCTCCAAAAATAAAAGAAAAACTGTGTTAAATTAATTAAAAAAAAAAAAAAAAGAAAAAGAAAGAAAAAAGAGTTTTGATGAGAGAATATTATAAAACGAAAATATTTAATTTAAACATGATTGGGAATGTTCGCAATGCTTAAAAAATTATTCAAGGGGCAAGATTGCTATCGAAACAATATTTCGCGATTTATCTTTTGTTTTTGGCGATTTTGATTTTACTTTTGATCCTAAACAATTTGATTTTAAGCCAAAAGGTGTCTTTTTTTTTTTTTTTTTTTTTTTTTTTTTTTTTTTTTTTTGATGCAGAAAGAATTGAAATGGCTATACAGCTGGAAAAATAAAAGAAAAAGCTGTTATTAATTTTATTTAAAAAAAAGAAAGTAATTATAGGGGGAAATTCGAAAATCAGGTGATATTTCTTTTATCAAATATTAGCTTTTTCAGTATTTGATTCGGATTATGAAAGATTAGCCTTCTGAAAAAGTTCTACTGGACGGATTTTGATGAGAATTGTATTGTTAGTCAGATGCTATTTCAGGAATGGTTTTAATGTACTACATATTGTTCTACGCTGCTTAGTCAAACAGTTGTGTGATTAGCTTTTTCAGTATTTGATTCGGATTATGAAAGATTAGCCTTCTGAAAAAGTTCTACTGGACGGATTTTGATGAGAATTGTATTGTTAGTCAGATGCTATTTCAGGAATGGTTTTAATGTACTACATATTGTTCTACGCTGATTAGTCAAACAGTTGTGTGAAGGTTATACAGTCAGGAGAACCCGATTCCGAAAGATTAGCCTTTTTGAAAGTGTTTACTGGGCGTATTTTTTGCGACTTGCATTGTTAAGTAGATAATTTGTAAGGATGGTTTTAGTATATTTTATATTGTTCTGTTTTAGAATTACGTGGAAAAGTTCTATAATCAGATGAACCCGATTATAAAAGATTAGCCTTTATAAAAACTTCTACTGAATGGATTTTGTTAATTAGTTTGCATTGTTAGTTCGATAATTTTTAGTGATAATTTTAGTATATTGCATATAGTTTTATCATTCTTTAGCAAACCTTAACTGTAAATGACCGAATAAAAGAGTTGGTCCTTAACAGCTAAAATTTTGACTGCACATTAGAGAATATAATAGCGCAATTACGTCATTTTTCAGTAATGTGGAAGGATATTCCAGGTAAATATACAGATTGCTTTCAAATACAAGGTCAAATTAAACGATATATTTTGTTTGCTTCAAGGTTCATTTGTAGAAACTGACCAGCGCAGCGGGCGTAGCTTGCTAGTACATTATAAAACTACTCGAAAACGTTTCCTAAAGTCAGGGACAGAAAAAGAAATATTGCTTTTATAAATGCTACTTTAAATTTCGAAAATATATTGGTTCCTAAATTTTTAAAGGTAAAAAACGCTTTTAAATTCATGGGTAACTCGGAAGCGGTTATCGTATATTTTCGTTCGTTGTTAGAATATATTTTTCTGGATAAAGAAACATTTCTTTCTTTCTTTTTTTTTTTTTTTTTTTTTTTTTTTTTTTTTTTTTTTACTGTGTGGTTCTTAAAGTATTACACACACTTTATTCTAAAATAAAGATAAGACAAAAGTAATTATCAAAACATATCAATTTATGATTAAAAATACTTTGGTATATGAAAGAAAGGAACAAATTCTTCTTACAATGAAAAAAAAAAAAAAAAAAAAAAAAAACTTACAGATGAAATGATAAATTTAATTTAAAGAAATCAAAATTTTTATTAAAGTGTGAAGAATTTATGAATAAATAAATAAATAAATAAATAAATAATATTTTTCCTTAAATATTTCTCTTTTCAACTTTGAAATAAATGAAACGGAACAGCTATTGAAGCGTAACACCTTCGAAATTTCTGAACAAAGAATCATCTATTTTTATAAAGAAAACATTCCTTTATTTTCCTTTATTTTTCTTCATTATTCATCGCTGTGAAATTTACAAAAAACTATTTGCTTAAAGGCAACGAAACTTTCTCCTAATGTACAAAGCATGAAGGCAAAAAAATAGAAAATTCAAGAAGAAAAAAATATTACGAGCCAAGGATTTTTCCGGCTTTTCTGTTAAATAAATGAAGTGAAATAACGACTAAAATATTGCACTCTTATCCTGTTGGAATCAGAATATTTTTTCATTGTAAACGGGAAAGAAAAACAACCATGCATTTTTAAAACATACAATAACATTTCAAAGAGATAATATCTTCTGACAGTTCTTGAATCAGAAAATCCTTCGCTTCAAAATGTCCGTTTATTTTAAAATATGACAAAAAGGAAGTGAACACACAGATATTTAAAAGATATCTGAACTTTTCTTAATAAACAAAAAAAGAAAGAAATAAAACAATTCTTGAATTATATAATAAAACTAATTTATTATCACTAAAACAAAATGTACTTTTATATAGTAAAAGTCATTCGGAATTATGTATAAGTGTACATTAAGTGAAATACACACTTTAAAAAAAGTCAAATGTGTTTTAAATATACGAATATATAATATAACCATAAACGAAGATATACAATAACCACTTTCAAGTTATCCATGATTTCAAAAAAATGTTTGTAATCTCTAGAAAATCCAAAAACCAATATATTTCCGAGATTTAAAGAAGTATAAAAACAAAGTTTCTTCTTCTGTCACTGATTTTCCGAAATGTTTCCGAGTAGTATTTATAGTATACTAATCAGTTTTTCCCAACCGTGATATCAGTTTTCAGGCGTTATTTTCAAATCTTAATTAAACATTTTCAGCTGCATAAATGAATTTATACATGCAAGAATAGCACAATAATAATAAATTTACTGTTAAGGTGGTATTAAAAAAATATTTTTCTACGCGCAACAACTCAAAATTTTGAAACACATTTTCAGACTCATTTTTAAAAATAAAAACATGAAACATGGCGGAGTGATTTATGAAGAGATTTATAAGGGACCCATGTTTTTATTTTTCGTTCAATTAATTAGAAATTGATTTACAAACAATTATTTTCACAGTACGATAATTTGTTTTTGTTTCCAGCGCTATCGTTTCGGGAAATTCGGTTCAAAATGTCCACTTTGACAGCATTTTTTGAAATATATTCTACCTTTATAAAAAAAATCGAGACAGTGCGGACATTATAAAGTTCCTGAATAAGAGAACCTGCCAATTGGAGGCATTTTAGAACAAAAATGAATTTAAAAATGTGTCTCAAAATAAGTTGTTTGGATTTGAATACACCCTTAATGCCAATGCTGTTAATTTATCACGTTGGCGTATTAAACATGTTTGTTGAACGTGAAAATATTTACTTGAGAATAGATAGCATCTGAAAAAGCTATATTCCGGGTTGAGAAAACTAAGAAATATTATAAAAAATACTCGGAAACGTTTACCAAAATCAGTTCATCAAAAGTAACTTTTTTTTTTTTTTTTTTTTAATATAAAATCTTTTTTAAATCTCGTAAATATATTGGTTACTGAGATTTCTAAAGATAAAGAAAGCTTTTCGGAATCATTAGTAACTCGGAAGAGGTTATTATGAATTTTTGTTCTTGCTTTTATTATATTTTCCGAGATTAAGAAACATTTCTCTTTTCTTTTTTTACTGTGTGGTTTTTTAAGAAATATTACACACACTTTACTCCAAAATAAAGGCGAGACTAAGAATAATTTTCAAAACATATCAATTTATGATAAATATTGATTCAAAATATTTTGTTTTATGAAAGAAAATAACTAATTATTTTTACAATGCAACAAAAATTACAGATGAAATGATAAATTTAATTTAAATAAATGAAGATTTTTGTTATAATGTGAAGAATTTATGAATCAATAAATAAAGAAAAAAATTAATATTCCTTAAATATTTTCTCTTTTCAGCTTTAAAATAAATGAAACGGAATAGCTATTGAAGCGTGTCACATTGGATATTTTTGAACTCAGAATCATCTATTTTTATAAAGAAAACATTCTTTTATTTTACCTTACAGCGAAATTTGCAAAAAAAAATATTTGCTTAAAGCTTTCTTCTAATATACAAGGCATGAAGACAGAAAAAAAAATATTCCGATTCACGGATTTCTCCGGCTTTACTATTAAATAAATGAAGTGAAATAACGACTAAAATATTGCATTAGTATACTGTTGGAATCAGAATATTTTACCCTTGTAAATATAAAAGAAAGACAACCATACATTTTTAAAACATATCAGTAACATTTAAAAAAGATAATTTCTTCTAATAGTTTTTGAATCATAAAATCCTTCACTCTAAAATGTCCGTTTATTTTAAAGTATAACAAAAAGAAAGTAAAGACATCGATAGTTAAAAGATATCTTAACTTTTACTTGAAAAAAATACTCATAGAGTTATGTAATAAAAATCACTGCTTATCACTTAAATAAAATATACTTATACATAGTAAAAGTGATTGCAGAACACACTGTAAAAACAGTCATATGTTTTTTAATGTACGAATATATAAAATAATCACGAACAAAAATATACAATAACCTTTTTCAAGTTATCCATGATTTTGAAAAGTGTTCGTCATCTCTAGAAAATCCAGAAACCAATATATTTTCGAGATTTAAATAAATATTTAAAAATCAATTATTTTTACAATGCAGCAAAAAATACAGACGAAATGATAAATTTCATTTTTAGAATTGAAAATTTTTATTAAAATGTGAAGAATTTATGAAACAATAAATATAGGTTTTTTTTTTATTCCTCAAATATTTCTCTTCTCAACTTTAAAATTAATGAAACGGAATAGCTATTGAAGCGTAACACCTTCGATATTATTGAACTAAGAGTCGTCTATTTTTATAAAGAAAACATTCCTTTATTTTACCTCGCAGTGAAATTTACAAAACAAAATAGTTGCTTAAAGGCAACGAAGCTTTATTCTAATGTGCAAAGCATAAAGACAAAATAAATAGAAAATTCAGGAAAAAAAAAGTATATTGCGAGCCAAGAATTTCTCCGGCTTTACTATTAAATAAATGAAGTGAAATAGCGACTAAAATATTGCACTCTTATCCTGTTGGAATCAGAATATTTTTTCTTTGTAAATAGAAAAGAAAAAATAGCCGTGCATTTTTAAAACATACAATAACATTTCAAAGAGATAATATCTTCTGATAGTTCTTGAATCAGAAAATCCTTCGCTTCAAAATGTCCGTTTATTTTAAAATATGACAAAAAGGAAGTGAACACATAGACAGCTAAAATGAAATTGAACTTTTTCTTGATAAATAGAAAAAAAATAGAGTTATATTATAAAAATCACTTATTATCACTAAAATAAAATATACTTTTACATTGTAAAAGTCATTGCAGCACACACTGTAAAAACGGTCACATGTTTCTTAATATACGAATATATAAAATAATTACGAACGGAAATATACAATAACCTGTTCCAAGTTATTCATGATTTAGAAAAATGTTCGTCATCTCTAGAAAATCTTGAAACCAATATATTTTCGAGATTTAAATAAACATTTAAAAATCAATTATTTTTACGATGCAGCAAAAAGTACAGACGAAATGATAAATTTCATTTTCAGAATTGAAAATTTTTATTAAAATGTGAAGAATTTATGAAACAATAAATATAGATTTTTTTTTTTTTTAATTCCCCAAATATTTCTCTTCTTAACTTTAAAATAAATGAAACGGAATAGCTACTGAAGCGTAACACCTTCGATATTACTGAACTAACAGTCGCCTATTTTTATAAAGAAAACATTCCTTTATTTTACCTCGCAGTGAAATTTACAAAACAAAATAGTTGCTTAAAGGCAATGAAGCTTTATTCTAATGTACAAAGCATAAAGACAAAATAAATAGAAAATTCAGGAAAAAAAAGTATATTGCGAGCCAAGAATTTCTCCGGCTTTACTATTAAATAAATGAAGTGAAATAGCGACTAAAATATTGCACTCTT
Organism: Maratus michaelseni; assembly: GCA_963931845.1. Lineage (NCBI taxonomy): Eukaryota > Metazoa > Arthropoda > Arachnida > Araneae > Salticidae > Maratus > Maratus michaelseni. The sequence goes on along the minus strand of OZ007597.1, from coordinate 214,978,986 downwards.
ATCCTGTTGGAATCAGAATATTTTTTCATTGTAAACAGGAAAGAAAAACAACCATGCATTTTTAAAACATACAATAACATTTCAAAGAGATAATATCTTCTGATAGTTCTTGAATCAGAAAATCCTTCGCTTCAAAATGTCCGTTTATTTTAAAATATGACAAAAAGGAAGTGAACACATAGACAGCTAAAATGAAACTGAACTTTTTCTTGATAAATAAAAATATAAATAAATAAAACTGTCATATAATTATATCATACATTTTCAGCTGCGTAAATGAATTTATACATGCAAAGGTAACAAAATAATATTAATGTTAATGTTAATATCAATGCTGTTAATTTATCATGTTTGTGTATAAAGCTTGTTTGTTGATCGTGAAAATATTTACTTGAGAATAGATAGCATCTGAAAAAGCTAAAAACTTTGTTTTTATAAATACGTCTTTAAATAACAAAACAATAAATTATAACACCTTGTAACAATATATTTCTTTTAAATGCTAAAAGATGTAAATTAACAACATAATACAAATTAAAATAACTTTTATTAGGTTGTTTGACATGTTTCGGCTCATTCCGATCCATTTTCAAAAACAAATGAGAATATTCCATAATTACACGGTCTTTGAAGTTATTATTTAAAATGATTATCATTTAATTTTCACGTACTTTTTAAAAATTACGCATGTTATCTTTTATTTTTACTTGGTTGTTTATTTTCATATCTGTAAGCATGGAGTAACCCGAGCCATAATTTCGGTAAGTTAAAAGATGCTGCATCGTTACATATTGTCTTATTTATTTATTTATTTTTTAAATGCTAAAAGGTGTAAATTAACAACAAAATAAATTATGTATAATACAAAATATACGATCCGAATACCATCCAAAATACAATATGTAACGATGTTTCTTCAGGAATGCACCCTGGTTATATATCAGAAGGCGAAACCAAATATGAAAAAACGGGAGGGGGGTGGACGAGTCTATTGTCAAAAATCTGGTTTAATCTAATTGGTGTCAATGGTGCATTTGGTTTGGAATAACCCACCTCGCTCAATAGAATCATCCACCCCCCTTCCGTTTTTTCACATTTGATTTCGCCTTCTGATATTTAACTAGCGTACATTCCGGAAGTTACAGAACTTTTTTCTCATTCGGCCAGGTTCTGGTCGAAAGCGCTCGGGACTCAGACGAAAATTTTAACATTTATTGAAGGGTTTTAATGTTTTAAAACTTTTATTTTATTTTATACCTATTTTAGTAATAAATAAATTGTGATTCATTTTAAATGTTTTCATGTTTTTAATTTTAAATTAATGAAAATCAACTTTTAAGCTCAAGGAATAAAACTGAATGAAATTTACTACAATCAGACTCTAACTTACGTAAAAGCGACTACTTTAAGGAGTCAGTGAACATTAAAAACCAACTCCTATAATTTTCAATGGATTAAGTGGAAAATTGATAGACTTGTTAATGGGATTTTTTCAAATAGTTGTATTCAAATTTTGATATTATAATAGTAAAAAGTTTTTTTAATTATTCAATTTTTAAAATTTGAAAATAATGTATAATTGTCATATTTTAAAATGTCCTATGCGCATTTATTTTGCATAAAATAGGACAATATTTATTTATGACATACTTTTTATATATTAGAATGGAACCTGACATGAATTGTAAAAGTTCGCTGAATGTATAATCAGAAAAAAATATTTTTATAATTATGCATTGTTTTTCCTAAAAAAGTAGCTTTATATTTCCAGATGCACACAAATTTTAACACTGAAAACCCCCTGAAATACAACTTTTTATGCTAACATTTATTTATGATTATATGGAGGACATGCAGTGTAAATTTCAAAAGAATCTGATAATTCGGAATGCGCATGGAGCATTTCAAAAGTTAGAAATGTGCGAAATTTTCAGTTTTGAGGAAACAGCATTTTTTTAAGTAAAAAAAAAAAAAAAAAAAAAAAAAAGTATAAATATAAAAAATTATAGCTCTGCGAAAAATCGTCAGAATTGAAAATTTCGTTTTCCATCAGATACACTTGAGCAACTAGTTTCATAATGCTCCAAATACAAAAAATGGATTTCTTCAGTAGAATTTCGTGATTTTGAAAATCCAACGTTCCCTTAACAGTTTGCCCGAACGAAGGGAAGCTATTCACTTCAGATCGCTAGAAACTGTAAACATACTATAAAAAATGTCACTTGCACAATACTGAAATAGCGGAAGACGTTATTGTATATTTTTGTCTATGATTTAAAAAAAAGTATTTATTAAAACAAAGTTTCTTTTGCTGCTACAGATTTTCGGAAACGTTTCCCAGTAGTTTTTAAAGTGTATTAATCCGTTTTTTCAATCCGGAATATCGATTATTAGGATGTTATCAATTGCCAATTAAACATTTTCGTCTGCGTAATTAAATGTATACATGCAAAAGTAACAAAATGATATAAATTTTAATGTTAATTTTAATACTGTTAAGTTTATAACGTTTGCATGTAAAACACGTTTACTGAACATGAAAATGGTTACTTCAGAATTGATCCGAAAAACCTATATTCAGGTTTGCCAAAACTGATTAATATACTATTAAAACTTCTCGGAAATGGTTACGAAAATTAGTGGCAGGAACATAAACTTTGGTTTTATAAATGCTTCTTTAAACCAGGAAAATATATTGGTTTATGAGGTTTATGACGAAAAAGGACGCTTTTCAGAATCGTGCGTAACTCAGAAGAGGTTATGATTTGATTGCCTAAGAGGGACTGCTCAGACAAAAACACCAAGTCTGTAGAGCATAGTATCCCTCCCGGTCATTTTCGTGCATGGTTATATTATATTTTCGTAAATAAAAAAAATGCCCCTTTTTTACAGTGTATCCAGATAATATCCAGCCGGAAACAATTCCCTTCAAGGTCCCAGGTTTAATCCTAAACTAGATACTTTTCACTCGTTTGGGAAAATATGTTCAACCTTTACCTCAACCAAAAATATGAAATTACTGTTCAAATATTTCTTTTTCTTTATTAAATCATGAAACAAGCAATAAAATATTGAAGCATGAAATTCACTGATACTTTATATTAGACTCGGAGCATTCTGCGTTCATTAAAGAAAGTATACGGATTATTTTGCCTGATAATAAAATTTATATATAAAATAATAGCTTAAAGATATTGAACGATTTACGAAACACTTAAACAGTAAAAATGTACATTGCTCTTTAAATACTCCTCTTCAATATCTATAAAAGAAATCATGTTTAATAACTACCGAAGCGTGGCACCTTCTGATTCATGCAGACTTAACATATTCAGTGTTTATAAAAAGAAGCACTCGTTTATTTTAACGTATAATAAAATCTATAAATAAAATGATAATCTAAAGATATCGAAACTTTTTCTTAATATATATATATATATATATATATATATATATATATATATATATATATATATATATATAAATGGGTAAAGAAACATTTAATTACTCTTTAAATAGTACTCTTACTTAACTATAAAGTAAATAAAGCGGAATAAATGTGAAAGCTCACAATCTGCTGACAGTTCTTGAACCCTCTAAGCGTTTTGCCCGTATTTTTCCATTTCCCAAAAACAACTTAAATTGGCTGTAGACATAAATATTTGTAATAGAACTGTACTTTAAGATATATGTATGATAAAGTGATGTGACGTGTGTCTTAGAAACAAACCATGAAAGAAAATTTCAATTAATATTAATTTTATGAGTATTTATGTGAAAATGCAGGAAAGCCCTCAGACGCTCAGAAGGTGAATCAGAATATTCTGTCCTTATAGCAGGTAACAACCAGTTGTTTTGATTGAAAACAAAATGATAATTTAATGAAACTTTTCTTTAATATAGTAAATTGAAAGAAGTTAGAAACAACATTACCCTTTAAATATTTCTCTAACTTAAGTAGACCACGAATCAAGCTAAAGATTATCGATGAGCGAAACCTTCTGGTACTTCTGAACTCAGAATATTCTGTCTTCATAAAAGGAAAAATTCAATTATTTTTCCTTGCAATAAACCTATTAACCAAAACAATATCTTTAAGATATCGAAAGCCTTAAAAATTTAAATAATAAATTTAAACAAATAAATAACCACAATACTTTTAAAATATTTCTCTGACTTAGCTAGAACAGGAAACAAGTTTAAGACTATCTAAGACGGAAACCTTCTGATATTTCTAAGCTCAGAATATTTTACCTTATTATAAAATTTATAGACAAAACAATAGTTTAAAAATATCAAAAATCTTAACAAGTTAAACAATAATTTAAAATCTATAAAAAACCATATTGCTCTTAAAATATTTCTCTGACTTAACTAAAACATGAATCCAGCTAAAGATTATCGAAGAGCGAAACATTTTGTTACTTCTAGACTCAGAATATTCTGTCTTCAGAAAAGAAAACATTCGATTATTTTACCTTAGAATAAAATTTAGAGACAAAACAATAACTTAAAGATATAAAAAATCTGAACAAGTTAAACAATAAATTAAAACAAATAAAAGAACCAGATTGCTCTTAAAATATTTCTCAGACTTAACTAAAACATGAATCAAGCTAAATATTATCGAAGAGCGAAACATTCTGTTACTTCTAGACTCAGAATATTCTGTCTTCAGAAAAGCAAACATTCGATTATTTTACCTTACAATAAAATTTAGAGACAAAACAATAACTTAAAGATATAAAAAATCTGAACAAGTTAAACAATAAATTAAAACAAATAAAAGAACCACATTGCCCTTAAAATATTTCTCTGACTTAACTAAAACATGAATTAAGCTAAAGATTATCGAAGAGCGAAACATTTTGTTACTTCTAGGCTCAGAATGTTCTGTGTTCAAAAAAGAAAACATCAGATTGTTTTACCTTATAATAAAATTTAGAGACAAAACAATAACTTAAAGATATCAAAAGTCATAACAAGTTAAACAATAAATTAAAACAAATAAGAAAATCATATTGATCTTAGAATATTACTAGGACTTAACTAAAACAAGAATCAAGCTAATTATTATCGAAAAGCGAAATATTATGTTACTTCTAGGCTCAGAATATTCTGTCTTCAAAAAAGAAAACACTAGATTATTTTACCTTATAATAAAATCCAGAGACAACACAGTAACCGTATCAAAATTCGTAATTAAAGAACAAATTGAAACAAATAAAAAAACACATTACTTTTTAAATATTTCCCTGGATTAACTTGAAAATAAGTAAAGTTAAAGACTATAGAAGAGCAAAACCTTCTGATACTTTTAGGCTCCAAATAGTCTGCCTTCATAAAATAAAACATTCGACTCACATTGAATATTTATTTAATTTAACTGCACAATAAATCTAGCATAAAAAATATTCGAAACGTAAGATTTTCTGAGAATTCTTGAATCAGAATATTCTGTTTTAATTTTACTTTTATTAAAATGTTCTTGTTGTCTGCTAACTTAATGAGAGCAGGAATGAAGTGGAATAAATATCATAATGCACAGACTTAAATCAGAATATTCTGACCTTATCAGAAAAAATATATATATGATTATTTTACCTTATAATAAAATTTAGAGACAAAGCGATAGCTTAAATATATCAAAAGTCTTAATTAAACAATAAATTGAAACAAATAATAATAAAAAAACACTACTCTTTAAATATTTCTCTGAATTAACTTTAAAATGAGTCAAGCTAAAGACTATCAAAGAGCAAAACCTTCTGATACTTCTACGTTCCGAATATTATGTCTTCATAAAAGAAAACATTTGATTGAACTTCTGATAGTACTTGAATCAGAATATTGTACTCTTTTGAAAGCAAACATCCGATTCCTTTTTAGTTTATAATGAAATATATAGACAAAAGGTTAGTTTAAAGATACTGAAACTGTCTTTTAACATTAAACAAATAAAACAAATCACTTTACTTTTTCAATATTATTCTCACTTAAATATAATATAAACCAAGTAGAAATAATTATCGAAGCAGAACCCTTTCTGATAGTTTTTGAATCAGAATAATCTATATATCCATATAAACAGGGTTTGACAAATGCCAGGTCGCCACTGGCGACCAAGTTTTTTTTAATCTGGCAACCGAGTTTTTTTTTATCAGACGACCAAGTTATTTAATCTGGAAAAGGAGGGGAGGGTACAAAAATTGACCCAAGAAATGAGCACAAATGGCATTTTTTTAAAAAATCTTTTTTGGCAATTCTAATTTGACAAAAATAAGATCATCAAATGCAAATTTTAAAATAATAAAATCAGAATTATATGACTGACTTCGACAGGAAAATAGGCAAACATTGTTTTCCTGCTTCACTGTTTCATCGATTCTCTCCTCATCAGTTTGCGCCCGTTGGCCTAATCATTCGGAGTTTTTGTGGTTTTCTTCGAACCTTGGATTAGTTATATTTGCGTAAATACTGAGGGCTATATTCCTCAGCATATTTCCCCACAGGGCTATATCCCTCATGCAGATAATCGGCCATCATTATTACACCATCACCCCCGCCCCCTCATCAGATATAAATTTTGTATCACTCAACTTTCTGGACATTTAAAGCATTGGACAATCAATATTTTCCGAACATGCTGGTTAATTCAGCCTTTAAAGTACTTTTTTTTCAGAGCTATATATTTTTGATAACTAGCACTATTAAACTTGATTTATATTATTTTTCCAAATTATGTGCTATTTTAAACTATTTAACTAATAATTTTATAATATGCTTGTTATTTTTATCTGAATTAATACATAAAAAAACTTACGTGCTTTTTGAAAATCAATGACGGGGGAGGGGGTGGGGTACATATTTGTTACTGGTGACTAGAATTCTTTGCTGTCTATCAGATTTTATCAAATTTATAAAGCCCTGCTTATAAAAATCTGATTATTCTAACTTACAATAAAATAGATATATATTTTAAATAATCGATATTTTAAACGTATCTATTTTTTCAAAACATTTTAGAAAAAAAAAAGAGAGATTTATTAAAAAAAAAATTCGTACTCAACTATAAAACAAAACAAGTGAAATAACTATGCTAGTGCGGCAATTTCTTCTTCTTCTATACTCTGAGTATACCCCCTTTATAAAAGGGAGCATCCAGTTATTTTAACATATACTAAAATGTGTAGGAAAATGGTAAATTAAAGATATAGAAACTTTTTATTTTTATGACAAAACATCAAACACAGAAAAAAATATTGTTATGCTTTAAATACTTATTTTTCTTATTTATAGAATAAATCAAGCGGGATAACTTTAAAACGCGTTAACTACTGATAGTTCTCAAGTTTTCTGATAGTTCATTAGGTATCAGACTATTCTGTCGTCATAAAAAATACATCTAATTATTATAAAAAAATGTATCAACAAGATTATAGCTTAAGAATGCCGAAATTTTGGTAACCAAAACTAACTTTTTGTTAAATTTTACTTTTTACATTTTATTTCAGTATTTAACTTTTTACGTTAACTACTGATAGTTCTCAAGTTTTCTGATAGTTTATTGGTTATTAGAATGTTCTGTCGTCATAAAAAAAATGCATCTAATTATTCTAAAAAAAATGTATCAACAAGATGATAGCTTAAGGATAGCGAATTTTTTTATTTAATATAAAAAATCAAATAAATATATTCTTTGAAAATCTGTCACTTAATTATACAAGAAATCAAGTTGAATAACTATCGAAGCGACACGTTTTGATTTAGACTCAGAAAATTACATCTTTATAAAACAAAGCATTCGATTACTTCACTTTAACTAGCGAAACGTATTATCTTCTGATCGTTCTTAAGTTTTTTTAAATGTTCATTAGTTATAAAAATACCCTGTCGTCATAAAAAAAAACCTCTGGTTAATTTAGAATAAAATCTACCACAAGATGATAGCTTAAGGATACCGAAATTTTTTACCGAACATAACAAAAAATCAAATAATCTTTTAATATCTCGCTCACTTAACTATAAAACAAATCAATTAGAATAACTATCGAAGCACGACACTTTCTGATATCTTCTAGACTTAGAACATTCTATTTACATAAAATAAAGCTTTCGATTATTTCACTTCAACTAACGAAACGTATTACTTTCTGGTAGTTCTTGAGTTTTCGATATTTCATTAGTTATCCGACTATTCTGTCGTCATAAAAAATATATCTGGTTATTATAAAATAAAATGTATCAACAAGATCATAGCTTAAGAATACCAGAATTGTTTATTTAACATAAAAAATTAAATAAATGTACTCTTAAAATCCCCATTTGATTGAAAGCATTTGATTATTTCATCTTAAAATTTAGGGAAAATGCTTAAGTGATACTAAAATAAAACAACAAAAGGCTTATAAAGACCTTTTTAATGATTCAACATACGTTTCAACGCTCTTTGCGGCGTCATTTTCAAGAAAATATATTGATAAATAAAATATTCTTGCAAAATTTGAAAAATAACATTGAAAACATGAATCACGAGATCCAAATATGTAAAACTGAGAAAAGCAGGTGCTTGAAGTAGCCAACTGTAATCGTGAAAATTATATTTCGCTATTGTTGTTTGAAACGGAAAAGGACCTCGTGCCAAATTTTAGGCAATTCAAATGAGGCGGAATCATTGCAAATGTTTACGTTACGTATGTAGATTTCTATTGCTTCATGGATAATGGATGGGAAGTAGGCTCTTGATGGGTAAATTATTTTACTATTTTTAAAATCAATTTATATTGCTTCGGTTTTATGTAGTCGTGCCAGCGCTGTAGTACTCCTGTTATATTTTAAGTTATATTTATATGCTAAAATTTGGCACGAGGTCCTTTTCCGTTTCAAACAACAATAGCGAAATATAATTTTCACGATTACAGTTGGCTACTTCAAGCACCTGCTTTTCTCAGTTTTACATATTTGGATCTTGTGATTCATGTTTTCAATGTTATTTTTCAAATTTTGTAAGAATATTTTATTTATCAATATATTTTCTTGAAAATGACGCCGCAAAGAGCGTTGAGACGTATGTTGAATCATTAAAAAGGTCTTTATAAGCCTTTTGTTGTTTTATTTTAGTATCACTTAAACGTTTTCCCTAAATTTTAATTATATTTAGTGATCTTATTTTGTTGTTATATTTCATCTTAATTACGGAAAATATTACCTTCTGATAGGTCATAAGATTTTCAATAATTCATTAGTTATTAGAATATTTTGTCGTCATAAAAAAGAACCTGACTATTTTAAAATGAAATGTATCAACAAAATTATAGCTTAAGGATGCCGAAATTTTTTACGTAGCTAAAACTAACTTCTTACTTAACCCTTTCCGGCACAGTGGTTCCACTCCGGACACACCTAATTTTAATTCCAAACTTGCATACGGCACCAAGAATATTTTAATAAAATTTTGTTTCTACAATGAAAGCTTAAAATAAGGAGTTTTTATTTTCTAAAAAAGTCGTTTGTAAATTCCGGTGACAGTCAGTAATTTCTCATTTTACGAACAGAATTTGTCTGCGCCGGAAAGGGTTAAAAAATCAAACAAATATGCTCTTTCAATATCTCACTCACTTAACTAATAAACAAACCAAGTAGAATAACTATAGTTATTCTACTTGAATCGATACTATCGAATCGCGTTTCGATATATCGAAGCGCGACACTTTCTGATATCTTCTTGACTTCCATCTACAAAAAAGAAAGTATTCTATTATTTTCACTTCCACTAAAGAAACGTATTACTTTCTGATAATCCTTAAACTTTTCTATAGCTCATTAGTTACCAGAATATTCTGTCATCATAAAAAAAAGCATCTGATTATTCTAAAATAAAATGTATCAACAAGATTATAGCTTAAGGATGTCGACATTTTTACGTAACCAAAACTAACTTTTTACTTAAAACAATCCTCATAAATATGCACTTTTAATCTCTCACTCACTTAACTGCAAAACAAATCAAGTAGAATAACTATCGAAGCGTGACATTTTCTGATATCTTCTAGACTCAGAACATTTTTTCTGCATAAAAGAAAGCATTCGATTATTTCACCTTAGAATGAAGTTACAAACTAAGCAATAGCTAAAAGGCATCGAAATGCAGCTTTTGAAAATCCCCCTATAACATACACAATAGAAGTTTTGTTCTCTGAGATAAGTCTGAATTTAAAACACATTAAGATAAAACCTAGAATTTGAGATTGCGAAAAGTAAAATCATTTACATAGCATAAACTCTTGCAAGAGAAAATTAGTTTGAATGGAATGGAATAAGAAATTTCAGTATAATTTAGTGATAATGCTTCCCGAAGGAGATATATTTCAGTTAAGCTTCTGAAACTGTGTTGTAAGAAATAATTTTGGATAAAAAGTTTATATTTAGGGAGATATTTCGTTTGAAATTAAGTAATTTTAACAACCCTATTAGGAAAAAGGATTATTGGTTCAATATTCTCAATACTGGGGAGGAATATTGCCTCAACATCAGGGTGTTTATATTTTGATAATATTACACCTCAATTGGTAAGAAATATTTGCGCACTATATTAGCAATATTTAAACATTGGCATTTCATTGCAAAAACTTCCATTTTTTTCTCAACTAGAATTAACTTCTTACTTAAAAAAATATCATAAATATGCTCTTTTAATATCTCGCTCACTTAACTATAGAACAAATCAAACAGAATAACTTTCGAAGCACGACACTTTCGGATAACTTCTAGACTCAGAACATTCTTTCTACATAAAAGAAAGCATTCGATTATTTCACCTTCCAATGAAGTTACAAACTAAACAATAGCTAAAAGACATCGAAATGCAGCTTCTGAAAATCTTCCTACAACATACACAAAAGAAGTTTTGTTCTCTGAGATAAGTCTGAATTTAAAACACATTAAGATAAAACCAAGAATTTGAGATTGCGAAAAATAAAATCATTTACATAGCATAAACTCTTGCAAGAGAAAATAGTTTGAATGGAATTGAATAAGAAATTTCAGTATAATTTAGTGATTATGCTTCCCGAAGGAGATATATTTCAGTTAAGTTTCTGAAATTGTTTTATAAGAAAGTATTTTGGTTTAAATGTTTGCATTAAGGGAGATATTTCATTTGAAATTAAGTAATTTTAACAATCCTATTAGGAAAATGAAATATTGGTTACGAAATGATTAATTGATTACGAAAACTATGTTGAGATACTAAAACCAGCAACTCAATTTCTTGCTGCCGATTTAGAAGTGTAAATCTATGTCTATAAGAAAGAAAACAAGAATTATTGTGTAATTTTAATGCATTAAATTAATTTTTAACTGGTTTAGCAGTTTCATAAAAAATATAAATAAATAATATAAACAAACTGTGTTTTACACATAGGTTCTGAGCAATAACTTCCTGTTTAAGACTTGTATAAACTAAAAAGCGAGTAAGATTTTTTTTATTACTTCTGGAACAACGTTTTTATTTTTTAGTTCAAAATTTGAAAATTGTGAAAATAAATGTTTAGATATTATAATGAATCAGTTTAAATTCAAGCTGTGAATTTGGAAACGTACAAATTAAACCATATTTGTGTTAATCGTTAATATTCTATATTTTTTTTAAAATTAAATTAACTCTTAATAATTTTCGCACTTTGGTAATTTAAAATAAAGAAAAACTTCATCATTAGGAAATATTGTCGTACATCTTTGTAAGTCATTAATTTTCCATATCTTGTGCAGTTTTTAAATCAAATGAATATACTCTTTTAATATCTTACTCACTTAACTGCAAAACAAATCAAGTATAATAACTATCGAAGAGTGACATTTTTCTGATATCTTCTAGACTCAGAACATTCTTTCTACATAAAAGAAAGCATTCGATTATTTCATCCTAAAATAAAGTTACAAGCTCAGCAATAGCTAAAAGACATATCGAAATGCAGCTTTTGAAAATCTTCCTATAACATACACAAAAGAAGTTTTGTTCTCTGAGATAAGTCTGAATTTAAAACACATTAAGATAAAACCTAGAATTTGAGATTGCGAAAAATAAAATCATTTACATAGCATAAACTCTTGCAAGAGAAAATAGTTTGAATGGAATTGAATAAGAAATTTCAGTATAATTTAGTGATTATGCTTCCCGAAGGAGATATATTTCAGTTAAGTTTCTGAAATTGTTTTGTAAGAAAGTATTTTGGATTAAAATTTTGTATTAAGAGAGATATTTCGTCTGAAATGAAGTAATTTTAACATCCTTATTAGAAAAATGAAATATTGGTTTAATGTTCAGAACATTGACGAGGAATATTGCCGTTTATATTTTGCAATATTACGCCAGAATTGATAAGAAATATTTGGTAACTTTATTAGCAATATTTCAACACTAACGTTTTGTTCCAAAAACATCCAACTTAAAACCAATATTTCTGAAATCTCATTCCAAATATAAAGCCAAATTTCCATATAAAGCCAATATTTAATTGATTTTTATAATATTTATATAATTATTAATTATTTGTAACATTTATATAATTATTAATTATTTATAATATTTATATAATTATTAATTATTTATAATATTTATAAAATTATTAATTGTTTATATTATTTATATAATTATTTATTATTTATAATATTTATAAATTTATATAATATTTTCACTAAATATTATATTTCAATATTTATTGAAAAGTACTATCGATTTATGCAAAATCGATGCAATATTGGACTCCAATATCATTAATATAAGCAATAATGATTTGCTAATAGATCGATACTGTTATCTTCAAATTTTATAAATACATAAATAACTATTCTCATGAAATTTTAATTTCGTAAATGACATAAATTACTAATCATAAAAGAATATATATTCCTAATATTCATCGAATAAATATGTATCCTAAAATTTATACGCACGAATTACATACTGCAAAATAGATATCGAAATATCATTCAAATTGCAATACTGAAGAGTGCAGTTAAAAAAGCCAGTTTATACGAAAGAAAAAACGACGATGATAACTACGATAATAAGTAGCTAATGCAAAAATAAGCTGCTCGATTTAGCAAGACTGTAGATTCGGTTGTAGCTGATGAGAGCGCGACACACTTGAACTCGAAACCGTCCCGAACCTGAAGTGAAAGAAAATTAATCCATATTTTAATAAAATTAATTAAAGTAGTCTACAATTACATCTCTACTATCTATTTATCTTTTTGTATAAAAATGAACAAATATATATTCATTAATGTTCAAATATACAGTTTTTTTCATCTGAAAAATATTCAGTACTTGCTTTTGAAAAATCAGGTAAACCGGAACCCTAATCGAAAAGGTTTAAATGACAACCCAAAACTGTTCAGAACAAGAAACATTTAAAATCAACACTGTTAAAAATTTGCAGCAAACTGTCCAGTCATTTGACCGTTTTTGTAGAAAACAGTTACATAACCGTAATTTAACTCTATTCTGACCAAATTATGGGGAATAATATAGTCAAAATAGCGTTAAATTACGTAACTGTTTTCTATAAAAACAGTCAAATGACTGGAGAGTTTGCTGCAAATTTTTAACAGTGAACCTGACGAGCAATAAAAACAAAATACTCAATCTCGACACGACCTGCAAGTCGGGTCGTGTTTGAGTAAAATCGGGTAAACTGACCCGATTCAAGACTCTTAAAGTAGTATGAAATAGATGACATTGCAATGTTGTATAAACAATTTACATATCATTTTTTTAAATTACGCTGTTAAAAATTTGCAGGAAACTGTCCAGTCATTTGATCGTTTTTATAGAAAACGGTTACATAACCGTAATTTAACGCTATTCTGGCTATATTATTCCTCATATTATGGTCAGAATAGAGTTAAATTGCGGCTATGTAACAGTTTTTTACAAAAACGGTCAAATGACTGGACAGTTTGCTGCAAATTTTTAACAGTGTACGTATTTTTTGCTGGTTAACCAAAAAGGCTTCCCACAGTTTCCTCTGTAACTGTAATCCCCTCACTGTCTCCTATAATTCAGACACGCATAATTTAAGGGAAATACAGTTTTAGACTGTGATTTCAGCCACTTCCTTGAACCAAACTTGTTTTCGTGTAAAGGTAAACACTAGGAACAAATTATGGCTTGTCATCCATTAGTCAGCTTAGTGGGAGAGAAAAGCGGCTAAGTTCGACAAAGTAGCTCAAAACCGACTGCCGGAAAGTGAAATTAGAAAATAGAAATGGGAGGTTACAGTGAACAAGAAATAAAGTAATTCAATGTGATTTGTTTACGAGAGCATATATTTTGCTCTTGTTTTAAGTGTTTTTTTTAATGCCATAAAATCTCAATTTTCTGCCGTTTAGTATTAATAATACGCATTCATTATTCGGATGAGTTATGCGAAAGCAAAATTAAAACAAGAATGAATATAATGCACCAGGCATAGATTTGGAAACACTTTCCAACATTAACAGAATATTATGAAGAAATTTCATTTTTTCGTACCATGAAATGAAATAGCTAATTTTAAAAACACATAACTCCGTAAAAATGCATTTTCAGCTTTTTCTGTCCATCTCCAGTAATGCGTGCGAATTCTTTTGTGCTGTCCTGTATATGACCTATAGTAGTCCAACTACGGCTCCCGGCGGGTGTTTTGGTGGGTCATGAAACTATCGAATTTTGCCACAAAACTATATATTTTATTTCAGCTGTTTAAAAAATATAACAAATACAATATTTTATAACTGCAATAATCTTGAAAGCTATTAGCTTAATCTAAAACCTTGTAAGAAAACAGTGCTTTCTTAAACAATTAGTCGGTATTATGTTATGACCTCGTTGTTATAAATGGCAGCAGTTGCGCAGTCATTATGGTAACTCAGGACACCCCGCTCTCGAATGGAAAGTGACTTAAGGTTAAAATTAACCAGTTTTAACCCTGATATAGATGACCTCATTGGTAAGTTCACCTCATTCACCAGTGTAAAAATCTTACTGATTGTAAAGTTGTGTTTTGATAATAATTAAACGTATTTTTCATTATATTTGTAATATGTGTGTTGTTTTAATTATTATTCCACATGCACACATTGGGATTACTAATTTTTGTTTTGTTGATAGTGCATTCTTCGTACGAAATTTTGCCTTTTTCGTAAGATAAAATAGCCGATAGTTTATAGAGGTCATGCTGATATTAGATACCGTAGTGATATTAGATACCATACTGATATTAGACACCCTCATGTTAGGTGGGTCAAGAATTTTTTTCTTTTTGCTTAAATATGGATCGCGTACCAATAAAAGTTGGGAACCGCTGATCTATAGAATTTATAAACACCGCGTAATACACTAAAAATTAGACAAGTTTAAATTGCGTACTACAGAGGAGAATCCACTTGAAGACATTATCGATCATAGTCAGTCCTGTAATCTAATTGTTTTGTGTGTCTCTGTAAATGAATGATTAATACCACTGACTCCATAATCTATATAAAACATGTTGCAGTGCATTTAAGTGATCCTTTTCAATTTAATAATCTTTGAAGTATTATATCATCATTAAAACGCACAGCAAAAAAAATTTCCTCACATATCATAATATAATTTAACTCTTTTGAGCGTCTAAGCCAGCCGTACTCAACCTTTTTTTCTCGCAGGCCGCAAACATATGTTTTCGACATTGAGCGGGCCGCAACATACTTATAAAAGGGAAAAAAATTAAAATAGTAAGATACCATAAATAGAAAGAACAAAGCAATGGAATATTATGAGTAAGGCACGAACATTTTTCGCGGAAGAAATGTTACAAAAAATTCTTAACACCATTATTTCCAAACAGTAATCTTTGTGGTAGATTTCTAATGCAAATTTTGTAGAAAATTACTGCGAAGTTTTATTGTTTGGAAGTAGTGGTGTAAAAACTTTTTTGTGCCAATTGTTTCAGCGGCAAACATTCAACCCTAAAAAGCAGTATTAGCAATGTAATAAGCGTAAAACATATTAATAAAACAATGCAGAATTTCTATGTTCTAAAGAAAAAAAAATCAGATGATTTTCTCTAATAAATCAGTCTTTTGCTGAATGCAAAAACCCAATTTTTTTTTTAAATAGTAGAAATATATAGTGCAAATTTAATTAATTTGGAATAATGTATGGTTTGTGTTGAAGATTAAGAAATGTATATACATCACTGTAGAACAAATAGGATTAACTATATGTATAAAAAGAACTTTTGACTGAAAGAATGGAATTTAAGATATTTTAACATAATTTTAAATTAAATATAAATAAAAGGACAGATTTTGCGTTTCTATGGAAACACATAAAATAAAAATGCAGGTCTTAAATACTTTTTATGCACGTCTCAATTAATTTGGATTTATGATTATGTGCCTCGGGCCGCACATAAAAGGTCGCCGGGCCGCAGGTTGAGTATGGCTGGTCTAAGCTATAAATGCTACTACTTAATCTATACTCCTTAGAGAGCATGTTGTAATCTATGTCAGTTATGCATATCAATCTCATTATGTTCGAAATATCGTAACATCAATAAAATGCAAACTATTTTTCCCCATGTACAATAATATAGAGGAATACTTTTATGTGTCCTTGCAATTGAACTGTATATATTACACATTTAATTTTCAATACCAAACATTCTATAGTAAACCTCAATAGCATATAAAATTTACGTGGCAATTCGAGTATATTTAGGAGAGTTAGAGTCCGGTTAGACGGCCAGACACCAGTGGCGTAGCTACGTTTTTTGGCGCCCGGGGCAGGAAAAAATTTGGCGCCCCCCCCAATAAAAAAAATATATAACTAAATTATTTTTCCTCCAGACGGAAAAAAAGTACATCCGGCTGTCAAGGTAGGAAAAGGCAGCTTCCTTCTTCCTAGTTTTTTAAGAATTCAGCTAATTTTACTCAAACAGTCAAACACACGAAACTAAAATGTTTGGAACCCGGTTATAGAAGATTCCTAGTTATCGTCAATACTGGATTTCAATGGGAATTTCGAAAACTTAGTCAGCTATCGCCAAGTTGGTTTCATTTATGGTGACCTGCTTTTATCGCCAAGCTATTCAGCCAAATATAACCAAGCTTGATACGAATTTAACGTTAGCAGATGGGACTATGTAGTTTAAGCGCATGAGAGTGACAACAATGAAAGTAAATTTGCAATAAACCACGTTTGTTAAAACTCATAAACTAATCCCGATTATGGAGGAAAATTCTGCTACCTTGTTTTATTTACAAGGTGTGTGAATACTCTTTGGAATTTCTAAAGAGTTCTCATATGTCCTAAGCGACAAAACTTCAGCAATTATTTTTCAAATGACTCGCTGTTTTCTTGACAGTCTTTAAAGTGCATTTCATAAAATTGAAAATATTTTTAGCAATATAAATAGTTTATTTTCTAAAAACAAAAATTTTAAGTAAAAAGTCATTTTTATTGTATTTTAAAATTTGTCATGACATTTTAACTAATTAATTTTTGAAAATGTGGTCTTTACAGTTAAAGAGCAAATTTGTAAAGAAAATATGAAAAAAAAAAAATGCTGCGAAAATTTAAAAATTGTAGGAAAGGTGTGGTTTTAAATTTTCTTTAAAAAATATATTTAATTAAATAATTTTTATCTCAAGATTTACGTTTTTGCTTGATTAAATCATTGAACTCTCATAAAACCACTTAACAATATCAATAACTGCATCTTAAAAATTTACAACGGTGCACCTTGTTTGCAAATTATAATTACCGTAAAATTTTTACTTTGATTAACCCAAAGAGAGAGATATATCTTTGTCCATTCAGATGAAAGTTCTATTTTACTTTCATGATGGTTAATCCTGGTTTTAAAAAAAAATCTAACAAAACTATTTACAAACTTTATGAACTTGTTGTTTAAGAGTAGCGGCCTAACTTCAGTTGCGTCCTCGAAACTTAATTGTGGCTTACTCATAAAATGTATGCTGATGATCTCTGCAATAGCAAATCCGATTTATAATAAATCTCGGATACAACGGGAGAGGATAATAATGATTTGATAATAAACCTCCAAAAGTTTGGTATATAATCTGCCCGTTTTTCTGATGGCTTTAATGAATTTTTATTTTTATTTATTTTTATAATATTTTGCTATTTAAAAAATATATACAGGGTGAATCTAAACTCTTGGGCAAAACTTTAAGGGGTGATAGTACACATCAAGACAAACAATGTTAAATAGGAAACTATAAGGGTCCCAAACGTCTTCCGAAGGAGGTAGGCGCCATTAAAGTTTAGGGTCCAAAATTTCAAATAATTATAAAAAATAGAAAAATTGGTCGATTCGTTTGCGGTTTTCGCTAAAACTATTCTTTATGTCAGTATTTTCTTAAAAATAAATATTAAAGAAAAAACTTTAAAAATGTCGATAGAGGGCGCTTTAAACTTTGGAGTAACGAACAACTATTTTTTACCGTTAATTTTTGTATCTGATTAAATGGTTTCAAAAGCTTAGACTTATTAAACTTAAATTTTGAGCTCAAAATCTGAATCGTTGAGAGTGGTTAAGTAGCGCAAACTGAACTGTGTTCAGGAGTTGAAATTTGAACCGTCCCTGAACACATTTCAGTTATTCCCGATCTTGGTGTCGTAGACCAGGCAGAAACTACTACCCCCTACACGAAAAATAAACGATAGAGGGATGACAAAATTAAATAAAAAATTATTTAAAAAATAAATTTCAAAGATAAAGTTCAAAAATGCCGATAGAGGGCGCTTTTGACTTTGGAGTAATGAACAACTATTTTTTACCGTCGACTCCGACGAGGACCTGGTTGCGAGGATTGCCGTCGTAGCAGGCGATATCCGGGAAATACCCGGGGTATTCACTAACGTTCGCAACTCCCTCCGCCGGCGGTGTGAGGTCTGCATCGTTGCTGATGGGCACTCTTTCGAGCAGTTTTTGTGATTCCTCACAAACATCATGCATGTACTATTTTCAACGTGTTAACCTTCATTCATATTGCGCACTACATGCATACATCAAATTGTTTATTTTTATTTTGCGCGGAGAAATTGCTCATGTCTGTTATGAATAAATTTTCTATTTAATTTTGTCATTACTCTATCGTTTATTTTACGTGCAGGGGGTGGCAGTTTCTGCCTGGATTAATTTTAACACAATTATTCAAATTGGTAAAGAAATCATATCAGTTGTAATTTTCCAACTGAAAGAAAAATGTCCGGGCCAGGATTCGAACATGGGATCTCTTGGCTGAAGCTGCCATGCTCTACCAACTGAGCTATCCCGGTTGAATCTGGAGGGCATGAACTGGATGAATTATGCCATCCAGATTCAACCGGGATAGCTCAGTTTGTAGAGCATGCCAGCTTCAGCCAAGAGATCGCAGGTTCGAATCCTGGCCCGGACATTTTTCGTCCAGTTGGAAAATTGCAAGTCATATTGTTTCTGCCTGGTCTACGACACCAAGATCGGGAATAACTGAAATGTGTTCAGGGAGGGTTCAAATTTCAACTCCTGAACACAGTTCAGTTTGCGCTACTTAACCACTCTCAACGATTCAGATTTTGAGCTCAAAATTTAAGTTTAAGTCTAAGCTTTTGAAACCATTTAATCAGATACAAAAATTAACGGTAAAAAATAGTTGTTCGTTACTCCAAAGTTTAAAGCGCCCTCTATCGACATTTTTAAAGTTTTTTCTTTAATATTTATTTTTAAGAAAATACTGACATAAAGAATAGTTTCAGAGAAAACCGTAAACGAATCGACCAATTTTTCCGTTTTTTATAATCATTTGAAATTTTGGATCCTAACCTTTAATGGCGCCTTTCTCCTTCGGAAGACGTTTGGGAGCGTTAGTTTCCTATTTAATATTGTTTGTCTTGATGTGTACTATCACTCCTAAAATTTTGCCCAAGAGTTTAGATTCACCCTGTATATTTCTGAAGATCTAATAAAACATTTTAATTATAAACCTATCTATGATTAACGTTATATTTACCTTTGGAATTCATTTATTACACTTATGCCTTTACTCAATAAATGAAGATTTTATTCATAATGCATGAATTCATTTTTATTTATTACACTCTTTTATTTAACTTGGTTTTTGTATGTAAAAGTGGAGTTTTCAAATTGATTTTTCATTCACTTCCTGATAGGCTAGAATTATAAAAATTATGTACGCAGGTGTATTTTCGATGACAATACAGCATTATAATATTTTAAGAACTTAATTATAAATTAATAAAGTCATTTTAAGTCATTTTTCCGTTAGCCGGCCACAGGCGATACACCGCCAAATAATATTTGTGGTTACAATTGTTACGAGTTACAAAAACAATTGAGATAATTATGCACCAAACCAAGCTTGCTAAAATTTTCATCTGGCTGAGAAAGTGCAAAAATGGAATATTTTAAGTTTTAAAACTTTGAAAATATAAATAAAAATTAAAGAGCGTGATAATTTAAAAAAAGACTCTTTTATGATTAAATCAGTATTAAATAAATTATGACTATACGTTGAAAAACCGTTTAAAAATCCTAAATAGATAGTTTAAAAATACTTTTTTCTCTTACATATCTTAAAAAAGAAACAGACTAAACGTTAAAAAATAAATAAATTCACGACTTCGCACTTTCTGCCGAGCGTAAATCACAATATTAAATCAATTATCAGGGTCCGTGCCAACGTAACGTATTGTAACGGATTTTTTTTTTTTTTTAACTACATGAATTGCAGTCATGCTATAAAGTGTGATTTTTAAGATAAACATGGATTGGTTATAAAGGTGTGATTTAAAAAAATAATAATTTTATTATTATTAGTTTGCATTAAAAGACCGATTACCTATGAAAACAACACTGTTTGTCACTCACATAATAGAAGAAAAAAATCGAATTTTCAAATATAAACTTCTATGCAAAATATGACAAAAATATAAATTTTCCAATTTTTTTGTTTATAAATAAAGTTAGACATCCTAGTATATTCTGGTGAATGAACCAATGATTATAAATATGTAAAAATTCGATGATTATAAATATGGGAGCAAGACTTTTTACTGAATCCATTTCTTTTTAAATAAATCAGAGTTGCAATCTTTAAATTAATTTTCTCAGTTAGAGATATTTTATATTTTTATTTATTTTTTACATTTTGTTATTTTTAAATGATTTAGAAACATTATCTGAAAAAATGCTCTGATTACAATATTTTTAAAATACAATAGATGTTTCTTAATAAAAACACTTAAATATTTCACTGTTGTTTTTTTTTACTTCTTCATTCATTGTATTTAGTGTTCTGCAATTTTCAGTATTCATTTAATAGTTCAGATATTTTGAATGTTTTTCTCTGTTCAAGGCTAAATGAGCATTTAAATGATCTTTGGAGGCTGCATGCCATAATAACGCTCGCGGAAGATTATACTTCTAAAGATCAACACAATTACATGAAGCTAACAGTAAACAAGGCAGGCACAATAATTTTGATTTTTCTCCATTTCCATTCAGCCATTTGTACTGGTCGTTCTGGAAAGAGTGAAAAGTCCTGCATTGATTTTTATACGTTTCAAGAAGACAAAATTTGGGGGTAGCTCACCCACATTTTATTATTTGGCTTTTCTCAATGCCATTTCGATTGAAAATTATAATTTCCAATAAAGAAGGAACAATATCTTTACTTACAGTTCCTACAGCTAAATCAATCTTTTACTAGTTCACAGAATTCCGCCTATTACACGAAATTATTCATATGGAATTCTAACACAAAAATCAGCGTGTAAACCAATAGAGAAATAAAAAAATGCTCTTTTGATATCAGAAATGTGGCACCTGTAGAGCCCTTTGTTTCGTAAGCTGGAGGCTAGGAGCCTCCATGTGCGATTGGCACTCATGAATCTTTTCATTCCCCACTTCTTCACCGAATTTCTTCAAAGCATTCACATACACAAAAAAGGGTCACCAATTCTTATTTATTGACAAAATAGTGAGATAATTCTGGTGTCTAGCGTCTCTCAATTGGGCGTCCTCCCCTTCCCATTTAATCATTTTGCGCCTTTTTTTCAGGTGCGTAATCTATAAGGTACAAAGTGTTTTGAGTTATTCCTAGAAACATTTACAGAATCTATTTCTTTGATTATTAGGATATAATAAAATATTTTACAAAAGGAAACATTTACAATAAAAAAGGTCAAAATTGTTATTTATTTTCAAAATATGTGAAATAATTTTGGATGAAAACCTCTCTCAAATTGGCGCCCCTTGGCATTGGCGCCCGGGGCGGCCGCCCCCCTTGCCCCCCCTTAGCTACGCTACTGCCAGACACACATATAGACGAACAGACAAATCGAATTATAAACACTTTTTAACCATGTTTGAAGTGTTAAAATGAAACAAAAGATTTAAGTGAACAAGAAATAATGTAATTCATTGTGATTTATTTAATATCACACATTTTTGCTCATATTTTAAGCGTTCTTTGAATGCCAGAAAAGAAAATCCCTATTTTCTACTATTTACAGATGAATTTCGGGTATTATGGAATAGTCAGGTAATATGGAATGCCAACGTTCCTCTTTGGTAACATGCTGCAATAAAGCGAAAATATCATAAACTACTTAAGAACATTCCCAGAGTACCTCTCAGAGCGTGTCGTTTGTCGGTTGGCGTCAGGGTGCGTTGTGTGAATAAATATTTGTTTTTTTTGTTTGGAAAATTTCAGAAGGTAAGTTTCCAATACATTTTATTTATTAGTAGAAATAATATTTTTATATTGAAACTACTGATGATGTACACCTAAATAGTAACAGTTCATCCTTAAAGGTTCGTTTTTCAGTTCGTGATTCATGGCAATAAAAAGTAGGGGATTTTTTATCCAAACTGGCGGGATCGCATTAGATGGAACACCAGTATGGAATACCCTTAACTGTACTGGCGCAGACACTTATTCTTATTTGTGATTTGTGCATGAAAATTAAATTATATTAACTGAATACCTAGATACTATATTGTAATCATGCTCCCTTGGTACAATTAAATCTGTATTTTTCCAAATTTTGTTCGTTTTCTTCATTTTTGACTTATATTTTCATATTACTCGACTATCTCATAATACCCTCAAAAACGTTTTTCCTTATTATTGTTTGTTTGCATGTGATGGAATTTCGTAAAATGATTTTTGCCTACAAATAACTAATCACAGATAGTTGAATTTTGTGATTGTATTTGTTTTTCGGTTTTTAAACTATATCGATCTGTGTTATTTCCTCAAACATGGATGGTATTCCATAATACCCGGAGTTCCTGTACAATTATTCTAGTAAATTTTGCGAAAACAAAATTTATTAAAGAAACAAAATATATCTGTGGATAAGAAATAATTTAACTCATTGTTATTTCTTTTAAAAAGCATATTTTTTTTGTCCTTGTTTTACGCATTTTTTAAATGTCTTAACACCCCAACTTTCTATCATTTAGTATTAGTAATACAGATTCATTATTCGCATAATTTTTTGGAAAGAAATATAAAAAAGAAACAAAATATTTTAGAAGACAAGAAACAAAGTAATTCATTGATGATTTGTTTACTAGAGAATATTTTTTTGTCCTTATTTTAATCATTTTTTAAATGTCCTGAAATTCCAGTTTTCTGTCATTTAGTATTAGTAATACAGATTCATTATTTGTATAAATTTAGGGAAAGAAAAATTATGAAAAAGAAACAAAATATTTTAGGGAACAAGAAATAAAGTAATTCATTGGTGATTTGTTTACTAGAGCATATTTTTTTATTTTATTTTACGCATTTTTTAAATGTCCTAAAATCCCATTTTGCTGTAATTTAGTATTAGTAATATAGATTCATTATTCGCATAAATTTAGAGAAAGAAAAATTATAAAAGAGAAACAAAATATTTTAGCTAACAAGAAATAAAGTAATTCATTGGATATTTGTTTATTAGAACATATTTTTTGCCCTTATTTTAAGCGTTCTTTAAATGCCCTAAAATTAAAATTTTCTGCCATATAGTATTAATAATACACTTTCATTATTAGCATAAATTTAGCATAAAAGAAAATAATAATAAAAAAAGAAACGAAATGTTTCAGTGAAGAAGAAATAATGTTATTCACTGTGATTTGTTTACGAGAGCATAATTTTTACTGTTCTTTTAAAAGCGTTCTTTAAATGCTCTAAAATTCAAGTTTTCCATCTTTTAGTATTAGTGTAACACAAACACAGTATTCGCATAAATTTTGAAAAAAATACAGTTAAGATATTCATGTCAAATAAATATAACACAAAATAACAAAAGTGAAAATATACTTATTTTGAAATAAATTATTGGAAATCAGAAATAATAATTTTTACTTCTGATGCTTTTTTATTAAAACGAAAAAAATCTTATTTTTAAGTAAGAAAAATATTTATATTGTTTAACTTTTATGCATGCCAAAATAATAAATTATAACACCTTGTAATAATATATTTCTTTTAAATGCTAAAAGGTGTAAATTAACAACATAATAAATACACAGTAAAATAACTTTTATTAGGTTGTTTGACATGTTTCGGCTCACTCCAAGCCATTTTCAAAAACAAATGAGAATATTCCATAATTGCACGGTCTTTGAAGTTATTGTTTAAAATGCTATCATTTAATTTTCATGTGCTTTTTAAAAATCACGCACTTTGTCTTTTATTTTTACTTGGTTGTTTATTTTCATATCTGTAGCCATGGAGTAACTCGAGCCATAATTTCGGTAAGTTAAAAAATGCCGCATCGTTACATGTTGTATTTTCACGTGATAGTATCTCTATGATTTTTTTATTATGGATGGATAGTATAGACTGGAGGAAAAAGTTATTTTACTTTCATTAAAATTTATTTGGAAGGTTTCTTCTTGACATAATATTGCCAGGCCTGTGCTTTTCTATTATATTTAATATCAGCTATAAGCTCCTTTTTTCTGTAACTAAACTTTTTATGTAGACCAGCAAGAAATTTAACATCATTAAATGATGAAGAAATGATGAAAGAAATTTAACATCATTAAATGATCAATAGAATGCATCATTAAATGATGCATTCCATTTTCAAATGGTTTACAAATTTTTTAAACGTCATATTCAAGTTCCATTTTTTACTTCAGATATATATATACAGGTTGGGAGAAAAAGCCTTTGACACATTTTAAAATTCAATGAAAAATCAAATAATTGACGTACAAAGGTGTAGTTTGGCCGAAAATGCATCTCATGACCAAAAGTTACCATGATCGAGTTATCTCATGATCAAGGAAATACAAAAAATATTAGTTCAGATAACTGCCTATAGGTGGCGCTACACCTGCAAAGCTAACCAAAAATGGATAAGATAAGCAAGTAATTGATATCATATGACGCTAGTTATACTCACATATAAAAGTATATTTTTGGATTACGTATACCTTTTTGTCCCTTTTTTCATAATTTTTGACACTGTGACTAAGAATGGTGGGCTTGGGCAAAAATTTAAACTAAGAAATCACAATGTGGATCATGCAGAAATAAATCAGAATAATGACAAACGAGAGTTAATTTTTATCATGAGGATTATTTTTTATTAAAAACAGTTGAAACATATTAAAAATGTGATTTAAATATTGATTACATAATTAACGAAAATACGGATCTTATAGTGTTCAGTTGAATGTTCACATTTTTTGATGATGTTCTTTAAAATTGAACGTATTGTTTTTGGTTTGTTTTTAACAATGTTTTTAACAATATTGTCGTTAATTTTAATAAATTTTATTCTTGTTTTCTCACCGATTTCTGTGTGATTCACACAATCTCTGCGCTTTACTTTAAGATGTGGCTTCTTTGTTTAAATTTTTCTCTATAGGTCCATCTAGTGGAATGAATTGTGATCACATACTTGCTTATCTTAAGATTTTGATGCATTTTTGGGCAGATTTGCAGGTCTAGGGCCATCTATGAACAGTTATTAGAATTAATTTTTGTATTTGCTTAAACAAAACTTGAGATCATGAGAGGCATTTTCGCCAATACCGCACTCTCATACACCAATTACTCTATTTGTAATTGAACTTAAAATGTGTCACGGATTTTTTTGCCGACTCTGTATATATAAATATACATATATATATATATATATATATATGTGTGTGTGTGTGTGTGTGTGTGTGTGTGTGTATACAGGGTGGTTCAAAAGGTCATGCCCAAATGGCGCGTGTGGCTGTGTCAGGTCATGAAGGACAATATTTGCATAGTAACTGGGAGTCGGAAGCGCAATCGTGACGGTGCAATTGCATCATGACCATGACGCAAAGAAAAGATAACAAACAGTGTAAAAATACCTTTATTTAAAAAAAAAAAAAAAAAAAAAACCTTAATCGAAGCACAAAATCGATTGGGGTTGTAACATTTTTCATTTGTATTTTGTACTTCGATAAAGTATTTTGTAAAATAAAGGTCTTTTTTCACCGTTTGTTATCTTTTCTCTGTGTCACGGTCACGATGCAATTGCACCTTCATGATCACATTTCCGACCCGCAGTTCCTGTGTAATTCTTGCTCCTCATGATCCGACGCACCCACGCGTGCCGTTTGGAAATGACCTTAAGAACCACCCTGTATATTTACGAGCTTAGATATAAATTAAGGATTTACATTTGTAATGTTTAATTTTACATGTAAATAAATATTTAAAAATATGTTGTCATATGTAAATTAATATTTACGTATTTCAAAAACACACATAAGTATAAGCTATGTTATAATTAAGTTTAAGATTAAATTTAAAGAACTAATTAAAATGTACAACAAAACACAACAACTTGTTTTTCAACAACTGTAATTTGTTTTTAACAAATGTTTAAGATGTGTTAAATCTCTCTAAAGATATCTAATTAATTATTTGTCTTTTAATTTACACTTGTTGTTTATTAATGCCTAAAACAATTATTATGTTTTGTTTGATTGAAAATCATGAAATTTGTTTTTTGTAAACTGTTGGTGTTTACACTAAAATTGCTATTATTTTCACATGATCTATTTTTATTTGATATGGAGTTTCTTCTCAGCGTCTTAAGAATATTTCCTGAAAGCAAATTTGGAGATAATAAAAATTAATTTTAAAGAAGGATGAATCAAAAACGTATATTCTCCAAGGTGTACCCAAAGTCTCTAACAATTTCAAGCTTTTATTAAAACAATTTATGTATGTATGGAAAGTAGTACAATATCAGGTTCATATTGAAGTTATCCCGTCAACCACTTTCCATTTAAAATGAAATTATCTCCAAACTATAGGATTTAACGCCAAAAATGCATGATCGTGGCGGCACATTCACTTGACGTCAAATGCGTTACACGTGCTTGTTATCTCATCAAGTGATTTTTAATTCGACGTTTAATGTATTTTTAATGATGTTTTAGTGAAGATGTTCCTACTATTACTGACCATTGGTCAGTGAATAATAATTGAAAAATCCTGCTCGCTAAATTGCATCAAATGGTTGTGGACACGATTATGATTTTTTCCTCAAGCACAAGATATCGTCGCTACTCTGTCAAACTGTCGAATGGGAAAAAAATGCATTTTTCATTACTTTTAAAAATGGGCCGATTGTCACCCCCAAACTTTAATAATATTCTTCAGCAGGGTTGCCAGTTTGACCTCATTTTTTATTCAGAAATCTAGAATCCATACCAGAAATTTCAAATAGAAAATTTTGCTTTATTTAATGATAGACATTTCGTGATTACTTAACACTTTGCCGTCCGCATGTCTCGTAAAAATACTTCTATTCGTAAAATGTTGAAATAACTAATTGACACCAGAATTTAGAAACAAATTTATTCGAAGACAAGTAATATATTTTCTTCGTGTACTTGATAAAAGGGAATTTTTCATTCCAAAATTCTGGTGCCAATGTAGCATTTAATGATTAAAATTAAGTTACTTTACGTACGACACCACTGTGGTGTCGCTGAGTAAAAAAAAAATTCTCAAAATTTCGGGTATGAATTCGGCATTTCTAAATAACAATGAAGGCCAAACTGGCAACCCTATTCTTCACAGAAATTTTATTAGTATTTTTACTAGGCGAAGAATTGTAATAAAATTTAATGGTAACAATCGGCCATTTTTAAAAGTATTGTAAAATGCATTTTTTCATTTTCGATAGTTTGACATGGTAGCGACGATATAAGACACCTGCCGCTTGATTAAAGTCAAAATTGAATCAGCATCTATTTATGTCAAGGTTTAAGATATTATGAACTTGGATGAAATTCCGTGTATTAATTCTTGAGATATAGCTATTTTAGAAATCGCAATCATAACAGCGCAACCCGATATACGCATTCAGTACCAATTTATGTCAAGGTTTAAAAGAATCTGAAGTTTATGGGGGGGGGGGGGGTCAGGGCAGGAGAGTGCTAAGCCACATTTTTGAACTTCTGAGATATTTCAATTTGAAAATTTGATCCAATACTCAAATCAAGATATATAACATGAAATTTTTTCGCCAATGTCTTAGTAACATTTGAGATATTGTGAGTAACAATATGGCATTACTTTAATGATGTCACTATTATAGTGTGTTTATAAAGTCCCGAACCCATTTTGATGTTTAATAACTCATAAAATAATGAAGATATAAACAAACTTATGGCATTTATTGATGGAATAACTCATATATTTTCCTTTTCAGGTTTGAATATCTTTACTTTTGTAAATATCGTCTGCGCGTGTGGTTAATTTCAGATAATTTCATTTTCCAGTCTAAATATCTGTAATTTTCTAAATATCGTCTGCTTTTTAATTGCATTGCTTATTAATAGGCATTTTGAAAAACTTCGTATTTCCACAACTAGAAGAGCTTCAGCCACATATCTTTTTGCAACAAGATGGTGCACCACCTCATTGGGGTACCATCGTTCGTACTTCTTTGAATGACCATTTTCCTGGAAGATGGATTGGGCGAGGAGGTCCAATTCCTTGGCCACCCAGATCACCTGATATAACGCCGCTGGACTTTTTCCTTTGGGGATTTGTAAAGGACAATGTTTACAGGAGGAGAGTGTCGAACATTGATGACTTAAAAGCCAGAATTACAACCGCAATAGCCTCTGTGGATGCTGACATGCTTGACGCTAGCTGGCGTGAAATTGACTATTGACTTGACACACGTGGAAGTTGACAAGGGTCATGAAACTTTTTGAGTCTGTCTAACCATTTATGTTATTAATTTTAATCTATCTTTATTATTTTATGAGTTATTAAACATCAAAATGGGTCCGGGACTTTATAAACACCCTGTATTTTTTTGTAAATTAGGTATCTTCATTGGGGGCATAAACGTCTGGGGCAAAAACGAAACCTGGGACATATGCTGATACCAAGTGACATTAGAAAGAAATTATACGTAGGATATTATAATTTCTAATATTAAGCAACAGATTACAGTGTCAGATTTATTTCACCAAAAATGTGGCTTGGTACTTTCTTGACCCGACCCCCTCAGTTCCATGCAGTAGTTCGGGAGTTAGAACGTTCACAAAATTTGGGTGGCATACATAAAGACAGACAGACACTGGCAGGCTCACAGACAGACATTAACCTAGTCAAATTGTGTTCAGGATTCTCTAAAACGTATATCCGTCGATAACCGAAAGTCGAAATTTTTTACAAATCCAATACTTTCTTTCTTCTTGTATATAATATGAAGTAAAAATTGAAACCAAACGCACCTATTAATATAAGAGCGAAAGAAACAATGAAATGATTTCTAACAGTTGTATAACCAATACATCAACATGTAATAGAAAAAAAGACCTCCTGCAGAAGGATAGATGACCTTTCTTAGAAAAGAAACTTGGGAAAAATGGGCTAAGTGGTCATTTGTCCAGTAGAGAAAAGGAGCAATATGCTACCTCATTAATCACTTGCGGTCATTCAAGCACCTTTCTTTATTGCATCTATAGAACAATTGAAGTATAAATGAGAAACCTTTTGACCATTACAAAATGTTCTTGACTAAGTGTTAGCTCACGTTACCTAGTAAAATGTGTAATATTACATGAATAACAAAAAAAAATGTCATTATAATGACCCGAAAGTGAGGCAGGTCTATTTTTGAAAGATATTAGTTAAAGCTATATCTTATTACAAATTAACCACAAAATTTATGTTTTTAATCAATTCACAATATATCTTTTAATATTAGTATAAATTTGTTGCTATAGTAATTTATTGGGTCAAAGATATTTCAAATGTGTTGATTTTGAAATTAAGGCAAATCTCCTTTGAATAGAATTGTTTTTTAGATTGCACAATATTAACACATTCTGATAGGGAGACGACAATTGAGGTGGTCGGGGCAAGAAAGTGCCAAGGCACATTTTTGGTGAAATAAATCTGACACTGAAATCTGTTGCTTAATATTGCAAATTATAATATCCTACATTTTTTTTCTAATATTATTAGGTATATCAGCATATGTCCTAGGTTTCGTTTATGCCCCAGATGTTTCTAGAACTTTTTTACCAAAAAGCAAATCTATATCACTAACCCGTTGAAAAGTGGTGGTTTATTTTTTTTGGACCATTTAATTTTAATCTCGAAATGTCACGTTGACACCAGAATTTTGAAATGAAAATATTTCTTTTATTAAGCACGTGAAGAAACTAATTCGTGTGCCCTTTATCCGGTCTGACAGCCTTGGTTGTTGATTTATATTGAGTCTTTACAGTGCCGTATTTGGTCCACAGTGGTCGTATTTATGTCCACAGTCCAAAATTGCGGCAATTTATACCGCTGTAGTGTAACATCAAGTGATGTTGTGGTGCTACAGTGTGCATATGTCAAAGATGTGTCTGATGTCTTTTGGTGTCTCGTGACATCAATATTGCTTGACTGTAACCAAAGGCTTTTTAAACTTTAAGAACACTTGAACAATATTATGTTATTTTCATTTATCCGATTATAAGGTTTTAGAATATTTGAAATGATGAATTTCTATGGCTATAGACCGTAGGGCTTTTGATCATTGTTAAGACATTGATATGACTTTTGATCATTGTTTGTACCATATGAGTTTAAACTTTCGTAAGATTTTAATTCATATAAGACTTTTGGACATTTAACAGATCAATTTAGAATAATTTATTTAGACTTTTGATTCCTGAAACTGTGAAATTTCGACACACAATATGTTTGTGTCTGCTTTAATTAATTTGTTTTATTTGTAAGCCAAACTGCTGCGGAAATGTATTATATTTCTTTTGTATATTTATTATTGTGGTTTTGGAAGTGGATTACTCTCAGTTATTGTTTATTTTAAGTATACGCCCATGTTCTGGGTTGTCTTGTGGCTGTGGATTTGTTGGGTGGCAGGGGGGAGCTTTCCGCCGGATAATTTAGCCTTAACCCTACGGGTTGGCTCTCCGGTTGGATGTTCCAAGCACGTGAAGAAAAACTTTTACTCATTTTTGTTGGGGAAATATCCGAAAAAGTAATCTCTGATAATTGATTTTCAAAAGTGACTTATAATAAGCTTTAAAAGTGCAATCTTTTACGAAAATGAGGTTAACCTAATTTCAAGAAGGGAGTGAAACTTCTATGTAACACCTGAGTGTTTTTCCTTACACGTCAATGACTGAAAGATAAAAAGTACTTATACGTGCAAAGTGGCGAGTTTTGACTTTACGCCATTAATAACCAATCAAAGGCCTTAAAAGTGACTTCACTAAAAGGAACTAAAAAAACTCTTTTTTAATTGCTAATAGACTTTAACTTCAGCTTTTTCGCGATGTCGACGTAAAATGTAAAACGTTCTTCCAGAATTTTTTAAAGATAATTCTTAATGTTTACAACTAAAATGTAACCATTAATCTTAATAATTATAATTAAATTCTTTAAAAGGGAAGAATCATGTGTTTATTTAATAATTAATAATTATATTTATATTTTACTAGTATTAAAAGGATTCATCTCTAACGGTTGAAAACAATGCCATGGATTTCTTCAATGCGCAATCAACGTTTTTTGGATACATTAATGAGATTTCTCAACTTAAAAAATGAACACAAGCCGTGAATAATAATGGATTAACTTCTCTGGATACCTGGCGTCTGTGATGTGCTGTTCCGTATGCTGAAAATAAAGGTAAGTTGTTTTTCTTACCTATATTCCTTTAGAAATTGTATATTTACCCTAATTGCTTTAGACCGCGCTATTATACTACTGCATTACCTAACAATTTTCAAATAAATTTGTTTGTAAATTCAGGTGTCATTCAATCATTTCAGCATTTTACGAATATAATTATTTTGCCCATGGAAGAGTTAAAGTAATATCATTAAAGTAATGCTATATTGTTATTCAGAATATCTCAAATGTTACTCAGAAATTAGCGAAAAAACTTTATGTTAAATATTTTGATTAGATTGATATATCTCAGAAGTACAAAAATGTAACTTAGCACTCTCTTGTTCCGACCACCTCAATTGCCGTATTTGTTCAAAAAACAGCAGTGACTAAGGGTGTGGATTCTAGCTCTTTGAAAATGCATTTATATCATGTTGCTCATATTTTTTCTTTTAAATTTGAAGAAATTTTATATTAAAATCGTACATTGAAAGTTATTTACTGAAGAATAAACTTGAAAAACCTATCTAGGAAACCAATTTACGAAAAACTATCACAACAGGGAGGAGCTTCCACTGTTTTAAAATCCAGATTTAATAAAACAGACCCGATGCGAATGTGTTAACAAGCACAGTCTGAATGTAGCAGTTCTACTACAACTGTGGTGAATTGACAACATTGATATATATATTTAATTTTAAGACATTTTATATAATAATCGTTCATTGAAAGTTGTTTCTGAAGAATAAACTTGAAAAACCTATCTAGGAAACCAATTTACGAAAAACTATCACAAGAGGGAGGAGCTTCTACTGTTTTAAAATCCAGATTTAATAAAACTGACCCGATGCGAATGTGTTAACAAGCACAGTCAAAATTTAGCAGTTCGACTACAACTGTGGTGAATTGACAACATTGATATATATATTTAATTTTAATACATTTTATATAATAATCGTTCATTGAAAGTTGTTTCTGAAGAATAAACTTGAAAAACTTATCTAGGAAACCAATTTACGAAAAACTATCACAAGAGGGAGGAGCTTCTACTGTTTTAAAATCCAGATTTAATAAAACTGACCCGATGCGAATGTGTTAACAAGCACAGTCAAAATTTAGCAGTTCTACTACAACTGTGGTGAATTGACAACATTGATATATATATTTAATTTTAAGACATTTTATATAATAATCGTTCATTGAAAGTTGTTTCTGAAGAATAAACTTGAAAAACCTATCTAGGAAACCAATTTACGAAAAACTATCACAAGAGGGAGGAGCTTCTACTGTTTTAAAATCCAGATTTAATAAAACTGACCCGATGCGAATGTGTTAACAAGCACAGTCAAAATTTAGCAGTTCTACTACAACTGTGGTGAATTGACAACATTGATATATATATTTAATTTTAAGACATTTTATATAATAATCGTTCATTGAAAGTTGTTTCTGAAGAATAAACTTGAAAAACCTATCTAGGAAACCAATTTACGAAAAACTATCACAAGAGGGAGGAGCTTCTACTGTTTTAAAATCCAGATTTAATAAAACTGACCCGATGCGAATGTGTTAACAAGCACAGTCAAAATTTAGCAGTTCTACTACAACTGCGGTGAATTGACAACATTGATATATATATTTAATTTTAAGACATTTTATATAATAATCGTTCATTGAAAGTTGTTTCTGAAGAATACACTTGAAAAACCTATCTAGGAAACCAATTTACGAAAAACTATCACAAGAGGGAGGAGCTTCTACTGTTTTAAAATCCAGATTTAATAAAACTGACCCGATGCGAATGTGTTAACAAGCACAGTCAAAATTTAGCAGTTCTACTACAACTGTGGTGAATTGACAACATTGATATATATATTTAATTTTAAGACATTTTATATAATAATCGTTCATTGAAAGTTGTTTCTGAAGAATAAACTTGAAAAACCTATCTAGGAAACCAATTTACGAAAAACTATCACAAGAGGGAGGAGCTTCTACTGTTTTAAAATCCAGATTTAATAAAACTGACCCGATGCGAATGTGTTAACAAGCACAGTCAAAATTTAGCAGTTCTACTACAACTGCGGTGAATTGACAACATTGATATATATATTTAATTTTAAGACATTTTATATAATAATCGTTCATTGAAAGTTGTTTCTGAAGAATACACTTGAAAAACCTATCTAGGAAACCAATTTACGAAAAACTATCACAAGAGGGAGGAGCTTCTACTGTTTTAAAATCCAGATTTAATAACACTGACCCGATGCGAATGTGTTAACAAGCACAGTCAGAATTTAGCAGTTCTACTACAATTGTAGTGAATTGGAAACATTGGTACAACATTGTTTTATTATAATTTATATTTATATGCATGCAACTTATGACTGAATATTTTTTTCTTGTTTTTTTCACTTTTTCCTTTAAAGCTATTTTTTTATTGTAATTTTTCTAAATAAGAATGATATATTTTAAATAAAATAAACAAGTAAATAAAATAAAATAATTCAATTTTTTGTTATTGTAATTAGATTCCATTCAAAGAAAATCAACGTTTTCAACGAATGTTTGCTTTTGAAAGTGACTGAAGTCTATTGGCGCATATCAAAACTATGTTTTTTTTCAGCTAACGCGGATAACTATTATTGCATATTAAATCTACATGAAACAAGAACGAAAAATCATGTGTCAAGCACAGATTATGAAACACTTTCCAACAATTCCAGAATTCTTTAAAATATTCTGAAATTTTCAATATGAATACCTAAGTTTGACATGACATTTTAGTTTTTTGGTACTTTTGGAATACAAACTGGGAAGTCATTTGATCAAGTAGCTTAGAAATTATGAAGGTTTAGAGTGTGGAACTCCTAAATCATTTGTAATCGTCGCAAAACAGATTGAAATGCGGATGATGTTTTAAGCATAACTCAGAAATTACCTGACTGAATAAGCTGTGATTTTGGATTCCCACATTTAAAGCTTCTAGAAATCGACTTCTTTAAAAAAAAATATAGTACAAAATTGATATTTGTTTTCCAAAATTAATTGTAATGTATATAGATATTTTCGGAAAAAAATGTTCATTTGATATTTTATGGTAAAATTTACTTAACAACACAAATATGCTCTCAAAACTAGGTGTTCGTATTGGAAATTTCAGAATTTGGTACAATTGCAGTATAAAGACGATCGTCTCAGCTGCTTTTTAAAACATAAATTGAAAAAAGACATAATGTCCAGTCGCATGGCTATTTCCGTTTTTTTTTTTTTTTTTCTGGGACAATTCGGTGATTAAAATGAATGGGCGTGCTATCTTTTATTTTTGGCAAACTGTACGTAATTCAATAATTTAAGCTGACGTATATAAAACATACTTACGGTAAATGTACGGTAAAACGGTACAGTAGGTTAAAAACATACATACGGTACACATGGTTTACAGTAAAATAAATCCATGTATATAAACTGCTTCATTTGCATTTAAAAATTAAATATTACATGACACATGTAAAACACGTCACCTGATATGAAAGGTTATTATGATGAATTGTCTGTTATGAATATCTCGATAGTTATCAACAGAGCAAGAACTCAACTATAAAACGTAGATGACCGTCAAGTTACGTACTTGAAAGATACAACGATTTTATAAGCCTGAAAGAAGAATAGCTCTAATTCTGAAATTAGAAGAATTTATTTGTAGCAAATCAACAGTGACTCAATAGTACGGTAATAGACTGATTCAACCTCACATTGATAATATTTGTACTTGAATCTTTACAAGCTGAAAAATTTCCGTCCTATTGGAAATATAAATTTAATATTCATATTTTACTTATATTGATATTTCAATCAGAATATTTCGTATTTTGTATCTACATTAAAATTTTTTTTTTTTTAAATTCAGACCATTTAAGGAAAAAACAAGACAAACATTGGTACCAAAACTAAAATATTTTATGTAATACAAGTTTATATAGATAAGACGTATTAATATCAATTGAAATATTCAAGTCTAGAATAAATTAAGGAGACATCTCGGAAAAATCATATGCAAAAAAAGATACCAAGATGATAAGTGCGAATGAAAACAAATCCCAAATTGGCACGTTCATTATTCCAAATACAACATAACACTGAAACGACTTCATAAATCGACTTCATTGAAACTTTTAAAATTTATGCTTGTTTCAAATAAATTTATTTTAAAACTGACAGCAAGAAGAAATTGATAGCCATATTCTTGGAACGGTCGATAAAACGAATTCTATGGAAAAGAACCAAAACCTTTTCTCGTGAAAAAATGGAGAAAGGTGATGAATGGTCAGTTGTCTAGAGCATTAAAGGAGTAATTTGCTACCTAGTAAGTCATTAGGAGACAGTTTAAGTACCCTGTCTTATCTACCCTTGGAACAATGGGAGCATAAAGGGCAGGATCTTTTGTATGTGGAGGTCTATTACTTCTTAACTGAGAAAGGCTGGAAGAGTCATAAAGCGTGAAACAAGGGGTGTCAAAATATATCACCTATTTCATAGAATATTTTCCTACACCCCTAAATCTTGATTATTATATTTTATTTTGTATCATATTATCTACATTTTAACCCTTCTTTGCATGAGTTTTTCTTTTACAAATGATTTTTTATACATATATTAAATATTAGACACCAGAAATTTAAAGATAGATTTTTAACTTTGTTCAGCAACATAGTTCACTGGAAAATTACTAAATTAATATTTCTATATAAATATAGTGGCGGCGAAGAAGTTGATTTATTTATTAAAAGTTAAATAAATAGTGATGGAAATTTCCATCACAATGCAAAGAAGGGTTAAAATAATAATTTAATACATCAATTAAACAAATAAATTCCCACATTTTTCAATGTGTGAGTTAGCACTTTTGAGAATTTAAAGCAGAGTTCTGCATGAGTCAGGTTATACTCGGCTCGAACCCAAAAATTCTGCTTAAAATCAACCCGAACCCGATAAAAAATTTTCGTGAACCCGGAATACAACGTGCTTCACCCCGAACAAACCCGATCACGAAATGAAAGAAAATTAGTCAATAATTTATGCTTGTTTAAAATAAATGTATTTTAAAACTGACAGCAAAAAATAAATTGATAGCCATATTGTTGGACCGGTCGTAAAATGAATTCTACGGAAGGACCGAAACCTTTGCGAAAAAAAATGGAGAAAGGTGATGAATGGTCAGTTGTCCAGAGCATAAAAGGAGTAATTTGCTACCTAGTTAATCATTAGGAGACAGTTTAAGTACCCTGTCTTATCTACACCCATGGAACAGTGGGAGCATAAAGGGCAGGATCTTTTGTATGTGAAGGTCAATTACGTCTTAACTGAGAAAGGCTGGAAGAGTCATAAAGCGTGAAACAAGGGGTGTCAAAATATAAGACCTATTTCATGGAATATCTTCGTAAACTCCTAAATCTTGATTATCATATTTTATTTGGTATCAGATTATCCACATTTTTAAAGTAATAGTTTAACATATCAATTAAACAAATAAATTCACACATTTTGCAATGCGTGAGTTTGAACTTTTCAGAATTTAAAGTAGCGTCCTACATGGGTCAGATTGTACCCGACTCAAACCCAAAAATTCTGCTTAAAATAAACCCGATGCCGATAAAAAAATTTCGTGAACCCGAAACAAACCCGATCACGAAATGAAAGAAAATGAATCCATAATTTATACTTGTTTTAAATAAATGTATTTTAAAACTGACAGCAAAAAAAAAAAAAAAAAAAAAAAAAAAAAAAAAACCCAAATTGATAGCCATATTGTTGGACAGGTCGATAAAAGGAATTCTACGGAAAGACCGAAATATTTTCTGGAAAAAGTATGGGGAAAGGTGATGAATGGTCAGTTGTCCAGAGCATAAAAGGAGTAATTTGCTGCCTAGTAAATCAATAAGAGACAGTTTAAGTACCCTGTCTTATCTACACCCTTGGAACAATGGGAGAATAAAGGGCAGGATCTTTTGTAAGTGAAGGTCTATTACATCTTAACTGAGAAAGATTTGAAGAGTCATAAAGGGTGAAACAAGGGGTAAACTCCCAACTCTTGATTATTATATTTTATTTGGTATCATATTATTTACATATTTAGAGTAATAATTTAATACATCAATTAACAAATAAATTCACACATTTTGTAATACGTGAGTTTGAACTTTTGAGAATTTAAAGTAATATGAAGTAGTATAAAGTAGTATGAACCTGAATGAGTCAGATTGTACCCGACTAGAACCTAAAAATTCTGCTTAAAGTCAACCCGAACCCGATAAAAAAAATTGTCAACCCAAAATCCTACACGCTTCAACCCGAAACAAACCTGAGCACGAAATAAAAGAAAATTAATCCATAATTTATGCTTGTTTCAAATAAACTTATTTTAAAACTGATAGCAAAAAGAAAATTGATAGCATATTGTTGGACCGGTCGATAAAATGAATTCTATGGAAAAGAACCAAAACCTTTTCTCGTGAAAAAATGGGGAAAGGTGATGAATGGTCAGTTGTCCAGAGCATAAAAGGAGTAATTTGGTACCTAGTTAATCATTAGGAGACAGTTTAAGTACCCTGTCTTATCTACACCCTTGGAACAATGGGAGCATAAAGGGCAGGATCTTTTGTATGTGAAGGTCTATTACGTCTTAACTGAGAAAGGTTGAAAGAGTCATAAAGCGTGAAACAAGGGGTGTCAAAATATATGACCTATTTCATAGAATATCTTCGTAAACTCCTAAATCTTGATTATCATATTTTATTTTGTATCATATTATCCACATTTTTAAAGTAATAATTTAACACATCAATTAAACAAATAAATTCACACATTTTGCAATATGTGAGTTTGAACTTTTGAGAATTTAAAGTAGCGTCCTACATGGGTCAGATTGTACCCAACTCGAACCTAAAAATTCTGCTTAAAATTAACCCGATCCCGACAAAAAAAATTTGTGAACCTGAAATACAACACGCTTCATCCTGAAACAAACCCGATCACGAAATGAAAGGAAATTAATCCATAATTTATGCTTGTTTCAAATAAACTTATTTTCAAAAAGAAAATTTATAGCCATATTGTTGGAACGGTCGATAAAATGAATTCTACGGAAGAACAAAAACCTTTTCTCGTGAAAAAATGGGGAAATGTGATGAATGGTCAGTTGTCCAGAACATAAAAGGAGTAATTTGCTGCCTAGTAAATCATCAGGAGACAGTTTAAGTACCCTGTCTTATCCACACCTTTGGAACAATGGGAGCATAAAGGGCAGGATCTTTTGTAAGTGAAGGTATATTACGTTTTAACTGAGACAGGCTGGAAGAGTCATAAAGTGTGAAACAAGGGGTGTCAAAATTTATGGTCATCTATTTCATAAAATATATTTGTAAACTCCCAACTCTTGTTTATTATATTTTATTTTGTATTATACTATCAACATTTTTAAAGTAATAATTTAATTCATCAATTGAACAACTAAATTTTGGGACTTTATTATATGATATAAATTTGGAAAACTTTTAAGTATTTCAAGTAGTACACTGTGTTATCTTCAGCCTTAACAATGGAAGCATAAAGGGCAGAATATTTTGGTAACTGAAGGTCTATTACGTCCTAACTGAGAAATACTTGAAGAGCCATAAAGCGTGAAACAAGGGGTGTTAGAATATATCACATATTTCGTAGAATATTTTTCCAAACTCCTAACCCTTGTTTATTTTATTTTGAATTATATTACATTAACAACATTTTTAAAGTAATAATTTAATTCATCAATTGAACAACTAAATTTTGGGACTTTATTATATGATATAAATTTTGAGAACTTTTAAGAATTTCAAGTAATATACTGTGTTAAGAAACAACAAAAGGCTTATAGAAACCTTTAAATAACATACGTTTCAACGCTCATACGGCGCCATTTTCAACTATTCAGTATATATATTTCAGATTATTTTGTGATTATGTAAAAGAAAATATGTATTAAATTATACAAAATTTGTAGTACTATGTGTACAAATATATGCATACATACATATGTATACATACAATATATGTAATAGGATATTTCGTTTGTGTTAACTTTCTGATTTGTTTTTTAAATTATCATTTTGTATAATTTCATTATTACTTTGTCGCGTGAAAATGATGAATTACATTTAAATAGTTCATACTAAGCAGATGCTTTTAATGTATACATAAAAGATTATTTTTGTAATATTCTAGGAAATATTAATATATGACTATGAAGTTTGGTTGAAAAGAGTGATACATTAATATAAAACTTGTTCGTGTCATTAAATATTTTAGCATAAATATGCTTAATTTTTCAGATTACTTTTAAGGCAATGTTAAAGCCCAAAGGAATAATCACATTTAAAGTTGGTAAAGTTTTAAAGTCTGGCAAAATTAAACCATGAAACTAAAAGGTAGATTAATTTATAAAAATCTGAAAGCATCATTATTAAAGTGAAATAATCTAACAGTCTGTACAATTTTACGTTGAATCTTCTTTGAATTTGCTGATAAAGTATTCAGAATTAAATTTCATTTATTCATTTAATTTATGATTTTTTTTAGTTTCTAGAAAAAAATTTTAAAAATTGTTTTTTCAAAAAATCTTGCGACTTTTTCTTAGGATGAAACATTTTGAGTCACATATTTTTTTTTCTTTCTAAAGATAAACTTATACTTAAAAAATGTATTGAAATGTTAAATTTAAGAAAATATGTTCAATTTATTTACTTATTAATAATAATTTGAATCTCAAGAGTTCTAATTTGAAATTATACACAAAAATTATTTTAAAGATTATACAATGATCTACAATTCATAGGTTTTAGTGAGAGTTTTCTATGTAAGAATTATGAGTACATTGTAAAAAAAAAATACAACTATTTCTTAATCTGAGAAAATAGAATATAACAACAAAAGAAAATATGCACTTACTTGTCCGCAAATCAATTTTGAAATTATTTGTTAAAAAATATATGAATTGTGACCTATGAAATTTTTATCATAAATCGATTTTTAGAAGCTTCAAATATGCGAATCCAAATTTACAGTTCATTTCACTAAGTAGTTTTTGTGTTATTATTAAAAAACTATCCTCAGTGAAATCTGTTTTGCAACGATTAAAAATGAATTTAACATTAAGAGTTCAAAACTTTAAACCTGCATAATTCCTTAATTACTTAACCTAATGATTTAACGTTCGGTATCCTGTGGTAAAATTTAAAGAAAAATCCCAATATGATGTCAAAATTGATGTCAATAAATGTTAGTATTGAAAAATTTTTAAGTTTGGTGCAAATTATATATGTAAACAACCCCCTAAGCCAAATTTAAGCGCAGCATTGATTAGTAGAGGTTATTTTAATCTATTGGTACCAGTCACAATTTTATGATGAGTAGCCGGTCTTTGCCCGTCTAGTCGGTCGCTTCCGAGTTTGGCCCAGATACATTCTGCAGAAAAATCCAAATATGATGTTAAAATTGATGTCAATAAGTGTTAGTATTGGAAATTTTCCCCTTGACTTCGCTTGGGATCCAGAAAATGCATTTTACATGCAAACAGAAAAATGTAAATAAATACTTTATTTTAAACTATACGAAAATAACTAATAAAAATATGAAAAAAGCACGTAAATAAATATTTTGCGACATTAATAATATATTTTTTTTCATGAGCTCCCTGACAAAGTATTGCTGGGCCCTGTCTGTGATTATCTAGCATGGGCGGTGAGCTTTCAGATAAAATAAATAAAAATGGGATTGTCTAAGATCATTGTAAATGGGCACTGTGGTTTCACGCCCATAAATTGTTAATGCAGTGATCAAAATAATGGGGCCCCTCTCTGTATTTCTCAGCCATATATCGTTAATGCAGTGATCACTGTAACGCGGTTCAGTTATTTTACGTGCATAAATCGTTAAAATGAAATCATTTTAACAGGGCCATTGGGTTGCACGCGTAAATTGATTATACGGCAATCACTATAAGGAAGCCTTGTGCATACCCGAGCAAATAAATATGGCAATCAGTATTTAAATCGTAAATCTTTACTTCCAAAAAATGTAGTTTGAAAAGAGGAGGAAATGCATCATATTTTGTATGAAAATTTAAATCCGATCGTTAAAGGACGAAAAGCGAAAAAACAATCGCAATAGTTAACTTATTTGTCTAATCTTCCTTAATAGGGGTCATAGCTGGTGTTGTCTACATACTCGCTAGCTCTAAAATCGCTGAAATACATGTTTAACTATTTTTTTAGTAGATTTGCAAAGCTCAATTTCACACTCCTACATAAAATTTCTGCTAAGACATGGCAAAATTACATAAAACTTTCGAACCCCCCCCCCCCATGAAACCCCCTTGGTGAATTAATATCTAAAATCGTTGAAATGCCTATTTAACTACTTTTTTAGTATATTTGTTATCCTGAATTTCCTGCTCCTACCTATAACTTCTGCTAAGATATAGAAAAATGACAAAATATTTGACGCTCATTTAACCCCCCTTAGTAGCTGAATAAAAAAAATCGCTGAAATACATGTTTAATTATTTTTTTAGTATATTTGTTATTCCGAATTTCACGCTCCTACTTATAACTTATACTGAGATATGGCAAAGTGACATAAAATACTCGACCCCCTATTTAACACCCCCTTAGTGGCAGAATTTCTGAAATAGCTTAAATATGTGTTTAATTATTTTTATAATAGATTTGTTATCCTGAATTCCACGCTCTTATCTATAACTTCTGCTGAGATATGGCAAAATGACATAAAATATTTTACTCCCATTTAACCCCCCTTAGTGGCTGAATTTCTAAAATCGCTGAAATACATGTTTAATTATTTTTTTAGTATATTTATTATTCCAAAGTTCACGCTCCTACCTATAACTTATACTGAGATATGGCAAAATGACATAAAATATTCAACCCCCTATTTAACACCCCTTAGTGACAGAATTTCAAAAATCGCTTAAATATGTGTTTAATTATTTTTATAGTAGATTTGTTATCCTGAATTCCACGCTCCTACATAAAACTGCTGTTGAGATATGGTGAAAAGGCGAAATGACCAAAACCTTTCGACCCCCATTTAACCCCCTTAGTGGTTGAATTTTTAAAATCTATGAAATACATGTTTAACTATCTTTTAGTAGATTTGTTACCCTGAATTTCATGATTTTACTAAAACTGCTGTTGAGATATGGTGAAAAGACGAAACGACCTAAAATTTTCGACGCCCCCCCCCCCCTTTAAACCCCTTAGTGGTTGAATTTCTAAAATAGCTGAAACACGTGTTTAACTATATTTTTAGTCGATTTGTTATCCTGAATTTCACGCTCCTACCTAAAACTGCTGATGAGATATGGCGAAAAGGTGATTATTTTATGGAGTTTGACGTTGAAATATATTATACATTGGCAAGACGTACGAATAATTATAGTATAATTTGCATTAAATATATATATATACTTTGCTTGGCTAATTAAAACTACACACATGCTCTCTCCTTTTATTACATTTGAATATTCATCATTGTCTGAAACCGTTTATTTTTAAACCGTCTTTGGCACTAAACATATGTACACAATTAATTTTCACTGTTTAAAACAACCTAACCGTCTAGGCATACGTGATAGATCTTGACAGATTAGCCAAAAAATGCCAGGTCACTTAAACCAAAACATGTACACTTTTCTCAGCTAATTAAAGCTAGACACAGGATCCTTATATGTATCATCTACAATTACCCAACATCGCCTTTAGTCGCTTATCTTCAAACAGTATTTAATCCCTTACAGAAATCGTGGAAATAAACACTTGAGCACCCAGTATCCACTCTATGCAAGAGCCCGCTCCGA
This sequence comes from Maratus michaelseni, assembly GCA_963931845.1. Classification (NCBI taxonomy): domain Eukaryota; kingdom Metazoa; phylum Arthropoda; class Arachnida; order Araneae; family Salticidae; genus Maratus; species Maratus michaelseni. The sequence goes on along the minus strand of OZ007597.1, from coordinate 214,934,867 downwards.
CCTTTCATTGCCAAATCCGATGAAAATATTCTTTATAGCGTAAAAGATCGACGTCATATTTTTCAAATAGGAAGAGAAGAAAGAGAAACACTGAAAATAATTTAAACTAAAGCATACATAATTTTTCCGGCTAATTAAAGCTATATATACACGGGATTTCTACCTCAATTATTATCTTTGATTATCCACTATTGTCTGAAATCGCTTATCTTAAACAGCACTTTCTGCTTTACTATAAATTTAATTTCGAACAATCAATTCACACAACAGAACAGTCTACTCTTATGTGATAGATCTTGACAGATTAGCCAAAATATGCCAGATCACCTAAACCGAAACATGTAGACTTTTCTCATCTAATTAAAGCTAGACACGGGATCCCTATCTGTACCATCTATGATTACCCAACATCGTCTTAAGTCGCTTATCTTCAAACAGCATTTAATCCCATACAGCAATCCGTGGAATAAACACTTGAGCGCCCAGTATCCACTCTGCAAGAACCCGCTTCGACCTTTCATTGCCAAATTCCATGAAAAGATTTTTTATAGCGTAAAATATCGATGTCTTATTTTTCAAAGAGCAAAAGTAGAAAGAGATACACGGTAAATAATTTAAACTAAAGCATACATAATGTGTCCGGTTAATTAAATCTATATATACACAGGATGTCTACTTAATTATTATCTTTGATTATGCACTATTGTCTGAAATCGCTTATCTTAAGCAGCATTGTCTACTTTACTATAAATTTAATCGATTCCCACAACAGAACAGTCTACTCATATGTGATAGGTCTTGACAGATTAGCCAAAAAATGCCAGATCACCTAAACCAAAACATGTACACTTTTCTCATCTAATTAAAGCTAGACACGGGATCCCTATCTGTACCATCTATGATTACCCAACATCGTCTTAAGTCGCTTATCTTCAAACAGCATTTAATCCCATACAGCAATCCGTGGAATAAACACTTGAGCGCCCAGTATCCACTCTGCAAGAACCCGCTTCGACCTTTCATTGCCAAATTCCATGAAAAGATTTTTTATAGCGTAAAATATCGATGTCTTATTTTTCAAAGAGCAAAAGTAGAAAGAGATACACGGTAAATAATTTAAACTAAAGCATACATAATGTGTCCGGTTAATTAAATCTATATATACACAGGATGTCTACTTAATTATTATCTCTGATTATCCACTATTGTCTGAAATCGCTTATCTTAAGCAGCATTGTCTACTTTACTATAAATTTAATCGATTCCCACAACAGAACAGTCTACTCATATGTGATAGGTCTTGACAGATTAGCCAAAAAATGCCAGATCACCTAAACCAAAACATGTACACTTTTCTCATCTAATTAAAGCTAGACACGGGATCCCTATCTGTACCATCTATGATTACCCAACATCGTCTTAAGTCGCTTATCTTCAAACAGCATTTAATCCCATACAGCCATCCGTGGAATAAACACTTGAGCGCCCAGTATCCACTCTGCAAGAACCCGCTTCAACCTTTCATTGCCAAATTCCATGAAAAGATTTTTTATAGCGTAAAATATCGATGTCTTATTTTTCAAAGAGCAAAAGTAGAAAGAGATACACGGTAAATAATTTAAACTAAAGCATACATAATGTGTCCGGTTAATTAAATCTATATATACTCAGGATGTCTACTCAATTATTATCTTTGATTATCCACTATTGTCTGAAATCGCTTATCTTAAGCAGCATTGTCTACTTTACTATAAATTTAATCGATTCCCACAACAGAACAGTCTACTCATATGTGATAGGTCTTGACAGATTAGCCAAAAAATGCCAGATCACCTAAACCAAAACATGTACACTTTTCTCAGCTAATTAAAGCTAGACACAGGATCCCTATCTGTACCATCTATGATTACCCAACATCGTCTTAAGTCGCTTATCTTCAAACAGCATTTAATCCCTTAAAGCAATCCGTGGAATAAACACTTGAGCGCTCAGTATCCACTCTGGTAAGAACCTGCTTCGATCTTTCATTGCCAAATTCCATGAAAAGATTTTTTATAGGTAAAATATCGGTGTCTTATTTTTCAAAAAGCAAGAGTAGAAAGAGATACACGGTAAATAATTTAAACTAAAGCGTACATAATGTGTCCGGTTAATTAAATCTATATATACACAGGATGTCTACTCAATTATTATCTTTGATTATCCACTATTGTCTGAAATCGCTTATCTTAAGCAGCATTGTCTACTTTACTATAAATTTAATCGATTCCCACAACAGAACAGTCTACTCATATGTGATAGGTCTTGACAGATTAGCCAAAAAATGCCAGATCACCTAAACCAAAACATGTACACTTTTCTCAGCTAATTAAAGCTAGACACAGGATCCCTATCTGTACCATCTATGATTACGCAACATCGTCTTAAGTCGCTTATCTTCAAACAGCATTTAATCCCTTAAAGCAATCCGTGGAATAAACACTTGAGCGCTCAGTATCCACTCTGGTAAGAACCTGCTTCGATCTTTCATTGCCAAATTCCATGAAAAGATTTTTTATAGGTAAAATATCGGTGTCTTATTTTTCAAAAAGCAAGAGTAGAAAGAGATACACGGTAAATAATTTAAACTAAAGCGTACATAATGTGTCCGGTTAATTAAAGCTATATATACACAGGATGTCTACTCAATTATTATCTTTGATTATCCACTATTGTCTGAAATCGCTTATCTTAAGCAGCACTGTCTACTTTACTATAAATTTAAACAATTCCCATAACAGAACCGTCTACTCATATGTAATAGGTCTTGACAGATTAGCCAAAAAATGCCAGATCACCTAAACCAAAACATGTACACTTTTCTCAGCTAATTAAAGCTAGACGCAGGATCCCTATCTGTACCATCTATGATTACCCAACATCGTCTTAAGTCGCTTATCTTCAAACAGCATTTAATCCCTTAAAGCAATCCGTGGAATAAACACTTGAGCGCCCAGTATCCACTTTGGTAAGAACCCGCTCCGACCTTTCATTGCCAGATCCGATGAAAAGATTCTTCATAACGTAAAAGATCGACGTCCTCTTTTTCGAAGAGCAGGAGGGGAAGAGGATGGATGGTGCAGAAATGAAATCGATCTCCGGGATGGGTGAGTGTGTGACCTTGTGCATCATAGTTGCGGGTGGAAGGCAGAGATCTGAAGTTTTGATGGAGAACCTACCTTTTGTCTCCCTGTTTTCAGCTGCCCCAGAAGGAAAACACTATCGGATGAATCTCTGTGCTTCGCTCTTCCAATATTGTATATACTTTGCATGCACTAAGATAAGCATATTTAAAGATATTATTCAATGTTATCTGCTTCTGACTGTATTGTAGCAATATGTGAGACATATGTAGAATAATTCAAATGTTTAAATATTTACAAGTTGGAGTTCTTATGTTACTGAATTCTCGTTCAAATTGGATACGATTCATTATACAGAATACTCTTTTAGATTTCCTATTTTATTTAGTTTCTTTATTTTAAGTGTTCTATTCCAATTTTGTCTAAGAGGTGTAGTAATGCGCACGTATGTAAAATATCTTCGATCGTTTGTATATTTTAAATTCAAGTATTTCTATTAGAGAATAAACAGACTTCAAACGTCACTCGATATATTATGTTAGATAAACTTTTAGATATCTTTATTCTTATTTGGATTTTTTTTTAAATACTATTCTAATTTTATCTATCTGTTAAAGTATTGTAGCAATCTGCATATATGTCAGATAACTGAAATGCTTCAGATATTTTAATTCGAACATTTCTATTACAGAATCAACAGATTTCAATCGTCACTCAATATATTATGTTGAATAAACTTTTAGATATATTTATTCTTATTCCATTTCTTTATACTATTCCAATTTTACCTATATTATGAACTCTATTATAAATATAGTATATAATATATAGTATATGATATATAGTATATAATATATGGTATATAATATATTATAAATATCATTACAACACTTTAATGTGTTGTAATTCTATACAGAGAAGGGAATTATACCACAGAATGCTCGTCCAATTTGTATCCGATTCCTTATGCAGAAAACACTTTTAGATTTCCTATTTTATTTAGTTTCTTTATTTTAAATATTATGTTCCAATTTTGTCTATATCGTAAAGAGTTGTAGTATGTAAAATATCTTCGATCGTTTATATATCTTAAATTCAAGTATTTCTGTTAGAGAAGAAACAGACTTCAAACGTCACTCGATATATTTATTATGCTGGATACACTTTTAGATATATTTATTCTTACTTTAGATATATTTATTCTTATATCTTTTAAAGTGTTGTAGTAATGTGTACGTATGTAAGATACCTGGGATGCTCTGGATATTTTTAATTAAAGCATTTCTATTAGATTGAAAACAGACTTATGACGGACAGACTCTATGAGTCTTTATAATGCACCATGTGATCCACCACAACACGTGAAGAAGGGTCGCCTTCATAATGCGCCACTCTATACAATCTGAATACATTTTGAAGAAACTTTTTCATTGTATCTGGCAATGAATGGTCAGAGAGGATTCTTACAGAGTGGATACTGACCACTCATTTATTCAGACTGCTGCAAGACTGCTGCAAGAAAATAAATGCAGTTTGTAGATAAGAGGCTTTAGACAAGCCATATCTGTAGCCCGGAGACGTTTTATGTGCGGCCCAAAACACGCAGATTTATAAAAATTTGAAATAATATTTTTATAAATATTTGAGCGCGTAAATGATATTTAAGATTTATTTAAGGTGTCTGCTGTACATATATTTTATGTGAAGACAAAATCTAGTCCTGTTGTTTATAATTAATGAAAATTACATTAAAACATCCTAAATATAAGTTGCTTACTCAAAAGTTCTTTTACATGTAGTCATATTTGCATTAAAGTGGTTTGCATATTTTTTTTTTATCTTCAACATTAATCAAAGGTTATTTATAATTAATTAAATTTGCATTGTAAATTTTTACATTTGAAATATATAAAAAGTTGTGAATTGTGATTTATTAATGAAAATATCCTCATTTTTAATCTTTAAATCTTGAAAAATTTGAATTATTATGTTATTACGTTTTATTCTTACCATATAGCTAATACTGATTATACTAACTTTGTTAAACTACTTTTGTTATCGTACTATTTTAATTATCTTTTTTTATGTCATTGTATAAGTATAGTTTATTCCGGTTCCCTAACATAACAAACATATGTTTGCTGCCTACCTAACGCAGCAAACATGTATTTGCGGTCCTCGAGAGAAAAAGGTTAAGTATGGCTGGTTTAAACGATTGGGTAATTAAGCATAGCAGAGATAGGGACACCATGTATAGTTTCTATTATCTAAGCAATGTGTATATGTTTTGCTATAGGCTCAAAATATTTACATGGAACTATAGCGTAATAAATTAAATGAAGAACTTGTGTATAACGTATAAGCGAAGTATTTCATCTTAAAACACAGAGAAATGATTTGGGATCCCAGCTCAGAAATTTATAAATGGAAAAAAAAAAAGAATAAAAACATATATAAATAAGTGTGTACATAATATTAAATAGTGATTTAACGGCGATTGAATGATTTTAAATTAAATGGAAACGTAACAAAGTATTAATATTAATGGAAAATAAATACTTAGACTTAACAATGCTTTTAAATATTATGAAATTGTGTGATTTGCAATGATATAACTTAATAATATTGAAAACCTTTCTAACATTCTGTTTATTGGTTTCGCCTAACTTTTTAGGTGTCGGGATTTATTTGAAAATATCCAAATAATGTTTATAAATACAGCTTCACATATATTGATATCTGTGTATACGCATACTAATTTTAATGGAGAGCAAAGGCAATTGATAAAGTTAAGGATGTGAAAAAAAAAATTGAATATTATGAAGTTATGCGATTTGTGAAGATATATTTTCAGTAACGCTGAAACATTCTCAGCATTTAATTTATTGTTTATTACATCACTGTTCAAAGATGAACGAATTTACATAAAATAGTTAACTAATGTTTATATATAACAGTGATGAAGCAATATTAAATTAGAAAATTACAATAATTAATGGATAAAATAGAAGTCCATTTTATTTAACGAGACATATTAAAAAACTAAACGGCTTTATTTTTTCAAAATGCTCTCTTATTATTGTAAAAACGAGTAATTTTAACTACAATGTAATTTAAATGTTGTTATTTTTTATAGATTCATAATTTTGATCTTTACAGATAAAATCAAAATTGGAATTGGAATTTTTTTGCTGCACACTTTTTACAAATTCTAAAATCAGAGAGCATTAAAAAGTTGAACAACAGAAGTGATAAATCTAATTTAACTGAAAGAATGTTTTATATAAGCTTTTTGTGATATATCTTTTATATTTTACACATTACTTTGTTTATTACATTTGTTTATTGCATTTTTAAACTCTGCTATAATTTTATCTTTTTTTTTTATTCATAGGATTCTAGATAATTATTAGCTATAAAGTTCATTCTTAATGACGACAATTGCCGTTTTCTATCTGTTACAGAGTCGAAGTAAAAATACATTACATTTTCAAGTTACTATTTCATGTACATTTGTTAACTACAACATACAACATAACTTAAATTTTGTTATTCAAATGATTTTAGATTTTTTTATCAATAAATATCATTGGAATTGAAGAGCTTTGCCGTATAATTTATCAGTATTATAATAATTATTAGATTAAAAAAAAAAAAAAAAACTTAACAGATACAAAAATGAAATCATTTTTATAAAAAAAATATTTTTCACACTAGTTTTCATGATATATCTTTTATGCTTTATCTTTTGAAAATAAATACAACCAAAATTCATTTTAGTTATAAGAAGAATCACTTTGTTTGGAAAATTTTACGATCACAGCATAACATTAATTTTGATTTTTAGAGAATTCAATGTATATTTTTCTATAATGATCATTTTAATCAAAGAAAATTTGTGAAATAATTTGTCTTATTTATAAGAATAAAACAATAAAAAAAAAATTTTAGTTGAAAGAGTATTTTTTACACAATTTTTTTTTTATGTTTTAGTTTTCAATCATATATAAAATAAACAAAAAAAAATCATATCAGATTTATTAAGAAGAATTATTATGTTTTGTCACATGTTTTAAAACTACGACATAATTTAAACTGTGTTATTCAGAAAATTCTAGATATTTCTCATTTTCAAAGATAACTTTAATAAAAAATCTTGCAGTATAATATGTCGTACACGTAAAGCAAATATTTCTTATACAAAAATATAATATAACCACGAACTAACATAAAATTTTAACCACTTCCAAATTTTCCACATTTTCGCAAAGCATTTCCTTTTATTTAGAAAACCTCAGAAACAAAAAGCTTTCGAAACTTACTGAAGCAGTTATAAAAACGAAGTTTATTTTGCTGCCCATAATTTTCGGAAATGGAAATCGTAATTTCGGAAGTTTTAAAAGTGTGCTATTCAGGTTTCTAAACCCGCAATATAACGATCAGTTCTCAAGTAAGCATTTCATGTTCAACAAAATATGTTTGGCAGACAAATATGCTAAACTATAAGCATTAATATTAACATTAAAATTAATATAACTTCGTTACTCATGCATATAAAAATTCAGTTACGCAGATGAAAGGGCTTACCTGAGAGTTGATAGCATTCTAAAGATTGTTATTTTGAATTGAGAAAACTGATTAATACATTGTAAAAGCTATTCGGAAACGTTTCCGAAATTTATACGCAGCAAAGAAACTTTGTTTTTAAAAATGCTTCTTTAAATCTCGAAAATATATTGGTTTCTGTGGTTTCTAAAGATAAAGGATCGCTTTTCGGAATCATGGGGAATCATGGGAAGAGATTATATTATATTTTCGCTCGTTGTTATATTATATTTTCGTAGATTCAGAAGCATTTCTCTTTTTTTTACAGTGTGCTCTTATAAGATAAAAAGTATTAAGAACTTGAACAAAAAAAAAAAAATGCAGAGTTAGCATGCAATATGAATGAACAGATTAAAAAAATATATACATTCAAAACCATTACACATTGTATAATAAGTAATATATGAATATATATATATATTCTAAGTTTGTAAATTTTTTCCCCGTCGCTCAATGCTAGATTGGACGTACGGGTGAAGATAATTTACTCTTATTCATATGGCCGCCGAGTTCCCCGGATCTTACTCCATGCGATTTCTTTTAGAAGGGTTATACCAAACATCTTGTTTATGAGCCACCATTATCGAAAACACTCAAAGAACTTAAAGACTGCATCAGTGCTGCATGAAGAACCATTGACAGCATAAAACTGCAAAATGTGTGGAACGATATTGATTACAGATTAGATATTTATCGTGTTATGAACGGCTCACGCATCAAACATTTCTAACAGAAAAAAAACTTGGAGTGTTTTCCTTTATTTTCACTTATTACTTATTATAATATGCGTAACAGTTTTGAAAATATAATTTTTTTAAATCCGGTCATTCATTTATACTAACCCTGTATATAAAATTATTTTAATTTAAAAAAAATACAGTAGTTTTTAAATAGTATATATTTTATGATTTATCTCTTTGAAACAAACCAAGCCAAAAACCCATATCGCTTACAAGACGAATTACTTTGTTATTTCACAGATCTCATCAGGCATTCAAGATTTTCCTTTGTTTCCGGATGACTTATCCTGTTTCATTCACAATCTGTATTCGTAATTTCTGAGGATTGCTTTCGTTATTCTTCCGTCATTTTCTCCTTGAATTACGAAACTAGTACTTGAATGATTTCATCATCACTTAATGATTTATTGTGGATAAAGTCAGTGATTATAAACCACAAATCGATAAAGAGTTTTAAATTGCTCGGAATTCTTAAGAGGACAAGGGAATTCAGTTGGAAATATTTTATATTGACATTTCTTGAAATATCAGAATGAAAGTATTTAGGTTATCCACACGCCTTCATAGGTGGGTTTTTGAATTTTTCGAAATTTTCTCTTTATACCAATTTTTTCTAATCGCATTTAAGTTAAAACTTTGAAAAAAAAAATATAAAAATTTTAGAAATTACACGGAAATGATTTTTTAAAAGTGAAAAATAATCAAAATTATGTGAAAAATTGACACTTGCTTAAAACTTTGAAAAATATATAAAAATTTTAGAAATTACACAGAAATAATTTTTTTTTAAGTGAAAAATAGTCAAAATTATGTGAAAAATTGACATTTGCGCAAAACATGATAACTCAAAATCAAATCAATGCATTCAGATTTTGTAAATTGCATAATATAGAGAATAACTTTCTTTAGGACATAATATAGCCTCATTATAATAGCACCTGTATCGGAGATACTATGGAACTTAAAGTACTAATGCAATGAAAAATTTGTAAAATTTCTGAAACTTTTTAACTTATACCAGTGTAAATACAAAACTAATAAATATATTACCATGATTGTAATCTATTACCTCAATAAACATTTTAAAAATAAGGACAAAAAAAATTTCAAGGCATTTCATGCATAATTTTTTGCTATAGGATGCTTTGCGTAGAGTAAAAATCTGAAACACTTTATTTTAAGAAGAAGCTAAAAATAACTTTTAAACGTGGTTCTTTGTATAAAAATACTTATTATTCTTTAAAGGTTTAATTATATACTCCATCTTGGACATATAATCCAATTTAAATGCTAAATCTCAAAAAAGAAGAATCTAAACATACTCTTTAGCTTACTTCCGGTTTGCAGAACGATATTTCCGATTGTAAAAATCTTCAGCAAGCTATAACAGATTAACTTTAAAGGGCTGTAACTCGGGTTCTAATTCAGATATAGACACAATGAAAGCAGAATTCGATAGATAAAAGATCGATTTTTAATATTTTGCAAAAATGAAAAATCGATATTTTTATCGAAAATGACCTTTCAAAGGTGTGTTGATTACTATACAAATTGAAAAACAAACAGCAGAAAATTGCAGTTTTTTTTTTGCTAAAATCAGTGTACATAGAAATTTTAAAACTTAGTTACAAGTCATCTTCCAACAGTTTCGTTTTAAAACTATAAAGCCATCATCGGGGAAACAAAAGACACAACTGGTGATCTCTACATCTTGACATGAGCGAAATGAAAAATGGGAAGGAACACGCAGGGAAAACCCAGAAAGAAAGAAGTTCAAAATTGTACGTCAAACGTGACAAATAAGGTGCGTTCGTACTATAACTAGTTTATAAATATTCAGATTTTAGAGCAATAGCTGTTGCACTTGCAAAAAATCATGAATACAAAATTTCTTATATGTGTAGATTTTCATATTATAGATATTTAATTTTATTTTTTGAAATTAAGTTTCAAAACACTTTTACAAACAATTAATTACAATTCTGTTTTTTTTAAAATTATACTATGAGCAAATATCCAATACAAGACAATGTAAACAAGTTGGAAATTGTACGTCAAACGTGACAAACGAGGTGCGTTCGTTCTGTAGCTAGTTATATAAATATTCAGATCTTGATGATTTTTAATTCTGTGAAATGAATTATATCGTCTGCAGATTAATTTCTGTCATAAAATAAGTATCTCGGTCGCTTGACTTCGGAAGCTCCTATAACAAAAAAGCACCGATTAAAAAAAAAAATTCAAATTTCTTAATAAATATTTTTATTAATATCTCCTAAAATTTTGAATCGATTTTAATAAAATTTGAAATGTCTCGACAAAATTCTGCAAAGATAATATATCTTAAATCTCAAACCATTCGGTTGGGTAGTTTTTGCGTTGTTATATACGGACGGACGGACGGACGGACAGACAGACGGACGGACGGACGGACGGACAGACAAACGGACGGACGGACAGACGGACGGACCAAGCGACGACAATAGGTGCTACGTATTTATATAATTATGAACGCACCTAAAAATCATCGTTATTATTTCACTGAAAATATAAATTATATCGATATGATTATTTGCCTATGTTATTATGATATGATTACTTTCCGTAATAAAATAAGTAGACTTCAAGTTGACAACATTTTATCTTTTGTTGACATTAACTAAAAATTCCAATGGCAAACCCATTCCTAGCTTTGAAATTTTCAGAACTTGAAATCCATATTTAGACCTCTTTTTTCATTTAATGTCTATTTCTCCGGAAACATCTTTCTAAAAAACTATCGGTAGATTATAGGATTGGTATAATTAAACAATTTTAGTATATTAAATTCAGTAATACGGAAATAATAGGACTCCATCTTAAATAGGACGTAATCACCATGGCAACCTAGAATCATTACCTATCATGAGATATCATTGAATTAATTATGTATGATAGAATTTAATAGAATAAAGAAAACTTTTTTTTTAATATCTTTTAAAGCTTTGATTTGATTTCTATAAAATTTGAACTGATTCGACAAAATGCTGCTGTGATTATATATATTAAATTTCAAACCATTCGGATGGGTAGTTTTTGCGCTGATATATGCGGACAGACGGACGGACCAGACAACGAATAGGACTGTATAGAGAGCTATATTATTTAAAAGGCTTAAAAAGTCTCTTATTAAATTTAATATCCATCTTATTGCTGTTCCCCTCCGTAAGTTAATTGATGTGATTTCAAATAAATTAGAACCTATCCCCCTAGATCATTTCGTAGGTGTGTATGTGATCCCGATCAATTTAAGTAATAATCATACGATTTTCTACATAGGTATGACCAAACGAAGGTTTCTTGAGAGATTAAAAGAGCATATGTGCGACATTAAATTCGTGAGATTAACCACTGCCCTTTCGAGGTTTTACACTAACAATAATGATGTTAAAAGTGATTTCAGTAAAGCTAAAATCATTTCTAAATATAACAACCAATTTAAAGCCACAGTTAGAGAATAAATTGAAATTAATTTAAGAAATACTGATCTCATCGAAAACATACATGTGAAAGAATGCCAAGTTCGTTAACGGTTTCGCTATTAAAAGAAGTCAGATCTAACTGGAAACCAAGTTCTTTCGAAGCTCCTTAAATCATAGCTCCTGTCATGCATAATGTTCTTCAATTGCTTAAAATGATTTGTCATGTTATTTGCTACTCAATAGAGCGACTTGGCAAGTTTTCTCTTATTCAAATTTCTCTACTTAGTTGATCTGAACTTAAAGTTAATCACTTCCTTAACTTATCAATATCTTAACTTCGACATACTTATTCGAATACTTGATTGACTAGATCTTTGCCAATGACATACTAGACTAAATTGTACTCAGACTCAAATATTAAATTTGGTGGGTGAAAACTTGCCAAGTCGCTCTATTGAGTAGCAAATAACATAAAAAATTATTTTAAGCAATTGAAGGACGTTATGCATGATAGGAGCTATGATTTAAGGAGCTTCGAAAGAACTTGGTTTGCAGTTAGATCAGACTTCTTTTATTAACGAAACCGTTAACGAACTTCGCATTCTTTCACATGTATGTTTTTGATGGGATATCATTATTTTTTGTCAAGTAAGTAGGTATTTGTTTCCTTTTTGAAATAAATAGGCTTAATATTAAATTACCATTATTTAATATTAATTAATATCACAGCTTTTTCCAGCGTGTACGCACTGGTTTTATTTCGCTGTCATTTTCTATATTTTCTTGCACGTTTGAAACGTTCGCCACGATTGAAACGCATTGCCCATTCATTATCTGAGTTTTTATTCACACGTTTCCTATTTATTAATAAACTTGTCAAATCAGGGCGGTATAATTTTCGCAGGCGGTTATATTCTACGATAGAGCTTTCCTGGGTTTTATTATTTCTGAAATAACAATAATCATATTGACATAATTTTATGTTTTACCATTACAGACTCATTAATATATAATTCAACAGTCCGATTCATATTTACAAATAAAATGACGAAGCTATCCAAATAATATCAAACAAATAGTATAAAATTTAAATAAGCACTAACAAGAAAATTCGGCTGACTTTTAGCCCTTACTAATGTAGGTTTTTAGTCTGGTGAAAGAAAGTATTAACTCAAACTATAATTAAAAACAAAATGCTAATGCACCTTTTGCTTAATTATAACATTTATTTGACTCACAGCATACAAACTTCGCAAAACTAAGTAAACAGACAATAATTATTAAAATTCGAATTCTTCCACCGAAACTACACCATAGCAGGAATTTGCATCTTCAAAACCCTCCGTATCCAACAGTTTGAAAGTGCGTGTCGCTATCGAAAGACATCGAAATGATACTTGATAGTCTTTTGCAAGCATTATCTTTATACTCAGCGGCAATAGGTAGAGTACCTTTATCCACAGCAGAAATTTGTTGTAGCACTGGCGTTGAGAGTCCGAGACCCCGCAAGTTTGTCCACAGCTACACTGCCTAGACCCATGGTGGCCACACATCCATGATCAATATTTATTTGAATGATATGAATCACTCTCTTTTGTTTACATTTTTCATTCTGGGATTAGACGAATTTCAACTGCGGATGTCTCGAAATATATGTGTATTTTGATATATGTTTTCTCTCAAGATGTTTTTGTTTTTTCACAATGTGTCTAAAAAGATAAATTTTATGCACCATTACTCCAAAAATTAATTCTCAGAAATTAGCCAAAAAATGGCTGATAATCAGGTGATTTTGCTGCAAGGTCAACCCGGATTCAACATTTCTGCTCTTTTGGCAAATTAAAATTTCGCCTAATAGGCGTAACATTAAAGTAAAAATGGACACCCCCCCCCCAAGTGGGTAATTAATCGATTTTCTGTATTTTTTTGTCGATTTCTTATAGTGTAAACGAACTTCGTTCCAAATTTGAAATCTGTAGGTGCAGTAGATATATGAGATTTCTTTGATGAGTCAGCGATAAAATTATCGATTTATCAGACATTTTCAAATAGCATTATCTCGAAAACTAATTATGCGTTATTTATAAAATTTTGTATTCTGGATAATTAAGAGGGCCTTACTACACATCTAAAACACGTAAGTCAAATAGATTTTTAGTAGTAGAGTGTCGAAATTTGGCGAAAACAGCTCGAAATGGTTCGTGTAATATAACTCACGGTCGGTGTGACGCCTTTTTTGCTTTGCGAACTTGGCTGACACATTGCCGTGTGTCCGATTCCGAGAGTAAAACAATTCTTCGAAAAAGAATATCGAAAAAGTACGAAAACATTCAGTTAAACTTCGACCTTGGAAATTCACAATAATTATAACTAAAATATACAATAATCTCTCCCGAGATATCTACGATTCCGAAAAGCGTTCTTTATCTTTAGAAACCTCAGAAACCAATATATTTTCGAACTTTCAAGAAGCATTTATTAAAACAATGTTTCGTTTGCTACCACAGATTTTCGGAAACATTTCCGAGTAGTTTTTACAGTGTATAATTCAATTTCATTAACACTAGATATCGGTTTTTTGGATGCTATACAATTTTCAAGTTAACATTTTCAGCTGTGTAATAGAGTTTTTGCATGCAAGAGTAACAAAAAATCGTAACGCTAACATTAATTCTGTTAATTTAGCATTTTCTGTTGTTTGTCTGTTCAATATGTTCGTTTAACATAAAAATGTTTACTTGAGAATTGCTAATACCCGAAAAAGCGATATTTTGTGTTGAGATATCTGATTAATGCGATATACAAACTACTCGGAAACGTTTCCGAAAATTGCAGGCAGCAAAAGAAACTTTTAATTCAAAAGTGCTTCTTTTAATCTCGGAAATCTTTTGGTTTCTGAGATTTCTCAAGATAAAGGAATGCTTTTCGGAATCATGGGTAATTCCGAAGAGGTTATATGATATTTTCGTAAACAGTATTAAATTTTGCCATATTTTTGGAACCATTTGTCTTTTTTTAGGTTCGTTCGTAATTATATAAATACGTAGCACCTATAGTCATCGTCTGGTCTGTCCGCATGTAACAGCTCAAAAACTACCCAACCGAATGGTTTGAAATTTAATATATATATAGATAGCAGAATTCTGTCGAGTCATTTAAAATTTTATGAAAATCGAATCAAAACTTAAAAATATATTAATAAAAGTTTTCTTCATGCTATTAAATCCTTTCATACGTAATTATTTCAGTGATGTCCCATGATAGGTATTGATTCTCGGTTGCCATGGTGATTACGTCATATTTAAGATGGAGTCATATTATTTCCGTATTACTGAATTTAAAACTGAATTTGTGTAATAAAATTGTCTAATTATAACAATCCCATAATCTACCGACAGTTTTTTAGATGGATGTTTCCGGAGAAATATACAGGGTGATTCAGAAGTAAGTATACAACTTCCAGATGTTGTAAAACAGGAACACGTTCTCAAAATACAAGTCGGAATGTAGCTGTACTCATGAAGATTTTTTTTTCATTGCCGTACGGAGTGAGATAGGCGATAGCTAGCATGTCACGTGAATATCAGTGAATATATATTATTGTAGCATTATTTACTGTAAATTAACAGCAAAATGTGCCTTAAAAACTTTTATTTTTGGAATTTTACAGTAAAATCTCTGGAATTATTCTAATTTTATTGTATAAATGACTGTAATCATGCTAAATTTTACAGGAAAAAAATGCTGGCAATTTGGGTGCGTAAAATGACAGAAAATTTGGCCGTAATTTTTACCGTTTTTTTACAGTGTATGTAACTTCATACATCAGCGGTAAAAAAAAAAAAAAAACTTTATGAGTACACCTACCTTGCGGCTTGCATTTGGAGAACGTGCCTTAAACTGTTCCTGTTTTACAGCATCTTGAAGTTGTATACTTACAAATGAATCACCCTGTATATTAAATGGAAAAAGAGTCTAAATATAGATTTCAAGTTCTGAAATTTCTAATGCTAGGCTTAAGTTTCCCATTGGAATTTCATCAAAAGATAAAATATAGCCAACTTAAAATGTACTTATTTTATTACGGAAATAAATCTTATTATAATAATACACGATACAATTCATTTCACTGAAATAATAACAGTATGAACGTACCTCATTTGTCACGTTTGACGTACAATTTCCAACTCGTTTTACATTGTAGCAAACAACAATGTTCCTAAAAATAGAATAATTAACTGAAAATTAAATATTTTTTATTCTTCTTATTATTTTTTTTACTTCTCTCAGTATAACAGATAATTTCAATTATATATATGTTTAGACACTAAATGCATATATATCCGAAATGGACAAGTTGAAATTTCTAAAAGAGAGGTTCAAAAACATGTTTTGTACCCATTTTTCAAAATAGTTCGTATTACAGCTTTCAATAGATCCGAATTTTCAATCAGCTGAATTTGAACTTGCGTTCGAATTAACCAAAATATTAAATTATCCGAATTCGAATTAAGGAGAGTCAACTGTAGTTCTTGCATTCCTAAATTATCTTTGTGAAGACCTAGTTTAAATTTTGAGGAATAAATCTTTTAACGTCGTCCACGTCAGCGAAGAACACATTCAAAAATCAACAATGGTGAATGCGAAAAAAAAAGCCTCAAAAAAACCTCTGGAAAAAAGTGGTAATACAAAAGGAACAATAGAAAAGCACTCAGAATTTTGGTTCAAGGCAGCGTTTCCTTCTTGAAAGAGAGTGTTATTTTATGGGCTTTGTTCAAGCATATAATTTTGTGCTTCTGTTCGTTCGAGGTTTTTTTTTTTAAATTAAAAAACTTATATTAATCTCTTTCACGACTTAATTATAGATTTCCTTCACACTTTAAAGCATGTTTAACACGAAAATATGCATTTTTAATGAATGGAAATTTTGAAGATTTTTTTTTTTTAATTTAAAAGATCAAAGTTGATTTTAGTTAGTATTCTGCATAGATTTGAATATAGTTCGTTATTAAATAGGAAATTTATAATTTCATTAATTTTTTAATTGTAACAAACTAAGGTAGTTTGTTATGGACATGTTCCTGATATGTCCATTAGGATGGGTCGAAAAAACAGAAGTTTATATAATCGAAACATAATAGTGCGGGAAAATTGCCATTGGTAATAAGGAATAAATTCGTAAAATATTACACGAAATGGTTAATATCTTTTACCGCCGCAGGGGGGGGGGGGCAAAGTTTCGAAAAATCGCAAAAAAATGTTTTTTTCAAAAATCAAAATTAAATTATCCAACCATAGCAATACAATTTCTAATAGAATGCAACAGCTACATCAAGATGTTAGTATAACGTTCCAATAAAATTTCACTAGGGTGAAATCATTTCTATTACCGCAGCAAAATTTTAATTTTCCGTTTCTTCCAATTTTTCCAATTTCCTTATATGACTATAATTAAATAAATTTACGTTATATCTACTAATAACTTATAAATGTCTAGTAATTTTGATTATGGGCCTGTCCAACCAAAGGCGAGAGGGGTCCGACCCCTCCTAAATTTGAGAAAAAGGGGCTTTTTGGAGGGATTTTGGGAATTTTTCAGGAATTTTTAGGGGGTTTTTTGTAGGGGGAGGGGCAAAAACGGAAAATGGTGAGGAATTTATGTATGGGGCTTCTCTACAAAAAAAAAATCACCAAAATTGCCCGGAAACCCCACAAAATTCCTTCAAAAAGGGATCCACAAAATTCCTTCAAATAATTCAATGTTCCACAAAATTCCTTCAAATAAACAATTCCTTCTTCTTCTTTTTTCTCCCAAATTTAGAAGGGGGGCGGACCCTCTCGCCCTTGGTTGGCAATGCCATGATAAAAATTACTACACATTTATAAGTTATTACTAGATATAATGTAAATTTATTTAATTGTAGACATATAATATAAATTGTTAAAATTGGAAAAAACTGAAAATTGAAATTTTTGCCGCTTTTACTGCGGTAATAGAAATGATTTCATCATAATGAAATTTTATTGGAACATTACTAACATCTTGATGTAGCTGTTGCATTCTATTAGAAATTGTACTGCTATGGTTGGATAATTTAATTTTTATTTTTGTAAAAAAAAACATTTTTTTGCAATTTTTCGAAACTGTGGCCCTCTTTCGGCGATAAAAGATTTTAGCCATTTGGTGTAATATTTTGCGAATTTATTTCTTATTACCAATTTCAACTTTCCCGCACTATTATGTTTCGATTATATACATTTCGGTTTTTCGACCCACCCTAATGTCCATGTCCCTATTGTACGTTATGGCAAAAAATTCGCCGATGGCATGAACAGAACATACTGTGAAGGAGTCTCCTAGTGTATGATGTGATCACTTGTCATTCAGCTAGGTTGCGGAATTTGACGCCAATTTCCAACTGTATATTTTTAGCGTGATCTCTTCTTTTTTTTATCCAGTAAGTCTCCTTTTTTATGCATGTTTTTAAAAGAAATTTTTTTATGAATGCCATAATAATCTGTTTAGTTTTTAATGCTCTATCAATTGGTGCTGTCTTTGATGGTATATTTTACGAGTTGTTGAAAATCAAACGATTTTCGTGAAAGCTAACCTGCTCCTGACATGGCCATCTAAGTGGTCATATCAAGTGTACCATGCAAGCCTAGGATAAACACATTTTTATTTTTTCCAATTGCAATAAGTAATTTGTTTTAACATATTTGTTAAAATCTAAAAGGATTTCACATTTTTTATTCTAAATAAAAACTTAAATTGTAATTTCGATTTTGTTAACAACTTCATTTTTGATGAAAAATGCTGTTTCAAATCCACTTTTGAATAATAAAAAGAATTATTGAGCATCATGTTTATGTATTTTACACCAAAATTATTTAATTAAGCAAGACAGCCTTTTTAAATAGAAGAAAATAACAATTTGTGAAATATGGGGCCCTATCTTGTGCACTTGTTTCTGATATGGCCACTTGGTAGACTTGTAGAATTCCGTTTTTTTTTTTTTTTTTTTTTTTTTTGACTAGTAAAACTATTTTGATGGGGAATGCAATATTTTTTTTAATGAAAGTCCATTAACCTGAGAACATTAATAAATAAATAAATAAATGGTTTTGATTTTTTCAAAATGACGGCAAGTAAAATTCTGAAAGTTTAGCATGGCCATAATAAAGACAACCACCTTACATGATAAAGTGTGAATTTTGTGATGTTTTGTTTTAAAAGCTATAAAATATGTTGTAATTTCACTTACTAATTCCAATTAATACTAGCTGAACTCCGCCCGTCGTTGCCTAGGCCCGTGATAATAAATAAATAAAAAAAAAAACACCATTTTATTATTATTTTATATCTTTAACCCGATTGTGAATGAAATTATATTTTAAAATGAAAAAAAAATCGCGAAAAAATATTAATATTTAGTGATAAAAGCGGTCATAATCTTTTTTTTTTTTTTTTAAACCTAGGGTCGTTTCATAGTTTTAAAATAAAAAGTTCTTTTTGTCCGAACTCTTTGAAATCTTTATTGGTGATAAATAAAGCGGTTTTACAGCCCGTGTAAAAATTTCGTGAAAAAATATTGTTATCTAGTTGTAAAAGATATGTTTTCTTCTCACTGTTTTGTTTGTTTGTTTGTTTTCGCGTCGGCTGCTTTAACACAGCAATAAAAAAAATATTTCTCATCTTCCGAACTCTCTGACATTTCAATCGGTTATAAATATAACTGCATCCATACTCTTTTTAAAATTTTGCGAAACAATATGCATATTTAGTAGTGAAAACATGAGTTCTTTAAAAAAAACTTTAGCTTTCAACCTCAGAGAAAAAATATGTTAGAAAGTCTATACTTTGAATACAATGGTACGGCTTCATCCGTTTTCAATCAACCCTTTTCAATCCCCCTAGGCTAAACAGGTGATGGTTGGGTTAATCAATCAGGTTTCTCGTTTCTGAAAGTAGAAGCCTTCAAAAAAAACGTTGACGCATTTGCAAAGAGACGATTTTCATGTGGATTTGACAGAATGCGCTTTTCGTTTTAAATATATAGATTATTTTTTAAAACCGTCATATATATTATTTCTCCTGTCAACATCCCTTTTTCGCAGAAAATACGAAACGCAGAACGACGAATGAGATAGCATATGAAAGGATTTTGAATAAGCTTCTGACATAGCACACTTAAGATTTCGTTAAAACATGTTTTTGATTAAAATTTGCTGAAAATTGAAATTTAAATCGGCATTGTTTTCTTAAAGGTTTTCTTCAAATTATTGTTGCCACAAAAGTAAAATACCACATTATATGATGCTCAGTAATTATTATAAAAAACATCGCACGGGTTTATTTTATATTTATGATTAAAAAGCGAAATTGAAATTGAAATGTTTAGATTTATATTTCTATGTCCCATTTTTTTCCCGAAGCAAATGACGTCATCCTCTAATGCAGTCAAAATACGATTGTTAATTTTTTTTTCTCTAACGTGCCTTTTGCAATCTTGGATCAGTTTTTACTCTAACTTTGATGGAATAAATTAGATGATATTCTGGCTTGACTAAAAACTAAATGTTGTTTGCAGATATTTTTATCCTTACTTTTTCTTTAGAAGTTTAAACCTGCATCTAATAAATATTACATATTGATAAAAAATGGTATACTTCTCTATTATCCCGTCGACCACTTTTCATAACAAAAAACTATCGCCAAATAAACGGGAGAACGTTGCCATTGGAATATCAAAATAAAGAAATAAATAAAATATAAGAATTTAAGGACACAATTGTTATTTTAATGAATGAAATAACTAATAAATCAGTAAAACATAATGAAACATACACGCAAATGTCGAATTAAAAACCACTTGATGACATAACAAACACGTATAATGCTTCTGACATCAAGTAAATGGGACTGCATTTCTGGCGTTTAATCTCACAGTTTGGCGATAGTTTGTTGTTATGAAAAGTGGTCGACGGGATAATAGAGAAGTATACCTAAAAAATATTAGATTTCAGTGCGAAATCCTCGCACGGGCCCTCTGGTTATTATTATTATTCTTGGTTGCTTTTAATAAAGTGTGTAATATAAACGAAGAGCGAATACATTATCGAAGTAAAGGAAAAATAAATATCTAGTATTTTCTATTTCGTTGCAGATACATATCTAAAGCTGTATAGTAAATGCAGCCATACTGTATAATTTCGTTTTGTAATATTCATAAAATTTGTACCATAATGTATTTGTGACATCAATAGTCTGGAGTAACATTACAAATATGGCCGAAAATATTTAGCTTCCCTATATTACGAATGTCTATATTATAAAGCAAAAACATGGCCGTGAATGACGCTGACGTCGCTGTATTGGCGGTAGCAACGACCTGGTTAATAAATATTTCGTTTTTGTTGTAATTTTTCCCTAACATTCTAGAATAATTTTTTTTCTTCTTCTCTATACAATTTTCCTAAAGAACATCAACCTATTTACACAATTTCTACCTATACACAAGTATCTATATATTAAAGCAAAAATATGTCCACGGGCCTGACCGAGCTAGGAGTTCGGGCCAGGCCCAGGCCAGTGAAGACCGGCCCCGATAGATAATACGTAAATATCCTGAATTGTTACGATATAAAAGATAAGTTTAATTTCTATTTAGCATTATTTGAGGGGGTTAGAATGACAAGTGGAGTAAGTCAAAACTTTGAAAATTCTAGATAACCATATTTTCTCTGAACGTATATTAATTTCTATTCCGTGTGACAGTCAAATAAGTCATGAGAGTCGCTAGAGGGGAAAAACAAGTTGGACCACTTAATGCAACGGCAATACGACAAGTTTCACAAAACCCTTCATTTCTCTAATTACTAAATATTGACTTACTCCACTGTCATTCTAACCCCCTCATTTATTACCAATGATTTATTTTTTTGAAATATAGTTTTTTAAATCACAGACTGGTAACAATGAACCTCGTGGGCAAACGTAAACGCTTACCTATTAATACATGGCACACACGTGACACCCGACAAACTTAAAAAAAAAAAAAAAGCTTAAGAAAAAGAGGAAGAATACAAATGAAACAAAAGAGTAAAACTCAATTTTTTGGTTCAAGGCTGCATTTTCCCCTCTCTTGAGCTTGTCACCCGATGTGCATTGTGTAATATGTAAATTCAGATCCGTGACGTCACGGAGATTGCCTTGGTAAAGTGAGAGGGACGTTGCCAGTAGGGGTTGACAAGTAAATGGATCAAAGCCAAACAATGTCAGATGAAGGATGGAAAAGCAGCTTAACAATTGTTTATCCAGACCATCGAGTTTAGTTGTATCGGAATAACTGCAGTAAATGTTTTGTAATTTTGAAGCGGATTCCTAAGACTAACAACAAATATTTTCGGGTAAGGTGCCAGAATATGAATAAATGGGGAAGAGAGAAAATAATTCTTCAGGTTAGATTTTTTTCTTTTTAATTTGGCAACAGTAAATGAAGTTTATGAATGATTAATGAGATGAAATGCAGCATATTAATGGCGTCTCCAGTAATGATATTACCCTCAACTCGTCTAACAAGTTTTTCGAATTGATTCCTCTAATCGTGTTCTGCATTTAAATTTTAAATTATTATACTTGATAGAACTTTATCATAGTAGGTAACAATTAATTACAAAGAACATTGATTTTAGTAAAATAGGAAAGACGGCAGTAAATGTTTTCCAGTTTTAAAGCAAATTTTTAAGACTAATAAATGTTGGAATACGGGAAACATTATCAATAAGTGGAGAAAAATGGATAAAAGATTTCAGGTTAGTTTATTTTGAAATTTGGAAACACAGTAAGTGAAATAAGTTTATGAATGATTAATGAGATGAAATGTAGCATACAACTGGTAGCTTTAATTTTATTTTTATCCTCAATTGGTCTAATAGAGATAAATCCATGAAGCACATCTTTATTGGCCCATGTCGGCAAAATGTGGATCCGTATAGGCAAAATGTGGACCCATGTGAGCTAATGTGGGCCCATATGCACCCACATGTGCCCATAGTTCTGTATTACAAGGGAAATACATTCTAAATTCTACTGGCATTCTGTATGTAAATTTTAAAAGATTCTTCAGGTGATAGGAATTGATTAGGATAGGCGGATAGATAATAATAAGGTTGTAGTAAAATAAGAAGCTTTATAGTTGATTATAAAGAAGATTGAGTTTAGTTGTAACAGAATGACTACAGTAAGTATTTTATAGTAGCAGATTCTTTAGCAGATTTTTAAAACTAACAAATATTGTTGGTAAAGGTGCCAGAATGATAATAACTGAAAAAAAAAGATAAAAGTTCTTAGGTTAGTTTATTTTGAAATCTGAAGAGAAAGGGAAGATAAGATAGAATTCAATATACTACGGTTGGTTTAAATTCCAATTATTATCATCAATGTTTTGAATAGCGTTCAGATAGATTCTAAATTCTACCATCGTTGTGTATGTAATTTTTAAAAGATTTCTAACGTAATAAAAACGGCTCAGGATATGCAGCGATACATTCTAAGAAAAATAAACTTATAAATAATTACGGTCAGTCGGGGTCATAAAAAAGATGGAATATTGAGAACAATTGTCACAAAGTAGTCTAGAAGAAACCTATCAAACTAAGATGCTAGTAAATTTCAGTAAGACAGATAAAGAAGAAGCCTCAGCTGTTCCCGCCTTTTTTCGAAGTATCCGAATATCTTTGTTGATGTTAGATAAATGTGTTATAACAAAAGTCTGCCAAGCGAAGTTTTGTCTTTTCTTATTTGTCTCTTCTGCGCGCGCACAGTGAAGGTAAGTGGCAGTAGTGTTATACAATTTTCATTTCTAGACACACCATTGCAGTAACGTCTTTCTGCGCAATATGTGATGTTTTACTTATGCACAGATCTTTTTTTACAATTTACCATAGCTGTTACCCCTTACACGAGTTAGTTGAAAACAAGTTTTCATAGTCAGGTTGTATTATTTTATTTCTGAAGATAAAATTGCGTATATTTTTAGAGTTTTAGGTTGTTAAAATGATTTCAAATTGTGCTACCATTTTTTTTGTGGGGGGGGGGGACTAAAAAGGGGGTGATTTTCATTTATTCTCCCACTTGGAACTCGAATCCTTTTAATGACCCGTATTAACAACGCTTAGCTTTATAATGCACTCATTCATTTGTTACACGTGTCAGGCTTACCTCAAACGGCAAAGTTCCCTTAAGATTCCTTATATTCCCTGTTTCCTTTATTATTCATAACTTAATCATCCATTAATGACTCATCCTAATTTAATTTAAATTAATAATTTATTTTTTTAATTGCAAGTGTAAATTCAATTCCAGTTGAAGCCTTTCTCATTTAATTCATGTTAAAGAATGATTTAATAAATTTAGTCTTCCGAACGGAATATTACCTTCGTTTTTATTTGTCTTTATACACTTTTCATTCTCGGTTATACTATGAAGCAAAACTATATTACCTTGTTATTACATTCCTTTTATTCTAATCACAATGCTCTTTCCATTTTCCTCTTTATTGTAATGTACTTGTTATTTATTTCCACTATACGTGTTTCAGCAATCCATCCTCTAAATTATTTTACTTACTATCTATCTTATTAATCCTATTATGATGTCACCACTTTATGGTCCCCACATTATGTTACGAAACTATATAAAGAAACGGACTGGTCCCACACTGTAAAAAATGACCAATGTTTCTTATTTTATGAAAATATGCTATAACCATGAACGAAAATATAATATAATCTTCTGAGTTATACGAAATTTCAAATAGCATGTTACATTGTCTTTTGAATCCCCAGAAACGAATACATTTTCAAAATTTAAACAATAATTTATAAAAACAAATTATTTTTAGCTGCCCGAATTTTTCAGAAACGTTTCCGAAGGGATTTTATAGTGTATTAATTAGTGTCCTCAGCCTGGAATACCTGTTTTTCGAATGCTATAAATTCTGAAATAAACATTTTCATGCTAAAAAAAAAGTTTAATAGGCAAACATGCAAAATTAACAGCGTTAACAAAAACATTAAAATTAAGATTATTTCTTTACTCTTTCATGTATAAATTAACTTATGCGGCTGAAAACGTGTACTTGAGAATGGATAACATTCGAAAAACAGGTATTCCAGCCTGAGGACACTAATTAATACACTATATAAACCCTTCGGAAACGTTTCTGAAAAATTCGGGCAGCTAAAAATAATTTGTTTTTATAAATTATTCTTTAAATTTTGAAAATGTATTCGTTTCTGGGGATTCAAAAGACAATGTAACATGCTATTTGAAATTTCGGATAACTCAGAAGATTATATTATATTTTTGTTCGTGTTTATAGCATATTTTCATAGAATAAGAAACATTGGTCATTTTTTACAGTGCAGCTACTCTCATGCGGATTTGTACGATGCTGTTTCTGATATTACGGATCAAAATATGGAATTCAGAGAAGCTCTTACGTTTCAAGAGACATTAAAGAGATTCAATAAAGCTGAAGAAGCAAAGGCTAGTAAATGAATTAAAAAGAAAAGAGCTAAATGTAATGATCAGAACAATAAGCGTGGAAGTCCGCCAATGAAAATTCCTAACTGCGAGGAAAGACAGAATGAAAGAGGATGAACATGTACTGGTAGAACAAGTCGAGGGATAACAAAAAGAAATCATCAATTTAGAAGTCGAAGGACCTTTCGTAAAGCACAGAGAAAGAAGAAGGGAGGAGGAACTTCCGTCAACAGAAAGAAGCGACGAATACCTGCAAGAAAAGTTGAAATAGATATAAACAGTTATGGCAGTGAAAAAGAAGAGGAAGTAAGTTTACTAATAGACGAAAAGCAGTTGGAGTGAAATTTTAACTAAAGGGATTTTGAAACCAACATGGAAGATATCATGACTCAAAGTAGGGACGAAATCACCTATCAGGAACCCGCATTTGATGATTTAAAAGCTAATACGTTTGTGCTGGTTGATATTATTGGAGGGGCAAGGTTGACAACGCATTATGCTTACGCTTACGTGATTGACGAAGTTTGCTGAAATAATTTAGAAATCAATGGGCTAAAGATTGTCAGCTCTGCTAAATAAAAGTCTTTCAGAGTTTGACAATGATAAAAACTTATCATTGTCAAAAAGCCAAATCAAAGCTATTCTGTCTAACCCCGCATAGAAAGGAAATTTGTATATTTGTTTTCGGGAAGTATAGTGCTTTCAACTTCAATATTTCAATGATTAAACTAAAAATCTGTTTACTTTTCTATATATATAAAACGCTAAGGTACGTGGCGGCGAAAAAAGGGGTTATTTTTATTTTGCCGAAGGCAACGAGAGGTTTGTTTTCACTAATTTGCGAATATTAAGAAAAATATTTGAGGTATCGATTTAAAACTCACCACACATGTGTAGAAAACTTTTCTAATTACGGAAATCCAATTTTTGGAAAAATGAATCGGTAATTTTTCTTGATTTTTCCAAAAAACTGTCCCAGATGAGGAGAAAATAAAGTGAGAAATCAAACCAAAAAACCACGCCATTTTTTTCTGTTTCAAAAGTTACCGACATTTGTGAATGTTAAAGGTCATTGGTTCGCTTTAATTTGCTCACTTTGCTATTTTTTGTTTTTAACTTAAATATTTTATTGTAAACACATATGAAAGTTTCAGTAATAGATACGGAATTTGTATCAGAATAGAGTGTAGCGATTAAAAGACAAAGTTATTTTTAAGTTCTTAACCAGGTTCGTCAATTTTTTGCCTTCAACTTAGGTTTTCTTTGTAAACAATAAACACGTGTGAACGTTTCAGTAATACATACATAATTTGAATTTGCAACCTATCTTACATAATAGCGCAGCCATTAAAAGACAAACGATATTTTTCTAGTTCTCAACAGGACTCGTCAAATTTTTATCTTTAACTTAGAATTTTTTCTTTGTAAGCACGCATGAGCGTTTCAATAATAGAAGCAGAATTTGAATTTGCAACGTATATTGCATAATAGCGCAGCCATTAAAAGACTAAAGATAATTTTTCTAGTTCTTAACATGGCTCGTCAAATTTTTGTCCTTAACTTAGATATTTTATTGTAAACACGTATGAGTGTTTCAATAATAGATGCAGAATTTGAATTTGTAACCTATATTGCATAATAATGCAACCATTAAAATACAAAAGTTAAGTTTCGTTTTTATTAAACGAATTCACATTACTAATAGAATTAGCATATGAAAAAAAATGTTTTCTGTAAGTTTATTGTACTACATTTCATGTACTTTTAAATTATTTATTTTGGTCTCTGATTTTTAGACCTTTTTTTTATTTACAAACATTTATTAAAGCTTCAGCATTATAAGCAGTAGCTTAATTTGTCTTCTACCTATAATACATAACAGCATAGCGATTAAAAGATAAAAACTTTCCCAATTCTTCACCGAGCTTACAACATCGAGTAATAGGATGTCAAAGTTTTTCATTATTTATGCATTTTTTTAAATCACTTGTTTCTAACTGAATGACTCATTTTCACATGTTCACACATCAACTTAAATTTGTAACAGATAAATCCAAGCCTTAGTGAAAAGAATCAGAGTAGCTCATTCATGAGTCTTTGTGAGCTTTTATTAATGATTATTTTTTGGTGCTACCTGAAGGCTGATATCACCCTCATGTGTTGACATTAGCCTTAGCCTTTGTGAACTATAATTAAGAGCTAGTTTTTTTGCGTCTTCGGCAACATAATGTTTGGTGTCTTTCCAGAAGCTTACATATTTAAAATGTATGTTTTGTTACGGATGAAGAGACAATTGAAAATAACTCAAAAATTATTTGTTTATTTCATTGTACGGGGAGATGGAACTATACAACATAGAGTTGCTGCAGAGACATTGAGATTAAAGAATAAATCACATTGAGAAAAATGATTCTTTTAAATCCGAGTAAATCGATGTTTTCATTTTGTTATGAAACTTTTTGTTTCAAATAGGACGACCCAATGCTTTTAATTCTGAAATACCAGAAATACTCAGACTATTGAAACATGGGCATACTCAAAACTGAGCTCATAGAGGTCAGTTTATACACATTTCTGAAACATGGACACATTAGAAAATGATTAGGGTCAGTTCAAACTAATTTTTAAAACATAAAATACTCAAAAATGAGCACATAGAAGTCAGTTGATACTCATTTTTGAAACATGGACATACTCAAAAATGAACAAATAGAAGTCAGTTCATACTCATTTTTTAAACATGGACATACTCAAATAGGAGCACATATGGTGTTTTATTCTTGAGTGTGTGCATATTTTCAGAAATGAGTTATACATGTTTCAAACTTAAGTAATTTTGACTCGGAGCCATTTTGACTATGCGACATACCCCTTTAAGACCTAACCTACACAATTGTGTAGGTGATTCTAAGGAAAAAAAAACAATTTCCTCTTTCCCTGTGATTTAAAGCTTAGCCTGCACGTCACAATTGTATAGATCCTCCTTGACATAACCTAACAACGTAATTTTTTAAAAATATTTCTTTTCAATCAAATAGAATTTTTATATGCGTTTAATTTCTACCAAAACTCTTCAGGTCTTAAAGGGATACTCAGATTTGTGTATTTTTTGCTCAGTTTTGAAAATGTCGTTTTTAGAAGTGCATGAGCGTTTTTTTTTTATTTGAAAAAATTGCGCAAAAATAAAACGCATCGGTAAAATGCTTTATGTTGTTTTACAGGGAATTTTTTGCTCTATAAGATAGCGTATTTTGATTTATTGATTTTATTGATTTATATGTATTTTCAAATCATTAAACTGGACTGTAAGTTGACAAAATTGAGTATGTTCGACACCATTTGCTTTTTTGCATTTAATCGAGGTGTTACGGCCGCGGAAGCAGATTGGGAGATTTGTACTGTGCATGGAAAAGGAGTAATGCCTTACAGCAGCTTACTCTAAACCTTTGTTTCTCTCACGTACCCATTTCTTAGACTTTTTATACATGTGTACCCCTTCTCACATAAACCCAATCCAAATATTTTTGTTTTTCATCATTAGTAATGTTTTTATGCTAGTTACCAATGTTAGATGCAGTTCTCTTCAGAATTCCAAATTTCAACTACTTATTCATTTTGAAATACAGCATATCTGAAATTTCAAAGGAGTTTAAGGTGCCTCCCAGCCACCACTGGTACGCGGACAAAGAGCCGGGCTCTTCGTTCGCTATCAACTGTGACAGAGCATCTCGAACGGCGATTTCAAGATTGGCAAGTGGACACACAAAAAGTCTCTCGTTCTTTGAGGGCAGAAAGATCTTCAAAATCTGCACTGAATGTCAAGCTCAACAGGCCTCTGCTGAACACATCCTGGACTGCTTAGGTCTTTCCAGAGAAGACTTATATGCTTCCCCTCTTCTGATTCTGGACTTTCTTAGAATTAACGGAATTTTGGATCTTGTCTGACATCGTCAGACTGTTGGAGGATAAGCCACAACAACAACAACAACATTACCGTAAAAATACTCAAAACATGAAATATTAGTTAAAGATTTCAAATGAAGCGCTCACAAAGCTGGGATGAAGCTACATCTATTTTCACCCATTAATGAGCTTATCCTAATTCTGACCAGTCGAACGTTAAAATGAGGACCTGCTTTCAAATGGGTTTTAAATGAAATTGTTGAAACCAGAAGACCCGATATGATTCATGTTATTTTTATTATTACTAGAAAGAAAAGAGCAATAAAAGAAAAGGGGGGACACATGTGAAATCACAAGATGTTTTTAGGAGTGGGTGGAGATAATGATAACAATTGATTAATCAATTACTAAGTTTAGGCATTTTCCTTCATTTTATGCGAATAGCCTATTTTATTTCTAAACAATAAGGGCAAAATGTAAACACTCCAATATTGCGTCAATGTTTGTTATATTGGTTAATTACCCTCAAAATGTAAACACTCCAATAATGGAGCAATATTTCATGCTAATATTGAACGGTGCCCATCGCAAAAATTCAAGCTTCACCACTGGTGCCAAAATTGTAATTTTTGTGGCGAGAGAAAAACAGTATATGCGTTTTTAATTAAGTACAACATTTTATTTAACATTACAGATATATTTTATGCTTTAATAAAAACCATATTTGTTCATTTTATTTAATATTGATTCTATAATTGAAATCATTATGATCTTTACTCGGTGAAATTTCGTAAAGTATGACGAGCGACAAAATATTTTAAAATATTATAAATTTATGTTATATTTTTAGATTGCTTGTGACTAAAATTATAAAACTTTTTTTAAGTCATTTTTATAATTAAATAGTGTTTCAATAAAGTTAATGATTTGATATCATGAACGTGTAACATAAGGAATGAAATTAATGGAACGAAAGACGAAATAATAAAAAACAGTATTTATATGAAGGTATATAAACAAAAAACAATAATAATTATATATATAAACAAAATAATGTATATAAACAAAAAACTATCGATATCCATTTTAAAAAAAAATAGAATGCTGCTGAAAAGCGGACTAATTTTTTGTGGAAAGAAACAAGAGGAATAAAATAGCTCTGGTACGTGGTATATTTAAATTTTACGTTAAAGGATTATAAACAGGGTTACCAATGTGTCCAGATTATCAAGGGTTCCAAGACCCGTCTCGCGAAACCAATGTGCAGGATGTTAAATGTCCTGATTTTTAATGATGCACAAATTCTTTTAAATTTCTTTTAGTACTATTTAGTTGCACGACTTATTCGTTAGATTTCATCGAGTAGAAGTTATTGCAGTAAAACCTATGGAAAAAGAATTTGTCTAGAACGGAAATGTTTATGATTCTGCCGAAAAAAGTATCGTACAAATCTATACCTGCTAAGGAAACCTTTCTAATTCCGTCTTGCTATTCTGTTTCTATAGGTTTACTGTATTTTATTTTAGTGAAACTTGTAAAAACGTAACTTGACTTTAACGGAATCTTGCTGTAGCGATATCATCTCTCGCAACAATAACTTCAACGAACAATATGTAATGAGTCACTGGCACGGAACAATCGAGATTCTGCCGAAAGAAATGCCGTACAAATCTATACCTGCTAAGGAAACCTGCCTAAATCCGTCTTACTATTCTGTGTTTATAGGTTTTACTGTACTTTGTTTAGTAAAACCTGTGAAAACGGAACTTCTCTATAACGGGATCTTGCTGTAGCGAAGTCATCTCTCGCAACAACAACTTCAACGTACAATGTACAATGAGTCACTGGCACGGACCAATCAAGCTAGCCTTTATAGCTCCGTGCTACGGCGCTCATCTTCTATATAGTAAGTCTCTGGTTCAAACCCAGCCAACGCCAATCCTTTGACACCTTCACTTGCCTTAAACGTAAAACTTTCATGGTACAAACGGAGGAAATATCATAAAATTACAACTATTGAACAGAAACTTCTTTAAAACAAAATTTTGTTTTGGTCTAAAGTGATTCTACATTCACAGATTTTACTGTATGGATTTTATTGTGTTTAATTCAATACAATAAAACCTTCTAAGACGAAATTTCAAGTTATCGGTGAAAGATTCTGTTTTAGACAGATTTCATCTTAACAGATATAATTATATTGTATTCCTTTCGTAGACACATTCGTTTTTAACAATTTCCAACATAGTTGAAAAGTGTTTATGAATTCAGTTCGTCTGTCTGTCTGCCTGTCCGTGCTCTAACTCACGTAAATATTTCCGGATTATCATGCAATTAATATTGAGGTTTACTATATTCGGTATTGAAAATGGAGTGTGTCACCTTTATAGTTCCTTTACAAGGACATTGATTTCCGTTGCATTATGATCTATGGGGGAAATCATTTTCGGTTTATTTCAACGATGTTACACTATTTCAAACAATCGATATATATCAGTGAAGTGCACTACAGGAGGATTACTATAGAACATGGTGTGCATATATAGTGTCTTTTCAGGGACGCTCAAAAGAATTCCGTTACATAATGGTCTAAGGGAAAAAATCGTGTGCGGTTTAATTTAGAAATGTTTCACTATTTTAAACACATTGAGATAGATATATAACACTGAAGTGCATTACAAGATGCTTACAATAGTATATTGTGCGTATAGCATTCATCATTGATTTACAGGGACACACAGAAGAATTCGGTTCAAGTACTGTCTGTTAACAATGCTGAAAGTGCGTTTTTAGTTTCAGTACACGTTTTTAAGTTTAAGTAATTTTTTGCCTAATACTTGGTTATGTGTAAATTCTATAGATCATATACAGGGCAGCACAAAATATCTCAAGTACATTTCGGTTTACTGACAGAAAGTTTTGTGACATTGGACCGTGTAACATTACTTGTAAGGTATATATGTTACGAAGTTCTATAATTGATTAACGAAGTCTTGTAGTACATTTTCGAGATAACTTTGATCACCGACAGTAATGTTACGAAGTTGTGAATCCATCGAAAATGAACTGCGATATCATTATTAGGCAATAGAGGAGTTATTTGATTTACGATGTGACTCCACTGGATTATAAACGTACTCTATGAAGTTTTTGATTGATCGATAATAGAAATTCGAAGCCTGGATGATTCTCGATATCGAACTTACGAATATTTTAGTAAATTGCTGATTTTAGGGAAACTGTAACTTTGAAGCGCTATGAACGAGTTTTATTCAATTTTAGTTTGTTTAACACGTTTTTTAGTTATTGTTATTCTTTCATAAACTTCTTTTAATTTTACACATGTGGCGTATCCGTTGAGAGAGAATTAATTGTTTGTGTTTCTAAAAATTCTTAGAGACATTATCAATTAATTCCCGATATAAACGGCACGTGCTGGCGTTTGGCAGATGGTAGAGTGTGTTTTAGCACTTATAGCTGCTTCATCTAGTATCCTGGGCTGCTGTGGCAAGAAAAACAAAAAATAAAAATCATGCGTTGATTATGAAGCACTTTCCAACACATTCAGAAAACTGTAACAAAACTTCACCGATTATGAAGGTTAAAGTTGATGTCTAAGTAAACATTCTGGAAAACGCATAACAACAATTTCAGCAATTACTATCTATAGTCCGAAAAATTAGTTTGTGCAGCTCTGTATATGATCTATAGATTTGTATATATATATACTACATAGTGTTCAAAAATTTAGTTCAGTTAGGAAACGAAAATTCCCCTTCAGCAATTTACGTCAATAATCGGAAATGTGCTCGAATTCTTTTGTGCAGCCCTGTATATGATCCATGTAATTTACACACACAAAGCAATATGCAAAAAAAAAATCACTTAATTTTAAAATCGCATATCGAAATTGAAAACACACTTTTAGGAATAGACACCGGATCATGGACAGTTCTGTAACCGAATTCTTTTGTATGCTGCTGTAAATAAACGAAAAATGCTATGCACACGATATTCTACATTAAGCATTTTGTAGTATAACGCAGTGGTATACATATAAATTTCAATATGTTTATAATTGTGTAACTTAAGTAAAATATACTGTAAACGATTCACCTGCCCCCAATAGACCATAATATAAGAAAAAAAATTTGAGCGCCCCTGTAAACGAACTGTAATTGCTACACACTTAATTTTCAGTACCGAACATACTATGGTAAACTTCAATCATACATATGAATTACATGGAGATTGATTATATTTCGGCGAGTTAGAGATAAACAGAATTCATAAACACTTTTCAATTATGTTAGAAAGTGTTAATTAGATTGAGTCTTGAATAAAGCATTATTTGAGTTCACGGAACTGTAGTTAGTACATTAAAGTAATTTGTACTAGTTTATGAAATGAGTTTAATTTTATAATTAGAAGCTTAATAAAAATACATAGAAAAATCCATATAATACGAACGTCGAAATTCACCTTATCAAATTTTATAAAACACAATGTAAACACATTGATAATTTGCGTTACTACCGAGGTGCAATAAATCAAATCACAGTTTTAAAACATTAAAACTGTGTTATATATGAAAATAGTTTTTTTTTCATCTGAGGAAGGCTAATGTTTAGCCGAAAGCTCATGGATTTTAACATCTAATAGTTTTAATGTTTTAAAACTGTGATTTGATTTATTGCACCTCGGTAGTAACGCAAATTATCAATGTGTTTACATCGTGTTTTATAAAATTAGAAGCTTAACTTGATAAGTTTAATTTGATAGTGAGAAGCAATTTTACTGAGATTGTACTTACTGCTTCTATTAATTGAATTTGATTTTGATCAAGACTGTAAACTGTTGCTTTTTCGGATTTTTTCCCCCCTTGTTAAGTAGTCTTAGACAGTAATTTAAAATATCTTTTATTTAAATTCCATGCAGGATGTTTTATTTCAAATTCTGTTTTGATTGAATATGCCCCATGCTAACATCCGATGGACATTAACAGTGTTAAGTTCAACGTTCGACATCAGCACCTGGCCAAATATATATATATATATATATACAAATGAATGGTGCAGATGCAAAAGTCACATTATCCACTTTTTTAAGGAATTGAGTTATTCATATCACCGTGTTCGTCTTTTTAAGGCGAATCGGACTGTAATAGTGATTTGGACCATAAAAAACATATTAAGGTTGGAAAAAAAATGCTGAAAATCTCGCTTTGATGCATAACTCACATTATCCAACAACTGCTTTGCATAGAGTTGCAAAGGCTAGAAAAAACTCGGTTTAAACCCGGGAATAAACCGGGTTTTTTGGGAATAAACTTGGTTTTTTGGGAATAAACCAGGTCTTTTGGTAATAAACCTGGGAATAAACCGGGTCTACTGGAAATAAACCTGGGAATAAACCGTTTTTTTGCAACTCTAGTTTTGCAGCAAAACTCACGCTCTCCAATTCAACCAATCAGGGAGGTAGAAGTAAGAAGTAGTGTAAAATGTTGCACAAGTTTAATGACAGTGAAGAAGTTGAGCTATGTTTAATAGTAAAATTTTTGCAAAAACTATTTTTAATAAATATTTTTCGATTTTTGTTGTTTATTACCCTCCAAAATAACATAATCAAAACTAATGTTCCGATTTTTTTTGGGGGGGGGGCTCTTGTTGTTTTAAATTCATAACTATTTCAGTTTATAACTAACATTAACCTATAAAAGTTTGCTGCAAAACGCACATTTTCCATATTTAAATTTAAATTCTAGCTTTACCACAATTATTACAGGCTTAGGACTATGTGCAACTAGTTTTTATGGAAAGAAATATATCACACAAAAAAAATGTGCCAATATATCATGTTTATTAATAATAATCAGTTTTTTGCATTTTTCTAAAAAACTAGTTTATGTGGAGAGTGTGAATTTTGTATCTACACCCTTCAAATATAGTCGAATATTGTAATACAAATACTTTGCTAAAAATGAATTCAGTATTGTGACAAAATTGGAATACTATAGTGATAAGATGTTTAGCTTAAAAAAAATTTTGAAATAACTGATAATAGCTGTTTGTTTGGATATATATTTTGGAGAAGCGCGCGGAATTACAAAATGTTATTCAAACTTAGTCCAACATTGTGACAAAATCGGATAAATCGTATTCATTATGGTTCTAACATTGGTTTACTATTGTAACAAGAATCTCTTGACGGAAAATTTTGACATAATTTTATCTAAGGCTCACGACAATGGAGGATGTTTGTTTATTTTTCTCATTAGTGTATCAGTCTATGAGAGTTTTATATTTATATTTTATTGGAAGAATTTTCAGATTCAGGAAAATATTATACTAATAAATGCCTTTTAAACTTATAGTATAGTGTAGTATTCTGTCATTAGTTTATTAATATTGATTAAAAAATATGTAGATAATACTGCTTATATACTTCAAAATCGTGAACAACGCAATATCGGTAAAATATTGTACGAAAGTTATCAAATATTGTAATACATACTTTGCTAAAATTAATTCAGTAATGTGACGAAATTAGAATACTGCTGAGATGAAATGTTTAATATTTTGAATACGGACCAGTGCTTACGACAATTTTTACATTCAATCGTACAACAATTTATAAAATATTTTCTTTGTGGTAGATTGCTATTAAAAATATCCTAGTATATGTGTATGGCAAAGACTATTTTTAACACTTTCCAACCTAGTTGAAAAGTGTTTATGACTTCGGTTTGTCTGGCCGTCTGCCGTCTGGCCGTCTGGCCGTCTGGCCGTCTGGCGTCTGGCCGTCTGCCGTCTGTCCGTGCTCTAACTCCCGTAAATATGCTCGGATTGCCCTGCAATTTTTATATGTTATAATCGTTATCTATAGCATGTTCCTATTTCAACGGAAGGGTGTAGCACTTATAGTTTTTTTACAGGGACACTCAAAAGGATTCCGTTACATTGCGGTCTATGGGGAAAAATCATTTGCGGTTTATTTAAATAATGTTTCACTATTTTAAACGCATTGAAATTTATATAGATCACTAAGATGCATTAGAAGAAGCTTAATATGGAATAGGGTGTGCATAGCACTTATACTTACTTTACAGGGACAGTCAAAAGAATTCCGTTACATGACGTCTATGGAGAAAAATCGTCTGCGGTTTATTTAAATAATGTTTCACTATTTTAAACGCATTGAAATTTGTATAAGGTTCATTACAAGAGACTTACTACAGAATATTGTGTGTATAGCAGTCATCGTTCATTTACAGGGACACACAAAAGAATTCTCTACTGTATGTTAACAATAATTCCTGGAAGTGCGTTTTAAGTTACTGAATGCGATTTTAATTTTAAATCGCTTTTTGTATATTACGTGGTGTGTATAAATTCTGTAGATCCTATACAGGGAAGCACAAAAGTTCCGTATTATTTAACTCCAGACAGAGAATTTTAAACTGTGCTACGTGTTTCCTAACTGAACTAAAATTTAGCATCCTATGTAGTATATATACTAATCTATAGATCCTATACAGGGCTGAATAAAAGTATTCGGATTACTTAGATGTTATCTTTTAGCTTATTAAAGAGTATGATTCGTAAAATTATTTTGGAAGCGTTGGAAAGTGTTACATAATCTATGCTTGACGCATGATTTTTCGTTCTTGTTTAAAATTTGGGTACGAACAGAATAAAAAAATAGTCGGGACATATTTGTCCCAATCCCGTAATTAATGGGTTAATTTTTTTTTTAAATGACATCACTGATGATAAATCTGATAATAATTATTTATAAATAATAATAATTGTAATATTTGTAAAATTATATAATTACGGGCCAAGACTTACGACAATTTTCATATTCGATCGTACTACAATTTATAAAATAATTTATTAGCGGCAGATTTCTGTTGAAAATATCCTAGTATAAGTATATAGCAAAGACCAGTTTTCAAAATTTGGTACGATGGAATAAAAAAAATAGTCACTGGGACATATTTGTCCCAACCCCGTAATTAAAGGGTTAAATTAAGAAAAATTGGCATCACTGATAATTAAGCATATGGTATATAATAATAATTATTATATTAATATTATAATATACTAATATAATGGATGACTATTTCGTAATGTGTGGTATCTGCGAAATATTATGCAAACTAAGTCCAACATTGAGGCAAAATCAGATAAATCGCATTCATTCTGGTTCTAACATTGGTTTACTATTCGAATAAGGATCTCTAGACGGAAAATTTTGACATCATTTATCTAAGGCTAACAATAATGGAGGATGTTTGTTTATTTTTCTGATTAGTGTATCAATAGTGCAAAATCAATAGTAGAATGTGTTATACTGTTATTTTATTGGACGAATTTCCAGTTTAAGAAAAATATTATACTTGTAATTGCCTTTTAAACTTACAGTACTGTCATTATTTTATTAATATTGAATAAATATTGGTGGATAATATTGGCTATATATTTAAAAAATGTGAATTAAGTAATATAGTCGAAATATTGTGCCAAACTGGTCGAATATTGTAATAAAACTTTGCTAAAATAAGATCAGTATTATGACGAAATTCGAATACTACTTTGATAAAATGTTTAACCTTTTGATTACAGGACAAGACTGTCGACTATTTTTATATGCGATCGTACCACAATTTAGAAAAAAAATTCTTTTTGGTACATATATTTTGAAAATATCCTGCAATAAGTGTAATGGCAGAGTTTGTTTTTCAAAATTTGGTACGAATAGAATTAAAAAATATATAGTCACTGGGACGTATTTGTCCTAGCCCCGTAATCAAAAGGAAATTTTATATCACCGATAAAACAGATAATAATAATTATAATTTGTTTGGATGTCTATTTTAGAGAAGTGCGCGGAATTACTGTCATTATTTTATTAATATTGAATAAATATTGGCTATATATTTCAAAAATGTGAATTAAGTAATATAGTGGAAAAATTACGCCAAAATGGTCGAATATTGTAATACAAACTTTGCTAAAATAAGTTCAGTATTATGACGAAATTCGAATACTACTTTGATAAAATGTTTAACCTTTTGATTACAGGACAAGACTGTCGACTATTTTTATATGCGATCGTACCACAATTTAGAAAAAAAATTCTTTTTGGTACATATCTCTTAAAAATATCCTGCAATAAGTGTAATGGCAG
Organism: Maratus michaelseni; assembly: GCA_963931845.1. Taxonomy (NCBI): domain Eukaryota; kingdom Metazoa; phylum Arthropoda; class Arachnida; order Araneae; family Salticidae; genus Maratus; species Maratus michaelseni. The sequence goes on along the minus strand of OZ007597.1, from coordinate 214,896,295 downwards.
AGTTTGTTTTTCAAAATTTGGTACGAATAGAATTTAAAAAAAAATAATCAATGGGACGTATTTGTCCCAGCCCCGTTATCAAAAGTAAATTTTATATCACCGATAAAACAGATAATAATAATTACAATTTGTTTGGATGTCTATTTTAGAGAAGTGCGCGGAATTAATGTCATTATTTTATTAATATAGAATAAATATTGGTAGCTAATATTGGCTATATATTTCAAAAATGTGAATAATTAAGTAATATAGGCGAAATATTTTTCTGAAATGGTGGAATATTGTAATGCAAACTGTACTAAAATGAATTCACTATAGTGACGAAATTGTTGATTACAGGACAAGACTGACGACTATTGTTATATCCCATCGAACCACAATTTAGTAAAAAAATTTTGGGGGGTAAATATCTCTTGAAAATATCCTGCTATAAGTGTATGGAAGAGTTCGTTTTTCAAAGTTGATACGAATAGAATAATAAAAAAAAATAGTCCCTGGGACGAATTCGTCCCAGCCCCGTAATCAAAAGGAAATTTTATATCACCGATAAAACAGCTAATAATAATTACATTTTGTTTGGATGTCTATTTTAGAGAAGTGCGTGGAATTACTGTCATTATTTTATTAATATTGAATAGATATTGGTAGCTAATATTGGCTATATATTTCAAAAATGTGAATTAGGTAATATAGGCGAAATATTGTGCGAAAATGGTCGAATATTGTAATGCAGACTTTACTAAAATGAGTACAGTATTGTGACGAAATTGTTGATTACAGGACAAGACTGACGACTATTCTTATATCCGATCGAACCACAATTTAGAATTTTTTTTTTTGGTACATATTTCTTGAAAATAGCCTATTATAAGTGTATGGAAGAGTTTGTTTTTCAAAATTTGGTACGAATAGAATTAAAAAAAATAGTCACTGGGACGTATTTGTTCCAGCCTCGTAATCAAAAGGAAATTTTATATCACCGATAAAACAGCTAATAATAATTACAATTTGTTTCGATGTCTATTTTAGAGAAGTGCGTGGAATGACTGTCACTATTTTATTAATATTGAATAGATATTTGTAGCTAATATTGGCTATATATTTAAAAAATGTGAATTAAGTAATATAGGCGAAATATTGTGCGAAAATGGCCGAATATTGTATTGCAGACTTTACTAAAATGAGTTCAGTATTGTGACGAAATTGTTGATTACAGGACAAGACTGATGACTATTGTTATATCTGATCGAACCACAATTTAGAAAAACAATTCTTTTATGGTACATATCTCTTGAAAATATCCTACTATAAGTGTATGTAAGAGTTTGTTTTTCAAAATTTGGTACGAATAGAATAAAAAAAAATAGTCACTGGGACGTATTTATCCCAGCCCCGTAATCAAAATGAAATTTCATATCACCGATAAAACAGCTAATAATAATTACATTTTGTTTGGATGTCTATTTTAGAGAAGTGCGCGGAATTGCAAAATATTATGGAAACTTATTCCAACATTTTGACAGCATCGGATAAATCGTACTCATTATGATTCTAACATTGGTTTACTATTGGAATACGGATCTCTAGACGGAAAATTTTGACATCATTTATCTAAGGCTAACAACAATGGAGGATGTTTGTTTATTTTTCTCATTAGTGTATCAGTAGTGCAAAGGGAATAGTAGAATGTAGCGTTTCTCTACTCATCGGAATTCAAGCGAGATGCGTGTTCGCCAAACGTTTTGTCTATTAATAGGCCGACGTGAGATTTTTCTTTTTTGCCTTCTCAATTTAATTGTTTGTTTTTCTTTTTTAGCAGCAGTAGACTAACGTTAGAAAGATGCATGGGCGTTTTGTAAATATAGGGACAAACAAGATGCGCTTTAGACGATTTAAAAAGAAATTGTTTTTTTCCATTTCCTGCATTTTATTTACGTTGCGTAGAAATGGAAGAATAATGTTATATATATGTAGTTTGAAACAAAAAACATAAAAGTAAAAATACCCTACTTTTTTTTATTAGTATTGAAAGTTTGATTTAAAAGTCATGCGTAATTTCACAACTGCAATTCCTGCAATCCCCCCTCCCCACACCCACAAAAAAATGCATTAAAATACGTTAATTTGGTGTGGAGCCCGATTACTGAAAATTCAACGCTTTGATTTATGCTTAGTTAAAAATACGAACTATTTGTTATAGATAATTTATTAAAAATATGTAATTTTTGCTCCTTTTTTTTAAAGATATGGCAACTGAAAAAAAAAGCATTATTTAAATTAACTATTTAGGATTTCTAAATTGGTTTCTCAATGTATAATCATAATTTAATTAATATTAAACTATTAAATGATAAAAGAGTATATATTTAAAAAAAACATATTACACTCTTTAATTTTTATTTATATTTTCTGCTTGTCAGTGTTTAAAATATTTCGTTGGTGCAGTAGCGCACCCGTTTCGAATATTTTGGCGAGAGTGGTTTGGCGTATGATTTAATCTATTGTTTTGTAACTCGTAAACAACTATAACCATAAAGATTATTTGGCGATTTATCACATATGAGGCCAAGTAACGGAAAAATGCTTTAAAATTACTTATTATTTTATAATTAAAACCTAAATATATTAGAATGTTGTATTTCTATAGGAAACACACCTATGTATACGATTTTTTTCATATAGCTCTAACATATCAGGAAATGAGAGAAAAATCGATTATAAAATTCGGTACTTCTCCATTATCTCGTCGACCACTTTTCATAACAAAAAACTGTCGCCCAAACTGTAACGCCAAATAAACAAATGAGAGAATGTTGCCATTGGAATCTCAAAAAATAAATAAATAAATAAATAAAATAATTAATAAAAATAAAAATAAAATAAATAAATACAAGAAATTCGGAAAAACCTCACTCACTAAAGTGTTAACTATCAGTAAATTTAAGTAATAAAATTTGCAATATATTAATGAAAACAGAAAAAAAAAAATTTGGATAATAATTCATTTACATTATTTTTCTTAATTATCCCTCTCGTCTGGTAGATAAATGTTTGTGACGTCAGTTGAAACTGATTTATTGTACGTAACTATGCACGCAATATTTTTTCAATGCTTTTTCTCTTTTAATATCATGGCACCACCTTTAAAGAACGGAACTGTTATTTTAATTAAAGGAATAACTAATAAATCAGTAAAACATAATAAAAAATACAGGTAAATGTCGAATTAAAGTTCACTTGATGACATAACAAACACATGTCACGTGCTTCTGATGTCAAGTGAAAGTGTCGCCAGATCATGGATGGGCCTTAAATCCTATAATTTGGCAGTAATTTTTCTTATGAAAAGTGGTCGATGGTTTAATAGAGAAGTACCTCAACTTCCACCTTTACATACAAAAACCAAGTTAAGGGGACAATGGACGTTTTAAACCATTTTTTTTCATTTTTCATTTTTCATTCAATTGTATTGCAAATTTTCACACAAAGTAATTCATACATTTTTTAAGAAAATTAAGCAATTTTATTCAAAAATCTGTGTAATTAATTAATTTATTTATTAAAATATATTAATTAATCACTGTAATTATAATTGCTCCATGCGAATTAAATTTGGCTTTAGGAACATTGTGTTTTGTTAAATGGTAGCTTTATATTATTGCAACAAAAGTTGGTATGCGTTTTAAAATTGTACCAATATATTGAGAAAAAATAATAATAAACTTACAATATTTACTCTTTTTTTGTTAATTTCACGGAAAAAAACATATATAACTACCAAATTTTCCTTTTATGTACAGTAATGCATGCCTATTAATACCAAGTTTTGAAATACAGCATATTGCTAACAATAATACTTAATATTATGAAAATTGGATAAAACATAATACGCCTGGAACATTTTGGATATTTTAACTCGGTGAAAATTCTCATTTATAGAAAACACGATTTAAAGTTTTATTTTTTAGTGTAACTCAATGATGGTGTCAAATTTGAAATGCTTGTAACTTCGATAGGAATCTTTGCAACTGAATGCGGTCTTTTGTAAATGTTGCAGTTACTGAAGTATATTAATAAAACAAATTAAAAAAAAAACAAATTTTTAGTCGATTTTAGCCCAACTGAAGGTCCACTGTCCCCTTAAGTTAAATAAAAGAGTGTTTAACATCCTAACTGACTTTAAAGAAGTAAGAATGATTACTATGATTTTTTTTAATGTATATTTACTCACAGTTTTAGAATGGATGAACGAATTTCGACCGTTCTTTTTCTGTTGTTGTTTCTTAAAGACACTTTTCCCAATATCCTGTGATTGTTGAGATAATTTTTTTTACGTTTTAGATGAAGAAAAAAAACTGTCAATTTATTTTTAAACGGAAGTCACTGTTAGATTAGACAAACTTAAAATAACAAATTTAATAAAAATATAATTAATCTGATCATCTGATATAATTTTTTTCTGAATTGTAGTCTACATTACAGAACTCTTTTGACAGAACCATAGAACCTTGAACCTTAGACATCTTATATAATCTTATAAATGCTACATCTATCGTGGGTACTGCTGCTGCACCCACAACAGAGGTGAGTCCATAAAAGTGGCTAAAAACCCTGACAGAAACAAATAAAACAAAAAGTGAAATCAGCATATAAAACCGGCGATAAACACTACAGCGACAACCCACCATGAACGTGACAAGCCAAAAGACATGGTAAATATGTAATGCCATGTTACGCTAATCTGGCCTGATGCATGTAAAATTCGTCGAGGGTGCAAAGTCCTCCAAGTCAGTGTTGATTTCAGACACTTTTCTCCGGGAGGGATTTCTGTGGCTCCGGGGGGGAAATTCCTCTTTTTGACCATTGAAAACATAAAATCTCAAGTCTTCCGGGGGGGACATTTCAATGCTCTGGGGGAGGGGGGGTCCCCCCGGGCCCACACCCCTGGATTCAACACTGCTCCAAGTTCTCTATGAATTATACCTCTGGAGTGCCTAATCAGGCGAAGGTCTCGTCACATGATTAAGGTTCTAAATTACAAGACCAATTCCTTTCTCTTCTTTAATTTTTGCTTTTTATTTTTTATTTATTTATTTTCTTTTTACATCTGCCAATTCAACAAAGTTAAATACCAACCTTGAACCGGCAAACAAAGAAATCTGTAGCAAACCATAAGAGAGCACTGCAGCGATGCCAACAAGGCTCTTGTCATGTGGATCACAGCCATGCTGTGATCAGGTGAATATCACCCCGCGCCTAGGTACTAACTCGTCAAGCTAGGAACTCATGCCCGGCAGATAAGGGCTTGGTTAGCGGTATATAAAATAAAGTGGTTCTGAAGCAAATAGTAATGATAAACATATTTTAGACTGAGTGTAAATATAACATATGAAAACGCATTTATTTTTGGAACAAAAAATATTTTTTTTTGTCAATTTTAAAGAGAAACTTTCAGTTTGAAAGTGAAACTTTGGGAGAAGATGCAAAAGTTTTCCATAGAAGCTTACGTATTATACTATTCTCATTAAATATATCCTTCTTCTTTCGTAACAAATGGTTCGCCAGGATAAGTACATGTCTTATGTCGCTTCACTTCAAATAGGAAACCTATAGCTTAATTACTAACGTTCTTATGATAATGCCTATCAGTTTAAAAACCACCATTTTCAGCAAAACGCATATTAAAATTTTGGACAAGGTACAGACCATTTAGCAGACGTGCAAACTAAAGCCTGTAAAAGTGCTTACAATATATATATAGTATATTGTAAGCACAATTTATAGATTGTACAACAATATATATGTGAACAAGTGAACAATATTTATATTGTAGGCTATGAATTTTTTGAATAAAAATCGATTTTCATAGAAATTTCAAATATGGAAATCGAAAATTATAGTGCATTCGGCTAAGTAGTTTATGAATCTGGCTTAAAAAACTACCGCATTGCAAGGATTAAGAATGAATGTAGCATTAAAATCTCCAATATCTGAACTTATATAATTCCTAAACTACTCTACCGATTATAAGTTGTAATTTATGTAATTATTATGTATGTTATTATGTTAGTTGTAATATAATTTTTTTTACCAATTTGAATATTTGTGTTAAAAAATTAATCGTGTGTGCTCTACCGATTGTCTTGCTGCTTGGCATACTAAGGCTAGATGTTAATGTTGGAGATTTTCAAGTTTTGTACAATTTTTATCCGTCGACGACCCTCTAAGCAAAATTTAAGCATACCATAAATTAATAGATGTTTATTACTAATCGATTGTTACTAGTCGTATTTCTCTACGATGCTTTACGACACAGTTAGCAGGGGGTGGTCACATCTTTTTCCAGCACTGTACCATCATTAAAGCGTAATTACTCTTTTTAAGGCTTAATTCAGTAAGTCAAAGTATATCTTTAAAAAAGAGAATCATTTAGGATTAATGCTACACCTCTGTTACGCCCTGTCTCACAGGAATTAAATTCGTAATATAAGTAGAATTTTCTGGAATAAGGTGAAAGTTATAAAAAGTTATAAGATGTAAAAAAAGTGAGCAAAACAATTACGATAATATATATCATCACTTCGGTCAAAAGCAATCTGATTCGCAGTTCATCTAAATCACATAAAGCTTAAATGGCAGTTCAGAAAAGTTAATTGAATTTTGACATGCATCTTTCTAATGACTGGTTCTAAGTCAGGAAATAAATGTAGTTCAATGTTGTGCTAATATAGAACCTACAAGGCTAATTAGAATTTACATTCCAGTATCAGTGACTTAGAAATATGTTCAAATCCGGAATGTTACAGTATATACAGGGTGTATCTAAAACATTGACCTCGGCTTTTATTCCTTAAATATTGGTCCCTCTTTAGTAAAAAGATATGCGTTGCTGACGACTGGGATTTTCGATAATCGTTGCCACAGATTAAACCCGGAAAATGAAACATTTGAAGTTATTGAAAAAATTAATAGCTTGAAAAGTATTTGTCAGTAAATTGTTAGACAAACTTCGTTAGAAAGGTAAAAAATTGTATTTTTCTTGATATAAATTTCAAGTCTAAGGATTATGCCGTTTTTCAAATATTGAATTTCAAAAATTACCAAATTTCACAATGGAGTACCATAGCGAAATCTTCACGTGTAAAAAGATAATGATAACGGCCATGTGTTCTGACGTATACTTGCTATAGCACGAGTCACTAATTATAGTAGCCTTACTATTCTGTTAAATTGTTAAACATAAAAGTGAATTATGATGCCACGAGTGCATGATTTTCATTTAATTTTAATATAATCATCTTAGAAACAAGGTTTTGGAAATTTTTTTCGAATGAGACTAATTGGCCAGTACTGTATATTATTTTGAGTTTAAAAGAAAAAAAGGTGGGGAGCGCTTTATATTATTTAGGTTTCCACAGGAACTTTTGGTCAGAATTGAAAGTTTAATATATCAAAACGTCAGAAATTAAATCGACATTAAATCGGCAATAACTATAACGACTGTCCTTCAGTTCGTTTGGATAGATTTTCATTTAAAAATATAAAATCATTCAACATTGATTTTAGGTATTTTTACGGTTATTATCACGGGCCCGGACAACGCCGGGCATGTCATCTAGTAGAGATATATTATAAATTACACAGTTACATAAAAAAGGTACAGAATTTTATGAAATCGATTAAAATTTTCAGGTGATTAAATTTGAAGAAATACAAAATTGAAATTTTTATACGGCCGCCGTACAAAAAATGTTCTCATGAGTAAAATGTGCCCCATACATTAATAAGGTCATGTACTAAATTTCAGAATTTTATCATAAAAAGTTGCAGAGAAATGTTTAAACATAGTTGGTGAGAGGTTAATCATAACTACGAGTACATCATCACAATTAGTATGTTTTTACGCAATCGTTTTTTTTTCGTAATTTGTGTACAACCCCTGAAACGCGATCATCCGACATGATTTTTCCCCTTTGTGTACTCATATCCAAGCATCGAAAAGTGGTTTAAGTCGGCATTTATGTATTTTCATATATCTGCGACTTTTTATTATAAAATGCTGAAATTTTGTACACGACCTTATTAGTGTATTGGGCACATTTTACTCATTGGGAAATTTTTTACACGATGGCTGTATAAAAATTTAAATTTTGTATATATTCAAATTTAATCACCTGAAAATTTTAATCGATTTCATAAAATTCTGTACCTTTTTTTACGTAACTTTACAATTTATGATAAATGTCTATGATCAATATTTAAGGAATAAAATCCGAGGTCAATGTTTTTTGGGGCACCTGTGTATAAAAAAGATAAACATGTTATTAGAACTAATTTAATCCAAGTATTTCGGAAATACTTGCAATACAATGGATGTCTAACTTGTCAATATTAGAGGTAATTACAATTTGCAATATCTGGCGGATATAAAAGTAAGCTGCGCCGCAATCGCCCATGAGGGAGCGCACCGCGCGTAGGCGACCACCGAGCCCAAGTCCTGAAAGAATTTTATCGCGCCAGTAGCTTGTGTCGCTACGGCGCTTCGGCCGGTCAGATAGCCGAGCCAATATGGACCCTCTAATCTTGAACCCACGTATTGACGACGTAGGCCGTTGCGATACGCGGTGAAACCACGGGGAGTCATCGCAAGACACTTGAAAACGGGCCAGCGGTATGCTCAAAGTGTACATATTTTTTATATTAGACCAACAATGTGATAAAACATATCTACATTAACATGTAAACACAATATTACGGGCAACAGAAATACCTACTAAACATTCCGGACTTTAGTCGCACACTGCATACATTTTCCAAAATACTGATCGAAACCCGGAAATAAAAGATGTTTTCTTTTCATGCACAGCTTTGCATAATTGCAGATTAATGTCCTTAGAATATGTATAGCTTATCTTTATGGTTGGCATTCGATAAAAGCACAACAGTTTGCTTTAGTTTATATCATGTTTAGTTTTTGGAAAATTAACTATATCTTCATTGTTTTAAAGTCACCATTTTTTAATTGAAAACTCTAATAGAAGTTTTACATTTAATATATATTTTTTTAGATTTCGCACTTACAACACTTAAAAGCATTTTTATCTAAAAAATATCAATTATGTATTCAAATACAGTTCGAAATTTATAAAAAGCGATACTTTCGTATTAACCGCATGCCAGCGATACATACCAGAAAAAATCGCCGTTTTTTACAGTAGCCTTTTTAATTCTGATTGTTTCAAAATTGAAGGTCAATTACATATTTGTTAATTTTTTGTTTTATTTCTTTTTATTTCTTTATTAATATTGAAGTATTAATTTCGTTATGAAGTATTAACCGGAGACAATTATATATAACAGAAATAAGGATTTACATAAATGGTAAATATATATCATTTTTAGTAAGTGGATCAATTATATAACCATTAATGAAACATTACCGTAACACCAACAAAAACTATGAAATTATGAATTAGTATGTAATAATTAAGTGACAACTATAGTGTTTCCCAACACTCTGAATATAGATACCATTGTACTTATTTTAAAGGAAGAAGAAATTAAATTAAAAATTGAATGAATGAAATTGAATGAATGGAATTTGTGGAATTTAGACAGAATTTTCAAGTCCCAAATGCCTAAATACCACAAATAAAATGTGTGGTTTCATCATCATATTAGCCACAACATTGCTAAAGAATATGATTTTGGGACTACCACGTCATAACAAAGAAAAAAAAACCTGTGAAAAAATCATAAAGTTCAAAAAATAAAAACAATATTAAAAAGGAAAGAAACCTTACCCATAATAAATAGAAAAGTAACAGTGAAATTTAATCATAACGATCGAAATACAATTGGATTAAAAAGGATATTGGGGCACACCAGTAACCAGATATAGGAGCATCACTAAAATCAGGCAATGAATTGCAAAATATCATTACATGTTGCCAGAATAAGTTTTAAAAGATGCTTGACCATGGAATATTATTGTGCAGCAACACAAACCATGGTGCTGCCATCTATGAGAGAAATAGTGAATATGCTATGATTTAATAAAAGCAGTGGATGAAAATTAATAGTTAAAAATTAAACCAAATACTATCTAAAGAGTGATAACAATTAGTTAAATTATAAATAAATATAATTAAATAATAAATAATAAATAAAATATCCAGTTACATTAATATATATATATATATATATATATATATATATATATATATATATATATATATATATATATATATATATATATATATATATATATATATATATATATGTCAATGTGTATATATATATATATATATACACATTGATTTTTGCACATACCAAGTTCAGTTATTTAGTATTTTTCCATTTTTAATCACTTTTCTTTAAATTTGACTTCGTAATTGATTGGACAATTTGAGTTAATAAATTTGGCTCAGGCCTATTTACTCAAACAGAAATCAATTACATTTTACTTATATTAGTGGAATATTGCCCTTGATAAAGTGTTTCACTATGTAAGTTTCCAATTGCTTCTTGTAATAATTTTCACCTTCTGCAAATTGGATTTTTTCTCCACATATCTTTAAGTATTTTTTTCCAATTATTTTAAATTTGAGCATTTTAATTTTTTGAATATATATACGTATTTTATTATAATTATTCGTTTATCTATTGTCGATTATTTATGTGATTCAGTGGTTATTATTAATAAAAGTTTTATTATATATATATATATATATATATATATATATATATATATATATAAATATCCTTTGAAATCAAAATACACCAAACAACTTCTATCATTAAAATTTGACTGGCTTCCCAATTTAAAGATGATATGTATTAGTGTATAAATAATACTTTCAAGTTAATAAATAATTAAAAATTGAAACATCAAATTACGGAAACTCCAAATTAGAGATAGCATGTATTAATACATATATAATAGGTTTAGAGAAAAAGGCAGAAAAAATATAAATATAAAATGATAAAATGTGCCATATAAATAAAATAAATATAAGTTAATCACATATATATATATATACATATGCGTGTGTGTGCAAATATGTATATATGTATGTACGTATGTTTAATGTGACACTTAGTGCCTTGTAACATAATTTCAAAAGATGGAATTTCCTTAACATACCAAAGTTTCACAGAGGAGGAAGCAGCTATGAATAATCGATATTCAAAGAGAAGTGGCATGCCTCGACTAAATCAATATTTAACCGAAAATTATAATTGAGTTACTCCTTGTAGTATAAATATACCATGGAAGATTTGATACAGTTTTTCTCCGACATGAGATTTAGTAAGTGTTTTTATGAAACCTCTAAAGAAACTATTATTTACCCAATATCGAATTTAACCCTTTATGGTCCAAGTTATAAACTAATGAAAATTTTACCTTCCAAAATATTTTTTTCTGTATTTGTGAAATTATCGTAGAAGTTTTGTACAATCATTAAATAGTTTTTAAGAGACTTCGTCTATTAAAATTAATAAAGCAACTCGGTATTTATAGGGGCTTCGTAAAAAAACATGATTAGTTTTGAATTCAGACATTTATCTTCGTAATAGAAATTTTCAGCCCCGGGAAAGGGGGGACACTGAAGACTTCTGCGGGGTAGAGTTATTGCAATTCTAGACCATTAATAAGTATAAAATCACAAATCTTCCGGGAAATCCAAAAACTATGTTACAAGCTATTCAGTTTCCCACTTTGTTTTAAATATGCACACATACACACATACTTGGATGCTAACACACACATATATACCGGGTGTCCCAAAAATGACTGATGGATTTTAAAATTCAATAACTAGCAAACGGTGACAGATATTAAAAAAATTCTTGCAGGAGTGTTATGTATGATGTCGGGAGTTTTTTTTACTGTGATTCTTGATTTTAGTTCGAATTTCAAACAATAGATGGCGCTGACAGCAGTTGGCGCTCATTCAAGACCGAAACTGACGTCACTCAGCATTGATGCGAAAAAAAGAGATTAAGGCTATGGAGTGGGTCTCATTCTCCAGTACAATCTTGCTCTTAGGCCCCGATTCTGAACTCATTCGATATGATTTCAATAGAATGCGTTGTTGCCATGGAAACAACAAATTCTTTGATAGTGGAATACAGCGTTCAGATCGGGGCATGAATTTAACAAGCAGTATTTAACAAGCAGTATTAGAGTTGCAGGCGATTTTAGGTTTATGAGTATTTATGGAAATTTTATCTAACCAATATGAAAATTTAGTTTCGCGAAATGACGGCAATGCAGGTATGTGAGAGCTGCACAGAAATCGAATCCGTCACATCTTCATTCGTTATTTTGCTATGCAATCTGCTAGTGAGTACTTTTAAAAGAGTGTACACTATTTATTGAAAATGGTTTATTTCACCTAGTAGTTTTAAAATACGATGAATAAAATATTCTTTAAAGCAGGCCATAAAAAGTAATTTAATCCGGGAAAATAAAACTTCATAAATCTAAAATCGCCTGCAACTCGAATACTGCTTGTTAAATTCATGCCCTGATCTGAATGCTGTATTCCACTATCAAAGAATTTGTTGTTTCAATGACAACAACGCATTCCATTGAAATCATATCGAATGAGTTCAGAATCGGGGCCTAGGAGCAAGATTGTTCTGGCGAATGAGAACCACTCCGTAGCCTTAATCTCCTTTCTTCGCATCAATGCTGAGTGACGTCAGTTTCGGTCTCGAATGAGCGCTAACCGCTGTCAGCGCCATCTATTGTTTGAAATTCGAAATAAAATCAAGAATCACAGTAAAAAAACTCCCGACATCATACATAACCCTCCTGCAAGAATTTTTTTAGTATCTGTCACCGTTTGCTAGTTATTGAATTTTAAAATCCATCAGTCATTTTTGGGACACCCGGTACATATATACTAAAACTTTTCATAAATAAATCGACTATTAAATCACAAGATAAAATCGACGTAGAAAAAGTAACCAAATATATAGCAGAAAACAACTACTGTCTAATAGCGCTAAATGCACTGTATCATAAAAACCTAAAAAAACAACAGGAAAGAACAATGATATAAGAAAATGGAACTTTATAATGTGAAACACTTTATCGACGGTAACTGTACACAATATAAGAAATTTATTACATACACATATATATACATACACACACACACACACAAATATATATATATATATATATATAGAATCTATCTATCTATCTATCTATCTATCTATCTATCTATATATATATATATATATATATATATCACGAATAATATACTTCCGGCTATATCGGAAATAAATCGCGAAATTTGTCGATCAGTTGCGGGAAATAACGCGGGAATTTCGTCGATCGATCTAAAAAGTAAAATTGAGAATTTTGTCGATTGTCGCGAGAACCCCACCCCCCCCAAAGATCACCAATTTGTCATGGAAAAATATTGCGAAATTCGCCAATCTTTCGTGGGAAAACATCGCGAAATTCGTTAAACGGTCACGGGAAAATATCACGAAATTCCTCAGTCTGTCGCGGTGAAAATTCACGAAATTATTCAGTCGGACACAGAGAATAATCCCGAATTTCGCCCTTCTGTTGCAGGAAAACCCCACACAATTCGTCGATTGGTCGCTAGGAAATATTGCTAAATTCATCAGTCGGTCTCAGGACTTCATCGTCATTTCAAAAATCAAAATTGTCCGGAAAATGGGGAAAATGTTTGGCCGGGATTTCAAAATTTTGTGCGCGAATCCCGCCATTCCACCCTGAATATATATATATATATATATTCAAGTCCTGCATATATATATATATATATGAGTATGTGTGTGTGTAGATGTATTGGAAAGTATTGACATTTTTATTAAAATATTTATAATTTATCTCATACATTTCTGCAGTACCACCAATTCTTCATATTTTACTGGAAATATTCCTAAATTCATGCGAACTAAGTTTGGAAAAATGTTTGAAGGTAATATTTATTGGCATTTTGAAAATAAAAGTACTCTAGCACTCGCTAAAAATGTGAATACTCTAATTTTAATTGTTATTTGCGGAATGTAAGCATTTTCACCTTCGCTGATATTTTAAAAATACAAATACTTCAATATTGATTGGTACCTAAAGATTCCAGTATTAACTGAAATGCCAAAAATAAAAACATTTAAACGCTGGAAAATAATTTGAAAAACACAAATGTGCATTATACGGTGATAATTTGTAAACTAATAAACACATAGTTATTATTTTTTTCATTTTCAATTAGATTTCCTTTAGATTTACATAGTATATATATCTATGTTGAACTTTAACAATTTAACTAGTAATAACTTACAGATAAAATTTTCTAAAATAATTTTCGTATATTTAAAAGCACATTTACTTGTAATGTATGCTTAAAAACATTAAAATATAAACTTTTTCAATTTGGCGTTTATGTTTAAAATAGTTAGGCCATATATATATTTTTACTGATCTAAATTCAAATGTCTGCATGTATTTAAACAATTCATTGTTTTAATTTTTAATTACAAGCAATAGTTAAAAATATGATATCTCCAAACCAATGTATATCCCTATTTGCGTTCAATGAAATATTTTCCTTAAAAATCTTTTACCACTATATTTTTATAGGCCATATATATATTTTTACTGATCTAAATTCAAATGTCTGCCTGTATTTAAACAATTCATTGGTTTAATTTTTAATTACAAGCAATAGTTAAAAATATGATATCTCCAAACCAATGTATATCCCTATTTGCGTTCAATGAAATATTTTCCTTAAAAATCTTTTACCACTAAATAGCTTCTGTCGTCTGGCATTCGGCCGAGTATTTTTTTTTTTTTTGCAGAATCGTCTTCAACGCATGGCTCTTTGCAAGCACGCTCAAATGTTTAGTAAAAATATCATATCTCCTAAAGTATACAAAGTAATGTTCTATCACATTTCCAAGTTAAAAAAGATTCATAAAATTTTCAAAATAAATACTTTTTACAGAACTTATTTTTTAAACTTCTAACATAATTCCACAAATACAGAAAAATTATTTTGGAAGGTGAAATTTTTATTAATTTATAATTCGGAACATAAAGGCTTAAATTAGATATTGGGTAAAAAATAGTTTTTTTAGAGGTTTCATAAAAACACTTAATAAATCTGATGTCGGTGAAAACCCGTATCAAATCTTCCGTGGTATATTTATACTACAAGGAGCAACTCAATTATAATTTTCGGTTGCATATTAATTTAGTGGAGGCAAGCCACTTCTGTTTGAATATCGGTTTTTCATAGCTAGAGCCTTAAACACTTTGGCATGTTAAGAAATTCAATCTTTTGAAATTTTGTTACAAGACACTAAGTGACACATTAAACATGCATACATACATACATATTTTCATACACACTCACGCATATGTATATATATACACATTACAGGGCGATTACAAATGAATATCCCAGCTTAACAGGAATATTAAAAGAAAACAAAAAAAAATACAACCTTGTTGTTCATCGGAAATCAAATATAACAGTTGAACATAATATAATAAGTCACATTTTATCAGACAATTAAATACACTAAACCGACGTGAGTGAAAAATTGACCTGGGCCAGAACTCGAACATGGGACCTTCAGCGTACCGTGCTGACGCTCTGCCACTAAGCTACCCAGATCGACATCCTAGCCAGGCAATTTCTCACTTTATTCATGTTGGGAACAGTCATCGGCCAACAGTTTGCAGCTTCAGATGACATATATATGTATAACAGTTGAAATTCAACACAGTTCAGTTATAAGTGTTAAATGTGAGCCCCCCCCCCCCCCCCCAGGAACACGAACGATATCGAGGCGGTACGATAACTCATTCCACATTTTTTTTCAGCGTGTCTGGTGTGACTCTTTGAATGGTTTCACATATGCGTGTCCTAAGTTCGTCAACGTCGGTTAGTAGAAGTGGAACAAACGCCTGACCTTTGATGAGGCCCCACGAAAACAATCACATGGAGTGATATCAGTGATGAGTTATCATACTGCCTCGATACCGTTCGTGTTTCTAGAGGCGCTCATATTAAACACTTATAACTGTGTTGAATTTAAACTTTCAACTGTTGGTTTTGATTTCTGATTAACAACAAGATTGTACTTTTTTTGTTTTCTTTTAACAGCCTTGCAAATTTGGGATATTCATTTGTAATCACCCTGTATATATGTATTGGTAATTGATACTCTTACTAAAAATGGTACATATTTACCATATGTGACTTCTGACCAAAAGCGATCTTTGGGTTGTTTGTTTTTCTTTTTTGCTCTTCTTGGTCCCATTTATTTTTTCCCAGTGTAATTGTTGTTCTGGACTTCGGGTACGATCCTAAATCCAAGATCCACATTGCTCTTACTAGAGATACGGAGACCATGGCTCCAGGGACTCTGATTAAGGGTCCTCTCACCTCACGTGGAAACACCCGCTCGCTAACGTTAATCTTATGGGACAGTTATTTTCTAATATATCGTTTGCATTTAAATATATTTAAACGATTTTTATTTTGCATTGCATACCTGAGATCGATCTCTGTTTCCGCCGTTAATTACTTTTTCGATTTTCTTTATGGTTTATTTTACGAAGAAACTTTTACTTTCGGAACTGATTTCGAAAACGATCTTCGTAAAAAAAAAAAAATCGCAAAGAAAATCGAAAAAGTAATGAACGGCGGAAATAGAGATCAATCTCAGGTATCCAATTCAAAATAAAAATCGTTTAAAATATTGAAATGCATATGACATATTTGAAAATAATTCTCTCATAGGATTAACATTAGCAAGCGGGTGTTTTCGAGTGAGGGGAGAGGACCCTTAATGAACTCGTTCCAAGTATTTAATGTATTTTATAAAGAAACTTCTGGTTTGAATTGAAATATATTTATTTAATAATGGTCAAATTGACCACTACGGTCGTTTTAATGTTAAGCTAAAAATGAAGAAAGAAAGACATAATCTGATAAAGTTGTATTAATGTAGACACTTTTTTTTTCTGAAACAGTTCTTGGACTACAGATTCAACTGAAATTTCATTGCGTCTTAATAAAAGATGAGAGAAAAACCAACTTAAAAACTAGCTAAAAAACAGTTAAGAAAATTTTAAGCTCTAAGAAAAACTAGATTCGGAAACTTTTGAGGATTCATTTTTTCAGTGTAGACATTTTGATTTATGATTAGATTTTAATTTTTATGGTTTCGACACCGTAAAATCCCTTAAAGCTATGTTTGCAAAAGCTTCCCGATTAAAAAGACACTTGGTTAACACTTTAGAATAGAAACACTTGTGTGAAATTTGACAAAAAATGAGAATTAAAAAATAAATAAATGACAAAAAAAAAATCCTTTTTTTGACTGTACAGTGAAACTTCCATTTAACGAAGTCTCATCATTACACTTAAAAATTTCGTTATGAAGAAAATTCGTTAAATAGAAATCCACTTAAATTCATGAAATTTTCCCTTCAGATATGACAAACAGGTGTTGGATTCAGAAGTATTTAATTCAGTTTCAATTATGAAGCCGTCTTTTATAAAACAGTTGTGTACGGTCGATGAAATCATGTCACATTCCACAGCTTTCATCAGCTGTGATACACAGATTCTCAAACTAATGTTTTCACTACATTGTCTTTTTTGATAATGTACTTCAAGGCTTTTTATTATTCCTTAGACTAATGGAGTTTAGAAGTTTTATTGGCAGGAACACAAATAACTTTGATGTTCTTCTATTTGCATTTTAAAGCACTTTCTTGTGGATGTACAAAGCAGTTGTCTATCAACAATGGTAGGTCAGAATGGTAACTGTCTGACTCTAATTGATATTTTTTGCTTCAATTCATCTGACGCCATTGCATCACTGCATCTTCTATATCACTGAATGTAAAAAGGGGATTTTGATTTCCCCCTACTGTCAGCGCTAGAGTCTCGGTGTGAGGGAGTAATGATAACAAGTGTTTATCTTAGTGTGAAAAAAAAATGTTTTATTTAGCACCAAGCAGAATGAAAATTATTTAAATGTGTTCATTTTCTTACAATCCGCTGAAATAAATTCGCATATCCATCGCAACAGCAACCTCTTAGTTTGAATTCTATACAAGTACAAAAGTGGAATAAACTTCGTTATACAGAATGTATTTTTCATAATATGGAGATTAATTTTCATGCTAATGGTGTTCAAAGTCAAAGTTCTGCAGAAAATTTCGTTAAGTAGGAAATTTCGTTAAATAGAGACTTCGTTAAAGGGAAGTTCCACTGTATTTGTTTAGTTTGATTTTTACACTAATTTATGTGTACATCAGTGATGGAACAGTGGCGCAGCACAGGATCAATTGACACAGTTAAATTTAAATTGTACTGTTTGTCTTATTTGAGAGCGGAGTTTCATAGATTTTTTAAGGCGAATAATACTATTAAAATTTAGTGGTGAGAATCGCGCAACAGCTGCTCCAGTGTTTCATCACTGGTACATGCATGTATTTTATGCATGCATGGATACACATATACACACACAGAAATAAACACCGCAGATTGAATATTCAATAATTCATTAACTATAATAGAAAGAAGTGACGTTTATATCTGAGAGCACTTAAAATTCATATACTCTAAGTTTAAAAACAGTTCAAATTTTCACCAATAGATGGCACCGCACCTTCTCAAACTTTAAGAATGCTTAAACTAACATGTAAGTCTGTATTAAAAATCTCTCAAGTTTTATTCTTTATTCTATTTAGCGATTAAAACCCTAGAAAAGGGTTGAATTTGGAAATTTATATGATCATTCTTATGTTTGAGACGTTTCAGCGCCATCTATTGACAAAAATTTGAACTATTTTTAAACTTATAGTATATGAAATTTAAGCGGTGTCAGATATAAATGTCACTATATTTCATCTTAATATTTATTATAGTTAATGAATTACGGAATATTCAAATTGGGGCGTTTATTTCTGGTCACCCTGTATATACAAATGTGTGTGTGCATGTATCTAACTAGATTTGTGGTTCCGAACTTGGGGTACGCGTACCCCTGGGCGTATGTGGTAGAATAGTTGGGGGTACATGAAAATTACATTGGTAATGGCAGATAACGCAAAAAATGAAACTTAAAATGAAAACAGAAAAACAAAACTCTAAAATTTTCGTTTACAAAGAGACACTTACGAAGAAATTGAAATACGGTATTCGCATAAAATGAAAGAAAATGTCTAAACTTAGTAATTGGTTAATCATTTGTCGCCTTTACCTCCGCCCACTTCTAATGACATCTTACGATTTCGTACGTGTCCCTTCTTTTCTCTTGTTATTTTTATTCTAGTAATTCTAGTAAGTATCTAGAAATAACATGAATCGTATCGGAGCTTCTGGTTCCAACGATTTCATTTAAAACCCATTTAAAAGCAATTCATCAATTTAGCGTTCGACTGGTCAGCATTAGCATAAACTAATTAACGTGTTTTAATGGGTATAGCTTCATTGTTTCTTTGTGAGCGTTTAGCTTGAAATCGGTAGCAAGTATTTAGTGTTTTGAGTGACATTGTATTATGGTTCAAATGGATAAGTGGTTGTTGAAAATTGGAATTCTGAAGAGAACTGCATCTAACATTGGTAACTAGTATAAGAACATTACTAATGAACAAAAACAAAAATATTTGGAACGGCTTTATCTGAGAACACTCTAAAAACGACATTTTCAAAACTGAGCAAAAAATACTCAAATCTAAGAATGTCGCATAGTCAAAATAGCTCCGAATCAAAATTACTCAAGTTTGAAACATGTATATACTCATTTCTGAAACAAAGCACGCACTCAAGGATAAAACATCATGCGCTCTTATTTGAGTATGCTCCATGTTTCAAAAATGAGTATGAACTGACTTCTACGTGCTCATTTTTGAGTATGTCCACGTTTCAAATATGAGTTTGAACTGATCCTAATCATTTTTGAGTATGTCCATGTTTCAAAAATTGAGTATGAACTGACCTCTATGTGCTCAGTTTTGAGTATGTCCATGTTTCAATATTCTGAGTATTACTGGTATTTCAGAATTGAAAGCATTGGATCGTCCTATTTGAAACAAAACCTTTCGTAACAAAATGAAGACATCGATTTACTGAGATATGAAAGTGTCATTTTTCTCAGTGAAGGGATACGTATAAATGAGAAAGCTAAGCAAGGGGCACGTCAGAGAAAAAAGTTTGGGAACCGCTGCACAAGCTGGTTCTATCAGATATTTTGTATTTAATTAGTTGCTGCAGAAAATATTAGCCCACCAATGCCCAGTATCACCTGCACGTGACATGTCTTTGAAATGACCTCTTGGCTTAGATTTTAAGTGATTATGTACCATGGCGCCACCATTGGGATTTAATCTATACCTAAATCTATTCAGAGTTTACTAATCAAAGAAAAAATTGCCGTATCCCTTGGATGTTCTGATATGATACTATAACCTTCCAAAGTTTTGTACCTCCCCCAAAAAAGCAAGGATATATTTTCGTAATATGCATGACTTTTTAACATGTTGGAAAGTGTTTATGAATTCCGTTTGTCTGGCTGGCTGTCCGTGTTATAACTTGCGTAAATATTGCCAGATTGCCATGTAACTGATATGTTATTGAAGTTTACCATGGCATGTTCGGTATTAAAAATGAAATGTGTAGCATTTATAGTTCGTTTACAGGGGCATTCAAAATAATTCCGTTAGATTATGGTCTATGGGGAAAAATCATTTGCAGTGTATTTTAATGATGTTACTCTTTCAAACATATTGAAATTGATATACATCATCGAGTTACACTACAAGATACTTACTATAAAATACAGTGTGCATAGCATTTATCGTTCATTTACAGAACACACACAAAAACATTTGTTTACACAACTCTCTATCAGCATTAATTGTTGTAATTAATGAGGAATAATTGCTGCTATGTAATATATATATATATATATATATATACATATCTTTAGATTATATACAGGGCTTCCGAAAAGTGTTTGAATACCTTTCCGATTACAGATGGTAATTGTTGAAATTGTGTTTTCAAATGTGTTAAGCGTTTTTCAAATCTTAAATTGCGTTAACTGTTTACTGTAAATACCCCTATATAATTATTCAAGTTTTTCCCCATATAAGTCTTTTTATCTTTGTATTTTCTATTATTCAAACTATGGTTACTTTCTTTGTCAATATCGTATTTATTATTTTTTTATCGTTCAGTAAGTGAGCTATTAGTATTGTTTTGTATTTATAGTTTTCTCTCAACTTTAATTATTATCTTGTAAAAGCTCTACATCTCCTTATATTTATTTGCAACCACAATTGTTCATTCAGACCATTATTGTATGTAACTTGGCTCGTCCAGTATAATTGGATAGCCTTTGTGACTGACAATGTAGTTTTTAACAGTTAATTTTATATTTTGAAGGGTCCCCTTCGCGGGTGGTCCTTCCGGCCATCGCTCACTGGGCTGTGGCCTTGCCGCACAGTAAACAAACCTTCTGGGTGCGGCTAGTTGAGCTTAAGCCGAAATGTAGGTCTCCCCGCCCTGTTTGACCTTAACTTTGTTTACTTAGGCATCATCTTTTACTTTATTAAACGGGGAAATTTTATTACAGTATTCCGCACGTGTTTTAAAGTATTTCGTAATGTTTGAGGAATGAGTTTTTTTTCTTGTTTTATTATTTTTTTTAAATTCTACTCCCACAAAAAAATTTCTATCTTACACTAGTGTGTAAAAATTAAGCAACAAACACAAAATGCGAATTTCTGAACACGTGAGTACTCAAAAGGAAATTCTATAAACAGCAATCGAAGAAAATAGGTACTACCCTAACAGCACAGACAGTCGATGTGAAGTCTTCTTGACATCACAATTGTCACAGTCACTACAATGAACAGAAATGTGATATCTTTCATTCGTCTCATTTTTACTCTCATTTGGTCACTCCACTGAACAGTCACCATGACTGCTGCCTTTTGAAGTGTCACCAGGTGACTTTACAATGAAGTCATCTTGTGACTCTCATGTTACTGTCATTTTGACACTCCGTTGTAAGGTCATCATGATAGCTGTTCTGTGACGAGTTCCCAAGTGACAGAAAATGAAATCATATGGTGACTTTTCACAAATGCGTGCAATGATGACTTCACAATAGAGTGTCGATCACCGGAAAGTCACCATGCGACTTCATTGTGACATTATTTGGCGACTCATCACAATGAAATGCTCACAATGACTTCAAAGTTCAGTCTTCAACAGACAGTGACTTGAGAATCACAAGGTGACTGCATTGCAATGTCACCTGGTGACCCATCACAAAGCGACAGTGACTTTTCAGTGTTAACAATCATTTGAGAGTAATAATGAGACAGTGAAATATCCCAAATTTTGATTCACCGTAGCGATTGTGACACTTCTAACCATGTGTGACGTCAAGGGGACTTCACATCGACTGGTCGTGCTGTTAGGGTAGTACCTCTTTTCTACACTTGCTCTTTATAGAATTTTCTTTTGAGTACTCACGTGTTCAGAAATTAGCATTTTGTGTTTGTTGCTTAAGTTTTGCACACCAGTGTATTTTAAACATGACATACGAGTACGAAAATAATTATTTTTCGTCAGATATCCTTCATAATGCTTAAAAGTGAAAAAGATAAAATTTTTAATTAGAAAATCCATCTTCCACCTAATTACTAGAAAGTTTCAAGCGAATTTATTTAAAAATTTTAAAATGTAAGTTGTGAAAGTTCATTGTCCTTTAATGGCTTCGTTTACTTTTCTTAGTTAGTTTCATAAATGTAACCTTTAAACTGTTTATAATTAGGAAAATTTCTCATGTGAAAAATACTAAGCTTTTATTTCGTTTTTGTAAACGAGATAATTTGTCTTTATTTATTTTGTATCTGTGCCTTCGTTAAGGGGTCTTGTACTTTTTAAACTCGCCGAAATTCAACAAAATCATTCAAAGTTTAAATTAGGGTACTTTCACAAACTTTTCATGCATAAACGTACAATTTTGAGTATGGATTAAACAGATTGAGTTTATTAATATACTATAATTAGAAACTGACTAGACCTTTACAGAATTTATGTGTTGTTGAAATTAAAATAGCTCTTTTTTTTAACTCCGTAAGTCATTCCCCGCATCATAGATTGAAAGCGTATGTATGGATTGCTATGAAATTTGATATAGATAATAAGCACATATGTAAAAAAAAAAATAAAAAAAAAAATCAAAATTTTACATTTTTGAATGAATAAAAACAGTTATAACCAGGGCTTTACAAATTTGAAAAAATCTGGTAGCCAGGTATAAATTCTAGTCAACAGTAAATAATTTTAACCTCCCCCGCCCGTTATGGATTTTCAAAAATCAAAAAAGTTTGAGTAACAACCCAGTACCAGACACTTTGTCTCCAAGACAGAGTGACGCCGAACTATTGCCAAGCATTTTAATCGGGGAAGAAATATTTAAAAAATACATATTATTTTTATTAAAATGAATTATTCATGAAATTTTAATTATGTTTTATAGATTTACTTCAAATGAATTATTTATAATGACTTATATGTTATTATTCTTTAAAATGAATGTGATAGATTAATCAGTTTTATTTCTGAACACAAAAATCTGATTTAAAACTTACAAAAAAGCATAAACCTTTTTTATCATTAGATTCAATTTTTAGATGCCACATAGGTTGGATTGACAATATTTCTTATTGAAACTCCCCCCCCTTTCCACATACTATTCACGTGACATGCTAGCCGTCTACAGCAGAAAAGAATGGCCTTTTATGTGCATGAAATGGAAGATAAGAGAGAGACCACTGCCTGCTACCCACACGAGTAGGGGTGTTGGAGAGACAATTGTGCTCATTTCTTATTTCACTTTTTGTAAAGGCAAAAAAAGTGTCAGGGTAAATAACTTAGTCGCCAGGTAAAAAAAGTTGGTCATCAGTGACGACCTGGCGATCTCATTTGTCAAGCCCTGGTCATAACTAAAAATCTTATCTCTGTAAATACTTAAAAGTAGATCATTTTAAAAATACATATATGTGCTTATTATCTATATTCAATTTCATAACAATCCATACATACGTTTTCAAGTTATGCGCACAATGGCTTACGGATAAAAGAAATGGGTTATTTTAATTTCAGCAATGCACAAATTCTGTAAAAGGCTAGTCAGTTTCCAATCGTAGTGTATAAAAGAGCTCAATATGCTTAACCAACAGTCAAAATTCATGTTTATACATAAAAAAGTTTTGAAGATATGCATATTCAAACTTTGAATGTTTTTGTTGATTTTCGTCATGTTTCTTCGTCGTTTTTAATTTCAACAATGCACAAATACTGTAAAAGGTTAGTCAGTTTCCAATGATAGTATATAAAAGAGCCGAATATACTTAATCAAAAGTCAAAATTTCATGTTTATACATAAAAAGGTTTTGAAGATACACATATTCAAACTTTGAATGTTTTTGTTGATTTTCGTCGTTTTTAATTTCAACAATGCACAAATACTGTAAAAGGTTAGTCAGTTTCCAATTTTAGTATATAAAAGAGCCCAATATACTTAATCAAAAGTCAAAATTTCATGTTTATACATAAAAAAGTTTTGAAGATACACATATTCAAACTTTGCATGTTTTTGTTGATTTTCGTCGTTTTTAATTTCAACAATGCACAAATTCTGTAAACGGTTAGTCAGTTTCCAATTGTAGTATATAAAAGAGCCCAATATACTTAATCAAAAGTCAAAATTTCATGTTTATACATAAAAAAGTTTTGAAGATACACATATTCAAACTTTGTATGTTTTTGTTGATTTTCGTCGTTTTTAATTTCAACAATGCACAAATTCTGTAAAAGGTTAGTCAGTTTCCAATTGTAGTATATAAAAGAGCCCAATATACTTAATCAAAAGTCAAAATTTCATGTTTATACATAAAAAAGTTTTGAAGATACACATATTCAAACTTTGCATGTTTTTGTTGATTTTCGTCGTTTTTAATTTCAACAATGCCCAAATTCTGTAAAAGGTTAGTCAGTTTCCAATTGTAGTATATAAAAGAGCCCAATATACTTAATCAAAAGTCAAAATTTCATGTTTATACATAAAAAAGTTTTGAAGATACACATATTCAAACTTTGCATGTTTTTGTTGATTTTCGTCGTTTTTAATTTCAACAATGCACAAATTCTGTAAAAGGTTAGTCAGTTTCCAATTGTAGTATATAAAAGAGTCCAATATACTTAATCAAAAGTCAAAATTTCATCTTTATACATAAAAAAGTTTTGAAGATACACATATTCAAACTTTGAATGTTTTTGTTGATTTTCGTCGTTTTTAATTTCAACAATGCACAAATTCTGTAGAAGGTTAGTCAGTTTCCAATTGTAGTATATAAAAGAGCCCAATATACTTAATCAAAAGTCCAAATTTCATGTTTATACATAAAAAGTTTTGAAGATACCCATATTCAAACTTTGAATGTTTTTGTTGATTTTCGTCGTTTTTAATTTCAACAATGCACAAATACTGTAAAAGGTTAGTCAGTTTCCAATTTTAGTATATAAAAGAGCCCAATATACTTAATCAAAAGTCAAAATTTCATGTTTATACATAAAAAAGTTTTGAAGATACACATATTCAAACTTTGCATGTTTTTGTTGATTTTCGTCGTTTTTAATTTCAACAATGCACAAATTCTGTAAACGGTTAGTCAGTTTCCAATTGTAGTATATAAAAGAGCCCAATATACTTAATCAAAAGTCAAAATTTCATGTTTATACATAAAAAAGTTTTGAAGATACACATATTCAAACTTTGTATGTTTTTGTTGATTTTCGTCGTTTTTAATTTCAACAATGCACAAATTCTGTAAAAGGTTAGTCAGTTTCCAATTGTAGTATATAAAAGAGCCCAATATACTTAATCAAAAGTCAAAATTTCATGTTTATACATAAAAAAGTTTTGAAGATACACATATTCAAACTTTGCATGTTTTTGTTGATTTTCGTCGTTTTTAATTTCAACAATGCCCAAATTCTGTAAAAGGTTAGTCAGTTTCCAATTGTAGTATATAAAAGAGCCCAATATACTTAATCAAAAGTCAAAATTTCATGTTTATACATAAAAAAGTTTTGAAGATACACATATTCAAACTTTGCATGTTTTTGTTGATTTTCGTCGTTTTTAATTTCAACAATGCACAAATTCTGTAAAAGGTTAGTCAGTTTCCAATTGTAGTATATAAAAGAGTCCAATATACTTAATCAAAAGTCAAAATTTCATCTTTATACATAAAAAAGTTTTGAAGATACACATATTCAAACTTTGAATGTTTTTGTTGATTTTCGTCGTCAAGACCCCTTAAGAGGATCAGAAAGCTTTGCAATGATGCAAAGTGCATTTATTATTTTTTTTTTCTGTAATGTCGTAGAGTTGGTCCAATATTAAAATTCCTAAAATTACGGTCTTTCGAGCCGTAAACGTTGAACCGTGTAGATCGGCGTTATCCGCACTGGCAAAACTTTAAACTTGATTTTATCTCTAAACTCTGTTTTTCAAAGATATTGCCACGATAACTTTTGATCAAGTTAGCATATTTGCATGTTTCATTTTTTAAAATAAAAAATATTAAATTGTCTACAAATTATGCTTATAAACAATCAAACAACAACAGCAACAACAACAAAAAAGTTAAAACAAAAAAATTGATTATTTTTTATGGCTTTTGAGTTTTTTATTATAATTTTTAAAATTACTTTTTATGAGACATTAAATCTCCGCCTACCAGACGGGTCCAATGGATTCGACAGGTACATTCAAAATTACTAATCGTAACAGAATTTGTTTCATAAAATAAGTTAAATATAAATCAGGTTAAGGGGCTTCCGAGTTGCAGACAACTTAACGTCCAGTCTATTGCAAGTAGAGTGTCTTGTATTAAATTCAGCCGTTGAGAAAAGTTAAGATGTAGTATTAAATACAAGATTAAAGAACAATTAGAATGAAAAGGATAGATGTAAAGTTGAGAAAAGAGATGATAACAAATTTGGAATAAAAAAGTAAAGCGAAAGAGATTAAGGATAGAGTCTAAATATCGAGAAAAAAGTGAAATGGTATAGCTGTAGTTATAATTAAGTAATTGTAAGGAAGTTGAAAAAGTAAAAAATAGGATTCGGAACATGTTCGAGAAACAGCACATACATGGCAGGTGGTGAAAAGGCCGGCAAAGTATAAACAATACATTTATTATTATTATTACCTTTTTTTGAAGGGGGGGTGTGTTATAGCTTAGATATAAAGTTTTAATTAAGAAATTAGGTATTTATAATGTGGAAATTACTTCTAAGTAAAAAATAAGATAGAGAGAAATTTACAGTTATGGTGAACACTAATGCTCACAGCCCATAATGCTGGAATATTTTGCTCTTTTACGGTGATGTGGTTCAAAGGCGTAACTAAATTAAATAAATAAGTTAAATAGTTTTAAATAAAAATTCTGGTGGGAGATGTTTTTATCAAGGTTGAGTAAAATTTCCCCGTAGTTCTAGGGTTAAATACGACGAAACTTATTGTACTAAAAATGTGGTAGGCACATACAAAAATTGGAACAACATTCGTACTCTTATTCTAGATAAAGTGGATTGAGCCACCGCGAGAAATGTTCATAATTTTGTTGTTGTTTTCTTCTGGCGAAAATACCTTTTTTTTTTTTTTTTTACAAGTTGGTGTTTTAAAAAAAATAGTTAAAAGATTGTGAACATGAGAGAAAAAATTGGTAAACAATTCTAATTTATTGTTAAAATAGTCAAATTAAAAAGAAAAGCAGTTAATTTCAGTCAAAAACAATTAACATGAGAATTATCCTTTATGCATAATAGTTACGGTAGTTAAAAAATGCGGAGTAGGATCATACATAGTATACTGCAAAAGAAAATTGTACATTTTTTTTCTTTTGAAAAAGAATCCATTAAAAAGTAACGGAGAGAAAAAAAAAAAAAAAGAAATAACTAAACAAGAACAAAACACATTTTTAATTTGGCGCCCTATAGCAACGGCCGCCCCCACCTTAGTTTCGCTACTGGGCACAGATGAGGATTATTGGAATAAAAACATGTTTTAACGAAAGTCCTAGATAAGATTTTTAAGATTACGTGAATTTTCAACTTTTTTCCTTCAGAATATTATTTGTAAAATATTTTCTTACTTAGATTAGTGATCCAAATACTAAGTGAAAATGATACAAACTATATGAAGTTTCTTGAATCCTTACTTCACAAAAATGTGACAAATCATACAAATACTTTCGTAAAAACAAAATTCCATTTAAAATTACTTAAATTATTGTGCAAAATATGAACCAAGTACTTTCGAGCATCTGACATTTTCATCATCAGGGTTAAACAAGTTGGGAATTGTACAGTAAACGTGACATAGGAGGTGCGTTCGTTTTATAACTAGTTTCACAATGTAAAAAAATCATCCTTATTATTTCGGTGAAATGAATTATATCGTCTGTTATGAGCGAAATAAGCATGCTTTTTTTTTTCTTATTGCGTATGCCACGTTTACAAATACGAATTTTTTTTTCTACACCAGACAACACTGTAAAATTCGTCATGGAGATCTTGCTTTGCGAATGATTACGTCCATGGTTTAATATTTTTATGACTCATAATAAACGAATCTCCTGTGTTTATTTACTCTAATGGATTGAGATATTTGGCTGTTAACGTAATTTCCACTGAAGTTATCTCAGAATCTATACATTTTTTAAATGTAACTCATCTTTCAAATAATTTTTTTCAACGATCTTTCTAAAAATGTAACTTTTATGTCAATTTTATTCGAAAAAATAATTTTGAATAAAAATGGCTGCCTGCCATATGAAAAAAAGAAGTGGTTTGCCCGTATTTGTTTTTCTCAGACACATGACTTGCGCTTTTATTATATAGATTACGTACCTTAGGATTTAACAGAATAAAGAAATTTTTATTAATATCTTTTTAATTTTTGATTTCGATTTTCATAAAATTTGAAATGACTCGACAAAATTCTACAACGATAATATATATTAAATTTCAAACCATTCGGTTGGGTAGTTTTTGCGTTGTTATATGCGAACAGACGAACGGACGGACCAGACGACGACTATAGCTACTATGTATTTATATAATTACGAACGCACCTAAAAAAATCGTTAAAACGTTACAAACCAGAAGTCAAGTTCCTTCCTTTATACTTGATGGACTGTTAAAAAAATATGAAAAGTGGGGAAAAAAACTTATGTTGCCTGGACTGTTCTAAAATTCAAACCGGAGTGGGGAGGGAGTTTATGTTATTCCTAGGATTTGGTATAATTTACTAGAAGTAACATAAACTCCTTCCCAACTCCAGTTTGAATTTTGGAACAGCCCCTGTAATATAACTCCCCCCCCCCCCCCCCCATGTTACTCCCACACACGTTTCATTTTTTGGAACAGTAACAAACCTACAACATTTTTGGAACAGTAACAACCTTACTATTGAACTCGCCCCCTGGTCTGTAACGTTTTAACGATTTTAATCCTGATGATGAGTACGTAAGATGCTCGAAAGTACATGGTTGATATTTTGTACAGTGTATAATAAAGCACCTTTAAGTAATTTAAAATGGAATTTTGTTTTTACGAAATTATTTATATGATTAGTGATCCGTATTGGATTTACTGTACTTCAAAATCATTGTATGTATCCATAAGTAAAAAGTTTAAATAAATACACTGTAGTTTAAATTACAATTAAAATACATTACGGTAAAAAAAAGAATTATTGATACATTATCGAAACTTTTTATATATTTCATCTAAAATAAGGCAGAAGAGGCAAATAAAATAATTTTTATATGACCTCTTTTCCGAGTAGGGCATCTAATTGGTTATCGACTGCTAAATTACTAACGACATTTCTGGATAAGACTTTAGAACTAACATGAATCCCGCGATGTTTTCTTCAGAATTTTACTTGTCAAACTATATTTTACGTTAGGGAAATATAGTTCCTTATTATTAGACTTACATCTGACGGTATTCCAAAATAATTGTATGCACATAGTTGTTAAAATTTTAAATTATTACTATAGACATTTAATACAACAAGTATTTTTTTTCCGAACTGATGATGCCTTGGCAAGGAGGCGAAAACGTTTTTCAATTCGAAGAAGCAACGTAGTGTAGATTAATCTATATACCTGAAATAAAGTTTATGGATTTTTTTCAAAATAATAAAGATACAGGAAACATTAAATGTAAATTACAGGAGGTCTGGATAAGAAATGTAAAAGAATTTGAACAGGGTATTGGGTATGTAATATTTTAAGACGTCAGACGGTGTCTATATGTGTTTTTAAAAGAAAATAACTAATCATGCTTTTAATGATTATGGATAATGTATCCTTTTACTGACACTATAAAAGAATTTTTTTAAAGAAAATAATGTGTTTTTTAAGATGTCAAACGGAGTATATATATGGTTTCAAAAGAAATTAACTAAATATGTTTTTAATGATTACTGATAATGTAAGTTTTTACTGACAATATAAAAGAATTTTTTTAAATGTACACTTTGAGTATATCCGCCAAATATTGCAAATAATAATATTGACAACTTAGTTATTCATTGTATTACAAGTATTTTTGAAATGTTTGGATTAAATTAGTTCGAATAACATGTTAATCTTTTTTATATACAGGATGTCCCAAAAACATTGACCTCGTCTTTTATTCCTTAAATATAGACATATATTATAAATTACAAAGTTATGTACAAAGAGATACAGAATTTTATGAAATCGATTAAAATTTTCAGGGGATTAAATTTGAAGAAATGCAAAATTAAATTTTTTTACGGCCTCCGTACAAAAAAGTTTCCCAATGAGTAAAATGTGCTCCATACACTAAAAAGATCATGCACAAAATTTCAGCCTTTTATCATAAAAATTTGGAGAGATATGAAAATACATTAATGCTGATTTAAACCACTTTTCGATGCCTGGATATGAGTTCGCAAAGAGGAAAAATCATGTCGGATGATCGCATTTTAGGGGTCGAACACAAAATATGAAAGAAAACAATGATTGCATAAGTAAATAATAATTGTGGTGATGTAGTTATGATTAACCCCTCACTAACATTGTTTAAACACATCTCTGCGACTTTTTATGATAAAATGCTGAAGTTTTGTACATGACTTTATTAATGTATGGTGCATATTTTACTCATTAGGAAATTTTTTGTATGGGTGCCGTATAAAAATTTAAATTTTGTATCGCTTCAAATTTAATCCCTTGAAAATTTTAATCGATTTCATAAAATTCTGCACCTTTTTCTATGTAACTTTGTAATTTATAACATATGTCTATGATAAATATTTAAGGAATAAAAACTGAGTTCAATGTTTTTGGGAAACCCTGTATATAAAAATGATTAACATGCTATTCGAACTAATTTTAATCCAAACATTTCAAAAATACTTGCAATACAATGGATAACTAAGTTGTCAATATTAGAGGTAATTCTTATTTGCAATATTTGGCGGATATACTCAAAGTGTTAATGGTTTAAAAAATATATTTTATAGTTGTCAGTGTTTTTGAGACACTCTGTATAATATTTATTTTCATTACTTGGTAGCAAAATAAGATCCAAAACGTCCCCAAGACTAAGTTGTGGGATTAACATATATGTTTTTTAAATGCCAGTTTTGTTAAAGCAGTATCTCTGTTTCGCACAATATTACATGTAATTATGAAGCTTTTAATCAATGCTATTCATTTGTGATCTTTATTTTGTGTTTGTGATAAAGAGTTAATTTACTATAAGTCTAAATGCAGATCCAAATGGTATGGGACTAATGAGAGATGTAAAATGGGGAGACGCCAAAGTGATTATGTATACAGTTGTTATGTTATTGCATGTAATACTTAGGTTAAATGATGCACTTCGTGTACATAAACTATAAGTGACTTATTCTTTTACATCTGATAAATTATCATCATTTTACCGAAATAACTTTCAATAAAAGCATGACATGATAATACATACCTCAATAAGTACCTGTGTTGATAAACATTAATTCTGTTTTTAATAATATTACGTGTGATTCAGAAGCTTTTTATCAATTCTGTGTATTTGCAATCCTTATTTTGTGTTAGTGATAAAAAATTAATTTACGATAAGCATAGATTCAGTTAAAAATGGAATGGGGACTAATGGAACATTTCAAATTGGGACACCGCAATGTGATGCATAAAAACTGTCATATTATTGCATCTAATTTTTATTTGAAATAAATGATACATTTCGCGTATAAAAAACTAAATGCGTCTTATTCTTGTATATCTGATAAAATTTTCTTTTTACCAAACTTTCAATAAAAGTATGACAAGGTAATAAAAACCTCACTAAGTACCTGTATTGATAAAACATTCATTCTGTTTTTAGAAATATTAGATGTGATTTTGAAGCTTTTAATCAACGCTATTTATTTCCAATCTTTATTTTGTGTTATGATAAATAGTTAATTTAAGATAACCCTAAATGCAGTTTAAAATGGTATGAAGACTAATGGGACATTTCAAATTAGGGCATATCAAAGTGATGTATAAAATATGTCATATTATTGCACCGAATGATAGTGTTGAATGATACATTTCATGTTCAAAAACTAAATATGTTTTATTTTTCATAGATGTCAAAATTAACACCATTTTAACAGATTAACCTTCAATAAACGCTTGACAAGCTAATAAAGATATCAATGAATTCTTGTTTTGATAAAGCATTAATTCTGTTTTTAAAAGATATATATTAGATTAATATATATAATAAAGATATATATATAATAAAGATATATATATAATAAAGATATATATTAGATTAGAGATAATATTAGATTAACAATATTACATGTGATTCTGAAGGTTTTAATCAATGCTATTTATTTTATTTTATTTTTTTTGTGTGTGTGTTTGTGTTACTGATAAATAGTTAATTTACGATAAGCCTAAATGCAGTTCAAAATGGCATGGGGTACTATTGGGAGATTTCAAATTGGGAACCCCAAAGTTATGTACAAAAATTGTCATATTACTACATCTAATACTTATGTCAAATGATACATTTGTTGTACAAAACTGATTATGTTTTATTTCTATAGATGTTAAAATTAACACCATTTTAACAAATTAACTTTCAATAAACGCTTGACAATATAATAAAGACCACAATAAATTCTTGTTTCGATAAAGCATTAATTCTTTTTTTTTAACAATATTACATGTGTTTATGAAGCTTTTAATCAATGCATTTCATTTGAAATGTTTGTTTTTTCGTGTGTGTGTTAGTGATAAACAGTTAATTTACAATAAGCCTAATTGCAGTTAAAAATTATATGGGGGCTAATGGAACATTTCAAATTGGGGCACCGAAGTGTGATGTATAAAAATTGTCATATTATTTAATCTAATATTTATGTTAAATAAATGATACATTTCGTGTACAAAACTAAATGCGTCTTATATTCTTTTATATCTAATAAAATTATTATCATTTTGCCACTTTCAATAAAAGCATGACAGAGTAATAAAGACCCCACTAAGTACCTGTATTGATAAATTTTGTGTTGTGATAAACAGTCAATTTACGATAATCCTAAATGCAGTTCAAAATGGTATGGGGACTAATGAAACATTTCAAATTAGGGCATCTGAAAGTGATGTATAAAATATGTCATATTATTGCACCTAATACTATGTTAAATGATAAATATCTTGTACAAAAACTGAATATGTTTTATTATTTTATAGATATTAAGATTAACACCATTTCAACAAATTAACTTTCAATAAACACTTGACAAGCTAATAAAGGCCTCAATAAATTCTTGTTTTGATAAAGCATTAATTCTTTTTTTAACAATATTACGTAAGTTAATGAAGGTTTTGATCAATGCTATTTATTTGAAATCTTTTATTGTGTGTGTTTTAGTGATAAATAGTTAATTTACGATAAGCCTAAATGCAGTTTAAAATGGCATAGGGTACTAATGGGACATTTCAAATTGAGGAACACCAAAGTTATGCACAAAATGGTAAAAATTGTCATGTTACAACATCTAATATTTATCTTAAAGGATACATTTCGTGTACAAAAACTTAATGTGCCTTATTCTTTTACATCTGTTAAAATTAATACCATTTTACGAAATAACTTACAATAAAAGCAGGACAAGGTAATAAAGACCTCAATAAATACTTGTTTTGATAAAGCATTTACTCTGTTTTTAAGAATAATACATGTAATTATGAAGGTTTTAATTCATGCTAATACATAAATAATTCCCAAAATAAATAATTCATTTGCAGTTTTTATTTTGTGTTTGTGATAAATAGTTAATTTACGATAAGCCTAAAAACAGTTCAAAATGGCATGGGGACTAATGGGTCATTTCAAATTAGGGAACCCCAAAGTTATGTACAAAAATTGTCATGTTACTACACCTAATATTTATGTTAAAAGATACATTTCGTGTAAAAAAACTAAATGTGCCTTTTCTTTTACATCTGTTAACATTAACACCATTTTACCAAATTACTTTAGAATAAAAGCAGGAAAAGGTAATAAAGACCTCAAAAATACTTGTTTTAATAAAGCATTTACTCTGTTTAACCCGGCAGTGAACGTGTTAATACTTACTGAAAAGTAATATATAACTGGTTTTTACGTTGTAAGTCGAACTAGCAATTACTATTAACTACAGCTTTTAAAAATTCGTTATTGTGCATCATAGCAGATATCTTACTAAATGTTCATTACTTTAAAAAAGAAATTTTAATAAAAAGTTTTTTTTTCAGTCTATTCTTATATTAACTGGACATTCAGGCACTGATGACTACAAATTTCAGTGACAAATAATTGTAAAATTTATGGCACAAAAGGCTGAAACTTTGGTATTAAAGCAACATGAAAAAGTACCTGGAAGTTTTATCTCTTTTTTATGGTTATTGCAAACAGTAATAAAGTATTTACTGAAAAGAATAATCATATCGTAAAATTTATAGCACAAAAAAGCTAAAAGTTTTTGTATTAAAGCTTAAAAAAAACATGGAAAAGTACTCGAATGAATTTTTCTTTTTATACTTGCTGAAAATAGTAATAAAAAAATTACTGAAAATAAAAATTATATCACTTGATTTTATGTTGCAAGGTTGATTAACACGTAGAATTAACTACAGTCTAAAAATTTACATTAATTCTTCTTTACTCTGATTTCTACTAAATGTTCATAACTTTAAAAAAGAAAATTTAATAATTTTTTTTTCAGCCTATGCTTTTATTAGTTGGACATTCAGCTACTAATAATAGCAAATATAATTTGAAATAATCATAAAATTTGTAGCACAAAACGCTAAAAGTTTTGCTATTAAAGCTTAAAGCAACATGAAAAAGTACTCGAAGGAATTTTTCTTTTTATACTTGCTGAAAATGGTGCTAGAGTACTTACTGAAAATAAAAATAATATCACTGGATTTGTAAGTTGGATATGTTGTAAGTTTAATTAACTAGTAGAAGTAACTTTCAGTCTAAAGGTTTTTTTTCGTAATTCTTTATTGACCCTCAGAGCAGATTTCTTACTAAATGTTCATAACTTTAAATAACAAATTTTTTCAGTTTATTTTTTTATAAATTGGTTATTGATTTAATGATAACTGAAAACTTAAGTGACCAATAATCATAAAATTTATCGCACAAAATGATAAAACTTCAGTATTAAAACAACACGATAAAGTACACGAAAGAATTTTTCTTTTATACTTCCTGAAAATTGTAAAAAATTACTTACTGAAACAAAAAACAATATCACTGGATTTTTTTATGCAGGGTGAACTAACATCATGTCTTAAAAACACTTTTTAAAATTTCTTATTAAATTTCGATAATAGAAAATTAAAACAACGATGAGGAATATTCAATCACTAAGAGAAAAGCATAAAGGTAAAATATTGATTATATTTGTAAAATTTCCATTCTATATAATATCAAATAAAACAGAAATGACAAAGAAGTAAGATTTGTATATGGGCGTTTACAGAGTAGGTGCAGATGAGGGTTAGTGGACTGCAAAAATATTCTAGAGACAGTTTTGGATAAGGCCTTGAAGGAAACAGGAATTCCAAACATTTTCCTTCAATTATTTGACAAATTTACATTAGTGATCAATATATACTCTCCTTACATAGTCCAAAATTACCTTATTTTCACATTAATATAATAAGTTTACTAAACAAGACCATTATAATTTTGATAAATATATTAGATTGTTTTTAATGACATATTAATATACACCATCTTTACATACTCCAAAATTACTTTTCAATATCTAGTAATTAAAGTAATACGTTGTAGTTTAGTACAACATTTTACAGCGCTACAAATCGATGCATGAGAAATTTATTTAGAGTTTTCAGGAAAAAAAATAAATCTTTTAGAATTAATTTCACATTAATATAATAAATTGACAAAACAAGAACATAATAATTTTGATAAATACATTTAATTATTTTTAATTCTCACATATTCCAAAATTACCTTTTAATATCTAACAGTTAAAGTAATACGTTCGATTTTAGTACAACATTGTTAGCCTTATAAATCAATGCATGTGAAATTTATTTTGAATTATCAGAAGAAAAATAAATCTTTTAGTTTTAATTTCGCATTTATATAATAAGTTGACCAAAAAAGAACATTATAATTTTTCTAAATACATTTAGTTTATTTTTAATTAAAGATAAATATAAACCCCCCTTATATATTGCAAAATTACCTTTATTACCTAGCAGTTAAAATAATGCATTATAGTTTAGTACACCATTGTTCAGCCCTATACATCGATTCATGTTAAATTTATTTCGAGTTTTCAGGAAAAATAAATAAATATTTTATAATTTAATTTCACATTAATATAATAAGTTGACAAAACAAGAACATTATAATTTTGCTAAATAAATTTAATTTATTTTTATTTAAAGATTAATATACACCCTCCTTACAAATTCAAAAATTACCCTTTATTACCTAGCAGTTAAAGTAATACGTTGCAGTTCAGTACACTATTATTCGGCCATACAATTCGATGCATGTGAAATTTATTTAGAGTTTTCAGGAAAAATAAATAAATCTTTTAGTTTTAATTTCACATTAATATAATAAGTTGACTAAACAAGACCATTATAATTTTGATAAATACATTTAGTTATTTTAAATTAAAGATTAATATAGTAGACCCTCTTTATATATATATATATATATATATTCCAAAATTACTTTTTAATACCTAGCAGTTAAAGTAATGCGTTACAGTTTAGTACAACATTGTTAAGCCATATAAATCGAATGCATGTGAAAATTATTTTGAATTTTCAGAAGAAAAATAAATCTTTTAGTTTTAATTTCGGATTTATATAATAAGTTGACTAAAGAAGAACATTATAATTTTGCTAAATACTTTTAGTTTACTTTTAATTAAAGATTAATATACACCCTCCTTATATAGTGCAAAATTACCCTTTATTACCTAGCAGTTAAAGTAATGCATTATAGTTTAGTACACCATTGTTCAGCGTTATAAATTGATGCATGTGAAATTTATTTAGAGTTTTCAGGAAAAATAAATAAATATTTTAGTTTTAATTTCACATTAATATAATAAGTTGACTAAACAAGACCATTATAACTTTGATAAATATATTTATTTT
Organism: Maratus michaelseni; assembly: GCA_963931845.1. NCBI lineage: Eukaryota > Metazoa > Arthropoda > Arachnida > Araneae > Salticidae > Maratus > Maratus michaelseni. The sequence continues at coordinate 214,858,443 of OZ007597.1, read as the reverse complement.
GCTTTTAATTACATATTAATGTACATTCTCCTTACAAATTCCAAAATTACCCTTTATTACCTAGTCGTTAAAGTAATACATTGTACTAGAGTACAACATTGCTCAGGCCTACAAATCGATGCATGTAAAATTTATTTAGAGTTTTCAGGAAAAATAAATAAATCTTTTAATCTCAATTTTACATTAATATAATAAGTTGACTAAACAAGACCATTATAATTTTGATAAATACATTTAGTTATTTTTAATCCTTACATATTCCAAAATTACCTTTTAATGCCTAGCAGTTAAAGTAATACGTTCCATTTTAGTACAACATTGTTAAGCCCTATAAATCAATGCATGTGAAATTTATTTTGAATTTTTAGAAGAAAAATAAATATTTTAGTTTTAATTTCACATTTATAAAATATGTTGACAAAACAAGAGCATTATAATTTTGCTAAATAAAGGATCAGAGTCCATAGGCCGTGTTTTTGGCCCATGAAATAAACTAAAATTTGATTCTGTTATACTGACTTAATTATTTCACTTTTTAATATTAAAAGGCTTATCGTGTACGATTTAAACAATAGTTTTTGCATTTTGTTCGGATTTATATGACTTACAAAGCTTAAAGTTCGCATTATTCGTAGTTTTTGATGAAAAATACGCAATTTCTCCTAATTTTACCTCAGTTATTTATATGAGCGCAACCGTGCAACATTTTCTTCTTTACATATATTATAAAATACATCAAAATGTGCAATATATGTAAAAATAAAAGTATTGCAAAGCTGCGCTCATAGTAAAATATTAAAAAATATATTAAAAATTGAGGTAAAATTAGAAGAAATTGCGTATTTTTCATCAAAAATTACGAATAATACGAACTTTGAGCTTGTACAAGTTATATAAATCCGAACAAAATACAAAAAATATTCTTGAAATCGTATAGGATAAACCTTCTAATATTAATAAGTGAAATAATTAAATCAATATAACAAAATCGAATTTTAGTCTTATTTCATGGACCAAAAACACGGCTTATGGACCGTGATCCTTTAGTTTATTTTTATTTAAAGATTGATATACACCCTCCTTACAAATTCCGAAATCACCCTTTATCACCTAGTCGTTAAAGTAATACATTGTAGTTTAGTTCGACATTGTTCAGCCCTACAAATCGATGCATGTGAAATTTATTTAGAGTTTTCAGGAAAAATAAATAAATCGTTTAGTTTTACTTTCACATTAATATAATAAGTTGACTACACAAGACCATTATCATTTTAATAAATGTATTTAGTTCACTTTTAATTACAGATTAATATAAACCCTCTTTACATATTCCAAAATTACCTTTCAATACCTAGTAGTTAAAGTAATATGTTGTAGTTTAGTACAACATTGTTCAGCCCTACAAATCGATGCATAGGGGATTTATTTAGAATTTTCAGGAAAAATAAATAAATCTTTTATTTTTAATTTAACATTAATATATTAATATATTAAGTTGACTAAACAAGACCATTATAATTTTGATAAATACATTTAGTTATTTTTAATTAAAGTTTAATATACTAGACCCTCCTTACAGATTCCAAAATTTCTTTTTAATACCAGCAGTTAAAGTAATACTACAACATTGCTAAGCCCCTATAAATCGATGCATGTGAAACTTATTTTGAATTTTAGAAGAAAAATAAATCTTTCAGTTTTAATTTCACATTTATATAATAAGTTGACTAAACAAGAACATTATAATTTTACTAAATGCATTTAGTTTATTTTTAATTAAAGATTAATGTACACCCTCCTTATATATTCCAAAATTACCCTTTATTACCTAGCAATTAATGTAGTTATAGTTCAGTACAACATTTTTTAGCACTACAAATCGATGCATGCGACATTTTTTTTAGAGTTTTCAGGAAAAATAAATAAATCTATTAGAATTAATCCCACTTTAATATAATAAGTTGACAAAACAAGAACATTATAATTTTGATAAATACATTTAATTATTTTTAATTCTTACATATTCCAAAATTACCTTTCAATACATTGTTCATTTGTTTCAATACATTTCATTCATTTAACATAATACGTTGTATTTTAGTACAACATTGTTAAGCCCTATAAATAAATGCATGTGAAATTTATTTAGAATTTTCAGCAAAAATAAATAAATCTTTTATTTTTAGTTTAACATTAATATAATAAGTTGACTAAACAAGACCATTATAGTTTTGATAAATACATTTAGTTATTTTTAATTAAAGATTAATATACTAGACCCTCCTTACTTATTCCAAAATTACTTTTTAATACCAAGCAGTTAAAGTAATACTACAACATTGCTAAGTCCTATAAATCGATGCATGTGAAATTCATTTTGAATTTTCAGAAGAAAAATAAATCTTTAGTTTTAATTTCCCATTTATATAATAAGTTGACTAAACAAGAGCATTATAATTTTGCTAAATGCATTTAGTTTATTTTTAATTAAAGATTAATAATATACACCCTCCTTATATATTCCAAAATTACCCTTTATTACCTAGCAATTACTGTAGTTATAGTTCAGTACAACATTTTTTAGCACTACAAATCGATGCATGTGAAATTTTTTTAGAGTTTTTAGGAAAAATAAATAAATCTATTAGAATTAATTCAACTTTAAAATAATATGTTAGCAAAACAAGAACATTATAATTTTGATAAATACATTTAGTTATTTTTAATTCTTACATATTCCAAAATTACCCTTTAATACCTTTTGCTAGCATTTAACGTAATACGTTGTATTTTAGTACAACATTGTTAAGCCCTATAAATCAATGCATGTGAAATTTATTTTGAATTTTCAGAAGAAAAATGAATCTTTTAGTTTTAATTTCACATTTATATAATAATTTGACAAACAAGAACATTATAATTTTTCTAAATGCATTTAGTTTATTTTTATTTAAAGATTAATACACACCCCCTTACAAATTTTAAAACTACCTTTCAATACCTAGTAGTTAAAGTAATACGTTGTAGTTCAGTGTAACATTGCTAAGCCCTATAAATAGATGCATTTGAAATTTATTTTGATTTTTGTGAAGAAAAATAAATTTTTTAGTTTTAATGTCTCATTAATATAATAGGTTGACTAAAACAAGACCATTATAATTTTGATACATACATTTAGTTATTTTTAAATAAAGATTAATATAATAGACATTATTTATATATTCAAAAATTACTTTTTAATACCTAGCAGTTAAAGTAATACGTTATAGTTTAGTACAACATTGTTAATCCATATAAATCGAATGCATGTGAAATGTATTTTGAATTTTTAGAAGAAAAATAAATCTTTTAGTTTTAATTTCACATTTATATAATAATTTGACAAAACAAGAACATTATAATTTTTCTAATTGCATTCAGTTTATTTTTATTTAAAGATTAATATACAACTCCTTACAAATTCTAAAACTACCTTTCAATACCTAGTAGTTAAAGTAATACGTTGTAGTTCAGTGCAACATTGTTCGGCCGTACAAATCGATGCATGTGGAATTTATTTCGAATTTTCAGAAGAAAAATAAATCTTTCAGTTTTAATTTCATTTTAATATAATAAGTTGACTAAACAAGAACATTAAAATTTTAATAAACACATTTAGTTTGTTTTTAATTACAGTTTAATATATTTAATACTCTCCTCTATTTATATGAAATCGAAGTATTTTTAACATTTGCAGTAACTTTCTATTCAAATAACAATGACAAAATTTTAAAGAACCTTTCTGTTTATTTTACTAAACGATAATTAATGATTTTTTTTTTAATTTCAATAAAGAAATCTAAATATGAAATGACTCAAAATTTGTAATTCCTACAGTTGTTAATCTTTCCTACTAAATAGTAATAGTGATTATTTTGATTCAACCGTAACACAAACAAAATTTAAACTTTTATGCTAACTAATATTTTAAATTGCTAAAATCGTTAATATGAAATATGTCAAAAACTTATATTAATTTAGTAGAAACTTACCAAAAAACCTTATAAAATTGTACAGGATATGTTGTTCAGTTAAGTTATTATACCAAATAAAGCTGTATATTAAGAAGGATTCTCTTTTCAAAGGGATTTTTAGAAGGACTTTTTAAAAATAAGATGTAAAACATCTGTTTTTTTTAAATGAATTTTAGATGAAATACAGCTGTCTAATTAAAAATTAAATAAAAAATAAAAATAGCTTCTTATTTTATTGAGACTTAAACAAAAACGAATAAATTTTATCATAGAAAAAAATATTTTGACAGGCACAGCTGGATGAAAACTAGATCAAAACTAGAATATCTAAATATTAGCTGGCATTGAGAAAATTAAATTTCGTTTTTATGTAAGACAATAAACATAATAAGTAATGATTTTTTTATATTAAGAAAAACATAATTTTGAAATTTTCTGCTTATAGACGATTTCTAGGTATTTTTTAAAAAATATATTGTATTTCAAAATGCTGGGCAGTTTTCAGTATTTACAGAAGTGGAAAGAATCAGCTATAAAGGAATCCATTTTCTATTTATCTAAATAAAATGTATGTAAAGTATTAATAAATAAAGAATAGTTGTGTTTTTTAGAAAGAAAATTTAGATGACAGTAGAGCATTTCTACAACGTAATATAAATGTATATATTGCCAAAGTGATACATTTCTTGAACTATTACAATTTAGGATACAATTCAATCTGTATTAGATTTAGGCTTTTCTTTGATAAAATATTTTATTAGCTTTGTTTAATTAAACAATTTCATTTTATCTGTTTTCATAGATAGAAATAAAAGTTTTTATAAGTAGTTATACACTTTTCATGGACATTATTATTATTTTGATATTTTATCAGGGATTTCTTTATTCCACAAAATGTTTCCACTTCACTCAACTTAGATATTATTACAACACCATAGTAATTAAGAAAACATATTTCTGAAATTGTGTGCCTAGTGTGCACTTTTAAAGTATTTAAAAGATATATTACTTTTCAAAATGCTTAGTTACATTGTTAGAATTTTTTCAAAAACTTTAAAAAAATCTTTTTTGGAATAAAAAATAAATTTTCTTCAAAGTGTAAATTATAAAATTTTTGGCTTCTAAGAAAATGGTCTTTAGTCTGATAAATCAATCATTAATAATTTTAGGGGTCTGACATTTAAACAAAGCATTTCTACATAAGTGTTTCAGATGATAAAGATTCAGATGAAAAAATATGTATATTAGTGCAAAACTAAAGCTAATGTTTACATAGATTTCTGTATAAAAGTAGTTAAAACTTTTATGAGATGTATTACTGCACAAATGTTTCAGATGTTATAGATCCAGATGAAAAAAATATGTATATCAGTCCAAAACTAGAGCTAATGCTTCCATAAGTTGCTGTATAAAACTATTTAAAACTTTTATGAGATGTATTTCTACACAAATGTTTCAGATGTTAAAGATCCAGATGAAGAAAAAAATATATGTCAGTTCAAAACTAAAGCTAATGTTTACATAAATTGCTGTATAAAAGTAGTTAAAACTGTTATTAGATGTATTAATACACAAATGTTTCAGATGTTAAAGATCCAGATGAAAAAAAATACATGTATTTGTCCAAAACTAAAGTTAATGCTTCCATAAGTTGCTGTATAAAACTAATTAAAAATTTTATGTGATGTATATTTACACAAAAAATTCAAATGATAAAGGTCCAGATGAAATTATAGAACATCAGTTCAAAACTAAAGCTAATTCTTCCATAAATTGCTCTATGACACTATTTAAAATTCTTATGTGATGAATTTGTTTAAACATGTGATGAATGTGACAAATTTGTATAAAATATTTTTTCATCAATATAATTATGATTTATAATAAGTTAAACGCAAAGTGATAAACACTCTGAACATAAACTATAATGGCAATGGCAGTAAGTGAGATACACTCTTACTCAAGGACATTGGTTATCGATCATGTCCTACATCAACCTGTTGGGAAGCATGTGAATATAACTTGAGAGAAAACATGCAATGAACAAAGAGAGCAATTTTAGAAAAGCATGCTACAAGTTATCAACTTGCTAAATAATTAAAAAATATATATAAAGGAAATAATACTTACTGGCAGTAATCCGAGTGAATAGGTGAAGTTTGAGGCACAAATAATGTATAAAACACTAGAATTTGATGATTGTCCACACACCATGTGATTGTGTTGTAACACAAAATATAAAGAAAAGGATACGTGAGAATAAAGGCTGCTCTGCAGGAGGACATTTGCGCAGCTGCCAACCTAACACTACTTCAAACATCGGTTTCTATGGAGACGGCATTCACGTTGTTATTATGGAGGGGATTGCAGTTGTGCTGCGACTTCTTTCCGGCACTGACACCACATAGATGGTCGAGGAGGGCTCCCTCCTCTAATTCCATAATGTCATCTGAGGAGCTGGCATCCGAGTCCTCGCGCTTGAGCTTAGAACCCACGGTGCCGGGGAGGTACGGGCAGCTAGTTACGTGATTGAAGTTCTGTGACTGCATTTCCTCCTGGTCGGTCTCCCGGTGGTAGAAGTAGTTGAAGTTGGAGACTATGACGGGCACTGGTAGAGCGATGGTGAGCACACCGGCGATAGCGCACAGAGAGCCCACCAGTTTGCCCCAGACCCCGACGGGTCGCATGTCCCCGTATCCGACTGTCGTCATTGTAACGACGGCCCACCAGAAGGCGTCCGGGATGCTCTTGAAGAACGAGCGTTCCGAGTCCGCCTCAGCATAGTACACAGCACTCGAGAAGAGTATGACGCCGATGAAGAGGAAGAATATGAGCAGGCCTAGCTCTCGCATGCTGGCCTTGAGCGTCCGGCCTAAGATCTGTAGGCCTTTGGAGTGACGCGACAGCTTAAAGATGCGAAACACACGCACCAACCGGATGACCCGGAGTATGGCCAGCGACATGGCCTGGTTGTTGCCGCGCTCGTTGACAGGCCTCTCTTGCGGCCGCTGCCCTGAGACGACTGTGGCCAGAGTGATGAAGTAAGGTATGATGGCCATCAGGTCGATGCTGTTCATGGCGTCGCGGCAAAAGGACACCTTGGAAGGGCAGGCAAGGAAGCGGACCAGCAGCTCAAACGTGAACCAGATAATGCAGCAGGTCTCAATGATGAAGAACGGGTCGGTTGTTCGGGGTACCTCGTCCTCGATCACCCGTGTCATGTTGTTGGTCGTGTTGAAAAGCCGGTAGTGTTTGAATTCAGGTAACGTCTCCAAGCAAAAGATGAAGATAGACAGTAGAATCACGGTCACGGACACGATGGCGATCACGCGGGCTCCCTGCGAGCTCTCGGGGTACTCGAATAGAAGCCAGAGCTTGCGCTTCAACTCGTGCTTGGGCAAGGGTCTCTCCTCCTCTTTGATGAACCCCTCGTCCTCGCGGAACTTGTTGAAGGCCATCTCTCCGAGCTCGTAAAACTTTATCTCTTCGGCAAAGACGTCCAGCGGTACGTTGACGGGCCTCCGGAGCCGGCCTCCGCTCTGGTAGTAGTACAGGATGGCGTCGAAGCTTGGCCGGTTCCGGTCGAAGAAGTACTCGTTGCGCAGCGGGTCGAAGTAGCGGATCCGCCGAGCCGGGTCCCCAAGCAGCGTGTCCGGGAACTGGTTCAGCGTTCGCAGCTGCGTCTCGAACCGTAGGCCCGACACGTTGATCACGACCCTTTCGCAGTAATCGTGGTCGTGGGGCACAGGCTCGAAGTGGCAGATCGCCGGGATCGAAGAGGCCGTGCCGTCCCCAGGACCTCCTCCTGGACCGCCTCCGTCTTCGCCGTGCAGCTTCGGCAGGGACCTGGAAGGGACCACAGGAGTTAGTGCGGGTGAACCAATCCAGCCCCCCTCACCGCCGCTGCTGGCCCGTCGAAGGACCGGCGGTGGGGGGACTAATAAGGGGGGCCGCCGAGGACGTAGGACGGGGCCGACCCCCCACTTCTCAACAAGTTGAAGTTTCGAAATGACTGTTGTTTACAACTCTCTCAAAAGCACCGGATGGCAAAATGCCAATTCACCCCTAGCGTCCATTTCTTGAATCGGGGACTCCTAGTTCTTCGAAGGATAGTTCAGGCTCACCGGAATGACTTTTGAAATTCCGGAATAAACTTTAACACTATACGGTACGTAATAGCGGAATATGAATGTTATTGAGTTTTTGTGTATCCTTTGTGGATCAAGAGTTGTTTTAATACCCTATCCTCCAGGATTGGGAGAGGATCTAGACCCCCAAGGCGCTGGATTCGGATCCAGCGGGGACTTTTTCCACCGGCTCTTAGAGCGGCGCATCCTGGCTTTCTCGATCCGCTGCACGCTCTGATGAGGATTCCAATACGCGGATCCTTTCCCCCCTTTTTCCGGGACTAGGGTTACCGGAGTCTTCCTTTTCAGAGAGCGCCAATCGATCGCCAAGAGAAAAATAATTGCTTTTGCCTATGAATTTCTAAAACATACATCGGCAGCTTCTTTCCTCCGTCTCTGAATTATTTATTTTTTCATCCTAAATCTTAATGATCATTGTCAGAATAGAATAAAAATCCGGAGTTATGTTTTGCAATTTTGTTTTTTAAGAACTGCAGCTAAAGTATTTCCCCCTCAAAAAAAAATCATTTTCGTTTATTTAAGAACAAATGCTATATAAAACAAAATCCCATACTGATTTATGAAATGGAATAATGATACATATTATAGATTTTAAAATAAATTCTTCTAAAATTTTTAAAAATTATATATATTTATATTTTTTAAGTAAAAGAAATCTATTTTATTAAGTAAAAATAAACATTTGATTATAATTCAAGAAATTTCTGGGGGAGGGGGGGGGGGTATATTTTTGCTATAATTCTGTATTTTATTATTCAGAATCACGTAAGAGAGTTGTAAAACAGTGATTAGGAAAATTCAATTATATACAAAGAATGCAATAGAGATATACAATAATAATTTCTGCTTATAAATTGAAATAAATTTTAACATGAAAAACAGCATGGAATATGAAAAGAAAACACACATTTTATAAATACAATAAAACATTAGTTTCACTCTTTTACTAAATTTAAATCTTATGAAAATTATTTTCAAACATTTAAATTCCATAGAAAAGATAGCTGTATAAACATTATGCAAAATTTTAACACAAAGAAGAAACCTGTTTTAAAAAATGCATAAATGCTTAAATTTACATAAATTAATTTTTTTAATTATCATTATTTGTAGATGGCTAAAATCTTTTTTAAAATAAAACGTAAAGTACGATAAGTATATTGATTTTATTTATATTAAATATTTTATTTAAATATGTTATTTATATATTTATTTATATTAAATTACATGACTAAAATCTTTTAAAAATAAATTAATTATATTCATTTTTATATGTGTTAAACAATCATTTAAATAAAGCATATTAATTGTGTATTTATGAATGTAAAATATAGTTTTCTTGCTACACTAAGGCGCTTTTTTCAAAAAATTTCAAATTAATATAAAAAAATATATGTATGGAAATCCATTGAAAGAAATAACGAGTGTAATGCGTATTAGCATAAACAGAAAGCATGCCTAACCTACTATAAAGACTACTAAAGTATTTTTAAAAATTATTTTTGTTATATTTCTGTATTTTATTCTTCAATATCACGTGAGAGAGTTGTAAGACAGCGATTGGGAAAATTCAATTATACACAAAGAATGAAATAGAGATATACAATAATAATTTTTTACTTATAAATTGAAATAAATTTGAACATGAAAAACAGCATGAAATATGAAAAGAAAACACACATTTTATAAATACAATAAAACATTAATTTCACTCTTTTGCTAAATTTAGATCTTATGAAAAATAGTTCCAAACATTTAAATTGCATAAAAGAAATAATTGCATAATACTACCAAATTTTAACATAAACAAGAAAATTTTTTTAAAAAATGCACAAATGCGTGATTTTACATAAGTTAAACTACATAAGTTTGAAATAAGTTAATTTTACATAAGTTTTTAATTTTGAATTAAACAAACTTACCATTATTTGTAGATGGGCAAAATCTTTTTGAAATAAAATAAGTATATTGATTTTTATTTATATTAAATATTTTATCTATATAATATTTATTTATATTAAATTATATGACTAAAATCTTTAAAAAGAATTATGTATATTAATTTTTATGTATGTTAAACAGTCATTTAAATACATGATATTCATTGTGTAGTTATGAATATAAAATTTAGTTTTTATGCTGCATTAACGCACCTCTGTCAAACATTTTCAAATTATTAATAATAATAATAAAAGTTATCTACAGAAACTCATTGAAAAAAATTACGGATGCATTAATGTATATAAGCATAAACAGAAAAACGGTTAAAGCCTGCCTAACCTACTATAAAGACTATTGAAACGCATGCATTTACTCTTGTTGAATTTCAAAGTTCAAATGAAGCAATTATGAGTATAAGAACATAATAATAAGTACATAAATTTCTAATTATGTTAAATAGTTGTTTAAAAAAATCTGGCTAACATTATAACAATTATGATGATAAAATTTAGCTTTTATCTTACTACAAAGTACTCGTCATAAATTTTCAATCGAAAAAAAGTATAAAAATGGCTCTAAGTTTTTAAAATTTATTAAAAGAAATTAATGTTAAATTGTAATATAAAAAATATTCATTATGCATTTACACTAGTAGAATTTCTAATTCCAAAATAAATTATTATATGAGCTAAAAGCCTTTTATCAATAATAAGTATGCATATTCTATTTATATAACATTAAAATAATCATTTATGTATATATATATATATATATATATATATATATATATATATATATACCAATATATGAAATTTAAGTACCTGTCTTAGATGTACAGAAAAACAGCTATTTCTAAGTTCATTCAACCAACTTAGACGAAACATAATCAAAAATAACTTTATTATTAAACTTTTTTTGTCTGTTTTTATGGTATAGGCTCATAAACGGTTGCATAACAAACAATAAACTTATAGGGGGCATATAGATAATATTTCTAGCTACAATCTGCAAATTGTGACATTCTGATATATGAAATAGTTCAGAGAAAACAAGGAAAAATCAGGAAAATTTATCAATTAACCAATTTTTTAATACTCGAAAACTAAGGATTTAATTGAACAAATTTTACGGCGATTAAAAGATCTAATTAAGATTTATAAACGATAATTATGGCTACAATCTGTAGTTTTTTCCATTCCGATATCTAAAACAGTTTTTGAGAAAACGGAAAACCGGGAGAATCGATCAATCAACCAATCTTTCAATGCTCAAAAACTCGAAAACGAATTGATAAATGTTAAGGAATATTTATAAATGATAACAATTACATTTTTAGCTTATGACTTATGCATTTAAATTTAGAAACTGGTTTAAAAAGTATGTTTTTTTCAAAAACTAGACATATTATAAAATACAAATGTAATACAACGGGTTGCTTCGCAGGTAGTATTTAATTTAATAGTAATTATGGAAATTAAATTTTGTTTATTTTTTTTAAAATAATTCAGTATTTTCACAAATTTTCAAACTAATAAAAAATTATAAAACTTTTGAAATTGAATTAAAGAAATTACTGCACAATTAATGTGTAATGTTTTAACAAACAGAAAATTTACAATCATATGCGTCTCAGTCAGTTGAAGTTATGTTCAAGAAAAATAATTATATGAGTTAGAGAAAAGAGTTTCTAAAGGAAGATAAGCACAAAAAATATCGAGTTATGCTAAATATCCATTTAAATAAAGTATCTGGTTCAATAAAAAAAATATTAATGTATGGGATACAAATAAACATTTTTCTGTAAGAATAAGCTTTAATATACTGTTATATTATCAATATGAAATAAATCAATAATTCAGTTATCTTCTGTTAATATGTATAATATTATTTAAAATAAACTGAATATTGTTTTCCAAAAAAAATTGAAAGTATTGGCACAAAATGTCAAACTAAAAAAAAAAAAAAAAATCTAAACTAAAAAGGAAAAACGAAAAAGGAAAAACTAAATTAAAAATGATAAACTATAATATAAAATCAATAAAAATAATAAAATGTTTTTTAACAATTTATCTTAGAACCCGTCTGTAATTTAACTCATTATTAGATTCATAAATACATTGGTTATTTTCTAATTAATTTATAGATAAACGAAGGCAAAAAACTTTATAATACTGTAATCAATGCAAATATGAACAAGTATAAATAATAGAAAATAGCGAAATCAATATTATTTAAGGATACTAAATATTGTTAAAATAGATAAATATTTTAATAGAAAATATTAAATTAAAAATAGTTAAAGTTTTTTAGATAAGTCTATTGTAGATAAATGAAAATATAAAATCGATAACAGTAATAAAATTGTTTTGAACAATTCGTTTTAAAATATGTATATTACTAATCATTTATTAAAAAACACAAATGTATTAATTTGCGTTTTTTTTTTATTAATTTGTAAACAATCTTAGAAGAACAATTTTAAACCACTGCAATCAATCCAAACAACCAAGTACAAATTAATAAAAATGAATAATCTTAATATAATTCAAAACAAAGTAAGTATTTGTGCCAAAATTTGATAAAAGATTTTGATAGAAAAGAAAAAATCCAAAGTCTATTAATGCTAAATAACAAACTAAAGTTGATAAGAATAATAAAAGAGTATATAAGGGATTACAACTGCAAATTTGCACAAAATTATGGAGAACAGAGCCAACAAGCAACAACATACTGAAACTAAACTTGGGTGTTGTTTGAATATACATAAATAATTGATGGGAAAATTATTAAGGATTTTTCAAATGATCGTTTGAATGACGCAGCACGCCATTTTGTTTCCTCTGGTGCAAAGCTCTTCGACACGTTTTGTATCGATTTGTTTTTTCAAATATTTCTGATTTCTTCTTTAATGTTGTAAAATATTTTTGGCTTTCCAGTTTTTTTTTTTTGTAATTTTTTCAACTCAATGTTGCCAAAAAAAAAAAAAAAAAATCTTGGATTGGCCGACACTGAGTACACTAGACACTTATTTAAATTATTGTCTTTATGTAACGTCGTGAAAAATGAAAAGTTAACCCCAACTAATTCTGTCGCAAAATATCGTATAAATACATGACTGTTACCGATCGATTAGTAATAATGGCTACTAATAAATGCTATACATAAATTTTCTTTGGGTACATCTGCATACTGAAATTGCACCAAACTCTGAAATTTTCAATACGAACGCTTTATATTTCTTTTAAATACTAAAAGGTGTAAATTAACAACATAATATACAGTAAAATAGCTTTTATTAGGTTTCTGACATGTTTTGGCTCACTCCGAGCCATTTTCAAAAAGAAATGCGAATATTCTATAAATTGCACGTCTTTGAAGTTATTTGAAATGCTATCATTTAATTTTCATGTATATTTATTTTTATTTATAGAATATTCTCATTTGGTTTTGAAAATGGCTCGAAGTGAGCCGAAGCATGTCAACAACTTAATAAAAGTTATTTTACTGTATATTATGTTGTTAATTTACACCTTTATGCATTTAAAAGAAATATATTATTACAAGGTGTTATAATTTATTATATTGTTATACGGATGCTTTATTTTGAAAATATATAATTAATACATATTTAAATTATATTTAAATTAATTAAAAAAATGTATATGATTTATAACACATAATCTTTTAACAGAAATGGATTTCAAGTATGCGAATCCAAAATTTCAGCTAATTTCACAAACTAGATTTTAAGTTATGCTTAAAAAAGTACTCGCATTGCAATTTGATTTACAAGTATTAAAAATGAGTTTAACATTAGCAGTTCCAAACTTTAAATCTTCATAATTCCTGAACGACTTAACCGAATGACTTGCCGCTTGGTACTCTGAGTTAAATTTACCAGAGAATTCAATTACGAAGTCAAAATTAGATGTTGGTACTGAAAATTTCTGTGTTTGTTGCGATTTCAGTATGAAAACGACCCCTAAGAAAAATTCATATGTAGCATTGTTTAGTAGTCGTTACTACTAAACGATTAATACCAGTTCACTTCTATACGATGATTGGAGTCAGAAAGGAGGTTTTTTTTTTTTTTTTTTTTTTTTTTTTTTTTTTACATTTGTACAAAGTGTATCTTTCATGAATTATGATATGATAATCGTGAGTATTTTTAACATATTGAGACGAAATTTTAGCGGAATATAAACATAAATTTGGTCAGAATGATGTTTTACCCCCCCCCCCCCCAAAGAAAAAAAATAGGGGATTTATTTTGTTATCGTTTGCAGAATAATAGATATACAAAGTTTAAACTAACTTTCATCATCTAATATGAAAGAAGTTTGCCTAAAAATTCTTATCATCAAATGGCTGTAAGTTTTAATGATTCTTAACTGGGTTTTTACATACCATGGTGCTTTTTCCGTTTTTATAGTGTTTAATGTCAATCAATATATAGTATTGTAGACAAATTTTTATGTATATTGAAGTGAATAAGGAAATTTACGTGATGTTTTATTCTGATTTATGTTATCTTTGTGCTGATAGACAGTGTCGAATTCAGACATTTTTTCTCCGAGGGTAAATATCACAGCTCCGGGCGAGGAACAATGTGGAGTTAAGAAAGGGAAGTTTCACTTTTAAACCATTTACAAATAGAAAGTTTCAATCAATTTTACAAACAGTTATCACAATTTGTAATCTTCCGGCATGGTCACATTTTGATGTTCAGAGAGGGATGCTCCCCTAAGATACCCCTGAATTCATCACTGCTGAGAGAGTTTGTTTAGTTTCAGCTTTTTGTTTTAGTAATTATGCTTGCTGTTTACTCACTATCTAGTTTCCTGTTAATTGTTCCATGCTTAGTTAGTGCATAAAAAGTTATTCTTTGTACAGAGTTACCAAAAAAATTGCATTACACAGTGTGATTTTCTGATTGTTTTAAATATTTTCGTAGAATTGTACGCAATATCTTTTCTTTTTATACCATTTTTATTTGTTTACATCACTGTTTTTAGTCGTTTTTTGGTTTATACATTATAAAAAGAAGTTTAAGTGCAAATATAAAACAAAACAATGATGAATACTAGATCTTTATCGATTGACGTATTTATCCAAGTGAAGATTTTTAGCTGTAACCCGTTATATCAAAATATGTCTGTATTTTACGTATGTATCCTCATATTAATGTTATTTTTTCGTTTTAGAAATGTACACACAAAACACAACCTGGAACCTATTAAAAAAAATAAGATGTAAAAATAAATAAAAATTGCAGAGAAGTGCATAAATATTTCAGAATACTATAGTTAATATCATAATGCGTAGTATCTTAATTATTATCGAATAGATAAAATTAATTAAAATAAGCTAATTATTTACCTAGAAATTTTATAAAACTTTGATAGACAAAAATTTAGTAGAAAAATCTGTTTTTTACCAATCTTTAATTAATTATTTAAAATTTATAATGAGAGTATTATTTAATCTATGAATTATATGCAGAAACATAGTAATGTAAATGCTTTTATTTTACGAACATGGCAAATAAAACTTAAACTTATAAATATATATATATATATATGTATATATATATATATATATAATGTAAAAAATAAATTAAAATTTCTAAAGAAGTGCAGAAAAATCTCTAGGATACTACCATTAATATCTTATAACATATTTTCATTATTTACAACTATTGTTAATTATTAATATTAATTTAATTGAGCTACTAAGTTATCTAAAAATTTTTTAAACGTTATATGCACACTATCGACTAATAGACGAAAAAAAAAAGAAAATGTTTATAAACTGTGATTTTCAATCGATAAGAATATCAAAAATGTATCTATTTATTTACATCTGTATTTCAGTTGATGATTGATTATACGCGTAAATATATTAATTATTAATGTAGTTGCTTTTACGTGCAAAACACAATCTTGGGCTAATAACGAAAAATGTAAAATAGAAAAAATATTTGTAGAGAAATACACAAAAATTTCCATGATACTATAATTGATATCACAGTGCATATTTTCATTATTTTTTTTGTTTATATATACATATATAACTTTACTTAAACTAAACTAATTATTTCTAATTATATATATCTATTAATTAAATTAATGATTATTTATTATTATTATTATTAAATATTAATATTAAAATATTATTAATAAACTATTATTAATTAAGTAAATTAAGTACTAATTGATAATAAATATGTAAAAAAAAACTTAGTAAAAAGGTACTTTTTGGTTTTTTGAAAAGTAGCGTTTTTTATCACAATTTGTACCTTTCCTCCAAAACCATAATAGCCATTTAGATATTTTTTTTTCTCTGTTAGTTTATTTTACTGGGCATCATTTGAATTATGGGAATTACAAACAAACTTTTTTTTTTACTCGAAAACAGTACAAAAACAGCCCAAATGGGCTTTTTTTTTTTTTTTTTTTTTTTTTTCCTCAATAAAATGTAAGTATTTATTCTTTTGAAAAATCCTTAATTCATTTGACAAATATAGATTCAATAAAGTTATACAAAACATTTTGTTGTGATCGTAGTAGTGGTTAAGTAGAAAATATATATTTAGTTAGTATGTCAAACACCTCAATAGTTTATCCCTCCTTAAAGTAAACTATTTATTTGCCTAGAAAAGATCATGCACAAATTATATGGAAATGTAGTCCCGGTGAAAGGAGCTGAAATTTTGATATTTTGTAGTTCATACCTATGCTGATCAAATTTCTCAATGTGCTCAATCCTGAATAATGTTTTTTTTTTATGCTATGATCAGCTAAAGATCTTAATTCACATTACATAGTTACCAATATTCCAGGTTTTCTTTTTTAAAGTTAAATAAAACATAATTTGTACCAGAAAAATTACTAAGTAATTTTTAGTAAGTTAAAAAAAATACTAAGTAATTTTTTTAAGTACTACGAAATACTTTCTTAAACTAAAGATGTATTTGCTTAAAGCGATAACAGTATACATAACGACTTATGAATACCTTTAAATAAATTGACCAACCAGTTTCGTACACTCAATCGGCGACATTTTCAAGATTAGTAATGATAAATAAACAATTTTTGCATTAAAAAAAAATGAACTTGATAAACAAAAACCACGAAATTGCATGTATAATGAAAGTAGATGCTTAAAAATGGTCAACTGTAAACGTGAAATTATTTTATCTTATTGTTTTTTTAAATCTGTAAAGCATCTCATGCCATCAGATAAAATAATTTTCATGTTTACAATTGACAAAAAAATTTTTTGAAAATGAACTTGATAAACAAAAACCACGAGATCACATGTACAATGAAAACAGGTGCATACAAAAAGACAACTGTAAACGTGAAATTTATATTATCTTATTGCTTGTTTAATCTGTAAAGGATCTCGTGCCATCAGATAAAATAATTTTCACGTTTACACTTGGCCATTTTTAAGCACTTGATTTCTTTGTACATGTGATCTTGTGGTTTTTGTTTATGAAGTTCATTTTCAAAATTTTTGCGAAAATAGTTTATTTATCATTATTGAAAATGACACCGATTGAGCGTACGAAACTTTTTGGTTTATTTATTAAAAGGTATTTATAAACCTTTATGTGTACTGTTGTCACTTTAAACAAATACATCTATACTTTAATGATAAGTGATTTTCTTATATAATTATGAAATATTTCCTGTTGAACCGATGAGTAAATTATGAGTAAATAAACAGTAAAGATAGAAAAGCTTTTAGGATAGGATTAAAAATGAAAAATATAATACATTTTAAAAACAAATATAGCTATTTCAAATTTAAAAAAATCCTTGACGGTTCGGCCTACAGGCACAGGTAGATTTCGAAGATGCGGACCGTGGGGCGCCTGTTTATTGGGAATTGCAGAAGAAATTACCTTTTTGTCATGATGCTGCAGTTGGAACCGCCTACTTCGAAATCTACATGTGTCAAGTAGGCGGAGCTGCCATAATTTTTTTGTTTTAATTTTTTTTACTGTAAGGGTTGGTCTTATAAAAAACTTGTCAGTATAAAAGTTGTAGATAATATTAAGAGGATTTATAATAAATTTAAGTGGATTTGATATCTTGGGAATTGACAAAGTTATGAATTTTTTTTCTTCTAAAACCCCAATTTCTCCTCCCCCTTGAGGCCATTTTTAATTATATCAGAAATCGGTCATACATAAATTTTCGGCCTTTTTCCTAGAAGTAATAATAACTTTGAACGGATTTGATGCGTATCATAATTATGAAGTTTCGGGGATTTTTCTGATTTCACAAAAAGCGCCCCCGCCATTTCCACCCCCTTGGTTCGATTTTGCCCATTAACAAACTTGACCGAGATTTTATGCCCCTTGATTTTATGTATCAGTTCGGAAGAGATTTGTGCAGAATTTTTGAAGTTATCTTGTCCATAAGAAAGTGGCATAGATAGATAGATAGATAGAGTTTTGAACTGGGGGGTGGTTTTGGGTTCTGGGAGTCACGATCGGTGTGTATCTGCAAAAAATTTCCAGAAATTCCAACCTAGGGGAGAATGTAATAGGTAGTATTTCTTACGAAATCAACCTAAAAGCGTGAAGAAAGTAACATGATAAAATGTTCAATTGCTCATAACCGTCGAGATCAAGGGGGAAAATGCCAATAGGCCCCTTTTCAATCATAGACATGCATTTCATTATTGTTAGTTATTTAATTATTCCTATTTTCATGCGGTTGTTTAATTGGTATATATTATTTAAATAACATATTTGGTTTCAATTGTTTTGAAAAATATCACATTTGCATCATAGATGCAAATATTATTATCATAGATGTTATGGAAATGTTATGCAAATATTTTTATCATAGATGCCAGCCTTTCGTTTTCGTTTTTTTTTTCTAAAGCAAATAAAAGAAGAAATTTTATTGAATAGTAAAATCTAATTAACAACCACATGGAAGTAGGAAACATTTCGTTACATAATTTTACTGGTTCAAATTGCGTTTATTTGACTTAGGAAAAAAAAAAAAAAAAAAAAAAACACTGGAAATTTGGCAGCTTTAAAAAAAGACAATTGTTTCTTAGTCTGCGAAAATATAATATAACCACGAACGAAAATGTGCAGTAACTTCTCCCGAGTCCGAAAAGCGTTCTTTATCTTTAGGAACCTCATAAACGAATATATTTTCTTGATTAAAAAAAAACAAAAAACAATAATAAAAACGATTTTTTTTTATTTTGCTACAACTGATTTCTGGAAACGTTTCTGAGTAATTTTTTATAGTGTATTAATTATTTTTCTCATCCTGGCATGTAGGTTTTTTGGATGCTATCCATTCTCAAGTAAACATTTTCATGTTCAACAAACATGATAAATTTCAGCCACAACATTAACATTAAAATTAATATTTTGTTACTCTTGCATATTATAAATTCAATTACGCAGCTGAAAATGTTTAATATAGAATGGTTAGCCTGCAGAATACCGGTATTCCGTGTAGGGAAAACTGATTAATACACATAAAAACTACTCGGAATTGTTTCTGAAAATCAGTGGCAGCAAAATAAACTTTGTTTTTACAAAAGCCTCTTTAAATCTCGCAGATCTATTGGTTTCTGAAGTTTATAAAGACAAAGAATGTTTTTCCGAATCGTGGGTAACTCTAAAGAGGTTAATGAATATTTTTTGTTCGTAGTTATATTACATTTTCGTTGATTAAGAAACATTTGAATTTTTTTTACAATGTATGTAATATGAATTAAGATCTTTCGATGGTCATAGCATCAACACTAGCCATATTTCTGTATTGTACCCATTGAGCCATATTATTAGTATCGCATGAATTATAACATTTCAAAATTTCAGGCAATGCCAACAGGGCTTCATTTCCATATAATTTGTGCGTGGTCTTTTAATACAAATTGATAGACAACATATATATCTTTTAATTGTTTGAAAAGTCTGTGATTTTTACATAATTAATGATTTAAAATCGATAGGAATTAATAAAAGTGTTTTAATAGTTTATATTAGTTCATGTCTGTATTTTAATCTATGACTATAATACATATGTTTATGTAATTCATTTTCTTTCTCAAGTACAATCATAACTTTAAAATAATAGTATATATATTTCTATATAATTTATGCCTGATCCTTTGATAAAAATTTGATAGACAATATTTAATTTTAAAAAATCTTAAAAGTTGTTAGAAAAGTCTAATTTATAGATGATTAATGATTTAAAATCGATAGGAACGATAAAAGTGTTTTTAATAATTTATATTGTTTTATGTCTGTATTTTAATCTATTACTATATGAATAAATATGTTTATGTAACTCATTTTATATGTCAAACTTAAAAAAAAAAGAAAAAAAAAATAGAAAAAGAAGAGAAGTGAAAAAAAGGGTCATGATACTATAATAAATCTTACAATGCATATTGTCATTATTTTTTTAACTTACTTGTTTTTCTTTTTTATTATTATTTATAATTAACCAATTATTCATCTAGAAAGTTGATAAATGTTTGACAGAAAATATTTAATTTGAAAAAGGTTTTAAATTGTTAGAATAGTCTGTGATTTATATATAAATAAGTATTTAAAAAGATAAGTGTGTTTAATAATTTATATTAGTGCACCTTCGTATTTTAATCCATGACTATATGAATACATTTATTAATTTAAAGTGAACTATTTTTTTTTAATACACATTATAAAAAAAATCAAAAAACCGAAATAAGTTATTAGAGAAGTTTATTATTTTTAATTAATGATTTAAAGCGGATAAGGAAAGTTTTTAAAATAATGTATATCAGCATACGTCTATACTTTAATCTATGATTATATGCATATATTTATGAATAAATAAGTATTTAAAAAGATAAGTATTTTTAATTATTTATATTAGTGCACAGTGCACATCTGTATATTAATCCATGAATATATGAATACATGTATTAATTTAAAGTGAACTAATTTGTTATCGAGATTTTTTTTTCATATTAATACACATTATAAACAAAATCAAAACCGAAATAAGTTATTAGAGAAGCTTATTATTTTTAATTACTGTTTAAAGCGGATAAGAAAAGTGTTTTAAATAATGTATATCAGCATACGTCAATACTGTAATC
Source organism: Maratus michaelseni (assembly GCA_963931845.1). Taxonomy (NCBI): domain Eukaryota; kingdom Metazoa; phylum Arthropoda; class Arachnida; order Araneae; family Salticidae; genus Maratus; species Maratus michaelseni. The sequence goes on along the minus strand of OZ007597.1, from coordinate 214,837,202 downwards.
TATGATTATAAGCACATATTTATGAATAAATATACTAATATACCAGTTGTTTCTGACTTACAAAGTAGCAAATGTAATTTTGTGCTTATAAGAACAAAATATAAAATGTAAAAATAAAATACAACATATAAAGAAGCTAAAAAACAATTATGACACTATATGTAAAATAATGTATATTTTCGTTATTTTAAGTAAGAGTAAATATCTAATTATAACAGTTATCGAATAGATAACATTAATTAACATAAGCTAATTATTTACTTACAAATTTGATAAAAGTTTGGTAGACAAATCAAAGTATTAAAAAAAATGTTATTATAAAGGTCTATTTTTTACCATTCTTTATTAATTATTAAAAGTTTACACCGATAATGAAACTATTTTTTAATCATTTTGTTATATGTATAAACATATTAACGTGATTTATTTTACATACATGACAAAGACAATCTTCTGTACATATTTAAGTTGAGTTAATTATTTATCGAAAAATTTTATAAAACTTTGATAGACAATAGCGAACAATTAAATAAAAAAGCTGCTAGAAAAGTTGTGGTTTATAATTGTGGATTTAAAACCATTAAGAATAAATAATTACAATAATTTATTTCAGAGTACTTTTATATTTTAATGCGTCATTATATTTTTAAGTAATATTAATATATCTTATTTTGTTTTTTCTTATAGAACAATACACTTTTCTAGGATTAAGGGAAAATTGGGAGAGAGAAGACGACTTCAGTTCTCTAAAATAACGAAACATTCATCATCGAATTTTTAGTTCTTTAAAATTCAAGAAAATTTTGTAATTTTTATAACTAGCAAAATTCTTTTAAATTGTTAAAAAAAAATCAATTAAAAAATATTACAGTTGAGTCTTTCTATAACGAACCTCCATATAACAAATTTCTCTATATAATGAATTTTTAACAGGAGCGGTACTTTTCTCCCATGATTATATTAATGATAAAATAATCTCCATATAGCGAAAAATCTATCTCCATATAACGATTTAAAAAAAATCTTCATTTGTTTAGAAAGAACTTCAAAACCACGTAGAGTCAGTTTTATTTTACTGATTCCTGGTTTATCTTTCAAAACTGAATACCTCTACCATATTCTTTATTTTGTTTACCAAGTTCAATTTCACAAACATTTTACGAAATTAGTTTATTTATCTTTATTAATCTTGAAAATGTGGTCAATTGAGCGTACGAATAGTGTCTATCTGTTTATTAATAGGTATTTATAAGCCTTTATATGTACTGTTATCACTTTAAGCCTATACAGTTTCACTTGAATGATAAAAAGTGATTTTCTTATATAATTCTGCATTCTTTGTTAAAGTGTAAAAAAAATTACGAGGATGTAATAGTTTTGAAATCAAAACAACCAAAAAACACAGCTTTGTTCGCCTCAAACTAATTTAAGTTTTCCTTGTGCGTTTTTTTTTTTTTTTTTTTTTTTTTTTTTTTTTTTTTTTTTTTTTTACAATGCTTTCAAATAAATGTTTATTTTCCGTTTTGGAACTGTTTAAAAAATTAAAATATACAATATCAAATTAATATACAAAGTTAAATATTTCAAAATCTTAATTGAATTCCGCAGAAATAATTTTCTTAAAATTTTGCACCTTAAACAGTAATTTTTTCATCATTCACTATATAACAAATTTTTCTATGTAACGAATTTTTTGACTAGAACAATGGATTTTGCTATATACAGATTCGACTGTAATTTATTATCAATTTAAGACCTTATATTATATCTAATGATTTTTGCTTTACTGAAACATGATCCAAATACTTTAATATCGGTATTATTTACACAATAAATGTTTTTGATACCGAGTTCCCTTAAGGGTTTTACTTATGCTACTAATATATTATGTTTTAACCATGTAATCCTTTAATTTATTAATATTCAATATTCCTGTTTAAGGATTTTTTTTCCGAAAATCAACATTCATAATCATAATCTTTTTTCAAATATTTGTTTTATAAATTATAATTTATTATAGAAATGTATAAGTCACTCCTTCAATTTTTTCGCAAAGGAAAAAAAAAATACTAATAAAAGTAGTGATTACAACAATAAAACAATCTGCACATTGTGAAACAAATATTACTTTCGAGATAAAGAGATTTGATAATGCATTTCTAACAAATCACGCTTCTGCACAAAAAAAAAAAAAAAAAAAAAAATAAGCTTGGCTGCAATTTTATTCCGCCAAGCATCTTGCGCTCGCCAAGTGCTCATCATCAAAATGTTGGCTGCGGAGAAGAGGAGAAAGAGCATATTACGAATTCAGTTAGAGAACTGCACAAAGAGAACAGTTAGAGGGTCATCAAAACTAAACAGGGTTAAGCGTACCTCCTCACTCTGGAATTATAATTAGAGGATAGAGAAAAAAATCCAATATTCTTTGATAGAGGTGGAATAAACAACCATGAATAAACAATGTACATTGAATTTTTTAAAAAAAGAACATTTAGATGTAGTTTTTATAATATAATGCAGGATGCTTGCTATGGGATAAATATTAAAATTATCGTTTTTAAGTCACAATTTCGCATTCAAATATTTGAGTAAAGTGTACTTAGTAACTCCTTAAGATTTATAATTGGTGAATTGAGATAAAACTCAGTATTCATTGATAGAGACAGAATAAACAACGATAGAGAAACATGGTACATGGATAGTGCTATAGAGGAACATTCATAGAGGTATTTGTAATATATCTTGAATGCTTTCTTAAAATTACTATTTTTCTGTCTTACATCTGGGTAATTATTTTTCTATTAGGCGTACCTCTCCGTCTCTGTAATTATAATTAGAGGATAGAGAAAAAATCCAATATTCTTCGATAGAGGTGGAATAAACAATATACATGGAATTTTTTTAAAAAGAATATTCAGATGTAGTTTTTATGATAGATAGAAGGGATGCTTATAATCTACTTTGGATTACATCTTAAAAATATCATTTTTAAGTCACAATTTCGCATTCAAATATTTGAATAAAGCGTACCTAGCAACTCCTCAAGACTTATAATTAGAGAGTTGAGAAAAAACTCAGTATTTATTGATAGAGACAGAATAAACAACTATAGAGAAACATGGTACATGGATAGTGCTATAGAGGAACATTCATAGAGATATTTGTAATATATCTTGAATGCTATCTTAAAATTACTATTTTTCTGTTTTACATTTCGGTAATTATTTTTCTATTAAGCGTACCTTTCAGTCTCTGTAATTATAATTTGGCGACAGAAAAAAAAAATTCAATATTGTTTGAAAGAAGTAGAATAAACAATGATAGAGAAGTATGGCACATGGGTAGTGTTATAGAAAAACACTCATAGGGATATTTGATGTATATCTCGGAATACCTTTTTAATTTATCATTTGTTTGTCCTATATTTATATACTTAGTTTTGTATTAAGCGTACCACTCCTTTTTTGTATTTATAATAATAGGATAGAGAAAAAAATCCATATTGTTTGAATGGAGTAAAACAAATAATGATAGAGAAAATTTTCAATATTGTTTGATTTAAGTAGAATAAACAATGATAGTGAAACATGATACATGGATAGTTCTATAGAGAAACATTCATAAGGATATTTGCAATATAGCTGCGAATTATTTTTTAAATTATCATTTTTAGGTGCGTTCGTAATTATATAAATACTTAGCACCTATTGTCGTCGCTTGGTCCGTCCGTTGTCTGTCCGTCCATCCGCATATAACAACGCAAAAACTACCCAACCGAATGGTTTGAAGTTTAAGATATATTATTTTTGCAGAATTTTGTCGAGACATTTCAAATTTTATAAAAATCGAATCAAAACTTTAGGAGATATTAAAAAAAGATTTATTACGAAATTTGAATGTTTCTTAAAAATTGGCGCTTTCTTGTTATAGGAGCTTCTGAGGCTTCACCGTCAAGCGACCGAGATACTTATTTTATGACAGAAATTAATCTGCAGACGATACAATTCATTTCACAGAATTAAACATCATCAAGATCTGAATATTTATATTAGCTATAGTATGAACGCGCCTCATTTGTCACGTTTGACGTACAATTTCCAACTTGTTCTGTCTTATAATCAGATACTTATTTTTATATTAAGCGTACCCTTCTTTCTCTGTAATTATAATGAGAAGATAAAGAAAAACTTCAATATTATTTGAATGAAATAGAATAAACAATGATAGAGAACCACATGTATACGGATAGTGCTATAGAGAAACATTCATAGGGATATTTGTAATGTATCTTGTAATGCTTTTTTAATTTATCATTTTTCTGTTTTATATTTGGGTACTTATTTTGATATTAAGCTTACCCCTCCCTCTGTGTAATTATAATTAAAGGATAGAAAAAAAATCAATATTGTTTAAAAAAAGTAGAATAAACTATAGTGTAGAAACAGTGTTCATGGAATATTATATAAAGAAACATATGTAGGGGTAGTGTTAATATGCCGCGAAACTTTGTTTTTCAATTAGCGTTTTTAAATCACATATTCGCATACATATTCATTAGTATAATTCCTATCCCCTCAAGAGATATAATTAGAGAATTGCGAAAACCCAATATTCTTTGATAATAATAGAATAAACAATGATAGAGAAACATGGTACATGCACAGTACTATAGAGAAACATTCATAGGGATATTTGTAATATTATCTTGGAATGCTTTTTTAAATTATAACTGTTCTGTCTTATATATTCGGGTACTTATTTTTGTATTAAGCATACCCCGCCCTCTGTGTAATTATGGCTAGAGGATAGAAAATAAGTCAATATTGTTTGAAATAAGTATAATAAAGAATGGTGGTAAAATAATGTTCATGGGATATTATATAACAAACATATGTAGGATACTTTTAATATCCCATGAAACTTCGTTTTTTGAATTATCGTTTCTAAGCTCCATGTTCGCTTTCTAATATTTATTTTAAATTTACCTATTCATTCGATTTATATTCAGAAGACAGAGAAAAAAAAATGTAACATTATTAAAATAAAAACTTTATAAACAGTAAAATATATTTCATGAGACTGTTTAAATGTTTCGGCTCCATCAGATTTTATCAACACAAATAAGAATTATTGCACGGTCTATGAAGTTATTATTTGAAACGTCACAGTTAATCCTTCACGTACTCTTTCAAATTAAGAAACGTTACTTTTTTATTTTTACTCGTTATTATATGTTTATTTCCATATTTGTAACCATGGAGTAACTCGAGCCACAATTTTGGTAAGTTAAATTATGCTGCATATTGTATTTTTACGTGTTATAATCTCTATAGTTTAAATGAATGGATAATATAGATTGGAGGGAAAATTTATCATAATTTCTTTGAGATTTATTTGGGTGGTTTCTTCTTGATATAATCATGCCAGGGCTGTGGTTTTTCTATTATACTTAATATCAGCTGTATGCTCATTTTTTCTATAACTAAATTCCCTGCTTGTCATGCCAATATAGAAATACTTTGATTCGTCCTCTTTAATAAATGGCATTTCATATACTTTTGAATAATTATAAAAATTAATTGGGTCAATTTTGCTGCAAATGATATTCTTTAATTTCTGAGGGGGTTTGGCTATTAAGAAGATAGTGAAATGTTTAAGGCGTTAAACGTTAAAACGTTAACAAATATAACCTTTGTGCTATCTATGAAAAAAATCATTCGTCACCATGTTTTGGACATTTGGATAGACTCGTTGAACTATGCGGTACACTGTACAAAGCGACAAATGTTTCGTAATCTATCTCTTGTTTTTATTAAGGTATGCAAAAAAATAACATAATCTCATTCGAGTTACTAAAAGCGTTCATTTATCTTCAGAAATCTCAAAGACTAATAGATGTTCGAGATTGAAAGAAGCATTTTCGAGATTTAAAGAAGCATTTGTGAAATTTAAAGAAGAATTTTCGAGATTTAAAGAAGCATTTTCGAGATTTAAAGAAGCATTTGTGAAATTTAAAGAAGCATTTTCGAGATTTAAAGAAGCATTTGTGAAATTTAAAGAAGCACTTTCGAGATTTAAAGAAGCATTTGTGAAATTTAAAGAAGCATTTGTGAATGTTTCTTTCGCAGCCTGTAATTTTCGGAAATGTTTTCGCGTTGGTTTTACAGTGCATTAATTAACTTTTTCAACAAGAAACATCAGTTTTTCGGATGCTATCAATTCTCAAGTGAACATTCTCATGTTCGACAAACATGATAAATTAAAAAGATTAACATTAACGTTAAAATTAAAATAATTAATATTTACATTAACATAAATAATAACATTATTTTGTCACTTTCTTTAAATGATGTTACGCATCTAAAAATGTTTATGTGATTATTAATAACACAATAAATAATGTTAATTTTTATGACAATGTAAATGTTATTATTTTTATTTTAACTTTATTATTAATCCTTTTAATTTATCCATGTTTTTTAAACATGAGAATTAATAGCTTTCAAAAAAACGATATCCTGGGTAAAGAAAACTGATTAATACATTGTGTAAAACTACTCGAGAAAGTTTCCGAAATTTCCGGACGGCAAAAGAAACTTTGTTTCATAAACCCCTTTTAAATCTCGAAAATCTATTGGTTTCAGAGGCTTCTAAAGATAAAGGAACGCCTTTTGGAATGGCGGGTAACTCAGTAGAGGTTATATCATATTTTCGCAAACCATAAGAAAGATAAGAGCTAGATTAAGACACCTTTTTTTTTCCTGTGTCAGAAATATGATTTAACAGATTACAGCACGTTGTAAACAATGAAGAAGGATATTCTTATCATTAAATTTCAACATAGTAAATATTTATGTGAATGCGGTATTAACATTAAAATGTGTAAACTTACTGAACACTTGGGTGAAAGGTACAGTCCAAACCTCCGAAAAAGTTTCGTAAAGAAAATTTTTATTTCGCAAATGACGAGCGCATCATTTCAGTAATTTACAATTGAGTAATTTACAACATCTAATTTACATTTTCAGACAATTTACATTTGCTGCCATTTGAAGCAGTAGAACACACCTCTGAATTGGAACACATTTTGGGACATATTTTTTTTGTTAATCTTGATTTTTAATATTATGAAAATCTATAAGGAACTCTTTCTGTACACTGTAAAAAGGGCAAATGTTTTTAATCTAAAAAAATATATATAATGTAACAGCAAAAGACATATAATCTCGGATGAAAATATAATATCACCACGAAAGAAAATATACAATAATCTCTTCCGAGTTGCCCACAAATCTGAAAAGTGTTCTTTATCTTTAGAAGAGTTGGAAGACTACCATTTTCTGTTGTTCGCAACCAGTGTTGCCGCGTATCCTGATTTACGCGGGGCGTCCCGATTTTAAGCATCTTCTAGACGCGTCCCGTGGAACCTCTGCGCGGGACGTTAAAAGTCCAATTTTTCATGATGTACACTATCTTTCAAATTTCTTTTAGTACCATGCTATGGGACTTTTAGTCTACATCGAGTGAAATGTAATGCAGACAATTGGGAGAACAGAACTTTGTCTGTAACAGAAAAAAAATGTATGGTCTCGCTGAAAGAAATACCATACAATTCTACCAGCTAGGATTTTGAATCCTGTAAAAACGTAATCTGTCTATAAAACGAATCCTTTCTTAATTGCAGAGTTTCCATTGTCTCTATAGAAGATAGTATGCAATTATAACTGCTTAATCGGAAACCTCTCCTGAACGAAATCCTGTTGCGGTTTAAGTCCGCTATCGCAGATTTTACTGTATGATATTATTGTATTTATTTAGTACAATAAACTTGGCTAGACAGAATCTCAAGTAAGAATATTTACGTTTCAGACAGCTTTTAGTCTTAACAGGTATAATTTTATTGTATACCTTTCGCAGAAACAATGCCATTTTAAGTTTAAGAGAGGATTCCGGTATAGACAGGTTCCGTTGTCATAGGAATTAGTGTATTTTATGTCCCGATTTAGAAGCCGCTTTTCCACTCATTTTGTCTCAATGTCCCGCTTTTTTGTGACACTGAGTCTGACAACAAAGCCAGGATTTCGCAGAGCAGGCGGCGCGCGCACATTCCCAGTAGGTCCTTCCACCTTCTCAATATACGACATCGAGGCTGACGGAAGAAGAATCACGGAAGACGTCACCGGAAAAATTTAAATGCTAAAATCTACAAGTTTAGAGCATCGACCAGCGGGACTCTGAATACTTCGGACAACCGCTGCTACTTCGAACTTATTATAGCTCGGCAACGCAGCCTCTAAATTGGTTTTCACTAAATCTGATTTTCAGTATTATGAAAATCCCTAAGTCACGTTTGATGGATCCGTTATAAAGGCCTGATTCTGTACATTTTATGAAGAACATGCATTTCGAAATAGTCAAGAGAAATATATATTAATGTCATGGATTAAATATTTTACTCAACTATTGAAGCATATCCACACAAATCAGATTCAAGTGTTTAGGGTTTCTCAGATAAAGAATGGTAAAGGTCCCAAAATCAAATTATATAAGTATTATTTGAATAGGAGGATCAGAAAGGTTTGATGTGACGTAAAAATGTGTTTATTAATATTATTTTAAAATATTATTTGAACCTTTAAGAATTTCTGGCAGGTGATCAGATAGGAAAATTCCTAAAATTACGGTCGTACGATCCATAAACGTCGAGCCGGGCAGACAACTTTAAACTCAATTATCTAAAAACACTGTTTTTCAGCAGTTTTCTCACGTTAACGTTTGAACAAGCAAACGATTTACATTTTTTTTTTCAATAAAGTAAAAGAAATCCTCTACAAACCTGGAAAACAAACATAAATTTTCTTTTCAAATTATATAAAATAATATGATAAATTTTTATGGATTTTAAATTTAAATTATAATATATTTTAATTTTTTTACAAATTTTTCAAATTTTTCAATTTTGTTTTTCAGGTACAATCGAGAAGAGAACGTAATGAGAAGTATAAAAAAAGTATTACGACTCAAAAATATGGAATTTGGACTTCAAAATCGTGGCAAAAACTAGTTTTACAAGATTAAGATTAAATTTTTCGTACAATATTAAAAATTTTGTAACTTGTAGGACTTGTTTGTAACATCCTGATGACGTTCGCAGAAGCGAAATGAAACGTTGATGTTTAATTATGGTTGTAAATTCACGATTTTAATGTATGTACCATTTAGCAAATGTTGTATTTGAATTATTAAAAATTTTGTTTTTGTTTTTTTAAAATTTCCTTTAAATAAAATGTTAAAGAAGACGGATCAAATAATTGCTATATTGGCATGACAAGCAGGAAATTTAGTTAAAGGAACATATAGCTGATATTAAGTATAATAGAAAAACCAAAGCCCTGACAAGATTATATCAAGAAGAAACTATCCAAATAAATTTCAATGAAAGTAAAATAATTTTTCCCTCCACTCTATACTATCCATCCATAATAAGAGAAACCATAGAGATAGTAACACGCAAAAATACAATACGTAACAATGCGGCATCGTTTAACCTACCGAAATTGTGGTTCGAGTTATTCCATGGTTACAAATATGGAAATAAACAACCAAGTAAAAATAAAAGATAACGTGAATAATTTTTAAAAAGTACATGAAAATTAAATTGAATGCATTTCAAATAATAACTTCATAGACCGTGCAATCATAGAATATTCTCATTTGTTTTTGAAAATGACTCGGAGTGAGCCGAAACATGTCAAACAACCTAATAAAAGTTATTTTAATGTATATTATGTTGTTAATTTACACTTTTTAGCATTTAAAAGAAATATATTATTATAAGGTGTTATAATTTATTATATTATATTATATATATTTCTCATTTTTATGGGTAAGGTTTCTTTTCTTTTTATTATCTTTTGAACTTTATGATTTTTTTCTCTATTATGGTGTGGTAGTCCCAAAATCATATTCTTTAGCAATGTTATGACTAATATGATGATGAAACCACACATTTTATTTGTGGTATTTAGGCATTTGGGACTTGAAAATTCTGTCTAAATTCCACAAATTACATTTTTTCAATTTTTAATTCAATTTCTTCTTCTTTTAAATAAGTATATGGTATCTATATTCAGAGTGTTGGGGAACACTATCATTGTCAATTAATTATTACATACTAATTCATAATTTCATAGTTTTTGTTGGTGTTACGGTAATTTTTCATTAATGGTTATATATATATATATATATATATATATATATATATATATATATATATAACCATTGGAGCAAATGCTATGGTAAAATTATGATTGCATTTGTTAATTTATTAACTATGTGGTATTCTGTCTACACTTTATTACTAATTATCTCTTAGTAGATTTAATTAGAATGTTACAAGAACTTGATATGTTTTTTGAAATTCAAAGATATTATAATTATATATATATATATATATATATATATATATATATATATATATATATATATATATATATATATATATATATATATATATATATGTACATATATATATATATGTACATATATATATTACATATATGTATTATATACATGTAAATATATATATAATATATATTTACAATTTAATAATTAGTTGTTTATTTCTATAAAACTAAATAAATAAATGAAAAAGGGAAGTAATAGTCTAAATTAATTAAAGGCTTTCTAATCTACTATCAAACTTCGGTCAATTTTCGTCATTTCAAACCTTTCTGGTCAACGTAAGTGTTAAATTTAGGAGTAAAATATGTACTGTAAGTGGAAAATGGGGAACAACAAACATTTGCATATACAGTGGCTTATTACAATGTAAAAAAAGACAAATGTTCCTTAATCTACGAAAATAGAATATAACCAGGCATGAAAATATAGAATAATTTCACACGAGTTACCGACGATTCCAAAAAGTGCGCATTATCTTTACGAACCCCAAAAAATCAATATATTTTTTTAATTTGAAGAAATATTTATAAAAAACAATGTTTTAGATAGCGTTCATTACAAAAGTAAAAAGCTACCTATTGCAGCCGTTTGGAGGAAAGCAATTCCAGAAACTTTTGGTATATTTTCACCGATCGTTTGGTATATTTTCTCCTTAGCTTCTGTTTGTGGTTATGTTATATTTCCCCAAATTAAGAAGCATTTGTCTTTTATTACATTGTACGTTTACTTATTTTTGATAGTGTTTAGAATTAAATAAAATGCATCGTAAAGCATTATTGCATCAGTTTGTTACTGCATGAAAAAAACAAAAAACAAAAACAAAAACAAAACAAACAGAGTGGGATACTCATCTTATGTATAGAGAATTTTTTTACGTGGTTTACTCTATTACTTATATATGTTTTATTTTCGCCTTATCTTCTGTTTGTGGTTACGTCATTTTTTCCTAATTTGTAAAACATTTGTCTTTTTTTTTTAAACAGTGTACATTCACTTATTGTTACTAGAGGATTCAGTACATAAAATCCATCTTCAAACCTTATTACACCAGTTATTTAATGTACGGAAAGCTAAACAGACTTTGATACTCATCTTATGTAGAGTATTTTTTACATAGTCTACTCTATTACTTCTTTTACAGTGTATATTTACCTTTTTTTTTTAAATAGTGCATTCGGTACATAAAGTACATCTTAGAACATTATTACATCAACTTTTTAATGCACGGAAAGGAAAAAAAGACTGGGATACTCATCTTAGTTAGAGTATTCTTTTCTATGGTCTACTCTATTACTTCCACATGTTTTATTTTCTGTTTGTGGTTACGTTATTTTTGTCTAGTTTAAGAAACATTTGTCTTTATTTTTTACAGTGTACATTTACTTATTTTAATAGTGCATTCGGTACTTAAAGTACATCTTAAAACATTATTACATCAACTTTTTAATGCACGGAGAAGAAAAAAAGACTGGGATACTCATCTTAGAGTATTCTTTTCTATGGTCTACTCTGTTGCTTTCATATGTTTTATTTTCGCCTTATTTTTTGTTTGTGGTTACGTTATTTTTGTCTAGTTTAAGAAACATTTGTCTTTATTTTTTATAGTGTACATTTACTTATTGTTAATAGTGCATTCTGTACATAAAATACACCTTCAAACATTATTGCATTAGATTTTTAATGCACGGAAAGGAAACCAGACTGGGATACTCATCTTGGTTAGAGTATTTTCCCCCATGGTCTACTCTATTACTTCTATAGGTTTTATATTCGTCTTATTTTCTGTTTGTGGTTACATTATTTTTTCCTAGTTTAAAAAACGTCTGTCTTTATTTTTTACAGCGTACACTTACTTATTTTAATAGAGTATTCAGTACATAAAATACATCATAAAACATCATTCCATCAGCTTTTTAATGTATCAAAAAATAAAAAGCGGACTGGGATACTCATCTTATGTAGAGTATTTTTTTTTCTATGGTATACTCTATTACTTCCATATGCCTCATTTTCGCCCTATCTTGCACTGCTTCGAAATCAATACCTCACTTTTATACCAAGTCCCCAAAATATCCTCGCCGATTTCTCACATGTTTCTGCCGTATCGATTTAAAGATGAAACATACTCAAGAAAATCGTTATCGTTAAATGCGCGCTACAAAGCAGCGGCTGCCATTTTTTGGGAAAGATATTTATTTATAAACATCTCCTTCAGAGATAAGAAATACATTTTTACATATCTCGATGCGTTTTTAGGTTTGATGTGAATTTTTATTTCTATAGTGTTTGTATATAGAAATGAAAACGTATTATTACCGAGTATAATTTTTTTTCCCCGCATATACTGTAAACAAGAAAGAAAAAATCATGCGTCAAGCATAGATTATGTAACACTTTCAAAGACTTTCAAAATAATTTTGCAAATCTTTACCGTTTAATAAGGTGAAATATAATATCGAAGTAAACAATTTGGAAAACGCATAATATATTTAAAAATTCAATTTTAGGAATTACCAACAACATTCTAAAAAATATCCGAATCCTTTTGTGCAGTCCTGTATACACTATATGGCCAATGATGACCGGTCACTTGCGATTTTAGACGTTTTGTTAAATATCTGGAAAGAAACATGAGGAATTATCCTGAAACTTCAGGAGTGTAAACAACATGATAGACGTGTTATATTTCCGCGAAGATTTTTTCCCGAAACCCCATAAGGGGCCATCAACAAATTGAAGAAAAACGAATATCTTTTGAATAACCCTGTAAAAACTAATATCGCAAAAGCGTTAAAACGGTATCACACGGAGGCTTATTTTAATAAACTATGTTCATTTTTTATGAGGATAGCATGTATACTCGTGGAGAAATTAAGGTTTTTATAAAAACAGTCCCAAATTCACCAAGTTTTTTGCTTATAATTTTCAGAGTTCTCAATATAAAAAAATGTTTTCTTAGGAAAGATACACACAACATTATATACAATACCCTGCAATCAGAATTAAAAAATAATAAATATTGATTGGAAAATGAGCAGGTTTACTAAATATTATTTTACTGCGCATGCGCGAATTAAATCAAAATATACTGTTCATAACATATTAGCTAAATGTATAGACCAACTTTTGTGAAAGTCTCAAAAACAAAGCTTGAAAATTCTGATGGTAATCCTCGATATAATAAACTCGAAATTCGCTGTTCCCAAAAGGAAGCAAAAATACAAGGGGTTGTATCCAAATATGAAAGTTGACATAATAAGAATGAAGTGTCCTTTCATTGTAAATTTGGATACCGCACCTTATCATTTTGCTCCCTTTTGGGAACTGCGAATTTTAAGCTTATTCTATCGACTATCACTATCAGAATTTTCAAGCTATGTTTTTATAACTTTCACAAAAATTGCTCTATACATTTAGCTAATATATTATGCACAGTGTATTTAGATTGAGTTCGCGCATGCGCAGTGAAACAATATTTAGTGAACCTGCTCATTTTTCCTGCAATATTTATTATTTTTTCCTTCTGATTGCAGGGTATTGTACATAATGTTGTTTGCCATCGTTCTTGAAAAGAACATTCTTTCATATTAAGAACACTGAAAATTATAAGCAAAACACTTGGTGAAATTTGGGATTGTTTTTATAAAAACCTTAATTTCTCCACGAGTATATGTGCTATTCTCATAAAAATGAACATAGTTTATTAAAAGAAGCCACCTAAGCATGTGCTACCGTTTCAATGCTTTTGCGATATTAGTTTTTACAGGGTTATCCAAAAAATATTCGTTTTTCTTCAATTTATTGACGGCCCCCTATGGGGTTTCGGGAAAAAAATCTTCACCGCAATATATGATGTCGACTATGCTGTTTAGACGCCTGAAGTTTCAGGATAATTCCTTATGTATTTTTCTAGATATTGAGCAAAACGTCTAAAATCGCAAGTGACCGGTCATCATTGGCCATATAGTGTACGATCTATAGATTCGTATATGCACTACATAGAATGCCAAATTTTACTTCAGTTAGGAAATCGTAGCACAGTTTAAAATTCCCCTTATGAAATTTCCGTCAATAAACGGAAATGTACTGGAGTACTTTTGTGCTGCCCTGTATATGATCTATTGAATTTATACACACCAAGTAATAGACAAAAAATGAGTTAAATTAAAAAATGTGTTCAACAACTGAAAACGCACTTCCAACAATTATTGTTAACATACAGTACTGAATTATTTTGTGTGTGTAAATAAACGAATGCTATACACAAATTATGCTATAGTAAGGAAGCCTCTTGTAATACACCTTAGTGATAGACTAAATCAATCTCAACATGTTTAAAATAGTGAAACATTATTAAAATAAACTCCAAATGACTTTTCTCCACAGACCGTAAAGTAACAAATTTTTTTTGAGTGTCCTTACAAAGGAACTATAAGTGCGGTGCATACCCTATTCTATTAGTAAGCCTCTTGTAGTACACCTCAGCGATATATATCAATTGCAATTTGTTTTAAATTGTGTAACAGCATTAAAATAAACCGCAAATTATTTTTCTTTTCCTATAGACCGTAATATAGTGGAAATCTTTTGAGTGTTCCTGTAAAATAAAACTATAAATGCTACGCACTTCATTTTCAATACCGAACATGCATAGTAAATTATTAATTTATTAAAAAAACAATTTCAAATTAAATTAAAAATACTTTATATGCATCTAAACTTTTTCAGAACAATAACTATTAGATTATATCTCTTTTAATGTGTGTTTAAAATTTGATATTCAAATGTTAATTATATGTAGAGTAATTGCAATCCATAATAGGGTCACTTTTACATGTAATTTATCAGTTTAAAAGGTAACCGACCCCTTAAACAGAAGTTTATTTTTCTGCCCGTAATTTTCGCAAACATTTTCGGGTAGTTTTTACAGTGTGTTAATCAGTTTTCTCAACTCGAAATATCGATATTTCGGAGGATATCTAAACTCTTTTTCAGAACAATAACTGTTAGAAAATATCTCTTTTAATGTGTGTTTAAAATTTGATATTGAAAAGTTAATTAGATGTGGAATAAAGGGTCAATGTAATTTGTCAGTTTAACAGATATTCCTCCCCTTAAACAGAAGTTTATCTTTCTGTCCGTAATTTTCGTAATCATTTCCGGGTAGTTTTTAGAGTGTGTTAATCAGTTTTCTCAACTCGAAATATGGATATTTCAGATGCTATCTAAACTCTTTTTCAGAACAATAACTCTTAGAATATATCTCTTTTAAGGTGTGTTTAAAATTTTATATTGAAAAGTTAATTAGGTGTGGAGTAAGGGGTCACTTTTACATGTAATTTGTCAGTTTAAAAGGTATTTGACCCCTTAAACAGAAGTTTATTTTGATAAATTCAGTGTAACCTTGTAGTAGTTGCCTTGAGCTCGGGGCTTGTCCCGACCATATGCCACAAGCGGGTCCTCAAGGTGGGTGACGTGACGTAACCTTGTAGTTACCCAAAATTCTGGAAACCTTTCACATATCATCAAAAAATTATAGAAGAAGAACAATCAGATCCCTGACGACCAATAGGTTCTTGACATTAACAGAAGCGTGTTTTTCGAAATTCATGGGGGCTAGACAGATTCAAGACGTAATTGCCAAATCTACCAAAGCTCAAGGATCCCTTAAATCTTTACTGGCTTATCACAGCAACAAACAAGCTCTGTTAACGTGGACACGCTTATTTAAAGCTGGAAGAACTACTGTTTTCACAGATTTATGATTGGTCGTTATGAAATAGTTTTCAAATATCAAATTATTGTTGAAGATAAAGGAAATGCTCTCGGATTCGTAGGTAATTTAAACGTTACATAGAATTTTTGTAAATGTTTCTACAACGTCAGGAAAATTTTCTGTAATTCTTTATACACAGTAAAAACGACAAATGTTTCTTAATTTAGCTCTTATCTTTCTTAAAATTTACAAAAATGTAATATAGCGTTTCCCAGTTACATATGATTCCAAAAAGCGTTCTTGTACCTCCAGAATAATACATTCTTAATAGTATTTTACATAATTTTTTTTATAAAACAAGTGCACAAAAGTTACTACCGTAAATAAAAATAATGTAAACTCTTATAGAATAGATAGTATCAGACGGTTAATTAAAAAAATAAATACAATTAATAACATTGTAAGCTTCTACGCAAATAAATAAATAAATAAATCTTTAAAGAAAATGGTTTTATGTTACATTCTTATTTCATAATATGAAAAAAAAAACTAAAAAAAAAAAGAGCCTTATATAAAAAAAATGAAATTTTCCGACTATAAAATAGATATTATCTGAGATTTAATGCTGCGCAATAAATAATATCGCTTTTAGTAATATTAATCCTTGTTATAATAAATATAAACGATGAGAAAATAACCAAATGCATTCTATTAAGTAATTGTAAATATTCCTTGAGTCAAGTTTTAATCAATAAATTTTAAATGGTGCTTAACGAAAACAGAGCAGAATAAAGTTTAAAAAGATGCAATAAATATTGATGTTTACAAACAAAAGTTTTTGTTTAGATTTTTACGAATTTATTTTTAGAACAAAATTGTTAAAGCAGGCGCTGCCGGAGAAAAAAATATTATCGTAAATATTTGATAATAAAATTGAAAAGAAAAAAAAAGTACAAACTATCAAAATTTGCTAATGAAACGCAAAATTAATTATCGATATTTTAGAGTGCTTATTAATAGTTTTTTCTTTTTTTTTTTTTTTAATTCTGGAATCGAGGAGTTTATTTACAAAGTGCTCCAAAAGACGAAAACGCGCTTTAACCCGTTCGCTCCCATCTCAAATTTTGTAAGTTTATTTGTATTGCCAAATCTGATATAAGTGTTTGCGTTGATAAATATTTTGTGTATGAATATAAGTATTATGATTATTATATTATATTATATTATATTATATTATGTTTTATAATTATTATAATAATAATTGTTATAATTATATATAATTATATATATTGTATATATAAAAGATATTATATATATATATATATATATATATATATATATATATATATATATATATATATATATATATATATATATATATATATATATATATATATTGTCGATTTTAGACATAATGCTGTAATGCTGACTTTATTTGATGAAATAACATATATTTACTATGAAAATTCTTATAAAACCCTTCCGAAGATTCTATAAGATATTTAGGTTTTCCAATTTTTGCTTTTTCATCTTTTTAATTATAATTCCTTCAGTGTCCATTCCATTGCTTTTTATGGTGTTTTATCCTTCGTTTTTCACATGTGTTTTCATTTTTAAATATATATATATATATATATATATATATATATTATATTATATGTTATATATGTACTTATATATATAATATAATTATATAGTTATTATAATAATTATCATTATAATTATTATATTATAATATATATACATTTTATAAATATTTTTATGAATATAAATATAAATAAATATAAATATAAATAGTTTTTATAATTATAAATAGCTTTTATAAATGTAAATATTTTTATAAATGTAAATAAATATAAATATAAATATTTATATATATATAAATATTTTACGTTTGACAACCACGAGTATACTCGTGGTTGGCAGCGAATGGGTTAATATTTTACATGTGAGAGATGCTTAGGTAATGTCAATTGTAAAAGTGTTCAAAATAAGGTAAGGATTAAGATTATGTGGATGAAATAGTGCCTGCCAATAATTTTTTTTTAAAGTTACACTTTTTACATTTTTATACGGTCCCTGGGACTTGTAAGTTATATTTCGAAAAGATTTCTCCATGCTCTGTCCAGTACAACTGTGTAAAACCCATTCTTCTTCGACCAAAACTCAATGAGATATTATGATACTTTGAATTTTATGAAATTCCAGAGCTTTCTGTCACTAGAAAAAAAAAAAAAAAACAAGAACGAAAAATCATGCGTCAAGCATAGATTATGTAACACGTTCCAACGCTTCCAAAATAATTTTACAAACCATTACCGTTTAATAAGCTGAAAAATAACATCTAAGTAAACAATTTGGAAAACGCATAACATATTTAATAACGTAATTTCAGGAATTTCCAACATATACAATATTCGGAAAAATATCCGAATACTTTTATTCAGCCCTGTATAGGATCTACAGATTTGTATATATACTACATACGATGCTAAATTTTAGTTTAGTTAGGAAACGCGTAGCACAGTTTAAAATTCTCCTTCTGGAGATTCTGTCAATAAACAGAAATGTCTTCGCGAACTTTTGTGCTGCCCTGTATATGATCTACAGAATTTATGCACACCAAGTAATAGATAAAAATGAGTTAAGTTTAAAATTGCGTTCAGCAACTTAAAACGCACTTCCAGGAATTATTGTTAACAGACAGTAGAGAATTCTTCTGTGTGTCCCTGTAAATGAACGATGACTGCTGTACACACAATATTCTGTAGTAAACCTCCTGTAATACACCTTAGTGATATATATAAATTTCAATGCGTTTAAAATTGCGAAACATTATTTAATTAAACCGCAAACGATTTTTCTCCATAGGCATAATGTAACGGAATTCTTTTGACTGTCCCTGTAAAGTAACTATAAGCGCTATGCACACCCTATTCCATATTAAGCTTCTTGTAATGCACCTTAGTTATTTATATCAATTACAATGTGTTTGAAATTGTGTAACATCATTAAAATAAACCGCAAATGATTTTTCCCCATAGACCGTAATGTAACGGAATTCTTTTGAGTGTCCCTGTAAAAAAACTATAATTGCTACACACTTCCCTTGAAATAGGAGACATGCTATAGATAGCGACAATAACATATAAAAATTGCAGGGCAATCCGATCATATTTACGGGAGTTAGAGCACGGACAAACGGTAGACGGCAGACGGCCAGACGGCCATACGGCAGACGGCCAGACAAACCGGAGTCATAAACACTTTTCAACTAGGTTCTAAAGTGTCAAAAACGGTGTTAGATTCTTCTATGATCAAAATTCACGTAGTCATGATACTTTGCATTGTATGAAATTTAGGAGTAATTCCATCATTAAACAAGTTGAAAATTGTATGTCAAACGTGACAAATGAGGTGCATTCATACTATAACTAGTTTCAGTGAAATAAATTATATCGTCTGTTATTATTATATGATTAATATCCGTAATAAAACAAGTATATTTTAGGTTGGCAACATTTTGTCTTTTGTTGACATTGACTGAAAATTCCAATGACTTAAACCTACCTTTGAAAATTTCAGAACTTGAAATCCCTATTGAGACTCTTTTTCTATTTAATATCTATTTCTCTGGAAATATCTCTCCAAAAAACTATCGGTAGATTATAGGATTGCTATAATTAAATGATTTTAGTACACAAATTCGGTTTTTAATTTCCGTAATACGGAAATAATAGGACTCCATCTTAAATGTGACATAATCCTCATGGTAACCTAGAATCATTATCCATGAAGGGATATCAATGAATTAATTACATATGATAAAATTTAATAGAATGAAGAAAACTTTTATTAATATTTTTTTAAGTTTTGATTCGATTTTCATAAAATGTGAAATGACTCGACAAAATTCTGAATCTATTATAGTATATATTAAATTTCAAACCATTCGGTTGGGTAGTTTTTGCGCAGTTATATGCGGACAGACGGACGAACCAGACGATGACTATAGCTGCTACGTACATATATAAATATGAACGCACCTAAAAATTATCTGTAACGTTTTACGTTATTATCGATACGAATATTTAGAGATTAGGATGATTGGAGTTTGGATAATTAGGTATTTAAAGCATTAAGTCCAAATCAGTTCTTGAAATTATATATGAAATATTCCAATTGTTTAAATTTTAATTAGCTTTTATTTAAATTTCGAATAATATCAAGATTTTTTAAAACTTTAACTGAAAGCGATAAATTATATTCTGAATTCCCTCTTGCTTTTTTTAACACTTTCCAACACAGTTAAAAAGTGTTTATAAATTCAGTTTCTCCGATTGTCTGTCTGTCCCTCTATCTGTCTGATTCTGCCCTAACTCTCACAAATATGCTCAGATTACCCTGTAATTTTGATATCTTATTGAGGGTTAGTATAGAATGTTCCGCATTGACAATAATATATATGTAGTATTTACATTTGATTTACTGGGGTACACAAAATATTTACTTTACATTATGGTTTATGAAGGAAAATGGTTTACGATGCATTTTGTGTATTTTACGATATTGAAACATAATGAGATTGATATGCATCACTGAGCTAGACTACAACAAACTTTCACAATTGTATAGAATAAGTACACTGTAAAAAAAAGGACATTTCTACAACACAAACTGCTGTTCATTTCGTACTCACACTCGATCGCAGTTGAATGTACCATAGCTATGGACATTTAATATGGACATATAAATGGACATATAATATTTTCAAAGAAAGGAAGTTAACTGTAACACGTAAACCACCATTTCTTCCCGGCTGTTTCTACCTTTGAACTGTGTGGGTTGTTTGAAGCGATAAGCGCTGCAACTAATTCTGTTTCTGTCTTCAGCAAAGTTGTACAGCAAAAATGCAGTATGTACTTGAAAAGTTTGTTCTCTTCTTTTAATACCACGTTTTATTTTTTCTGGCTTTGGACTAGGAAACCGCATTTTATAGATTAGTAGAGTGCATACCGTAGGCCTATTTTAAACATAACAGTAGTTGCGTAAACTTAACTACTGTAAATTTAACTGCTGTAAATTTAACCACACAATGTGCTGTATAAATAACAGCAGTTGCGTAAAATTAACAGCACAAACTGATGGCGTCCGAATTGCCAGCACCTTGTGCTGTTAAATCTACAGTGTCTTTTTGTTTTACATTGTAGCATTTATAGTTCGTTTACAGGGAGACACAAAATAATTCTACTACATTATAATACAGAGATAAAAAATCGATTGCGGCGCATTTTAATGATGTTATCATATTTAAAACATAATGAAATTAAAAAGGATTAGTGAAGTGTACTTAAAAACGTTTTTTATTGATTTTGGAATGCGTATCATTTATTGTTCATTTATAGAGAAGCGCAAAAGAATCTGGTTGCAAGATGACTAAGATCGATTATTGCTCTTATTTAATTTTCAGTGTATTACATGGTGCATATAAATAATGCTATCGATCATATACAAGATTGCACGGTAGAATTTGCATACGTTCCCGCAAATGGACAGCAATTGCTGAAAATGGATTTTTACTGAGTTATGTGTTAGTTAAATTGTTAAAAATTACAAATTATATACACTTCAAATTCCCAGCACACATTGGGAAAACATTTGGAGCACTTTGATTAAAAAAAGTGTTCCGATCTATACTATAAAGGACAAACGTGTCCCTGCGTAAACGCTGGCGTCATTTTGCGAATGGCAACAGTCGACGATGAAGTTTCGGTTTTGTGATTTTTGCTACTGCAGTTTTTTTAATTTCTAAACATCGCATATTTTCAATTTTTACACCGTTATATAGGAAATAAATTTACTTTCAAATGCAATTTGTTTGAAAACTGCATTTTAATTGACTGATTTATTATAGCATTTAAAATTAAATTTCAAGCATGAATTTTTAAAAATCTATCTCTATCGCTTACGATTACAAAATATGAATCCATTTGCACTTTAAACTAATGTAAATAATTCAACATTTGTTTCAAGCTAATATTTCATAACGAAATTAAAACTTCATTAATCAATCAATAAAATAGTATAAATGAAACACAAATTTAACAGGCATGTAATCGGAATAAGCGCTTAAAACCGCTGAAATTATCAGAATAAAAAAAACTGCTGTATATAGCGAAATTTTTAGGGATTTATTCGGCTATTAACTTCTAGCACGAGGCCAATACAAAATTACGGCTTTTAAATTTCAAAAAAAATTTTAATCAAAATTTCAAAAATTTTTTGAATATATAATTGACATATTTCACATAAAAATGCTCTTTTTTGTTGCTAGGGGACAATCTAAAAAATATATTAAATGTAAAAAATCTATTAGAGTTTTCAATTTAAAAAAAAAATAATAATATGGTTTTTACCTATATTCTCTATCCCGGGAAGCCCGAGTTGGATGCCCTAGTTACCTTAATGTGTAGTGAATGTGTTCCGAATATATATATGCCCAGCTATAAAGAATGTGTTCTGAAAGTGTACCGAAAGTGTTTTGCTCAGGATATCTGCTAAATCTAAACTTTGGGAACACATTTGAGAACGGATTGGGAGCACATTTAGGCACACTTGTGAAATCACCGTTTTCAAAAAGTGCGCTAGAAAGTGTGCTGAACAAAAGAAATATCCACAGAAGTATTCTAAAAACTGTTCCAAAAAGTGTGCTTCAAAGTGTTCTAAAAAAGGTGACAAAATAAGTGTTCTGAAAAGTGTATAAAGATTTGCAGTGTAATAAAATCACTTGTTAACTTTAAATTAAAGTGTAATTGCTGCTTAAAGTGATAAAAACATAACACAAAAGGTTTAAAAATATCTTTTAATATATAGATGACATGTGTTTCATGCGCTCTAACCACGACTTCTATTCATTATTTATCATTTATTTATCATTTGGATCTTGAAGAAGTCCCCGTTAGAGCGCATGAAGCATATGTCATCTATATATTAAAAGGCATTTTTAAGCCTTTTGTGTTGTGTTTTTATCACTTTAAGCAGCAATTACACTTTAATTTTGTTAAAAATTGCTAAAACAATTTCAAATCGATACCTCATTTCATTGTATGAAATAATAAAATTTCTTAATAATATTCTGCCACTGTTCGAAAGAGTTTCATAACCTATGCCTGATGCAATATTTTTTGGTTCTTGTTTCTTTCTGCATTAAATAAAAGCATGATATTTTTACATTATAACAACTGTAAACATAAGCTTTGATGAAAAAATAAACGAAATTGATCATCTCAATGTTGATTTTTTAGTTTTACATACATATTTAAACAGTGTAATTTTAATTTTCACAAAAGATGACGCATTATCTCTTTAAATAATAAAATATAATCATGCTTAAATCTGTAATGCACTCTATCTTAAACTCAATTTTACAGTTTAATTTGTCCCTGAATTTTACCAAACTTAATACTAGAATATTCTTATTTATATTAACTTTAATATCGATTTTTTTAACAATAAAATGTAAAATAAGCAGGTTGAAAATGTTTTACTTATTTATTATTATTATTTTTAAATATTGTGTAGTTAAACCAGTATATAAACCAGTATTTATACCATAATTTTCATGCGAAAATTTTATTATTTCTTTTTTTTTCCTTCTTTTGAAAGTTTCTTTTAAATGTAGGGGATCGAAAAATATACGGTTGGGTAAATTACACGAGTAAATACGATAATACATAGCTTTTAAAACGATAAAAACACGATATATGTACATCATAACAATTGTAAACATAAGCTTTGATAGGAAAAATAATAAAATTGATCGCCTCAATATTGACTGTTTAGTTTAAAAAATATCTATACTATAATTTTATTTCCTCCAAAAGAAAGGCGTGTCACAACTTTAACCCTTAATTGGATAGTGATGTAAATTTCCATCACTGTTTATTTAACTTTTAATAAATAAATCAACTTTTTCGCCACCACTATATTTATATAGAAATATTAATGCAGTAAATTTCCCGTGAATTTTGTTGCTGAACAAAGTTAAAAATCTATCTTAAAATTTCTGGTGTCTAATGTTTAATATATGTATAAAAAACACAATTGTAAAAGAAAAACTCATGCAAAGAAGGGTTAAATATAAAAAATAATGTTTAAATATGTAACACACTCTATCTTAAATTTAATTTTACAGTTTGTGAATTATTCCTATCATAATCATATCATTTAATTCATAAGCATAGAAATGAAAGTTGAAAATATTTTATATATATATTTTAAATAATGTGTAGTTAAACTTGCATGAATGGCGTTTCATTAATTAAAATTACCCCACAAAATGTTAAAAATTTTTATCTAATTTTTTTTTCTGAAAATTTCTTTTTAATGTCGGAGAGCGAAAAGTACACGGTAGCGTAAATTACGCGAGTAAATACGATAATGAGGCTAACGAAAAAGACAGGCTACCGCGGTGCATTCCACTTATCTTTTTTTACAGACCGCTAAAGTGACCTGATGCTCTTTCCGTACACCTTCATTGGTGCATTCGAGCATCACGTGACTCCGGCGGTCTGTAAAAAAAGATACGCGTAAAGCACCGCGGTAGCCTTTCTTTTTCGTTAGCCACGATACGATAATAAATAGGTTCGTTTTAAAACCTATTTATTATAGTATTTACTCGCGTAATTTACGCTACCGTGTACTTTTCGCTCTCCGACATTAAAAAGAAATTTTCAGTAAAAAAATTACATAAAATTTTTTTTCCCGTGAATTTTGTTGCTGAACAAAGTTAAAAATCTATCTTAAAATTTCTGGTGTCTAATATTTAATATATGTATAAAAAACAATTGTAAAAGAAAAACTCATGCAAAGGAGGGTTAAATATAAAAAATAATGTTTAAATAAGATTTATATATATATATATATATATATATATATATATATATATATATATATATATATATATATATATTGATTAATATAATGTTAATATATTTAAATTTAATAAAAACACGATATCTATACATAATAACAATTGTAAACATAAGTTTTCATTTGAAAATAAATAAAACCAATCACCTCAATATTGACTGTTTAGTTTAAAAAAATATCTTTACATACCATAATTTCATTTCCTCCAAAAGAAAGGCGTGTCATCAATTTAAATATAAAAAATAATAATGTTTAAATTTGTAGCCCACTATATATTAAATTTAATTTTACAAATTGTGAAATCATCATATAATGGTCATATCATTCAATTCATAAACATAGAAGTGAAAGTTGAAAATATTTTATAGACTTTTAAAAATAATGTGTAGTTAAACCTATATGAATGACATTTCATTAATCATCCCCACATTCTTTATGTCAAAAAAAAAAAAAAAAAAAAATTCTAAAAATTTCTTTTAGCCCTTAAATGCTTAGTGTATCAAATTTGCAACATTTTTTATTTAACTTTTAATAAATATATCAAGTTCTTCGCTACCACTATATTTATAACGAAACATTAATCCTTTAAAAATCACCTAAATATGGCTATTAAATAAACTTAAAAATATATTTTAAAAATTTCGGGTGTCTAATCCTTAATATAAGTAAAAAAAAAAAAAAAAAAAAAAAAAAATCATGCATTTAAGTGTTTTAAGGATTAGACAAGATATATTTTTAATTTTTTTAGTAGCATATTTATGTGATTATTACAGGATTAATATTTCGATATAAATATAGTGGTTGCGAAGAACTTGATTTATTTATTAAAAGTTAAATAAAAAGTGTTGCAAATTTGATACTCTAGGCATTTAAGGGTTAAATCTCTCGGCAACCGAAAAACACACGATAGCGTAAATTACGCGAGTAAATACGATGATAAAACGATAAAAACACGATATTTCTGCATCTTAACAATTGTAAACATAAGCTTTCATAGAAAAAATAATAAAACCGATCACCTCAATATTAACTTTTTAGCTTTAAAAGTATCTTTAAATAGTATAGCATTTTTTTTTCAAAAGATGGCGCTTCATTTCTTCAAATATATAAAAAAATAATAATGCTTGATTCTGTAATATACTCTATCATAAATTTAATTTAAGTGTTAGTTAATTCATCATATCATTATCATATCATTCAATTTATAATCATAGAAATGAAAGTTGAAAATATTTTACATATTTTAAAAGATATTGCGTTGTTAAACTTGTATGAATGGTTTTTCATTAATTCAAATTACTTCTTTATGCCAAAAATTTTTTGAGATTTTTTTTCTGAAATTTCTTCCAAATCTAGAAGATAAAAAAAATACACGGTAGCATAAATTATGAGAGTAAAAACGATAATGCATATGTCGTAATGTTATTATGTTTCGCAGACCAAAGAACGAAAGTGATTTATAATATTGCATAAATGTGCAAATGTGCTAACGTAAAATTCGCTAAGAACTGCCTAAGAAATTCTCTAAAAAGATTATTTTGATCAGGTTTTTACCCATATTCTAACAAGAGAGATAATTTCATTCTTGGCTTCTTTGAATTATTACAGAGGTAAGAAACATTCAAATTGAAAATTTTCTATTTTTATTTCAGAGTTGCATAAAATATACTGGAATTTAAAATTTGGATTGATACACATCTACGTCATGCTTTACAGAAAAATAAAATGCAGTGGACTATTTTGTTATATTAATGCTGAATAAATCTATATTTCAAATATTTGTAAACTATTTTAAAACATTCAAAATAAATAACTTTAATTTTATAAAATATTTATTATTATTTTTTAACTCAAATTTTAGCTTATTTTTTATATAAATTTATTTTATAATGAAATGTAAAATATGCTTTAAAAGTATACTTAAAATATTGTATAACTTTTCAATATTTATATACCAACTTTGTAAATGCATTTCTCAATAACATTAGAACAGAAATTTTGCATTATATCTGAAATTAAAGGCTAGTATTATTATTTTTTTTTAGCTGTTAATCTATTTTATACACTTTCTATCTTCTGAAAATTTGTAAATATATTTCGAAATAACAATAGATAATAAATATTGTATTATGTCTCTACTTTAGAGCTGATATTATTACATTTAGTTATGTTATTAAACCTTGTGTTGCAAACTTATTACGTTTTCGCAAACAAAAGAATTAAAGTAATTTATAATATTAAATAAACGTGCAAATGGGCTTATTGTAAAATATTCTAAGTGGAGCTAAAGAAACAATAACAAATAATTAACAAATAAACAATTTTAACTTTGTAGATAAAATATATTTTTCAAATCTTTAGCTCGAAAGTTTTTTGTTTAATTTTTATATAAATTTATTCTATAATGAAATTAAAATATGTTTTAAATGTATACTTAAAATATTGTGTAAGTTTTCAATATTTATATAGAAAGTTTTAAAATATATTTCTCAATAACATTGGAATAGATATTTTATGCTACATCTCTACTATAAAGGTAATATTACTGTGTTTATTTATGTGGTAATCTATTTTATTTATTTTCTGTATTCTAAAAGTTTATAAATATGTTACAAAATAACATTAAATAATAAATATTGTTCTATGTCTTTTCTTTAAAGCTGATATTACTACATTTAGTTGCGTTAATAATTCTTGTATTGTAAACTTATTACGTTTTCGCAAACCAAAGAATTAAAGTAATTTATAATATTAAATAAATGTCTGCAAATGGGCTTATCATCGTAAAATATGCTAAGTGCGATCAAAGAAACGCTCTACGAAGATTGCTTTGATCAAGTTTTTAGCCACATAAAGAGGAAATTTCATTTTTATCTTTTATGAATCCTTAAATAGCTAAGAAACTTTCTATTTGAAAATTTTCCATTTTTATTTCACAATCGTATAAATTATGCTGGGATTTAAAATTATTAGCATTTTTGTATACCTGAAGCGTTCCTTATAGAAAGATATAATTGAATGAATGGAAAATGTTTCTTAAAAAAGTTAATTCGCAATAAAATTATATTTCAAATATTTAAAGAGCATTATAAAACATTCCAAATAAACGATTTTTAACTTTAATAAAATTTTGGTGTTCCACTCGAAACTCGAAATTTAATTTGGAAGTTTGGGATCGAACTCAAACTCAAATGTGTTTATGTATTTAAATCCAGAGTTTGTAGTTTGTGCATTATAAATATGCTCGTGCATTATAATTATGTTCGTGCATTGTATATGAAAGACATTTTTTAAAAGCGTTAATACACCTATTTCTTTTATTTCAAATATTTAAAAAGTAATATAAGCCTATCAAAATACAGGCTTTTTTACTTCCATAACAATAAAACATTTGTATGTAGTTCGAAACACGAAGCTTTGTTTCGAGGTTCGGGATCGAACTTAAGGTAAAATCTATATATGTATTTGAATTCAGAGTCTATAGTTCGTGCATTATAAACATTTTCTGATGCATGTAACATGTTTTGTAGAAAAGTAGTACAATTCAGTGGATGAAAGAGATTTTTTAAAAGCGTTAATACACATTTTCTTTTTCAAAATTTCAAATATTTAAAAAGTAATATAAGCCTATCAAAATACAGGATTTTTTACTTTCATAACAATAAAACTTTTGCATCTGGTTCGAAACTCGAAGCTTAGTTTCGAGGTTCGGGATCGAACTTAAGCTCAGTTTTTGAATCTAGTTCGTACGCTAATAACATGTTTATACGAGTGTAACATGTTTTGTAGAAAAGTAGTACAATTCAGTGGATGAAAGAGATTTTTAAAAAGCGTTAATACACAATTTTCTTTTATTTCAAATATTTAAAACGTAATATAAGCCATTCAAAATACACGATTTTTTATTTTCATAACAATAAAACATTTGTATGTAGTTTGAAACATGAAGCTTTGTTTCGAGGTTCGGGATCGAATATAAGGTAAAATCTATATATGTATTTGAATTCAGAGTCTATAGTTCGTGCATTATAAACATTTTCTGATGCATGTAACATGCTTTGTAGAAAAGTAGTACAATTCAGTGGATGAAAAGAATTTTTAAAAACGATAATTTACAAAACAATTATATTTAAATCATTTAAAGCGTTATAAAATATAAATAGAGGTATAAATATAAAATTTTGGTATTTGTTTCGAAACTCGAAGCTTACTTTGGGGATTAGAGATCGAACTAAAACTCAAATGTATCTATGTATTTGAATCCAGAGTCTGTTGTTCGTACATTATTAGCATTTTTATATGTGTGAAACATGTTTTGTTGAACAGTAGTATAATTCAGTGAATGCAAAAATTTTTAAAAGCGTTAATGCACAAAAAATATATTTTAAGTATTTAAAGAGCTAAAACACTAACACACTAACATACTAAAACATTCCAAATAGACGATTTTTAACTTTCATAAAAATAAAAATTCGGTGTTCCACTCGAAACTCAAAATTTAGTTTGAAAGTTTGGGATCAAACTCAAAGTTAAATGCATCTATGTATTTGATTTCAGAGTCTGTAAGTTCGTGCATTAGAAACATTTTCTTATGCGTGTAACTTGCGTAGTAGATAAGTAGTACAATTCAGTGGATGAAAAATATTTTTAAAGCATTAATGCATAGAACAATTATATTTCAAATATGTCTAAACAATAACAAAAAACATTCACAATATATGATTTTTGACTTTCCTAATAATAAAATTGTTGTATTTGATGCGAAACTCGAAGGTAAGTTTGGAGGTTAGGATCAAACATAAACTCACGTGTATCTATGTAGTTTTGAATCTAGAGTTTGTAGTGCGTACATTATTAAAATTTTTATTTGCGTGTAACATGGCTTTGTAGACAAGTAATACGATTCAGTGGATGAAAAAAAAAATAATAAAACGTTAATGCTCCAAAAAATTACATATGAATCATTTAAATCGTATTCTAAAACATTCAAAATAAATGATTTTTGATATTCCTAAGAATAAAATTTAAGAAATTGATTCGAAACTCGAAGCCTAGTGTGGAGTTTGGGGTCGAGCTCACAGATTTATTCATTTCAGAACGGAATCTATGATTCATGTATCGTTATTAACGCACGTTGCTACGGACGTCTGTTCATTCTACAAGGTGTCCGAAAAAGGTTGGACTGATTTGAAAGAATCATAACTCTAAAAGTAATTGAGTAAATGCAATTATTTTCTTTTCAAAGTACTCGTCAAATATCCAAGATTTGTTAGATTTAGCTGTTTTAACCCTTTCACGCTCAAGGGAAATATTTTTCCCTTCTACAAAAATCGTTATCGATTGTTCAATTATTATTGAATCGATATTTTTTTTTTACTGAATGTCAAAGGCGGCAAATGTGTTTCTGAACGAATAATAATTAAAAAAAGAACTGTCAAACTTTATTGCGCCAAAACCAAAACATTCGCGGGCTGAACTAATAATATCTTGAAAGTGTTTTGGACTTGAGAAAGTTAGAATACTATAACTAACTATTTATTTTACTTTTCTGATAATTTTTATTATGTTTTTTGTATTACAAAGCAATAAATAAAATACCGATATAATAAACCTAACTCTTCGTTTATTTACTTTTATGGTTCATAGGGAAAAATATTTCCCATGAAATTATAGGAAACCTATACACCCTGCTATGTTTTTCTGGTGATATTCTCTTACTTTACACCCACAATAGCTAAAATATTGTGTTGTATTGGCATATTTAGTTTTGGTCATCTTATGGTCCTGTAAGGGTTAAAGTCGTAACATTCAGACGATGCGATGAATCGATGATAAGTAAATGTAAATCGCACCACACATTCGCAATTTCTTCGATGATTCCGGAGTGGAAAGCGTATAAGTCTAAAACTATTGGCGTTATGGGAAAAATGTCAATTAGAAAGTTCTTCAGCATCTTCGATTTAGTAGGAAAGGATCCGCTATGTACACAAATAACCTAAGCAAAAAGTTAAAATTGCGAATGTGTGGGGCGATTTGCATTTTCCGATCATCGATTCTGTGCATCGTTTGAATGTCACGATTTCAAAACAGCTACATATAACAAATCTTGGATATTTGATGAGTACTTTGAAATTGCATTTACACAATTATCTTTAGAGTTATAATTCTTTCAAATTAGTTCAACCTTTTTTGGACACCCTGTATATTTGTGCTTTATTAACTCTAACTTTGATAAGTACACTGCAAATCCCTGAAACACATTTTACTCAAAATACAACGCATTATAAACGCTTGAGGCGTCAAGATGTGTTTCCAATCTGTTTAAGGCATTCTCAGGTGTTTGAAAATGTGTGGTAAAATGCGTTTACCGAAACTCGGCTGTCACTTTGGTAAAGATTTAATGGAAAGCGAAACACATGCGTATAACAGAACACATTCAAAACACATTTCAGTAAACGCCATGTTCAATGCTATAATCAGACATTCTTCTTCGGCTAGGATTCATGAAACTCCAGGAGGAAATTGCACTTTCAAAACAATAAAAAAAAAAAAATCTGAAATGTTTGCTGTATATTTGTTTTAAATGTTTCTACGTGGAGAAAAAGTAAAGTGCGTAATAACTTTATTTCTTACAGCCAAAGATGACGTCATTGTCGGGGAATGTATACATTTGATAATCCTAAAAATGAAAGTTAATTAAAAAAATAAATATTTAAAATATTGGAAAAAATAGAAGATTTTGGGAAATTATAATTTTTCACATTAAATGTGAAAAAATATTTTTTTCCACATTGTTATCTATATTTTATGTACTATGATATATAAAATTTAAAAATAAATGTTATTAGTGCAGTGTTGCAGTGAGAAACGTTGGCTCTCGCTAAGTATAGCTAAAAGTGCTTTGCCAGGGCTCCGCGCTATGTTGCGCAGGCCGCACAGTCAACCTCCCCGAAATAAATAATCTTCGTGATAGGTCGCTAATTTTTGACGGTTGCCAAAATATTGTTGCATAAAAAAATGATAGCATAAGAATTTTCAATATCGTCTAAGGAGGGGACTAATATTTTCGTGCTGATAACCATCATCCGTGTTGAATTCAAGGGGTACCCCGGCGGGGGGCATTCAGCGCCCCCCGGAACATTGAAATCAGTGTTGAATTCAGGAGGTGGCCCGGGGGGGATATTCCCACCCCGGAGCTTTAAAATCCCCCCCCCGGAAGATTTGAGATTTTATTATTTCAATGGTGGTAAAAAAGTGGAATCTCCCCCCCACGGATTTCTATAATGCCCCCCCCCCCCCTCGGAGCCACAAAAATCCCTCCCGGAGAAAACTGTCTGAATTCAACACTGATTGAAATATCCCCCTCGGAAGATTTGAGATTGTATGCTTTTAATGGTTAAAAAGTGCAATTGCCCCCCCCCCCCCGAGCCATAGAAATCCCTTCCAGACAAAAGTATCTGAATTCAACATTGCACAGCACCTTTAAAAAAGAAAAAATCTCATACAAAATCCACTGATAAAAAACGACTCCAGTTAGCTAAGTTCAGACGCATGCGCACACGTACTATTATGGTATTCAAGCTGATTGCAAACACTGCTCACTTCCGGTCCGCCATTGATCTGCTATCGCCATGTGCATGAAGTGTCAACCGTCGCGCCAAGAAGTTTTGATAATTTCCCGGGAAAACATTTGCAGAGTAAGTTTTTTCTATATTATTTAGATTTTTTGTCGTGGGAATTACATTTGCATGGATATTAAAGTTCTAGATTATTGTTTTTTGATAAACCGATGTAAAAAAGATGATTTATGATTTACATAAAATAGTGTTATTTTTTGCACCTTGTGACTTATGTTTTGATGTTGACTGAAATTTGATCGTCAAACGTGTAAAAATGCATGCTGAAGATGACTACGTTTTTTTTAAATTTAATTATTTATTGAAGTTCTTAATATTTACATAAGGGTATAATAAATACACATAATATGCATGGTTATTTATTTATTTTTAATTTCTTGCAAACTTTAAACAGTTATTAATTAATATTAGATTTTTAACTATGTTTATGATCAAAATATTATATAGACCTATTTCTTTTTCTCTTTACCTTATGTATTTATCCAACTAGAATGCCGTTCTGACTCGTTTTAATTTCTAAAAAATCTGTTTACAATTTATTTGTTAATTAGAGATTGTCCTTCAAACACTTTACCCATAATTGCTTTTGTTATTTTATCATAGAAATTCATTTAAAAATTCCTATTAATTTTTTTCCCTTTAATTTTTTTTTATTAAATGAAAAATAACGAATGTAATTAAATATTTATTTTTTGCATAATATTTATTTTCTGTTATAATAGAAATAGAAATTAATGATATTATATTTTTAATGGTGATATATCCCAACAATATTTTTTACTTTGTTTATATTGTTTAAAAGGCATAGATAGAATATACAATACAATTAAAATTTGCTTTTCAACTATAATAGAGAACCATTGGGTGAAGCTAGGTAAGATTTCACAATTTTTTCATAAATTAATATTTGGCAATTGAAAATGAAAAATACAATTGAAATGATTATTAAATTGAATGATATGTTAGGAACCATAATGTTAAATTTAGGAAAAGCTAGTGAGGAAATTATAATGCTGAAAGGTTAAATTTTTAATAGAAAAAAATTATGGTACTTTTGGGTTATAGTGGCCCCGAGGATGAATCGCCAAGCGACCAAGATTTATGTCCAAATTATAAATCATATATGACATTATAATAATATATGATATATATTATATAATTTGTGAATCATATGATACAGTTATAGTCAAATATGATGTATATATGGCGTAAATAATACACAGGAGGATCCACTCCCCCATTTAGAGTATAGGTGCAGATTCACGGTCGCCATGTGGCGACTAAATTTTTTATTGTGGCCACTAACTTTTGGTGTTTAAGTCGCTAAGTGATTTAAAAGTAATCAATTTCTGGTATTCTCAGTCCCCATCGTGAAATGTTGATATTTTTTTTTAAAGATTAAGACTAAAACACATAACAAACATTATTATTATTTTTTAATAACATTTCAGAATGATCTGTTTAACACAGCAAACTATTAAATATATTCGAATAGCAATGTTATTCGTAACAGTTTGAATATGATAATTTTACATAGACTGTGATTTAAATACATAGATATAAAAAAAATGTTTGAAGTGTGTTTTGATTTTTATAGTGCAAAATAATCTCACAAATTCATATTTCCTTTCATATGTACTTTTGTCTGGCAAAATCAAAATAAGATATATTGTTTTTCTGATATTCCCCGCTATCATGATTGCTTAGCTTATACATATTTTTTTTAAACCGTATCTTGCCCAACTTTATCTTCTGACTGTACATGATTTAAGATTTAATTAATATTCAAATTTTGTTGTACATGTGTTTATATAAATAAATTACTTTACACTTTGAATTCCTGAGGGTTTTTTTAGTTTTTTACCCCATATAAACACTATTGTTTTTATGAGTTTGTTTTACAATTGTGACCACTGGATTTTTTGGGTATAGGAGCCAGTGACCTATAATCTGCACCTATAATTTAGAGGGGAATCATATCTTCTTTCTTCGGCATGTGTGTGTGTGTGAGAGAGAAGGGGAGGGGGGCATATGTCTTCATTAGCTTAGATTCAAATGGACTATTTTCTGACATATACCCGAATTAATTTTCTCTCATAAGTGCATGAAATTTGCAGGCATATTAGTAAATATGTAAAATTTACATGTTTTATCCACATACCAAGAAATCAGAGTTTCGCATTTTCTTAAAAATGCAAAGAATCTTATAGACAGTTTTCTCAAAGTTTGCATTTTACGGCAATTTTTCAGGCTTGACAATCTTGAAAACATAGTCTTGAGGGAGAAATCAAATACAATTCAAAATGTACCACATTTATAGGAAAATTAAAAGAGATGTTCGATTCTTTAGTGCTTAAACAATATCTGCAATTTTCATGCATCTTTATTAAAAAATAACTCCATGAGAGTATGAAAATGATTAGATTTTTTAAGCAGTAAAAAAAGAAAAAAATGAAAACACCTTTAACACTTATTTATATATTTTTTAAATGTATTGTTCTATAAAATGTTTTCTATTTGCATGGGGGGTCATGATCCCCATGATCTACCCCTTGGATCAGCACTTAAAATAATATGTAGGGTAGATGTGCCAGTAATGGACACCCTTAAGGAATTTCTTTAAAAATTATTTTTTAATTAATAGTTATAATTGTTATATTCCACATTTCATAATATTATATTAATCTACCAACACTATTTAACCATGCTCATAGTCACATTTCCCAATGTGAATCGAAATTTAATTGTAAATAACAGAAATAAATCAAAACACCCTAAATTCCAGTAATGGACACCCCACAAAAAGTAATAGGTAATTGATATTATGATTGTATTTAAAACTAGAATTTAAAGAAAACATATTAAAGAAATTAAAAAAGCTGAATTTTTATTTTTTATTTTTTGTTTTTAAACCAAAAATGTTGAAGGTGGTCCATTACTGGAAGGAGGTCCATTATTGGCACATCTACCCTATATAATAACATATGAGGGGGTTACAATGACAGTTGAGTAAGTCAATATTTAGTCATTTGAGAATTGAAGGATTTTATGAAGCTTCTTGCATTGCCGTTGCATTAAGTGGTCCAACTTGTTTTTCCCTCTAGCGACTCCCTATGTTAACTATGACTTATTTGACTGTCACACTGAATAGAAATTAATATATACGCTCAGAGAAAATATGGTTTTCTAGATTTTTTTTTTTTTTTTTTTTTTTTTTTTTACTTACTCCACTGTCATTCTAACCCCCTCATATATGGCACATATATGATTGTTTGGTTATATATATAAGCTTTGTGATGAACTTGGCTAAATCATAACTACAATCTTGGCATAATTCATAATTGTGGGGGCCACTATAACCCTTAAGTGTACGAAAATCATTATTTTATATATATATTGTATTTATATTTATAATATATTAATCTAAAGTGAAAAAAAAATTCTAGTTTGCATTAATTTTGAAGTTACTTTTTATTTTATTTTTTGTAAAAAAATATTAGAACAAAATTTATTATGCTAAAAAGCTTAATCAATTTTTGCAGAAAAGATGCTTTTCTTCCATCACCGTAAGATTTTTGGAAATTTTACATCTTTAGTAAAAGGACATATATATACATATATGTGTATATACATATACTATGTATATTTCACCGGCACCCGGCTAATTGAAAAGTACCGTAAATTGTATATATATATAAAAATTTATAAATATATATATATTTATATATGTATAAAATATTTAATATATATGTACATAAACATATATAAACAAGCATAAAAGTTAATCAAGTTTGTTTTTATATATGTTTATATTATTTGGCAACAAATCCTACTTTCTGTAACCCAAATTGTGCCAAGCTTTAAAAAAAAGAAAACAAGGTTCCTGTATTGGGAAATTAAATATCCATCAAATCAAAGTATAAATCCAAGCAAATTGAAAATGCTGTTCTCAGTCATGTTATTTTATATTTAATAATTTTAATATCTGTGCATTATGTAAAGCCTTTTATTATTTATTTATGTGTCAGATCACTTTGAAAAAGTTATGAGCTAGTTTTAAAAGGACTGATGGAAGCAATTAAAACAGACTGGTATGCTACATTTGTTTAATTTTCCAAGCCCCTGGAGAATGCAAAGTCTGAAGAGAGTATGACATTTGGCATAAAGGCTTCATGGCTGATCTGAGCTAACATCTTTCATCTAAATACTGTCCATGTCCACTCGGTAATATTTTTTTGTTATTAATTTATTATTGCTCATTTATAATTATTTATTTATTTTATATTTATCATTTTTTGCAATGTTATGTATCTAATAATAAATTACTGTTTTGTACATGATTGGTAACAATAAATAAGATTGACAACCATTTTTGGCAATCTATCTCCTGGCCCGGATAATACGCAGGTACTCTATTATTTCTTAGTAACAATATTAAATTTAAAAATGATTAAGGATGTTTGAGTTAGTGTTTTGAATTGAATTTTGGATACGACAATATAGGAGAGGGAAAACATTTGTCAAGAAACAACAATCGTTTAGAACTTGAGTTTTAATTTAATGAAATATATATAAAAAAAACTGTTAAATTACAAATAATTTTAATAATGCTTGCAAGCCTCATGCTTTTTCGTTTAAAAACTTGTCAACTAGTGTGATATTATTCAACGGATTTTTTTTTTTTCTTTGGTCGCAACAACTTGGTCTGTTTGCAGCCTCTGTATTTGTGTGGCCTCTTTTTTTCAGCTAAGTGTATTTTGTAAAGTAAATTTCTAAGAAATGTCTGTCACATATCATAAATGTTTTATGTCTGGTGACTGATGTGTAGGACCTAACCAGTTTATTATAAAAATGCCAAATGTATTGTATGATCATGTAGCAATAATGGCTTGGTAGTAATCAAATCTGTAATGAACATTAGGTACTTCTTTGTTATAGGTGTCTTGGCATAACTCAGTCGTAAGAAAGTGCAATTTTGCACCAAATATAAACAATCATGAAAATGAAACAGCGACCAATGAAACAAATTTTCTAATCTGCGCTTAGCTTGCTTTTCTCCTGCACACAAAATTTGTCTCTGATAAATTAAAAAATTGACATTTCTAAAATTTCAAACATGTTTACTATTTTTAATTTACCAATGAAAGAAACTCCCCCCCCCCTCCCCAAAAAAATCATTTTACTATTTGAAAGAATCTCTGTGAAACTCATCATAATATGCAACTTATATATTAGAGAAAAAATATCTGGAAATACAGTAGACTCTTCTTAAATCCACATAGCTTAAAAACAAGAGATTGGACAGATTTTAGAATTTTGCAGATTTCTGATCAGTTTTGTTTATATTTTTAAACAGTAATTTGAATTTAATAATGCACTCAAAATTATAATAAATGCCTACAATAAAGTAAAATAATAAAAATTAACAAAATTATTATATTTTTTAAATATTAAAAGTAAAGGTCAAGTAAATAATTCATAATCCATAACTAAATATGCATAGTGATGAGATATTTTTTCCTTGAATCATTCAGTGAAATTCTCCTTATAGATATACACTAATAATTCCCATCAAAATCTTACAATAACAAAGTTTTCTTTCATGTTTAGCCATACTTAATAACTAAAAAGCTTGATTAATACATAAATGTATTTGTTAAAAAGATATCGCCACTGATATTAGGACTATCTTGAAATTCTTCAGAAATAAATTTATGCTTCCTTCATGAGAAAACATGAGTTCAATCATATTAACTAGAATACCATATTAAAATGTGTACAGAATGTTATAAATTTAAAAAAAAAAACTTCATTGTTTATATCTTAAGTTACATTGTTTAAATCTGAAATGATGTGCAGATTTGAGGGAGTCTACTGTACTATGTTGCAAAAAGAAGAAATGTGTTCACAAGGCAAACTAGTTCAATGGCTCTTAAATACCTTTTTCTTTCGGAATTGTGATTTATGTATTACTAGAATAAGGAATGGACTTTAGTCTGATTGTGGAAAAAACTCTTAAATCTACTTATAAAGATTTAACAATATGATGAGATTTAAAAATGTGAATAAAGATTGTCAGAAAGTGACTTTGAAAACTTTGCTTTTCCTGCCAAATTTAACCTCGCCTTTATTTCTAACGCACCCAAGGCATTTAAAATTTTTTCAAAAGTAAAAGAATATTCTCAATTTTAACCCCCCCCCCCCCCTCTAATTTTAGTTGTCATGAGGTCTGTACTTAAATCCAATCTTGTTTATATAAAATAGAGTTAAGTGGCAGTACATTGCATATATGTTTTTGACTGTATGATAATTGTAGACCCCCCCCCCTCCCCTTCCTTTAATGATGTCACTATCAATGTCTACAAATTCTTTTTTATTTTACAAATTTTTTTTTTAGTTTTTTGAATGCCGGATGTTGGGGGTATTCCCTATTTTGTAATGAAATTACTTTAAAATCATAAATGTAATCATAATTGGCTTTAAATAATAACTTTGTATTTTAATAAAAATATATAAAACTCTTTTGATGTAAAAAAAAAAAAAAAGATTTTGGTTAGATAAAAAATAATAAAGATATCAAAGAGAATTATTTCACTTCTTCCTGGAGATAGCTTTATAACATTATATATGTACAGCCCCTAATACATAAAAGTATCTAAAATTAAAACACTGGCAATCTTGTATCATAATTTACACATTGAATGTGTAAGGAAAGATATTAAGTATACAATTTAATAACTAAAAAATTAAATGTAGTAGTTTTTGTTTAATAGATGTTAAAAAAAATACCCTCTTTTTTTTTTAGGATGTAAAGTATTTGCATGTTTATTATCATGTAGAGAGTTTTCAATTTAATTGATTACTTATGGTTTTAATTTCAGATAGCAATGACTATTTGCAGAATATAATGAAGTATCCTACAAATTGGCCTTTGAAGCACCTTAGGATTTGTATCACTATTATTTTAAATATTTTGTTATATAATTCATTCTTGTTGTAGAATTTTGGATTTAATAAAATGTTTTGCTTCAGTAATCTAAGAAATTCATCTTATTTATTGAATTAAAAAAAGTCTGTTTTTGCAATCATTAGTTAAATTTACATTCATTATTTTATATAATGCAGGGTTCGCGCAGTTATACCACAATTTTTTAACTGTAGAAAAATATTGTAAATTCTATGAATAAACAAGGCAGTTACGATTTGATATATTTAAAACTTGTATTTGGATATATATATATATATATTTTTTTTTTTTTTAAATAGAGTATGCAAATCTTGATATTGTACATGTAAATATTGCTTTTAAGCTTTATAGTAAGTGATTAGCATTTTATTGTGTAATGCATATCTTTTTCTTTCTTTCTTTTTTTTTTTTTTTCTTTTGAAGAGTTGAAAAAAATTAAGAACTGTTCTTGCACCATGTTTTTTTTAATTTGCTCTTAATATACCTTTTTGAATTTATGAATAAATTTTAAAATATTGTGTAAATTTATTTAAATATTGAATAATAGTAATAACCATTCTTAGAGACTTTTTTGTACTATTGAAGGAAACAAATAAACAAACAAAAAAATAAATATTGAAATGGCCAATATCTTAAATAAGTTTCCTAATAAACTACAGGTTTTTATTTTTCTCTTTTCTAGAAAACTAATATTATCATGAAATATTATTATTTTTTTTTTGTCATTAATTTGTACTTAAGCAATGTATGTTTATTCTTTATAACCAGGGACGGATTTACAAATTTGGGGACCCTGGGCACAGATGCGTATGCCCCCCCCTTGCACCGATGCTTACAGCAGCCTTGAGTAATATATATATTATATTGAAAGCAGTATACTTATTAAGATAATCACTATTGACTTTAAGAATTTCTTTAAAATATCAGTTTAAAAAAAATTAATTTGATAATCATTAATTTACTTTTAAATAATTATTTCATAATTATGAAATTTCAATTGAATTTTATAATAAATTGTGTGGTGCTGATTACCTTTCTCTATGCAAGTCCACATATCTGGAATGATAAAGTATGCTGCAACTAATAATAAATTTACTGCAGTACCAAGCTATAATTATTTAAAATATTAGCATATCCTATTAATAAAATAACTTTTTCTTTCAAATACAAGATTTCACTGAAAAAAAAAAAACTAAATTTATAAAAGTAACTAGCAGAACCACATGCCTTTGTCCATTTTAACCATGAGGCATAACAGGTAAAATAAATAAAAATGAAATAATATGGCGATCCCACAGACAGAGTTCTGTACATTCTTGCACATAAATTGTTAAAAAACAATCAGGAAAAAATAAAGTTACTTTGACAAATCATAGATAATCTTTGAGAAACACATTTTTCGATATTTTGTTTTTTAACCGTTAAAACTTTTATAGCCAATAATTGAAAAATCTTCAGTAGCATTTGGGGGCCCGTGTCCCGAATGCCCTGCCATAAATCAAACACTGTTTATAACTATATTTGGATATATATATTTTTTTCTTTTTTTTTTTTGTGAGTGTAAACAGTAAAACATAAATATTGGAAATTATTTAATTTATTCTCCATTTTTACTCTAAAACAGTGGTTCCTAATGTGGGGCATCCCCCCCCTCCCCCCCCACACACACACAGGAGGGTAATTTGAATTTTTAGGGTGGCAATTCCATATTTGCTATACTCCCATTCCCTTATTAGTTATTTTGTAAAAGTAATGTTGTAGACTAAAAATAAATGTTACACATTCAAATTTCAAAAATAAAATGAAAAAAAAAAAAAGTTTTTTATTCAATTTTTGGAAAGTATACCTTCAGAAGTTCAAAATACAATCACTACCAGAATAATTATATGAAAACCTTTAGACACTTGTATATTAAAATTACTCTATAATTTTAATGATCTTAGACAACTTTTTTGACTTTGCATTTAATGAGTCTTGTATGTCTTTTCATTCTGCAATATGTTAGATAAAGAAACTTTTACAAATGAAACTATTCAAGTGCATATTTAACATGTTTGCGACAAGCGTCCTTTACAGAATTTTGAATTTTTTATTACCAGTAATTTTGGTAAGAAAATTTTGCCTAATGTAATTACAAATATAATCACTAAGTCTAATTTATTCACTATTCTTGATTAAATATGAAAAGTTTTCAGGATTCTGAGTGCTGTGTATGTCACATACATGCAGGTGGTTAAAACTGACTGTTTTAACCCTTTATGCTCAGAGTCCTTTTAAATTGAATCATAATGTTATAAAAACTATTTGATTCATCCATTACCTACAGTATGTTTCAGGATCAATTTTAAATACTTTACTCTAACATCGATAGATAACAAAAATAGTCCTGTGAATGAAAAAATGAGATTTTCTTGCCTATGTATCTCATTCTAGTTTCCATTTTCCTGCGTGATATGCAATGCTAAGTATGTTTTTTTTTTTTTTTTTTTTACTTTTAAGATGTTTTATGAAGTGGTATTTATAAGTACCAGTATTAAGAAGAAAGAAGCAATTGTTAATATGTATACTTGTAGCTCAGGTATATCAGAATTTAACATAGCCTAAGATGATTTGTATTTCTTTCAAATGAAGAAGTTTTTCGTACAGATTTTTTATGCTCATCAGGGGTCGATACAGGAAAAATTTGGGGCCTATTTAGGGCCCCTTCACAAAAATCTATTTAATAAAATGGGCCTCTTCACAAAAATCAATTTGATAAAATGGACCCCTTCACAAAATTCTATTCCATAAAAACTTACTATTTATTATTTTATGATGTTTTAAAATGTGTAATTTGTAAACAAACAAGTTCACCAGAGAGAAGAACTTCGGCAAAAGGGTTTTAAAAAGTTTTTGTTTATAAATGCTTGGTTCGAATTTGATGAACTCAATTTCAACTTTCGTTACAAAATGTTATTTTTCACAAAAATATAATAAATTTCATGAAAATAACCTTTATTTTTCACAAAATGGGCCCCAAGAAAAAAAAAACCTGCATCGGCCCCTGCTCATGTTTGGCAAAATACTCAAAAAATTCTATTAAATGCAGTTTCGACACAGATCATGGATTTCTGTTTGATTCCTCAATTACAAATTTAGTGCTAAAAACATCAGGATTTTCATATGAAAAGTTATAAATTTAGTGTACGGCAGACACTAATATACATTATAGCAGACATGACCTTTTGCTGCATAGGAAACAATTGCAAACAGTGCACAAGGAAGAGGTAGACAATAGACATATTTCTTCGAAATGAAGAAAATGCATTATAATAATATTTAAAATACTGCTTAAAATTAATAAAGTTATCCAGAAATGATTCTTGTTTATTGTGTTCATAGCTGCCAACTGCTCTGATTCTTTGGCACTAATAATTACGGACAGAAATTTCTCCCTGTTCATATTGTAGAATTCTGTGATACAATAAGATGAAGAATATTTAAATAAAATAGTGATGCTAAAAAAATCTTAGCAGTTGGCAGCTATGATTGTATTATGCAAAGATATTAGCACCCAAAACTTTTCACATGTATAAACGAGGTGCTAAAATTAAATCACAAAATATATCATTGCTATCATATTTAATTCCAAATGCGAAAGTCTCTTCAAGAAATTTTGTCATGATAAAAGTACAGACCATGAAATACTACTTTTGTTTCACACCAAGGTAAATATAAGAAACAAAAAAAAAAGGAATCTTTTAGATATAAATGCAAAAATAAAGTTCATTTCATTTATAAGGTTATATTAAAAATATATTACTGATAACATTATTACTTGTTTTATAAGCTTAACACTATGTGACGTTACTTGTCATTCGTATTACTTTTTAGGTTTCCACCATGTGAATTTACCATAATGAAAGATCTTTTTGATAAAAATTATATGTTACAGAGGGTAAAAATTATTTTTATCAAAATATAGCGAATATACATATTTACTAATAAAAGCTTTGAAAAATGCATTTGTTGGCAGCAAATGTAAATATTTTCTAACTCTTCATTTATGCATAAAAAATTTAGAAATACACCTTCTGTGGAAAAATCAGCAAAGTTTGTGAAGTTTAATACAAAGATGTCTATCTGAATTAAATTTTTATTTAAAACTTCTATGCTTTTACAATCTGGTTTTATATTTTGTACACCAAAAATTTACCATACAAACACACCATTTGTATTGGTGTTCAATGTTTTTGTACTTTCAGTAAAATTTTATGTAATAAAGTTAAATTGAAAGAATACTAGTTATTTTGATTTGTGTTTTTTAAAACAAAAAGCCCTTAGAAACATTGTTTAGTGCAAGGTTTTTTTTTTTTTTTTTTTTTTGAATCAGCTTGATCTTAATCATGATTTAAATCAACCACATATTTAAAAAAAAAAAAAAAAAAAAAAAAAAAAAAAACATTTCTTTTACTCAACTTTTAAAAATTTAGATCAAGGTATTTTGTAATAAATGTTATGTTTTGCCTAAAATGCATTGGAAAATTTAGGAATGTGAGAGACTGAAAACCCAAAGTCGATGCTTTTGTAATTTAAATTAAAATCTTAAGATTACCATAAGTATTTACCTATTAGAAAATATTTAAGTCTTTTGGGAATTTTAGAATTAATACAAAAACATGGAGACTTTTTGCAAAGATATAGAAAACTTGAGAAAAAGTATAGACCTTTCCAAAGTATTTTTATTTATTTTTATCTAAAATTTTCACTACAATTTATTTAGTTATTATTAACATGTAAATAACAAATTGTTCAATTTCCAATGCAGTTTATTTATAGAAATATTTGGAAAATGAACTATTGATAACTTTAAACGTGTGCTATTAAAAAATTTGAATGAATGAATTGTTTTAATGAAAGGTAATAATTAATTGTTTGATCCCTGACTTTTTTTCACTAAATTTTGCATATCTATTGGTTCCACACTATGCATGAATATATTCAAATTCTTCAGTATTATATTATTGTTTATAAAAGAGAAATGTTCCTCTGTAGTATAATACTTATAATTAAAGAGTAGGTTATTAGAATGCACAATAGGTCTGAAAGGATTTATTGTAAAAACTATTGTGAATGGAGAAATTTCCAATCAAAGTTGTTTCTTAAAAAATAAAAAATGAGCAATATATATTGGATTAAATCGAATAAAAGTTATATTTCTGAGTGTTTCTGTCATTTTTATTTTGAGAATATATGTAACA
The DNA here is from genome assembly GCA_963931845.1 of Maratus michaelseni. NCBI lineage: Eukaryota > Metazoa > Arthropoda > Arachnida > Araneae > Salticidae > Maratus > Maratus michaelseni. The sequence continues at coordinate 214,792,247 of OZ007597.1, read as the reverse complement.
GAAGGTAAAATTTGTGGCATAGCAAAAATTTCCAATAATATTCCTAGGTTCTATAAAGGTATGGAAAATTAAATAAGGTATATTTTTAAAATCTTGATAAGACAAGCACATTTAATGGGATTTTATATATTAAGTGTTAGTAGTAATAATTGAGCTTTATTAATAAAATATATTTTTATCAAAATTTTGAAAACATACATAATAAAATCTTTGAAAAAATGCCTCTATTGGCAGTACGTGTGAATATTTTCAAACATTTCATATATTTTAATTTAGTAGCACACGTAAATATTTTAAATACCAAATTCAGCATTTTATTTATTTTCTATAAAATATTACTGATTTTTGCCATTTTGAGGATTTTTTTTACAGCTAGAATTATTTTCTTTAAAGCTAAAATGCTGAAAGTTTATAAGGTTACTAAAAGGATACGCGAAACCATAGATAATTGATGACATTGTACAGGCTATTTTAAAAATCTGTCTGCAACACAGATGATGCACTTTAGTGTTGTGCGATGACAAGAATGCTTTTCAAGAAGCATTTCTCTCAATTGTATGGACATCTCGAGTGTGTTAGTTATTTCTCAATGATACCAGTCTATAAATTGTTACTCCTATCTTATTCTCTCTCTAATTTTAAGTCATAATTTCTCAGTGAAATGGCTTTTCCTATCTTTTTTGTTATTAACTAAAATATGAGGAAGCAGAGTGTTTATTATTCAGGCTAAAGGGGCTTTCGAGATACAGTTCTAGCTTTGGAGGGTTTTTCCCTTTAATCTGTAACTTTCTCTGATTTTATCACCCTGGATTGGCTGCCCACAATGAATTTATCCTATAGTTGTAGGCATATGCATTTTCTATAGATGCCTTTCTTATCAGCATTTGCACAGTTTCTTCCAGCAGTTTTCCAGTTTATCCTCCTGCTCCTGTTTATATACACTTTAACACATAATGTTATACATTTTGGATTGCATTTAAAGCAGATAATCTGATGCATATGCACCAGGAGGCATAGTCTCTGAATACAGTTATAGCTTTATGGGTTTTATTTTCTTTCTTTTCTCCCTAATTTCTTCTGGTTTTATGACCTTGGGTCGCTACACACAGTGAATTTATCCGACAATTGACAATATTGTAGGTATATGCATTTTCTATAGGTACCCCCTTTTTTTAGCGTTCGCTTCGTTTCTTCTAGCAGCCCCCTCCTTACTTCTATAGATTTTATTTTTCATCTCACTCCTCTTTCCTTTTCTTCGTTACCAAGACGCTGACAGCTTAGCTCCTCCTTACCCTTATATACACATTATCTTTACTCTTCACTCCACTCTGTTTCTGGGGTATTTGAAATGAGTACCATTAGGTTGTCCTCCTTAAATGTACCTTTACTTTTTCGATAGGGGGTCTTAGTTTCTGAAATATGAAGGGTTTTTGCTCCTTATTTTCAAATTTACTCCTTTCCCTCCTTTATATTTTTTTCTATGCTGGGTTTTTACCTTTTTAGGTTCATGGTCCTATGCCCTATCTTTCTCTAATTTTCTGTTTTATTTAGATAATATTTGTAAGCTTTAGCAGATTTTTGCCCCCACCACCGTGTGGCACTTTTGTTATTTGTATGTTGTTTGTACACATAATATTTCTTGTTTTCTAATTATCCAATTTTTATGCAGCTGTCATCATTGTATCTGTAGTCATTTCGTCCTCCACATTACTTCCCATCTTCTGCAGTAGAGGGCGCTCAGTATTCCCTTTTTATTATCTTTCCAGTATCTGTCCTGCTTGTTCTACTTGCATCTGGCATTATTGACTTTGCATATCCCCCCCCTCCCCCATCTTTACTTTAGTTATCATTCTGCCCGCTAGAGGGCGCTCTCTTTCTTGCGCTTAAAAAACAATAAATAAGATCGCAGTTGGTTTAGAACATACAGTAATAAACATCATTAAAATAAGTAAGAAACAAATGTGATCTTAAATGTTTTTTTAAAAATGCGCAAGAGGGCGCCCTCTGCCGGGGAATATGCAAAATGCTAATAGAACTAGCAAAAAAAGGCCAGATACTGGTAAGATAATAAAAAGGAAAGAATGAGTTTCCGCTACTGCAAAAGATGTAAAGTGATGTGGAGGAGGAAAAGATTACAGGTACAAAGATGAGAGTTTCATAAATAGAAAACAAGAAATACTATGTGTACAAACATACAAATAACAAAAGTGCCACATGGTGGTGGGGGCAAAAATCTGCTAAAGCTTACAAACGATGTTCAAATGAAACAAATTTAGGGAAAGAGAGGGCATGGGCCCATGAGCCTAAAAAGGTAAAAACACAGCATAGAAAAAAATATAAAGGAGTCAAGGGAGTAAATTTGAAAATAAGGAGCAAAAGCCCTTATTATCTGAGAAACTAAGACCCCTATCGAAAAAATAAAAGCATATTTAAGGAGAACAACCAAACGGTACTTGTTTGGGATACCCCAGAAACACAATGGAATGAAGGGTAAAGATAATGTTAAAAATATATATAAGGGAAGGGTAAGGAGGGTCTAAGCTCTCAAGGCTGTGATAACGGAAAAAAAAAAGGAGACGGAAGAAAAGTGGAATGTAATGAAAAAGAATATCTATAAAAGGAGAGGGGGGGGTGCTGCGGGAAGAAACGGAGCAAACGCTGAAAAAAGGGGGTACCTAGAGACTGCATATGCCTACAATTGTAAGGATAAATTTACTGTGGGCAGCGACCCAAGGTAATAAAACCAGAAGAAATTAGGGAGAAAAGAAAGAAAATATGCCTCCCGATGCATACGCATCACGTTATCTGCTTCAAATGCATTCCAAAATGCATAACATTGTGTTTTAAAGTGTTTAAAAACATGTGTTGTGAATGTGTTTAAAAAAGCGATGCGTGTAAAAAGTGTTTAAAACTACACCTCACGAACACATTATTTAGCACCAGGAGTAAAACATGTTTCACCACACAAGAACACTTGGAAACACATTATGAACGCATTTTATGCGTGCAAAAGTCGGCCCGTTTTTGTGTTAGTTTTGCGTTCTGTATTGTGTTGCCGGGATTTGCAGTGTATATGAAATTTTGGTGAGTTACAGCTTTGCTTGATTAAAATAGTACGCATTTTCAATACATAATACGAGAGATTTTCACAGATATAGAAGTTAAAAAGGAAAATTTAAGCCATGTGATCACATTAGACATAAAAGTTTAATTAATAAATTAACTAGCTGATCCGTCCGGCGTTGCTCGGGCCCGTGATAATAAATTAAAGAAAATATCAAGTTTTTATTATTTTATATCTTTAACCCGATTTTTTACGAAATTATATTTTAAAATGAAAAAATCGCGAAAAAATATGGCTGTTTAGTGATAAAAGCGCTCAATTTCTTGTTATTTTTGTCCGAACTCTTTGAAATCTTTATTGGTTATAAATAAAACGGTTTTACATCCCGTGTAAAAATTTCATGAAAATATAGTGTTATTGAGTTGTAAGAGAAATGTTTACTTCTCGCTTTTTTGTCTGTTTGTTTGTTTTCACTTCGGCTCCTTTAACATATACCAATAAAAAAATAGTTATCATCTTCCTAACTCTTTGAAATTTCAATCGGTTATAAATATAACTGTATCCACGCTCTCCCTAAAGTTTTACGAAAAAGTATGCATATTTAATAGTGAAAACATGAGTTCTTTAAAAAAAAACTTTCAACGTAATGGCCATATTACGCTATCCGTTTTCAATGAACCCTTTTCATTCCCCCTGGGCTAAACAGCTCTAGATTAAACAGGTGAGGACTAAACACGTTTCCAGTTTCTGAGGGTAGAAACCTTTATAAAAACGTTGAAGCATGCGCAAAGAGACGGTTTTTATGTGAAAAGGAGAATATGAATTTGACAGAATGCGCTTTTCGCTTTAAAAAAATATATTAAATTTTTGTGTATATTTTGGTGCAATTTCATAAAGGAATTCCTAGAGTCACTATAAATGAAATATGGTAAAAAAATTTCATATAATTTTTCATGAATGTTTTAGTAAAACTCTCTTCCCATAGTGGTATTACATATTAATGTATATTTTAAGTGATATACGGATCACAAAGCTGCTTTCGTACATAACGTTTTCGGATGTCTAAAGATGACTTCTTTTTCTGTCTGTCTGTTTTTCTCTGCTGCGATGTTTTATCTTTTATTATAAGGTTTGAAAAATAAGTAGGGCTGCTAAGGTTTTTACTTTATTATTCAAAATTAATTATATCTAATACTTATTATTCTTTTTTTACAGGTAACTAAATGATTATTAATTTGTAAATTTATATTTACGCTTTGTTTCAAAACATAAGCCCCGTCAAAAATGAAGCATTTGCTACGACGGAATCTTTCTCTGGTAACTTGAAATTCTGTCTTAGTAAGATTTTTTTGCATTAAGTAAACACAATAATCAGGCAGTAAATTCTTTGAAAGTGGAATCGCCAGAGACAAAAACAAAATTCCTTTTTAGAGAGATTTAGGATTGAGCAGTTATAATTGTATGGATTTTGTACGGACCATGAAATAATTTTCTTTTAAGACAAGATTCCGTTATAAACAGGTTCCGTTTTAACAGGTTTTATAAATCAAGTACGGTGAAACCTGCAAAGACATAATGGCGCGACTAGAAAATAATTCTGTCTTAGACAGATTTCTGCCATTATAAGTAGATTTATACAATATTCCGTTCGACAAAATTATGAAATTTTTCCGTTATAGAGAGGATTTTTTTTTCACACGTTCTACTTCATTAAGCTCCACACGATGCAGACCAACGAATAGCATGTTGCTATAAGAAATTTAAAGGAATATATGCACCGTGACAAATCAAGACTTTTGGCGCCCCGCGCAGGGGTTCCGCGGGACGGATTTTGAGACCTCTGAAAATTGGGACATCCCTCGTGAATCGGGACACCTGGCAACACTAATCATCAGATTTATACGGTTTTCCTTTCAGCGTAATAATAAAAATTTTCCGTTATAGACAGAATCTGTTTTTTCAAATTTTACTTCATTAAGCTCCCCACGATGCAGACCAACGAATAGCATGGTGCTATAAGAAATTTAAATGAATACATGCATCGTGACAAATCGGGAATTTTGCAGTGGTTCCGCGGGACGGATTTTGGGACCCGTAAAAATTGGAACATCCCTCATAAATCGGGTCACCGGGCAACACTATTCATCGGATTTATATGGTGTTCCTTTCGGCGTAATCATAAAGCTTTTCCGTTATAGACAGGATCTGTTTTCACAGGATTTACTGTATTAAGATCCACTTGATGAAGACTTACGAATAGCATGGTTCTATAAGAAATTTAAAGGAATATAGCCACCGTGACAAGTCGGGACTTTTGACGTCCCGCGCAGGTGTGCCTTGGGACGGATCTTGCACTCAGAAAAAGAAACTGATTGAAACTACAAAACATGTTTCTGTGTACATTTTGGTTGTTTTAGCAAAATTCAAGAAAATTGAACCATTTTACTTCAATTAACAAAACATTTTTGCTGACGATACAATTTTTTTTTTTTTGGAATTGCAAAAAAAAAAAAAAAAAAAATTGTTGATTCAAACAAAATTTTTATTGATTATTATTTAAACAAAAAATTTGTTTAAATATAGGTCAATGGAAATTTTGTTTGAATCAACAAAAACAATTTTTTTTGTTGAAAACCATTTTTTTTGCAATTCCAAAAAAATTTTTGTATCGCCAGCAAAAAATGTTTTGTTAATTGAAATAAAATGGTTCAATTTTACTTGAATTTTGCTAATACAACCAAAATGTACTCAACAAAAATGTTTTGTAGTTTTAATCAATTCCTTTTTCTGAGTGTGAGACCCCTGAAAATTGGGACATCCCTCATAAATCGGGTCACCAGGCTACACTAATCATCAGATTTATATGCTGTTCCTTTCGGTGTAATCATAAAGGTTTTCCATTATAGACAAGATCTGTTTTCACAGGTTTTACTGTATTAAGATCCACTCGATGAAGACTAACGAATAACGTGGTGCTATAAGAAATTTAAAAGAATATATCCATCTTGACAAATCGGGACTTTTGACGTCCCGTGCAGAGGATCCGTTGGACGGACTGTGGGATCCCTGAAAATTGGGACATCCCTCATAAATTGGGACACCTGGCAACACTAATCACCAGATTTGGATTTGTACAATATTCCTTTCAGCATAATCATAAAAATTTTCCGTTATAGACAGGATCTGTTTTTACAGGTTTTACTGTTTTAAGCTTCACAGTGTGCAGACCAACAATAGCATGGTGCTATAAGAAATTTAAAGGAATATATGCATCGTGACAAATCGGGACTTTTGACGTCCTGCGCCGTGGTTCCGCGGGACGGATTTTGGGACCCCTGAAAATTGGGATATCCCTCATAAATCGGGTCACCGGGCAACACTAACCATCAGATTTATATGGTGTTCCTTTTGGCGTAATCATAAAGCTTTTCCGTTATAGACATGATATGTTTTCACAGGTTTTACTGTATTAAGATCCACTCGATGAAGACTAACGAATAGCATGGTTCTATAAGAAATTTAAAGGAATATATCCATCTTGACAAATCGGGACATTTAACGTCCCGCGCAGTGGTTCCGCGGGACAAATCTTGGGACCCCTGAAAATTGGGACACCTGGCAACACTAATCATAATAGTAAAAAATAAACTTATGAAATATGGCATTACTTGATTATCAATAGTAATTAATTATGATAATTTACAATATTAATCATCGTGCTCAATTACAATTGAGATCAAGGCTCTGGCAAGAGCTTTAAAAAAAATAGTTGAAACGAAAAAATGGTAGAAACGTGAATGTACATATGTACATACTTAAAATAATTACCTTTTTTCTTACAGAATAAATTAAAATAAATTAAACAAAAACTCATGACCTGAAGTTCAACATTTCCCTCCCATGACCTCAACTTGGCGTCCTTGGCAGTGTTGGAATTGGCACGGTTTTGCTGTTTATAATTCCCATAACTCTTTTTTTTTCAGCGGCGGTCCATTGATCCTGCACTCTTGGCATGCTCCCGGAACCAATATTCTGGCATGCTACAGTACAGAAGATGTTTTCCCCCTCTTTACCCCCCCCCCTAAATAAAACAAACAACTTTCATCCCACCCTCAAACACAAGTCACTAACCATTACCAAATTCATAACTCAGGCGGAAAGGTCATCATCGAAATTCCGCGAATTATACATACAAAAAACACATAGTTACATTTTTATGCAACTGCGCATGCGTATTTGGCATTGACCCTTCTCATGGATGTGTATATGTCCAGATTTGTCTCTTCTCCAAAGACATTAAAAGACGAGGGTGGATTTTATTTTAAATATTGCCAGAAATGCACAAGTATGAAAACAGGATTCAAGAGATTTTTCTTCACTATTTAATGAACGCAGTCTTCTAATTTGCTTTGAAAAATTGATAGGCTGTTTTTCCAAAATTCTAGTGTTTGATGTAGAACATTTATCTTTGACTTACACACGCCAAGGGAAGATAAAAAATAAATTAATTAAATGAAAATAAATGCATGTATAGTGTTTTATTAGTATAGGAACTCACTAACTAGCTAAAAGACGAGGGGGGTATTTTATTTTAAATATTGCCAGAAATGCAAAAGTATGAGAACAGGATTTAAGAGATTTTTCTTCACTCTTTAATGAACGCAGTCTTCTAATTTACTTTGAAAAATTGATAGGGTGTTTTTACAAAATTCTACTGTTTGATGGAGAACATTTATCTCTGACTTACACACGCCAAGTGAAGATAAAAAATAAATTAACTAGTAAATCTGCAGATCAGGAGCCTCAACGTCAGCTCTGAAAGTTATTGTTTTTAGCTTACAGGTTATCAAAGCCTGGGAGCTAATGTGCCCGCCGGTTCTGTATGTACGTATGTACGTAACGCGATAACTTGACAGAAATAACCGTTTTTCTTCAAATTTTGTTTATAGGTTCATTATGATAAGGCGACTCCTTGATTAGTTTTGGGGGTTCATTGGTTAAGTATAATGGGAGGAACGGCGGGCTAACCTCCCCTTAATTTAGATAAATGGGTTTTTCATGCAGAATTATCCTATTTTCTTCAAATTTTATATATATGTTCATTGTAATAAGGCGCTTCTCTGAATAGCTATGGGAGTTCCTTTGTTAATTATAAGGGGGGGGGACGGAGGATGAGGAGCCCCCCTTAATATATTGTCGATTTGTTTATTTTTCGAAGGGTTTATTTCAAATTCTTTGAAATTTGAGTATAATATACAATTAGTGTGAATAGCATGTGAGCTCAATGCCCTCAGTTTAACTATGGGCAGTTTTCTTTTTTATTTAATCTTACTTTTCGTATTATTTAGCATCTTACAATCCACAATTTAATTTTTTGTATATTAAATCCATATTTAGAGGTATATAAAATACATCGGAGGTTTCAGAAATTAGAAGCGTTCAATTAAACACGATTTATGCAATGATATTCTGAAATTCTTATGAACTTCTTATTCTTGTAAATTTTTAGATAAAAAAATGCATTTCTTATTTTAATATTATTTTAAATAGGATTGCTAAGCAACTAATAAAATAAAGAGGAAAGAAAAAGAAATGCATTTTAAAATTTGTAAAAAATAGGAAAATAAAATGTTTTATATTTCTTGAACTGTTTGAAAAAAATTTCCAATATTTTAAACAATTAATTTCTAAATTCTAATAGATGTATCCGCAAATTTTCAAAGCTGTTGCATATATTTAAGTCCTCTATATCGAAAATTTAGTGTCTGTAATTTTACGTTTAAATCCATTATTCAAATATGCAATTTTCATTTCAGTTAAAAATGAATTTGAAAATCGTCTGCATTCCCATAGGAAAGCATTATGACTTACAAAGGAATGTTCTATATTTTTTTGAACGAATGAACCAAATTTAACCAAAAACTATACAGCTAATTCCGGGTATCACGCCAACATACCTACCAAAAATCAACCTAATCGAACACTTTTTTATGGCAGTTATCGCGGAAGAGACAGACAAACAGACAAACAAACAAACAGACGGAAACCAAAAACTTTTCGTGTCTCAACAGTGAGCCTCAACTGACGATTCGGCAATTAAATAAAAATAAGTGTATGTATAGTGTTTCAATAGTACATGAACTCAGTAACTAGCTAACCGGTTAGCGTATTAGCTATAGAATACCGAATGTTCGAATTAGAGTCTTGAAAATTCTGCTTAAAGTCATCCCAAAACCCAACCGGAACCCGACAAAAAAATTTCGTCAACCCGAAAGCCGACAGAACTCGACACAGCTCAATCCAAAACCGTCTGCAACCCAAAATACTGAAAGTCGAAAAAGTAATCCATATAATATTTTAGTATATTTTAGAAATATTTTCCGGGCGCTCTAGTGTTAAAGGATGTCTCTTTTTTCCTTAGTTGTCAAAATATTTCTAAAATATAAATTTATGTGGAGGGTTAAAATCTTACTCACAGCTCGACAGCTTCTAACACATAAAACATTAAATTAATCATATATTTTAGAAATATTTTGACAACTAAGACACGCCCATAAGTTTAATATTAGCGAGAAGCGACATCCTTAAGGTGGTTCTAAAATTCCGTGCTCAACAACCCGAAACTTTCTGACACATTTTCTGATTCATTTTTAAACCTAAAGGCATAACATTGGCAAGCCTAACTATTGAAAAGATTTTGGATAGAATAGCGTTTTCCGTTTTTTGATAAACAATTTACTTATCAAGTAATAAGCAGTTTGTGTCACATGACGAAAGGTTTTTCTCCTTTCCCGAGGTGTCGCGTACAGAATTCTGTTCAAAACGCAACTTTGACAGCATTTTCTGGAAGATCTTCTCCCTTTATTCAAAATATGGAAAACGCCATTCGATATAATAGTTTCTGAATAAGAACACCTGCCAATTTCATGCGTTTCTGATCGAAAATGAATTCAGAAATGTGTCAGAAAGTAGTTCCTTTTGGATTTGAAAACAAGCATTACTGACAAGGGGACTTGAGAACAAGAGGCCGCTTCACTGAAACTCCCCGATCGCGAAATCCCATGTAAATCTATGGGGAAACTTTAAAGCGCGATTATCATTATATAATATAAATATTAAAATACGGTTTTTGCCGTCAGAAAGTACACGTCAGACGCCGACGACATGCGTTTTTAAAAATTGTCTCCTTAAATTTAAGTATTTAAAAAATCCTTACAAACTTTCATATTTCCACTTGATGAAATTTTATTATCTTCTTAAAAATACAGAAAATTTAAGGAAACAATTTTTAAAATCTTCGGCATCTGACTTCTACTTTCTGATGGCGAAAACCGTATTTTAGTAATTATATTAAGTAATGAGTAATCGCGGTTTGAAATTTTCCCATAGGTTAACATGGGATTTTGTGATCGGGTAATTTCAGTGAAGCGGCCCCTTAAGTGTCCTGTCACCTCACGCGAAAACACCCGCTCGCTAATGTTAATCCTATGGGACAGTTATTTTACAATATCTCGTTTGCACTTCAATATTTTTAAACGATTTTTTCGCATTGGATAGCTGAGATAGGTCTCTACAACCGCAGTTTTTTACTTTTTCGGTTTTAATGGCAGGTTTCTTTTTTATGGGGATATTTTCACTTTCGAAACCGTTTCCAAAAGTGAAAGTATCCTCATAAAAATAAAACCTGCAAACAAGCTCAAAGAAGTAAAAAAACGGCGATTGTAGAGATCAATCTCAGCTATCTAATGCAAAAAGAAATCGTTTAAAAATATTGAAATACAAACGATGTATTGTAAAATAACTGTCCCATAGGATTAACATTAGCGAGCGGGTGTTTTCACGTAGGGGACAGGACTCTTAAGGGACCGCTTCACTGAAAGTCCCCGATCGCGAAATCACATATTAACCTATGGGAAAATTTCAAATCGCGATTACTCATCACTTAATATAATTACTAAAATACGGTTTTTGTCATCAGAAAGTAGAAGTCAGATGTCGATGATGTGCGTTTTTAAAAATTGTCTCCTAAATTTTAAGTATTTTTAAGAAGATGATAAATTTTCATCCAGTGAAAATTTTAAAGTTTATAAGGATTTTTTAAATACTTAAGTTTTAAGGAGACAATTTTTAAAAACGCATGTCATCGGTATCTGACGTATAATTTCTGATGGTGAAGATCAGGGTCTATAAGCCGTGTTTTTGGCCCATGAAATAAGACTAAAACTCGATTTTGTTATACTGACTTAATTATTTCACTTTTTAATATTAGAAGATTTATCCTGTACGATTTCAATAATGCTTTTTGGATTTTGTTCGGATTTATGTAACTTACACAAGCTCAAAGTTCGTATTATTCGTAGTTTTTGATGAAAAATACGCAATTTCTCCTAATTTTACCTCAATTTTTAATATATTTTTTAATATTTTACTATGAGCGCAGCTTTGCAAAATTTTTATTTTTACATATATTCTACATTTTGATGTATTTTATTATATATGTAACGAAGAAAGTGTTGCACGATTGCGCTCATATAAATAATTGAGGTAAAATTAGAAGGAAATTGAGTATTTTTCATCAAAAACTACGAATAATACGAACTTTGAGCTTGTGTAAGTCATATAAATCCGAACAAAATGCAAAAATTATTGTTGAAATCGCACAGGATAAACCTTCTAATATTAAAAAATGAAATAATTAAGATAGTATAACAAAATCGAGTTTTAGTCTTATTTCATGGGGCAAAAACACGGCTTATGGACCCTGATCCTTTAATGTTTATATTAGTTAACGAGTCATCGCTCTTTAAAGTTTCCCCATAGATTAACATGGACTAATCACCATAAGCTATCTTTTGAATCACCCGGGATAACAGGGCGTACGGGTTGAGTTTGCGTAAAAGAGACTCCCCCCCCCCTCCCACAACCCAACTGACCCTTTCCTTAGAAACGCTAAATTTGTGGGTACTCTCTCTCCCCGATGCAGAACAGAGATTTCATCAAGTGAAAATTTCAAAGTTTGTAAGGATTTTTTAAATACTTAAATTTTAAGTAGACAATTTTTAAAAACACATGTCGTCGGCATCTGACGTATAATTTCTGATGGCGAAAACCGTATTTTAATGTTTATATTAGGTAATGAGTGATCACGCTTTAAAGTTTCCCCATAGGTTAACATGGACTAATCACCATAAGCTATCTTTTGAATCACCCGGGATAACAGGGCGTACGGGTTGAGTTTGCGTAAAAGAGATTCCCCCCCCCCCCCTCCCACAACCCAACTGACCCTTTCCTTAGAAACGCTAAATTTGTGGGTACTCTCTCTCCCCGATACAGAACAGAGATTTCATCAAGTGAAAATTTCAAAGTTTGTAAGGATTTTTTAAATACTTAAATTTTAAGTAGACAATTTTTAAAAACACATGTCGTCGGCATCTGACGTATAATTTCTGATGGGGAAAACCGTATTTTAATGTTTATATTAGGTAATGAGTGATCACGCTTTAAAGTTTCCCCATAGGTTAACATGGACTAATCACCATAAGCTATCTTTTGAATCACCCAGGATAACAAGGCGTACGGGTTCAGCCTGCATAAAAGAGACCCCCGACTACCCAACACTGATGATGTGCGTTTTTAAAAATTGTCTCCTAAATTTTGGGTATTTTTAAGAAGATGATAAAATTTCAAAGTTTGTAAGGATTTTTTAAATACTTAAATTTTAAGGAGAAATTTTTTAAAAACTCATGTCGTCGGCATCTGACTTCTACTTTCTGATGGCGAAAACCGTATTTTAATGTTTATATTAGGTAATGAGTGATCACGCTTTAAAGTTTCCCCATAGGTTAACATGGACTAATCACCATAAGCTATCTTTTGAATCAGCCGGGATAACAGGGCGTACGGGTTCAGACTGCATAAAAGAGACCCCCGACAACCCAACTGACCCTTTCCCTAGAAACGCGAAATTTGTGGGTACTCTCTCTCCCCGATGCAGAACAGAGGTCTCCCTGCACTGCAGTCATGGGGCCCTCTGCCAGAAAATCCCTCCCTGCTGTTGTACATTTGCCAAAAGTGTGTACAATCGCGAGAGGGAGATGCGTTTAAAAGATGCCGAGGAGGAGAACTTCTTCATCTTTTTGGATGGGGTGTGGAAGAAACGGTGGTTTTCTTTCGATTTCCCCCCATTGTCGGGTTATTTGTTCCGTTAAGTTGCGAACGGAACATGATTTCCAGAGGCCTGCGCTCATTGGGAATGCTAATTGCATCATCTCAAAGTGATCGATGATAATACAAAGGAAGCGAAACTGTATATATACATAAACATGCATTAAACATTGATTATGGCACATCCCTTCATTGCGGCTTTTTCAAAACATTGACCCGTTTCCTTCCATGGTATCTATTTGGGATTTTTATTTTTATTGTTCATTTCGTAAAGTCGGTAATACTTAGATGTTTAAACTATTTTTGAGACTGAGTTTGTTCTAGACAGTCAGTTTTAGACATTGAAGGGTAGATTCATGTGTGTACGTTATTTCCCGTAACACATTACAGAGTTTAAAAAAAGTATAAAATTTATTCAATAAATAAACGAAAACACTGAATAAAATTTAAAAATATACTATTCACCAGAAAAGTTATATGATTTCTTTTTTAATTATATTAAAATGTTTTTTTTTATATACTTTCTATAATAATACCTTTCATGGTACCTATTTGGATTATTATTTTTTTTCATTTTGTAAGGTCGGCAATATAAACTTGAGTCATGAAAAACACAACACTCAATTGAACAATAGATAACCTATTGATTGAACAATAGATAGTTTAACCTCAAAAATAGATTGGCAATAGATATTTAATCTATTTTTGAGGTTAAACATGTTATAGACAGTCAGTTTTAAACATTGATAGTAGATTCATGTAAGTTTTTTCACGTGACACATTACAGAGTTTAAAAAAGTATAAAAATGCAAAAATATAATACCAGAAAAGTTATATGATTTTTTTTAAAATTTATATTAAAAACTTTTATATAATTCTTTCTATAATAATTCCTTTCATGGCACTCATTTGGAATGTTTTTCATTTTCATTTTGTAAGGTACTCAGATTAAATATTTCACGTATTTTTAAGGTTAAATATTTTATAGACAGTCAGTTTTAAACATTGCAGAGTACATTCATGTGTGCCAGTTTTTTCTCGTAACACATTACAGAGTTAAAAAAGTATAAAACTTATTTAATAAATAAACGAAAATACTGAATAAAATTCGAAAATATAATATTCACCAGAAAAGTTATATGAAATGTTTTTGTTCTTTTTTAAAAATATTAAAAGCTTTTATATAATACTTTCTATAATAATTATTTTCATGGTACCCAATTGAATTTTTTCTTATTTTAATTTAGTAAGGTAAATACTCCCTCAGCTTAGATATTTTACGTATTTTTGAGGTTAAATGTGTTATAGACAGTCATTTTTAGACATTGCAGAATAGATACATGTGTGTAAGTTTTTTCATGTAACACATTACAGAGTTAATAGAAATATAAAAGTTATTCAATAAATAAAAGAAAATATTATATTCAAAGAAATTTCATAATATAAAATGAACCAGAAAAATTACATGTTTTTTTTTTAAATTTTTTATATTGAAAACTTGTTATATAATACTTCCGGTTACTGTCGTATTTTGAATATTTGAATGGAGAATTTTTGAAAACTGAATAAATAACATAATTTTTCACTTAAAAAAATGGTATGCACTACATTTATTTCGACACTACAACATTTATTATTATTATTTTAAGGCAAAAAAAGAACGAGATTTCTCCTATTGTTGGGTTATTTGTTACGTTAAGCTGCTAACGGAACATGATTTCCAAAGGCCTGCGCTGCTTTTGAATGCGAATTGCATCATCTCAAACTGATCGACGATAATACAGGAAAGGGAAATTTTAAATATACATAAACATGCATTAAATGTTGATTTTGGCACATTCCGTCATTGCGGCTTTTCAAAACATTGACACGTTTCCTTTAATGGTACCCATGTGGGATTTTCTTTAAATTTTCATTTTGCAAGCTCGGTAGTACACAGCTTAGGTATTTCCGTATTTTTGAGGTTAAATGGCATTGGGCTTTCAAAACCACGAAATTCGACTAAAAAATCGATTTCTTTTTTCGCAAATTATGAAACTAGATGCTCAAATTCATCTGATGAAAAAGAATTTGCAATTTTGATGCTTCTTTGCAGAAAAATAAACTTTTATGTACGTAATAAACTACATATTTAAACAGTCGTTTATACTTAAAATGCTGTCTTCTGAAAATTGAGAATTTCGCAAATTTCTAAATTTTGAAACATTTTTAATAATCAAATTATTTTGAAATTTATACTGTATATCGTCTATACAATAATAAAGCACGGAAATAAAACCTTCACACACTAGAAAATTGTCTTAATAGCAACATATTTTCTTGTGTGACTAAATTATTAAAACATTTCAAATAAAAATATCATTATTTTTTTAAATGATTTAGCAGTAAAAGGCCAAAACAAATAAATAAATTTAAAAAAAAGAAAGAAAAAAGAAAAAGAAAAAAGAAAGCTTCACACACTACAGTGTGGTCTTTACAGCAACATATATTTTTGAGTGGGAATTAATTATTAAAAAGTTTCAAATAGACTATTTCTTCAAAACTAATGTTTTTTTTATATATAAGGCTTTGACAGTAAAAGTACTAAAATGTAGAAAGTTTTCTTAATAGCAACACATTTTCTTATGTGAATAAATTATAAAAACATTTCAAATAAAGAATATCATTGTTTTTTAAAATGATTTAGCAGTAAAATCTAAAATAAATGAATAAAAGTAAAAATTTTAAAAAGTTTCACACAATACAGTGCTGTCTTTTCAGCAACACATTTATGTCTGTGTGGGAAAGAACAATTAAAAAGTGTCAAATAAAGACTAGCGTTGTTTTGGAAAATGCTTTAACAGTAAAACTGCGAAAATAAAAAACGTCACACGCTACAGAGCTGTTTTAATGGCAGCACCTTTTCTGGAATGTATAAATTATTAAACTATTTTAAATAAAGGGTAATATTATTCAGTAAATGTACTAATATAAAAGAATTCACACATTACAGATCTTTCTTAATAGCAACAATTTAAATTTTCTGAATAAATTATTAAAATATTTAAAAAAAAATGGACAGAATCATTTCGAAAAATGTTTTAACAATAATAGTTGCTTTAATAGCAAAACATTTTCTTATATCAACTAATTACTAAAATATATCAAATAAAATGTAACATTGTTAGGAAAAATGTTTTAACAATAATAGTACGATATAAAAATCTCCACACCCTACAAAGTTGCCTTAATAACAAAACTTTTTCATATGTCAACAAATTATTAAAATATATCAAATGAAACGTAACATTATTCGGAAAAATGTTTTAACAATAATAGTACGATATAAAAACCTTCATACACTACAGAGCGGCATTACTAACATAACTTTTTCATATGTCAATAAATTATTAAAATATATCAAATGAAACGTAACATTGTTTGGAAAAATGTTTTAACAATAATAGTACGATATAAAAACCTTCATCCGCTACAGAGCGGCATTACTAACATAACTTTTTCATATGTCAATAAATTATTAAAATATATCAAATGAAACGTAACATTGTTTGGAAAAATGTTTTAACAATAATAGTACGAAAAGATTCACACACGACAGAGATGCCTTAATAGCAAAATTTTTTCTAAGGTCAACAATTTATTAAACATTTGAAATAAAACGTAGCATTGCTTGAGAAACTGGTTTAAAAGTAAAAAATACGAAAATAAAAATAATGGTTCACACACTACAGAGCTGTTCTAATAGCAACACATTTTCTCCCTGAGAGATAACATCCCGAAAAATACGGAAGAAAGGGGAGATATTTGTGAAATTCAGTAATACCGCCTTATTGATTTTCATTTCAAGTTGACTTCAAGTCACGTCTACAATACCAAGTGGAGCGCGCACTCCGGTAATGTAAGTGTTTTGTCACTAGCAACTGTCAGAGAAACGTCAGCGGCTCTGTCACAACTGTCTTCAGCTGAATTAGGATGAACAAAAAAGAATTCCAGTCCTGTGGGAATCTAGGGGATCTATTCCGCGGTTTAAAGTTTTCGAAATAATCTGCAATATATGTTCGCTCATTTCAAATCAGTTAATCTGATTTACTTTTTATCTCAATACTCTTCAATTCGCTTTAAAAGTTTTATTTTGCCAAAGGTATTACTCATTTTAAAATTAAGAAATCTGTAAGGACATAAAATGTATATAGTACAGTCGAACCTCGTTAACAAGGCGAAACTTTTTTTGTTCGTGTTAAAAGTAGTTCGTGTTATCCGAACTTAAATGCATTATACATACAACTGGACGCGGAAATCGGAAACAGTTCCTGCTAAAAGTAATTCGTGTTAAGCGTGTTCGTGTTAATGAGGTTTGACTGTATTTTAAAACTAATGAGATGAAAATTTCAATTTATTTCAATATATAATAGCGATAAATTGTAATATATATTGGCATATTCCAAATCAGCTAATGTAATTTATATATTATTTTGAATGCTTTCAAATTGTTTCAAAATTTTTATTCATTGTTTTAATTAATAGAATCAAACTTCCAATAATATAACGTTTATTCATTTTTAAATTAACTAGAAAAAATATATATATGCATGGAGATTATAATATTCATTTTAAAATTAAAAAGATAGCAATATGTCAGGACATAAAAAATATATATTTTAAAACTAAGGAGATAAAAATTCCAATTTATTTCAATATATGATAGCAATGAATTGTAATATATATTGGCATATTCCAAATCAGCCAATTTAATTTATTTATTATTTCGAAAGCTTTCAAATTGTTTCAAAATTTTTAATCATTTTTAAATTAAGAGAATCAAAGCTCCAAGAATATAACATTTATTCATTTTGAAATTAACTAGAAAAAAAAAATATGCTCGGAGATTATATGGGTGTCTATTTATCACAATGTCTATGCACACAATGATTATACATCTTTATACATAGACACATATATATTAATGACATTGTATATATCGCTGACAGATTATTAGATAAGTATATGCATATATGTATGAGAATGTAATCTCTGTAAATGTTGGCAATAATTACAATTACAATATACGTTCGTTAATTCAAGATAAACTAATTTATCGGCGATTTCAAATCTCTTCAAGACGTTACAAAACATTAATTCATTTTAGGATTAAAATATAGAATTCTTCAATGAAGTAACTTTTACACTGAGAAAAATGACGCTTTTAAATGTGAGTAAATCGATGTTTTCATTTTGTTATGAAACTTTTTGTTTCAAATATGATGACCCATTGCTTTCAATTCTGAAATACCAGAAATACTCAGATTATTGAAACAAGGCCATACTCAAAAATGATTAAAATAATTTTATACTCATTTTTGAAACATGGACATACTCAAATATGAGCACATGATGTTTTATTCTTGAGTGTGTGCATGTTTTCAGAAATGAGTGTACACATGTTTCAAACTTGAGTAATTTTGATTCGGAGCCATCTTGACTGTGCAACATACTCAGCTTTGAGCATTTTTTGCTCAGTTTTGAAAATGTCGTTTTTGGGGTGTATGCATTTTAAAATTAAGAAGTAAAACAGTATCATCTAAACAATATCTGTGTATCTTTAACTGTTGTTATTCTTAAGTTATAAAAATTTTAATATTCTGGAGTTATTAGTAATATTATTTGCTCCCTATTGTAAAAGGCATTGAGAATTTATTTTAAAACTTATACATTTTCATTGACAACCACTTAGGATTTATATTCATGTTTGGTGAACAGTGACTTTACAACGCGTTATTATGCTAGAATTCATAACTAAAACAGTCGGGCAGATGATAAGAGTAGAGAAAATTGCTCTCACAGGTAAAGGTACTAGAGTTTGTGGCGGCGAATTTAATTTTTTATAGCTCATTCGATTCGTCACATCGAGCTTAGTAATTGTATACCTCGCATATAGGCTACTGAGTTTTTATAATGACATGAGGCCGGGTATAAGTTAAAAGTTTCGTTCAGTGAAAAACAGATGCCTTCAAAGAAATAAGTGTGATTTAAGTTTAATAATTGTTTTTACAGTGCCATACATTGCCAATAACTACTATAATGTTATATTATTGCTGCTATTATAAGAATTTGATATTGCAGATAAAATATTCGTATGCTACTTGACAGGCAGGTTTTCGCAAGTTATGATGTATGCATTGAATGCGTCGTCGAGTCAGCTGAAGAAGCCTTTGCTCGTTGTGCGCATTGTGAGAAATATTTTTGTTTTACTGACTTCTTCGGAATGAACAATCTGTCAAAAATTGATTATCATCAATGCATGTCAGTGTAAGAACCATAAATAAATTTAAATCTTACTCATTTCTTTGACAGCAATTGGTTTTCAGTGAACGAAATTTTAAACTTTGACTCGGTCCCCTGTCATTATCAAAACTCGATAGCCGATATGCGAGGTAGCAAATTACTTATATCGATGAGACAAATCGAATAAGCTATAAAAATCGAAATTCGCCTCCACAGACTATAGTACCTTTACTTGTCAGTGTTTCAAAGAGCAGAGAAATAGGGCTCATATTAAATGGATATTTGATAAATGTTTTGGAAGTCGTAACGGCATGCAAAATCTAACTTAGATTATGTAACCCATACATAAGTTTGAAACAATGAAAGTTGGATGAAAACTTATGGATTTTTCCCTCTTTAAATTACCAGTATCTTCAATGGGTAATGCTGGTTGATTTTAGACCTCAATATTTTACCCAATCATATCACGGTTAAGAATCTTGCACGGGTAGGATCATACCCAACTCTGACCACGAAATTATAATTTTATTCTATATTCTGGAACACGAACCTTACCAACAAAATAATTTTCTTGAACCAAAAACATGACAAAGTAAGTTTCATCAGTCCGCAACCCAACTCGAAACCGACCGGAATCTGAAAAATTTATACCCGAACCATATCTAGTATTTTTTTTATCCAATATTTAGGTCTTTCTTTCGAAAAAAAAAGTAGGGTGCACCCTAACCCGACCAGCAAGAACCGATACCCGAATCCAAAGCAAAAAAACAACAATAACAATATTAATTATCATCATTATTACCAACCGTTTTCAATCCACTATGGATGTAGATCTCCCCAGATTTTTTTTTATTGTTTATTGTTTAGCACTAAACAACAGCAATATACCGGGTATCCTAAAATTTACTGACTGATTTTAAAATTCAGTAACTTCGAAACGGTGACAGATATTTAAAACATTCTTGTAGGAGAGTAATGTAAGATGTCAGGAGTATTTTTACTGCGATTCTTAATTTTAGTTCAAATTACCAGCAATAGATGGCCCTCTATGGGGCAATTAGCGCCCTCTACAGGCGCTTTTAAATCCCAATATGGGACTTAATAGTACTTATAGAGGGTTATACTATGAGAGTTCAGAGACGCGGACTGGGTAACTAATATCTGGTATCAAATTCTGCCTACATTTTGACAGATAAAAAAAAATTAAACAAAGTTATGTACTCATTCCCAAGTAGCAATATATATATATAGATAGATAATGGTGATATAATATTAAACTGGCGATATCTAAGCCAATATTGGCGTAAAAAAGTGTTCCAACCTTAGTGTTTACATTTTCCCATTATTGCATCAATATTGGCAAAAAATATTTCTCCATTTCTTTTTCAACACTGTTAAAAATTTGCAGCAAACTGTACAGATATTCAACCGTTTTTATAGAAAACGTTTACATAACCATTATTTAACTGTATTCTGACCAAACTATTACCCAGATTTTATCAGTATAGAGTTAAATTACGGTTACGTAACCATTTTTTATAAAAAAGGTAGATTGATCTTCATTTTGCTGAAAATATTAACAGTGAATGTTTCCAATGTAAAGCTAATATTTCTAAAATGTTGGAATTTCATTGCAATAGGTTCAATAAAAAAAACAATATCACTGTAATAGTGCCATTCCATTACAAATATTTCTAATTTAAAGCTAATATTTAACCAATGTTGGTATTTCATTCAAAGTATTTCTGATATATGCAATATTGGATCCGAATATAACCAATAATAATTTATTACAAGTAAAAGTGCGGCATAAAAACGTGGTCCAAGATTGAGATGCTTACATTTCGTCATTATATTGCAGTAATATTGACAAGAAATATTTCTAGGATTCATTTCCAATGTTTCCAATGTAAAGCCAATAATTCTGAAATACTGAAATTTCGTTCCACTAAGTTTAAATGAAAAAACAATATTACTGTAATATTCCATTGCAAATATTTTCAATTTAAAGCTAATATTTAACCAGTGTTAGAATTTTATTGAAAGTATTTCGGATAAATGCAATATGGGGCCGGAATATAACCAATACAACCAAAAAGTTACCACAAGGGCTAATTAAAAAATGTTTCAATTTTCATTCATTACTAATCATAATTTATATATATTTTTTGTTGACCCACAACTTTGTCACATATTACTTACCCATCATACGTAGTATAGGGTAAGTCCTGTAATCGTTTTGAAAATAGAAAATTTTTTTTGATGGTTTACACGTTTCAGACTCTGGAGATTCCGAAAAACATATTTTTAGAAAAAAACATTTTGCCGTCCGTCTGTGTGTCTGTATGTCTGTGTGTCTGTGTGTCTGTAAACGCTCTATCTCCCGAAAAAATTGAGATAGAGACTTGCAATTTGGTATATACTTAGTATGTAATAATGGGAAGAAGCTTATTGAATTTCAGTAACCTCGATTATCCGGAATTATTTTTTTCGGACTCTCGAAATATTCGTTCTGATAAAAGGTACATAAAAAATTTCGAAATTGTTTATTTTAAGGAATGAATATAAAAGACAATAAAAAAAAACAAATTTTGCATAAAGCATGAATTCGATCGGATAATGAGTTGCCGAGATATTTGTAATCCTATTTTCATCACTCTTCGATTTTTCATGACCCTGTATTTCAACCAAATTTCAATTCAAAGATACATTTTAATTGGAAATAAAACGCTTAATCAGATGCAATAAACTTCTAGTTAATAGAATTATTGTTTTTGGAGTTATAAGGATGTTTCTTTTAAGCAATTCAGTAATAGAGCCTTTAAAGTTTATGACGTCATCAAGCCACGATTTTGTACGAATTGCAATGCATTTTATAAGTAGTTTACACATTTTTTATTTTAATATTTTATATTATGCATATCCATGATGGGTAAGTATTACGGTGGCCCCCAACGACTAGTTATTTTAGAAGTCATTTTAAAAGAGGGTCAGACAGATGATAAAAGTGAAACAAATTCTAAAGTCCGTTTCGAAGGGCAAATTTTAGAATGCAACTCATACCAGGGCACAAAGATGGCGCTGTGTGCTTTTTTTTAAAAGCATACAGCGCCATCTCGGAGGTCCCGCTCTAACTCATATTATATGAAAGCTCGTATCAATTTATGGGAAAATGTCGCAGCATACGAAATACAACTTAAGACCAAGGTTACATAACCCAAACATGTCTATGAAATAAGAAAAATTGAACGAAAATGTATCGATTTTATTTTATTTTAAAGGCCAGTGACCTCAATAGGCCTTAAAATATTGTTCATTCCATATTCCATTTACACAAAGCGGAAGGATTTAACTAACATATTGATATAATCTAAAAGTTTCGTAGACTCAAAAATTTTCGCTGTCCTTTTTTATGGTAAACATAAAATTTAACGATATTTTCTTGAATTACTTATATATATATATATATATATATATATAAAGAAAGGATAAATATAAGAATTCAATATGAAAATTCATTGACGCTGAGAAAAATTTTCATGATTTTTTTTTTTATATATATAAAAGGAAAGAGAATATGAAAGTCTCGACACGGAGTTGATATTGGATATATATAGTGATATATATGAAGGGGTTAGAATGACAGTGGAGTAAGTCAAAATTTAGTGATTTCAGAAATGAAGCGTTTGGGTAAAACTTGCCGTATCCCGTTGCATTAAGAGCCTACGCTAGTCACGCGAAGAAACGCTCAAGATAATGTTAAGTCTATGGAAAGGTTCTTGCGCGATTTCTCGCTCGCATTTTAATATTTTTAAATGATTTTTTTGCATAGGATAGCTGAGGCTGATCCCAAACGTTGTTAGTTTTTACTTTTTTTTATTTTAGTTAGAGTTTTTTTATAAGCGGACATTTCTAATTTCGGAACCAGTTGGAACCGGTTCTGAAAGTGAAAGTACCCTTATATAGAAAAAACTGGAACCAAAATTGAGCCAAACTGGAACCAAAATCGCAAGAACCTTCCCATAGACTTAACATTAGCTTGCGCGTTTTTTCGCATGATTGATGTAGGCTCTTAAGAGTCTACTCTAGTCACGCGAAGAAACGCTCACGCTAATGTTAAGTCTATGGGAAGGTTATCGCGCGATTTCTCGCTCGCATTTTAATATTTTGAAATGATTTTTTTCAATAGGATAGCTGAGGTCGATCTCTAACGTTGTTAGTTTTTACTTTTTCGATTTTGGTTCCAGTTTTTTTTACATAAAGGTATTTTCAATTTCAGAACCGGTTCAAACCGGTTCCAAAATTTAAAATGTCCGCTTATAAAAAAAACTGTAACTAAAATCAAAAAAGTTAAAACTAACAACGTTAGAGATCGACCTCAGCTATCCTATTAAAAAAAATCATTTAAAAATATTAAAATGCGAGCGAGAAATCGCGCGATAACCTTCCCATAGACTTAACATTAGCGTGAGCGTTTCTTTCCGTGACTAGTGTAGGCTTTTAAGGGGTCCAACTAGTTCTGCCATTTAGCGACTGCTATGAGAAGTGAACTATGACTTATTTCACTGTCACTCTGAACAGAAATTAATATACTTTATGTGAAAATATGGTTAACTAAATTTTCCAAATTTTTGACTTATTTCACTGACATTCTAACCCCCCTCATATAGTGATATTGGAAAACTATTAGCATCAATTATTTTAGTAATTTAAATCATTATTAAAAGCTAAAATACATTAGTAAGCATATTTCACTAGTATCAAACATAATATTGGGCCAATAATATTGGTAATTGCAATATCATAGCCAGCATTGAAAATGTTGGCATGATAGAGTGCCGCTATTTTGGGGTGTTTACATTTTGTTTTTATTGCATCAATATTCATCAATATTCATAAAAATTATTTCTCCATTTCCTTCCCAATATTTTCCATGTAAAACCAATATTTCTGAAATATTGGAGCTTCATTACCAATAATTCCAATGCAAAGCCAATATCTCTTTAATAGTGACATTTCATTGCAAATGTTTCCAATTTAAAGCTAATATTTATCCAATATTGATATTTTATGAGAAGTAATCCCTAGGAATGCATATCGAGAGCCCAATATAGCCAATATAGATTTACTACTAGGGTTTGTTATCAAATATTATGAATTTCCATTTACTACCACTCAGAATCTATATATTTAAAACGCAAAGCCGAACGGGTAAGACCAATTTTCTTTGCTCTGAGCATGCGCAATCAGCATTTTCGAGTGCTTATTATTATATCGTTATTATATATTATTATTATTACACATCAATGATTATTTTAAAAATGTACAAAAACGATAAAATGTGATTTCTCCGCACGTTTTTTTAATTATTATTATTATTATTTTATTTATTTATGATTAAAAAGCAAAATAGAAATTAGATTGTTTAGAATAATAAGATACCATCTATCGATTGAAGCAGTGGTATTTCACATGTATGCTTTGTTAAATTAGATTAAATTAGATTTTATATTTTCTCAATTTATTTTTCTTTGTCCCATGTTTGTTTCTGAAGCGAATGACGTCATCTTCTAATGCAGTTAAAATACGATTGTAATTTTTTTTTTCTCGCACCTGCCTTTTACTATCTTCGATCAGTTTTTACTGTAACTTTAATGGAATAAATATGATAATATTCTGTCTTGACTAATGTTGTCTGCAGATATTTTTATCCTTAATTTTTCTTTAGACGCTTTTTAACCTGCATCTAAAAAATATTAGATATCGCTAAAAAAACACTAGACTGCAGTGAGAAATCATCGCACACGTCCACCCGTATAGTTTATATTTAAGTTTGTTGACACTTATCTTTATAACATATTATTTTACAAGTTATTTTAAGAGAGAGTCAAAGAGATCATAAGTGTACAGAAAATTCCTAAGTCTGTTTCGAAAGGTAAATTTTAACATCCAACTCAAACTCATATATATGAAAGTCCGGAATCAGCTTATTGGAAAACTTCGCGGCATACGAAATCTAACTTCAGAGCAAGGTTATGTAACTCATACCTGTCATTGATATAAGGAAAGCTGAATGAAAACTTATCGATTTTATTCTGTTTAAAAGGCCAGTGACTTCAATAGCTAGAGCTGGTTACATTTTAGGCATCAAAGCTTTGTTCCTTTCCTATACCATTTACAGATAACAGAAGAATTTATATGAGAGGTGGATATAGCACAGCCACATGGGTAACTAAACATTTGGTAACACAAAAACCTGCCACTGTTTTCTTATATGTTAAAATTTAATATTTTTTCGTGAATTAGTTTTTTTAGAGGGAAGTAAAACATAAACAGTTTCAACCCTCATAAGGGTTTACAAATAATAAAAAACTAAAAGCTGTTATCAATTTTTACCTCATATAGTTACACTGATAAAAATGACACTTTCAAATTTGAGTAAATCCATGATTTCATTTTGCTATGAAATATTTTGTTTCAAATAGGACGACGCAATGCTTTCAATTCTGAAATACCACATATACTCAGAATATGGAAACATGGACATACTCAAAACTGAGCACATAGAGGTCAGTTCATACTCATTTTTGAAACATGGACAGACTCAAAAATGATTAGAATCAGTTCAAACTCATTTTTAAAACATGGACATATTCAAAAATGAACACATGATGTTTTATTCCTGAATGTGAGCATGTTTTCAGAAATGAGTGTATACATGTTTCAAACTTAAGTAGTTTTGATTCAGAGCCATTTTGACTGTGCGACATACGCAGATTTGAGTATTTTTTGCTCAGTTTTGAAAATGTCGTTTTTAGGGTGTATGACACAGCCACTTCGGTAACTCAACATTTGGTATCATCAAAACCTGCCACTGTTTTCTTATATGCTAAAATTTAATATTTTTTTGTGAATTAGTTTTTTTTTTTTTTTTTTTTTTTTTTTTAATAGAGTGAAGAAAAACAAAAACAGTTTCTTATGAGAGTTTACAAATAATGAGAAGCTAAAAGCTGTTATCAGTTTTTGTCTCATATAGTTATGTAACTCAAAGAATTGTTAAAAGAAAAATATATTAATGGCATGGTTTTTGTTTTTGAGTACCACACTTTCTGAATAGTAAACTTCATCTAAATTTCCAATAGGACTGAAACTGCGCGTAAATTGAATAACACTGACAAAGGATGTCAATTAATTTTCACTTTGCTAAACAACGCATAACCAACAGAGTGAAAAATGTGTCCAGACCGGGGATCGAACCCAGATACCTTAGTATAGCGCACCAAGTGCTTTACCATTTAAGCCGTCTGTATATCCAGTCTGGTATTTTTCACTTATACGTTGGCAAGGCTGCAACTTTGTAGCGCAAGATGGAATGTCATACATGAGCACACTACCCAGTGGCGTACATGAGATGAATAAATCCCAGCATCGGATAATATCTAAATTTCCAATTAAATTTTCAGCAGGACTGACTATTTATTCGTCTCATGTACACCACTCGGTAGTGTGCTCATGTATGACATTCCTTCTTACGCTGTGAAGTTGCAGCCTTGCCAACGTATAAGTGAAAAATGCCAGACTTGATATCGTCCAGATGGCTTAAATGGTAAAGCACTTGGTGCGCTATACTAGGGTATCTGAGTTCGATCCTCGGTCTGGACACACTTTTCACTCTGTTGGTTATGCGTTGTTTAGCAAAGCGAAAATTAATTCACATCCCTTGTCAGTGTTATTAAACTTCATATTATTTAATGACATACATTTAGCGATTAAATTAGACGAAGATTGCTATTCAGACATAGTGGTACACTGATAAAAACGGGTACATATTTTTTACTTTTATTACTGATTTTTGAGTGTTTTTCGGCTTATAGCAGTCCCGAAAATTTAGGTCCTAAATTTTAAAGACACACATACTATTGTTTCAGTATATATTTCTCTTTTATGTATCTTCACTACTATATAATTTTGTATTTAGAATATGCAATGAGCTCCTGCGGTTCCAATTTTTGAATCCACTATTTCCGAATAGCAATCTTCGCTTTATCTAGTGTAAGTATCTTAAAGTGTTTTATAATCTTTTAAAAATCCGTTTGAAAGGGAATTGAATTGTTATTGATGGGATAAAAGGAAAAATGTTCTATCTGATTCTGAAGCCTTTGCACGGCCAGTGTTAGTAACATAAAAAAGCCGTGTGATATCTTTGTCTATCCTCGTTTTCTGTTTGAAGTCATTTTCCAGAATTACTGGTAAACAAAACTCACGTCTTTCTGCCGTTGTTGTACATATTTTAAACGAATAAGAATTTTGACTTTTGTAGATTTCTACCCGTGGTTGGGCATAAATAACAAATTTTGTAATTTTAAACAGATTTTCAAGGACATGAAAATACCCAGACGTTGTCACGAGGGAGTATATAGTATTAATAGGGTAACTTGGAGGTGAGATGCTATATTGGACAAGATGCCGTGTCACATGGTTTTCCTATGCGCAGGCGTTGTAGGGAAACGCCACTCAGTCGTGTGAAAGAGGCTTCCCTACTGATACTTTAATTCCAGTTTGCGTTGTTTTATTTAAATTTTAAATAATGATTTTATATTGCTGTTTCGTCTTAATACCTTTAGTAAGTGTCCAAATTTTTTTACGTTCTTTCTTTATGTAATTCCTATGTAGATGGCCATCTTACCCCAATATACCGAAATGCAAGCATTTACAAAAGCAATTTTTTTTTCTTTCTAGGATATTTAAAAAATGAAATACATTTTTAAATCATACATAAATGTATCAACTTTAACAAGAAATTAATAAATAACAAACAAAAACAACAGGCGATTTTATAAAAAAATTAGTCAAAAATTAATCAAAAAGCATCTTTACTCAATCTACCCTATACTTGTTTCTACATGGGAAGAGATTTTTAAATGAGAAAATTGACCTTGAAACACTTTTAAAATATTGTTAAAAAATTTCTACTTTTGATATTACGGGCTTTACGGGCTTTACGAACTTATCTACTTTACGGGCTTGGGCGAGGCTCGGGCTCTGATGATACAAAATTTTTCCTGCTCGGGCTCAGAAAAGAAAGAGTCCAAACTCAACTCTAATATACAACCATATTCATTCAACCGTATTCGTCATTTTGATCAACCGGTATCATAAAATCGATACATCCTAACAATTCCAGAAATATTGCTCCAAAACACACAGATAATTATATGTGGGGATGATTAATTGAATTAGGAGCATGTATAATTAACCATCATATATTTAATTACATAATTAAGAATTAGAACGAGCTTACTCAGACGTTTTATACCTAGTTAGTCTCATCTGACACATTCTTCTAAATTCGATTTAATTATTATCGATTTCTTATTCGATTTACTGATTATCGATTTATGAAATTAGCGTCAGTAATCAAGTATTTCGACATTTATATGAAGACTTTATGAATTTTAATTTTTAGGAAAATTTTCTTATTAAAAAAAGATAAAATAATTTCAAAAACTTTTCTATTATTTTCATTTAACACAATTTAATGCAACTGATAATAATGGGTAAATAACTATTCGTACGAAAATAACAGTAAATTTTTTCAGCAGTGAATTATGCCTGTAATCATTGAATAATAACCAGTGAATTTTTATCCTGCTTTTCTAAGCGTAAACCAACACAGAGAAAAATAGACAGAGTAGAAAAATAGTCCTCGTAACTTAAAGATTGAGCATTGGACCACTATTCCAAGGGTCCGGGTTCGATTCCGGCTTGAACTTTGGTTTACGCTTAGAAAAGCAGGATAAAACTTCACTGGTTATTATTTAACAGTAAAAAACGTCAAATTTTAGATGTACATTTAATTTTAGTTGATTAACATTGAATTTTAGATAACACCATGTTTTAAAGTTATTTTTATATTACTATATCGCAGTGGAAAATTGGATAAAACACAATACATCATTTTAAACTGATTTCTTGATTTTTTGAGATTGAAAAAAAAAAAATGCACTGCAGCTAGCCAAAAATAATAGTGTTTTTTACTTTACCTATACTACCTTGAGTGAAAATCTATTACGAAAATATTGTATAAAACTAAATAAAATATATGTGTAAGATAGAGATAATGCTTACAGGTAAAATTTAATACATTAACTCTCTGACTGTTTATCCCGGATTTTCACAGGCAAGGCATTTATAGAAAAAATTACATAATACACAATTTTTGAAGTAATTTTGTTTAAAAATTTCTTCAGTCAAACGGGAGAAATGCAGTTGATAAATTTATTACATATTACAAATACATGATGATTTGAAATAGATAATAAAAGATGAGATACACTGATTGATTACATATTGGTCGAAAGGGTTTTGAATAAAAATTAAGTGGTCAGAGGGTTAAAGTAAATAACGGAAATATGTTATGCAAATATTCGTGTATGAAGAAAGTTTAACATTAACATTATTTAACATAAATATTAACATTACTTACATAAATATTACTTAATCCAGGGCCCCCACTGGTCCGTTTTTTGGAATACCAATACAGTCAAAGCACCTTATAACGAAATCGAAAGTGCTCCGAAGATTTGCTCGTTCTAACGTGTTTTCGTTAATACGTTATAACGAATTATTTCGTTATACAGTAAGAACTCCAGTTATCCGGACTAATGTAGTCTGAACTTAATCTGAGTATGTAGAAGTCCGGATGAAGGAGACAATGATATAAAAGGCGGTTTATTACATAAAAATCTCTGTAAAAATCACTTTTGTTAAATAAAAAAAACTGTGTACTACTAAATAAGTTATGTATTCATATTAAGCCTTCATAGGATGGATATTTTTTTACTACAAACAGTAAAAAGAAGAAAAGCGTTAATTTAAATAGGAATTTTAAGATAATTATATTTTTAAGAATGTATACTTACAATTCATATCACAAAATTTTAATTTGTGATTATAGATCTGGATGAATTTCAGATAATTAGAGTTTTAATGTATTATTTTAACGGTATATACATACATATATATATATATATATATATATATATATATATATTATATAATATATATTACTATGCTACATATGAAAAAAATGGACAAATTTAAATGTAACAAAAAATATTCCTTGTTAAATAAAAAAGAGTGAAAAAAAATAAAATTCGCTATATCGTTTTTTCTTACTTTTCATGCTCGAATTCTTTTCGTTATATCGTGCTTTTCATTATAAATATTTCGTTATATCGTTTCGAATTCAGTATTCTTTAACATACAGACCAACTAAATGGTTATGAGAATTTCGTTATAAAGTGCTTTTCGTTATATCGTAATTCGTTATAAAGTTCTTCAACTGTATATCTGAAGAAAGATTTTCGTTCAATTTTGCAAAATTTGTAATAGAAATTATCTTCCGGGTAGGTGTTTACAAATTTTATAACGAAAATGTAAACTGAAGGTTTTTCTTTGAAAAAAACGATGTTCAAAAAACGGACTGAGTAGAAAGCCTGTTAACTCCTTCACCTCCATACCATTTTTTTTCAATACCTTTACGAGGCTTTAAGGTATTTCCGTAGTCTACGATGATGCGCGTCATCTGTAACAGCGACGCGCATCATCGTAGACTACAGTGTTTCTTAACAGACCTGCTCAACAACGTGAAACTTTTCTGACACATTTTCTGATTAATTTTTAAACGAAATGGCATAAAATTGGCAGACCTGACAATTGAAGCAATTTGGAATTGAAATGAGGTTTTCCATTTTTTCGATAAATAAATTACTTTATTAGTTATAAGGGAGTTATTATAATGAGTTATAAGCGATTCGTGTCACGTGACGACACGTTTTTCTCCATTCTCGCACAACCGCATCGAGAATTCGGCTCAGAACGCCAACTTTGACAGTATTTTTTTAAATATCTTCTGCCTTTACCAAAAAAGGGAAAATGTCTTTCGATTACACAGTTTTTGAAAAAGAACACCTGCCAATTTCATGCGTTTTCGAACAAAAATGAATTTAAGACTATGTCATAAAATAGCTAGTTTTTATTTGAGAACAACTTTAAACCACTATCATAAGCCACTTTAAGAGTCTTACACTAGTCAGGCGACGACACTCGTAAGCTAATGCTAAACCTATGGGAGCGTTTTTTACAAATTTCACGCTTGAATTTCGATGTATTTAAAGATTTTTTTTCCACAGGATAGATGAGGTCGATCACTAACGGGGTCTTTTGGAGTGGCCTTTTAAGACAAAAATCAAAAGTTTAACCTTCGAACGACCAAGTGGGGTAATAAAACGACACCATCGTCAATTTTTACTATTGCTATGGAATGCGGAACTTTAACCACTTCTTTAAATTATAAACCGCAGAATTTCTATCATCAAATAAACAGGATAATTGTATAAGAAATTAGTAGTAAAATTTCCGCATAATTTGTAGGGCCTATCTACGGCCTTTCATGTTTTAAAAATCCACCTAGTCAGCTAAAGGTTAACTCTAGATCTCAAGAAAACATAAAAGATATCACACTCTTTTATGGGTAATTAAAAATCGCAAACTTTCTTTCACTTTTCTTTCTTTACCCCTGGATGAAATATTGCGCTATTTATGTTTAAATACGCATTACATGTTAAAATTCTGACAAATATAAGCAGACGGTTCAAATACCTTATCTCGTACCTCAAATTTCTAAGTTTATAACTTGTTCAACTATAAATATTTGCGGTTTTACATTTGTTTTTGAGCTCTTTTGTGTAACGATTTTTAAGAGCTGCTATTTTTAAAGTTCTACACTGTTAATGGTATTTCTTCGAAGCAATTTATTTTCCTCTCCGTTTCCTTTTCATTTATATAAAAACAGTTAGTAAAGAGAATTGTTACTGAAATATGAAAACATCAACAATAAACATCGTTATCTTAGTCAAAACCTGTAAATTAATCATACGAGGGAAAGTCATTAAGTAAGTCACAAAAGATAATTAAATAATAAATTACAATGATATTCACTTCAAAACTATTTTTATTTCCCAACATATTCTCCACCAATATTTATGCACTTATACCACCGTTTTAACATTGCCCCAACACCAGCTGCATACAATTCTTTTGGTTGCTGTCTCATCCGCATTAGGACTTCTAGTTGAACACAGGAGACAATTCAAAAGTTTGGTTGGCAACTTCTTCAACATCCACCATACAGCTTCGACTTATCCCCAAGCGATTTTCATCTGTTTAGTCCACTAAAAAACCCTCTTGGAAGCAAGATGATGTTCACATATGATGAAAAGGTTCAACTTGAAGTCCTAATGTGGCTGAGACAGCAACCCAAAGAATGCTATGCAGCTGGTGTTGGGGTACTGATAAAACGGTGATACAAGTGCATAAATATTGATGGAAAATATGTTGAGAAATAAAAATAGTTTTGAAGTGAATATCATTGTAAGTTATTATTTAATTAACTTTTGGGACTTACTTAATGACTTACCCTCGTATTAGAGGATCCAATCCGAGCTTCCCGGTAAAAATAAACTTTTTTGAATTGAAAACTGAAACTTTTGAATTGAAAACTTTTTTGATATAATATGTATTTTTACACTGTTGTCCAAACATTAAGGGGCAGTGACCTTACGCTTTCGCTTTTTACATGATTTGTGGAATATCTACTGAAATACTTCACAAATTGTTCTTGAAATTCGAGGATGTAAAGCACATGTTTGACTTCAAGAACAGCAGAAACGGTATACTGCAATTGAAAAATTAATATATTGAATATTTGATGAGATATGGTCACATTTGTATGAAATAATTTTAACTGCGCATGCGCGAACTAAACCAAATATTTTTTTCTCATGATTTGGTAGTCAATTTTTTAGAGCAACTCGTATAAAAAGACCAGTCAAGTATCGTGAAAACTCAGGTAAGATATCAGCAATACATTGAGCAAATTGACAAATTGGGAGGGAAAACCTTTATCATCCAATGGGATTTCATGTGGGGTATATCTTGTAGGGTATCGTTTGAAAGATCTCGTAACGCCAACCTCAAAAATATATTTGCTTTAATTGTATGAATTATATTTGTTTTATTTGTAGGTATTACATTTTCAGAGATATCGTCGAAAATGTACTGCAAAAATATGTCTCTCCTCTGCCCTATTTCCAAATCTACTGAAATTAAAATTATGAAAGATTTGGGGTATGTAGTAGTTTATTTAAACCTTTCAGAAAAACTATAGCAGTTATCTTAGGTCACATAGTATTGGGGAAAATCGCATTTTTCCGTTGCACACAAACTTTGTGGGTGCTCAGCGGGAGAACAGGGACGCTCGAGATACCAATTGACTCGGTATCATCCAAGAATTGTTGATAATGATTTTAGAAAAATTATGTCGGTAATTAGACGGGATATTAATTAAAAACCTAACTGGAAAAATGCGGCACGGACCAAGGTGGCGCGCGTTGCAATGTTGCAATCTCATTTCGAAGCCCGCTTGGCACAATACCAAGTTTAAACTTTGTACAAGGTCTTTGTTTCAGGTAAGGCGAATCATAGTGATAAATAGTCAACGTTTTTCATTCCAACTGATTTCAAAACTGATTTCAAAACATTCAAACTGATCCCACTGATTGATTAATAAAAAATTATTCATAGAATTTTTTTTTTTTTTTTTTTACAGAGTCTTATTATTATTTTAACAACGATTTTTTTTGTAATGTTACAGTTATTAATTCATAAATTTATTGTACGGAACCCTTTGTACGCGAGTAAAACTTGCACTTGACCAATTATTATGCAATAGAATGCAAGATGAAAGCATACGGCAGTTATTTGTAAAACATTAAAACTCAAAATAATAATAATAATAATAATAAAGTAATATAACAAAAAGAAAGATCATGCAACATTCCTTCCTTGTGTAATGCTGTCGAGCTTAACAAACAGATTTTACCGCAAAGAATCCAAGCAAGCGCTCGCACGTGAGCTCAAAAGATAAGGAAATAGTTAAAAAGAAAAAAGAGCAAGTAAATACATCCGTAAAGTATTGATTATATTAAACTTTTATTTTGAATTTGAAAGGTTCAACCTGTTGCATGAATGGGCATATATTTTAAGTCTTTCGCGTCCTGCGTCTTAATAACAGTGCATATATGGACATTTACTTTTAATTTGCATTTGCAATAACTACACTGCAAAAAAGACAAATCTTTCTTAACCTAGGGAAATATGATATAAACACGAATGTAAATATACAATAATTTCTTCCAAGTTGTACCCACGATTCCGAAAAGCATTCTTTATATTTAGAAACCACAAAAACCAATGTATTTTCGACATTTAAAGAAGAATTTATAAAAGCAGTTTCGGTACATTCGTGTTATAGCAGTCCCCCAGGATGAATCGCCAAGCGGCCAAGATTTATCGCCAAATTATGAAGCATATATGACATTATGATAATACAGAGTGGCCAAGAAGAAAGAAGCCCGGTATACAGAAGTACAAATACTTACTAATTTTTATTTAACAATAGTAAATACGGAATAATTATGAATAACAACACCTCCTGTGAACTAGTCAATGTTTAGTATGTTGTTATTCATAATATTCTGTATTTACTACTTTTGAATAAATATTACTAAGTATTCGTACTTCTGTATATCGGACCTCTTTCATCTTGGCACTCTGTATATCATGTTTGTAACGTTTCGTGACGTATATTGCCTAGTTATAGTCATATATGACCAAGCAAGCACTCGGAAGTGAGCTCGAAAGATAAAGAAATAGTTAAAAAAGAAAAAGAGCAACTAAATACATCCGTAAAGTATTGATTATATTAAACTTTTATTTTGAATTCAAACGGTTGAACTGTTGCATGAATGAGATTATTTTAACTCTTTCGCGTCCTGATTCATAATAACAGTGCACATATGGACATTCACTTTTAATTTGAGTTTACAATAACTACACTGAAAAATGTTTCTTAATATAGGAAAATATGATATAACCACGAACGTAAATATACAATAATTTCTTCTGAGTTACCCACGATGTTGAAAAGCATTATTTATATTTAGAAACCTCAGAAACTGATATATATTCGAAATTTAAACAAGCCTTTATAAAAACAAAGTATATTTTGCTGCCACTAATTTTTGGAAACGTTCCCGAGTAGTTTGCATAATAAATTAATCCATTTTCTCAACCCTTAATATCGGTTTTTCGATGCTATCAATTCTCAAATAAACATTTTCATGTTCAACAACACACCTTTTAATAAAAAACATGACAAATTAGCAGTATTAATATTAATACTAAAATTAATATTACTTTGTTACTCCTGCATATATGAATTCCGTTATACATCTGAAACTATTTAATTGAGAATTGATAACATCCTAAAAACCATTATTCCGGCATGAGGATCTGGTTAATACATCATAAAAACTACTCGAAAACGTTTCCAAAATTCACTGGCAGAGAGAGAAAGAAAAAAAGAAAAAAAAAACTTTATTTTTGTAAATGCTTTTTTAAATCTCGAAAATAGATTAGTTTCTGAGGTTTCTAAAGATAAAGAAACTTTTTCGTCCAGTTGGAAAATTACAACTCATATGATTTCTTTACCAATTTGAATAATTGTGTTAAAATTAATCTAGTGTAATCACGTATCCAGCGTTTACTGGAGTTTCAAATTACCCACGGTTTATTCTGTTGAGCTGATTCAGATATCAGACCCAGATGCTATGATCAATAAGATTAACTGGATGAATTAGGTCCTCCAGATTCGACCGGGATGGCTCAGTTGGTAGAGCATGGCAGCTTCAGCCAAGGGATCCCAGGTTCGAATTCTGGCCCGGAGATTTTTCGTTCAGTTGGAAAATTACAACTCATGTGATTTCTTTACCAATTTGAATAATGGTGTTAAAATTAATCTAGTGTAATCACGTATCCAGCGTTTACTGGAATTCCAAATTACCCGCGATTTATTCTGTTGAGCTGATTCAGATATCAGACCAAGACCAGATGCTATGATCAACTTAGGTTAACTGGATCAATTAGATCCTCCAGATTCGACCAGCTTTGCCAGTGGGCTACTTTTTTAAAATTTAGATTGCTTTATTGGCACCACTTTATTGAAATGGTATGATTCGACTTGTTTTCGCCATATTTAATCTGTTATTAAATAAGGCAAATTTTACTTTCTCAAAAAACTGGTGGCAAACAAGAAAACTGAATTAAAAAAAAGTTGCCCACCGGTAACACTGGATTCGACATGGATGGCTCAGTTGGTAGAGCATGGCAGCTTCAGCCAAGATATCTCAGGTTCGAATCCTGGCCCGGACATTTTTGGTCCAGTTGGAAAAATTGCAACTCATATACTTTTCAACTATGTTGGAAATAGTTAAAAAGTGTCAGAAAGTTTCCAGTTTAGATTTAAAAACAGTCTTAAATAAAGCTTTGTGAAACAAACATATTCACTAGTAGTTAATCCTTATTTAACAAGACTAGGATGACAAAATTAATTTCTGTGTTAAAATCCCTTATTTAATTTCACAATCCATTGTGAGAGATACATGATATAACAAATGTACTTGACACGTTCTACTGCATAATTATACATACTAATTTGAAAATCATTCTTAAGAATTTCTATGTAGTTTAAATCATCATATTAATTAAGGATCAAAGAAATAGTGTCATGTAATATTAGTTTAGTTATTGACATGCGTGAAAATTATTTTCTACTAAAAATTTTCGGTGTTAAGTATCAACTAAATTTGCATGAATTTAGTTGATGCTTAATACTTTAAAATTGTCCGTACAAATACAAATCGTACAAAAAGTAGAAAGTATAAATACAAAATACAAATCGTTTTTCGTTCTTGTTTAAAAATACTTCTAATCGTCCGCATCTTTCAAGTAACGTGATATTAATCGAATGTGCAAATAACATATAAGCGTATTAAATATAGTTTATTAAGCATTAAGTATAGCGTATTTATTTGCATGAAATTAGTTGTTTATATTTTATGCAATTCTAGCTGACGTGCCCTGTGTTGACCGAGCCCGTGGTAAAAATCTTAAATGAACCTCAAATTTGTATGACTTTATTAGCTTTAACCCGATTTTGTAAGAATTTATAGTTTTAAACGAAAAGCTTTTCAAACGAATCTCGTATCGGGGACCCCGCAATATCTATATCTTTAAAAACATAACGCATCGTTTTAAAGTAAAATGTACGCCCTTTAAGTGAATGTTGTATGTTTTACCGTATTTTGACATAAAAATAGCTGTAAAAATAGTGTGCGTTTTTTTTTCCACATCGGGTCATTTTATATGAAACAAAAAGGTCTAAACAAAAGTCTAAACCAAAATTATCTATTGTAGTTTGGATTGGGTTTCGGTTAATTCAAATTTTTTGTGGATTTCGGTAAACGAAAATGTTTTGCTGGTTTGGGGTTATAGGACTTTAGTAATACTTTTCTAGAAATATTAGATCTTTGATAGTTTCAGAATTAGATTCCTCTTTTAATTAAAATATGAAACATACATTTTCGCTAATGATTTATCCTGATCCTTATTTCGTGGGACTAAAGTTACAAAATTAATTAGTGTGTTAAAATATCTTTTATCGTTTCGCAACCTATTGTGAGAGATACCCGACACAACACAATGTATTTTACAGATTCAGATTTCATTTATGTATACTAACTTTAATACATTCCTTGCGAATTTCGTTGTAATTTAAATACACCATATAAGTAAGATTGCAGTGGGACAAATACGAGTAGTTTTTAGCTCATAGGCTATCAAAGCCTGAGAGCTAATGTGCCCGCAGGTTCTGTATGTGCGTACGTATGTATGTACGAAACGCGATAACAACCCCTGATAGATATATCCGATTTGCTTCAAATTTTGTATATAGATTCATTCTGATAAGGCGCTTCCCTGATTAGTTTTGGCGGTTCATTGGTTAAGTATTAAGGGGGAAACTGGACTAATCCTCACCCATTAATTTAGATACATGGGTTTTTGATGCAGAATTATCCGATTTGTTTCAAATTTTGCATATAGATTTTTTTATGATAAGGCGCATCCCTGATTAGTTTTGGGGGTTCATTTTATAAGTATAAATGGGGGGGGAAATGGGGGATAACCTCCTCCCTTAATTTAGATAATTGGGTTTCTCATGCAGAATTATCCGATTTGTTCAAATTTTGTATATAGGTTCAATGTGATAAGGCACTTCCTTGATTATTTGTGGGGGTTCATTGGTTAAGTATAAAGGGGGAGAACGAGGGGTAATCCCCGCTTAATTTAGATAATTGGGTTTTTCATGCAGAATTCTCCGATTTGCTTCACATTTTGTATATAGTTCATTGTGATAAGGCGCTTCCCTGATTAGTTTTGGGGGTTCATGGGTTAAGTATAAAGCGCGGCACGGGACGCTAATACTCCACACCCCCTTAATTTAGATACATGGGTTTTTAATGCAGAAAAATAAGATTATAATATACAGTTAGTGTGAATAGCCTGTGAGCTCAATGCCATCAGTTTAACTGGGCACTTTTCTTTTTTACTTATTTTTATCTATACAAGAAAAAGTATTGCGGATTCGTGAAATATTTTGACTTTCGGTTTTCGACGGATTTATACGTTTTAGAAGATTCTGAACACGATTTGATTCTTTTTAGAAAATGTCTATCTGTGAGTCTGTCTGTCTGTATGTGATACAAATTTTGTGGTCACTCTATCTCACGAAATAATGCATCGAATAGAATTAAAATTCTCGTGAAATTCTATCCTAATGTGAACGTGTCTGATTAGTTTTTAAGAAAAATCACCTAAGAGGTGTTGCCGCAAATCAATTATTTGTTCGATTTAAGTTATGCTTATATTATCTCCAGTATTTGTGCACATAATTGAACGAAACACTAAATTTAGAATCATCCTGAGAGGAATAGATTGCCATTCAATTTCTTTGCAATCATCTAACGGTGTGGGGGTGCCAAAAATCGATTATTTGTTCGATTTGAGTGATGCTTATACTATCTCCAGTTTATGTGCTCAGAATTCAACAAAACACTAAATTTAGAATCCTCATGATAGGAATAGATTGTAATTCAATTTCGTTGCGATCACTTAAGGCGGTGGATGTGCTGAAAATCGATGATTTGTTCGATTTAAGTTTTGCTTATATCTCCAGTTTATGTGCGCATAATTCAACGAAACACTAAATTTAGAATCTTCCATGATGGGTATATAATTTCGTTGCGATCATCTAAGGGGAGAGGGTGCGGAAAATCGATTATTTGTTCGATTTAAGTGATGCTTATATTATCTCCAATTTATGTGCACATCAATGTGCACATCAATGTGCACCAGTTTACGGGCACATTAGCTCTCAGGCTTTGATAGCCTGTGAGGTAAAAAACATTTTGCGACTGATTACACACGTAAAATCGCCAAGGAAAAAGCAACAGGGTATAAGTAATAACTATTGTAGCGATGTAATGAAATATTATTGGCGCAGAAGTAACGTATCCAGTTTCAAAACGAGGGGGGTCCAGCGTACAAATTCGTCGATTAAATTTGGGTTATTAACTTTATAAGTTTCATATTTACTGCCTAATAAGATTCTTATAATGCAGTAATAGATGAAATAGTAGAGTCTTATTTTTACTCCATCAAAATGGGGTAAAAGTATATAAATATATTATTAGATTATAAGTTAAATTGTGACAGAATATAAGTGATAAATATTTCGGCAATGTAATCAAACATTAGTGGCGTAGAGGTAACGTCTCCAGTTTCAAAACGGAAGGTGCAGTGTACGAATCCAGCCGATTCAATTTTTGGTTATTAACTTTATAGGTTTCATATTTATTGCCAAATAAGATGCTTATAATACAGTAATATATATAATAGTAGAATATTACTTTTACTCCATCAAAATGGGGTAAAAGTATATACATTTATTATTAGGTTATAAGTTAAAATGTGACAGAGATTAAGTGATAAATATTGCAGTAATGCAATCAAGCATTAGTGACGCAGAGGTAACGTCTCCTGTTTCAAAACGAGAAATCCAGCGAACGAACCCAGCCGATTTCATTTTGGTTATTACTTTATAAGCTTCATATTTACTGCCAAAAGACTTTCTTAAAATGTACTAATAAATATAATAATATAATATTGCATTTAATCCATCAAAATGGGGTAAAAGTATATAAATATATCATTAAATTATAAGTGAAAGTAATATAACTATAATAATAAAAGTAAAAGTAACTTAGTTATTGATACTCCTGAAAATTATTTTAGATTAGATAATTCAGTATAAAGATATGAGTTAAAAAATTGCTTAAATTTAGTTATTTGTCTAAGTAATATGAAAACTGTGTTTTTAAACTATTCACTCCCCGAATTCCTTAAACGAAATGATATTTTTATTTACATTTTCTTTCAATATAACTCACATTTAGTAAGATTCTCCGATATCGTGTAATACAGTTTAAATAAGCAGTGTATTTATATCAATGTATACATATAATTTAAATTCAATAATGATTTAAAACTCGAGTAAAGTAGGTAGATAATGACGTCATCAAAAAGTAATTTTAAAAATTACCATTCAAAGCAGTAATATATTCAATCATTTATCAAAGATGCATAAAAATATGAGTTTATTTACATGATTGATTTTCAGCATTAAGAATATTTGAATAATAAATATCTTTTTTTTTTTTAATCCAAAAAGATATATTGTATATTTAAAAATATTATAATGCGATCTGTCAAAACGTTCATAACACATTCTTAATCACTAAGAATGAGTGGCTCTCTTAATATAAGTCCAGTTCATATAAGTACTATAAACAGGGTGATATAGAAGTTAGGTGGCAAATTTTAAGCAATGACAATAGACATCAGGCAAAAAAAATGTTTGCATATGAATATAGAGTTCCATCCTTATTAAATTCCTTAATTCAATCCTTATTCAATCCCTTATTCAAGTACTTTATTCAATCAAATATGCACTGTTAAAAAAGGCAAATGTTTCGTTATCTAGGAAAATGTTCTATAACTATGAGCGAAGATGTAATAACATCTTCTGAAATACCCATTATTCAGAAACGCGTTTTTTTCTTTAGAATCCTCAGAAACCAATATATTTTGGAAATAAAATAAGCATTTACAAAAGCAAAGTTTCTTGTAAAAATTTAATATAACCAAGAACGAAAATATGCAATAACCTCTTCAAAGTTACAAACGTTTCTAAAAAGCGTTCTTTATCTTTAGAAACCTCAGAAATCAATATATTTTTAATTATATTGATATATTAATCAATATATTAATATATCAATATAATTTAAAGAATTATTTAAAAAAAAAAAAAACCTCCTTTTGCTACCACTGATTTTTGGAAACGTTTCCGAGTAGATTGATAGTGTATTAATAAAGTTTCTGAGTAAATTTCTGAACCAGGAAAAGTGTAGGTTTTTCGGATGCTAGCAATTCTCAAGTAAACATTTTCATGTTCAACAAACATATTTTACAGACAAACATGATAAATTAACAATATTAACATCAACATTAATTTTAAATTAATATTATTTTGTTACTCTTGCATGCATAAATTCAATTATGTAGCTGAAAATGTTTAATTGAAAATTGATATCATACTAAAAACCGGTATTCCGGTTTAAGAAAACTGATTAATACACTATAAAAATATAGAAAACTGATTAATACACTATAAAAATATAGAAAACTGATTAATACACTATAAAACGTTTTCAAAATTTAGTGGCAGCAAAAGACACTTCGTTTTTTTATAAATGATTCTTTGAATTTTTAAAATATATTGGTTAATGAGGGGGTCTAATTATAAAGAATGCTTTTTGAAAATATATTGGTTAATGAGGTTTCTAATAATAAAGAATGTGTTTTTGGAAATATATTGGTTAATGAAGTTTACTATATAAAATACTCGAAAACGGTTTCAAAAA
This sequence comes from Maratus michaelseni, assembly GCA_963931845.1. Lineage (NCBI taxonomy): Eukaryota > Metazoa > Arthropoda > Arachnida > Araneae > Salticidae > Maratus > Maratus michaelseni. Next base: position 214,749,734 of record OZ007597.1, on the reverse strand, counting down.
TTAATAACAGCAAAAGACACTTTGTTTTAATAATTGATTTGTGAAATCTCGAAAATATATTGGTTAATGAGGTTTCAAATCATAAAGAATGCTTTTCGAAAATATATTGATTAATGAGGTTTCTAATACTAAAGAATGTTTTTTCGGAAATATATTGCTTAATGAGGTTTCTAATGATAAAGAATGTTTTTTCGGAAATATATTGGTTAATGAGGTTTACTATATAAAATACTCGAAAACGGTTTCAAAAATCAATAACAGCAAAATACACTTTGCTTTAATAAATTATTCGTAAAATCTCGAAAATATATTGGTTAATGAGGTTTCTAATGATAAATAATGCGTTTCAAAAATATATTGGTTAATGAGGTTTCTAATAACAAGGAATGTTTTTTCGGAAATATATTGATTAATGAGGTTTCTAATGCTAAAGAATGTTTTTCGAAATCGTGAGTAACTCCGAAAATGTAATTTCATATTTTCCTTAGTGATTACATTATATTTTCGTAGATTAAAAAATGTTTGTCTTCTTTTACAGTGCATAAAATAATCTTACAAGCAATAAAAAATTTAAAATACTACTCTTATGTCACGTGAATTAACACTGTTTTATGAGTATTTAATAGTCTACGAAAATACATCACTATGTCTAAAATGTCACTATATACTATCTATGAATATATAATTTTTATAAATTAATTCAATATTTGCTCAGTTTAATTATATAAATATTATTATGCCTTTATTAAGAAGTTAATTATCAGGTTTTGTGGAAAACTATAGAAAGTATATTGTTAAAAGCTTCATTAAAATAAACTAAAAAAAATACTTTATTCAAAATACATTTAGATTTTTATCACATAAATTAGAAACTTTTGTGCCTAAATTATATTCTGCAAATATAATCATACGAAAATGATAATGCTTTTCATAAAAGTTATAGTTATCGCTCTTTAATCAAATTTTTAGAAGGCTTGTTGGTAAAAGTTTTGACAGATTCGGCTAAAATCTATAGTTCTTGATTTAAAAAAAAAAAAAAAAAAAAAAAAAAAAAACTTAGATTTTCATCATGCAATTAAATTTTTTTTTAAAGAAACTAAATAATAAGAAAAAAAATACAGGTTTTATAAATTGCACTTTAAAGACACCAACATATAAAATTTTCTATAAATTATTATGTATATTTTGTCATAATTAAATTATCATTCTCAACTATCTCTTAAAACTATAATAAGCTATTTTTAATAATTATTAAACTCTGTTTTAAAATTTATTTTAAACTGAAATAAAAAATAAATCATCGTTCAAACTCAAATTGTTTTGTCAGCAACTAATGAGATAGTAAGAAAATGTAAAAATGCTGATAAAATAATTATTAGAAAATAGAAAAATTGCATAAAATCACATATTGTACATATATATTGATGTAAAATTCATCCTGCTAAAATTTTATGCAGAATTATAGAAAATTTACTATCGAAAGTTTTAATAAAATTGATTTATTATAAAATGTTTATCATTCCACTATATATACTGAAAATTTTGATTTGAATTAGCAGAATTAAACTGGTTTATTAAGAAATTGAAAGACATGGAAAAAGTATACAAAGTAAAATTTTAATCTGTATGCATGTAAAGGACTATTTTAACATTTGAGAAACTTCTCATATAAGATTTGTAACACATTTTGTATGCGTAAATTTATATTATGTGAAAATTTAAGGCACAGAATTTTACTTTATGTATATATATGCATATGTTTTTACTCAACTTTTTCTGAAATGTACATATATGACATTTATGTTTCAAATGTAAATTCTTTAAAATAAAATTAATTTAATAATTAAAAATTAACAATTTTAAATTTCAACAATGTATAAAATTAATTATATATATATCTTCTCAAACAGTAACTCTTTTTGTACTTTTCCTTTGTAAGTACAGAAAGCTGTTTTCGGAATCTACAAAATTATTTATTTTTTAAATGTTAGTAATTTTTTTTTTATAAGAAAAGGAGTTTTTTTGCGAGTTTTTTTTATTGTTTATCTTTTTGTATGAGTATTTTTTAAAGATTTTAAAGCATATATTTTTAAAACTCTCTCTCTCTCTCTCATTTAACCCGTCAGCACACGCGCTGGGATAAAATCTACCCCAGCTCAGAATCCTTATTTAAAATGTGAGAAACTCGTTTGTTATCATTCTGAGCTTTATACTTTTTTTCAAGCAAGAACGTCTTATATAAGACGTTCTAGCTTGAAAAAAAGTATAAAGTATAATAGCTGGGGTAGATTTTATCCCAGCGCGTGTGCTGACGGGTTAAAAAAAAAATCAGAAAATTTAAACAATTTAACTAATAAACATTTTAGAAAGTTTTATAACTTTATCTCTCATACAAATTTAGATATATATATATACATTTAAATATAACAAATCTCGAAAAAAAAAAAATCTAAGATAAATGGATGAAATCTTGAAGAAGACGGCCACCACAAACATTACTGCTTAAATATTGTTACATTTTTTTCTAGATAATTTTCCTATTTATATGCGGTTTACAATATATATATATTTAAACCTATAGCAATTCTTATATATAAAAAGCTAAAATGTTAAGTTTTTTTTTTCTAGATTTTTGTGTTGTATATTACATTAATATCACAGAAATTGTCACGTTCATTTTTAGTTCAGTTTTTTTGCGAGTTTTTTATTGTTTATCTTTTTGTATGAGTATTTTTTTAAAGCTTTTAAAGCATATATTTTTAAAACTCTCTCTCTATCTCTCATTTAAAAAAAAAAAAAAAAACAGAAAATTTAAACAATTTAACTAATAAACATTTTAGAAAGTTTTATAACTTTCATACAAATTTAGATATATTTAAATATAACAAATCTCAAAAAAAAAAAAAAAAAAAAAAAAAAAAAAAAAAACATTCTAAGATAAATGGATGAAATGTTGAAGAAGGCGCGGCCACCAGAAACGTTACTGCTTAAATATTGTTACATTTTTTTCTAGATAATTTTCCTATTTATATGCGGTTTACAATATATATATATATTTTTTAAACCTATAGCAATTCTTATATATAAAAAGCTAAAATGTTAAGTTTTTTTTCTAGATTTTTGTGTTGCATATTCCATTAATATCACAGAAATTGTCACGTTCAGTTTTCTTTTACTACTTTAGATGAATTATTATTAAATGTTACAAAACTTCTTTTTTAATAAAAAATATTTGAAACTGATTTTTTATCAAAAATGCCTTTTCAGTGATCTATAGATATATCTCAATCATGTATTATCGGATGTATAAGGTCATATAAGATTACCAACATGTATAATTTTGTATACACTAATTCAAATTGTGCGCAAAACTATCACATATAAATGATAATGCCAAGTTTTTACTCAATATTTTAGAGGCATTGTGGCTGAATATCATTATAAAAAAATGTTTAAAACTGGATTGTTACAATAAATAAATAAATAAATAAATAAATAAATAAAAATCATAACCTCACTCTTCTATCTACACACAAATTAAATTATTGTAGTATCAAATGTATGAGTAAAAAATATTACCAATTAAAAAGTGCATTTTCTTAATTTATATACCGTGGAAAGTTAATCACATAGTAAATATACTATTCTTAATTTGTTTTTAATACTTCAGAAATTCTCTAATATATTGATTGAGAAAAAATTTGAGTATGAAAATTTCTATGTCATTAACTTTGCACAAAATGTAAGTACTGTATACAAAGTTTAAATTAATAAATGTGTACATTATCAAAACTTTCATATGTAAATGAATGTGTACAAAATTTTGTAGTTAGATAACCTTATATGGCCTTATTTATTCGATAATGCATTAACAGCATATCCCTTAAGGTGAAAGATTGAGTAATTTTCTGTAAAATTTCAGTTTTAAATACAATTTATCCAATAAAAATGTTTGATAATGTTCATTCATAAATTCTCTAATATATTGATTGAGAAAAAAATTTGAGTATGAAAATTTCTATTTCATTAACTTTGCACAAAATGTAAGTACCGTATACAAAGTTTAAATTAATAATCTTACTTGGCCTTAATTATTCGATACGGAAAAACTGATTTTTTTTTGTTTGTAAAAATTTCGCTTTAAAAATTAATTAATCGATGAAAGTTTTGATAATGTGCACATTTATTAATTTAAACTTTGTATACGGTACTTACATTTTGTGCAAAGTTAATGACATAGAAATTTTCATACTCAAATTTTTTCTCAATCAATATATTAGATAATTTATGAATGAACATTATCAAACATTTTTATTGGAAAAATTGTATTTAAAACTGAAATTTTACAGAAAATTACTCAATCTTTCACCTTAAGGGATATGCTGTTAATGCATTATCGAATAAATAAGGCCGTATAAGGTTATCTAACTACAAAATTTTGCATACATTCATTTACATATTGTGTAAATTTAATCACGTAAAATTTATCATGCTCAGTTGATATCTCAGTACGAAAGAGCAATTATGATTGAACATTATAGCAAACATTTAAATTTATTTAAAAAGTTGTATTTAAACCCAAATTTTACCAAAAGATTACTTAATATTTAATGAAAAAGTTGGATTTAAAACCGAATTTTTACCTGACGATTACTTAATATTTCAACTGAAGAAATATCCTGTTAATGCATTATCGAATAAATAAGGCCATATAAAGGTTATCAATCTACAAAATTTTGCATACATTTATTTACACTTTGCGCAAGTTAAATCATGTACAATTTAACAAGCCCATTTTTTTTTTCAGAAAATATTGAAAACGCGATGTTAAATGTTTTAGTAAATTTCATTTAATAAAAATGTAACATTCTATTTTTTCATACATAAAAAGCGATTCTAATCACGCAGAATGAAAATTGCTTATGAAAAATTAGCATAATAAGAAAAAAGAAGCAAAAACTGCAAAATGCTTTAATCTATGTGCATGCAAAATGCAGTTTTAATACATGAAAGTAATTCCGTATATGATTATAAAATTATAAAATTTTGTATACATTCATTTAAAATGTATATAAAAAGAGGCAATCTCATAGAGATCATCGTGCTCAAATGTTTCTTAACATTTGGATAATTAATATTCAGAGATAATATCTCGGAACACTTTTATAAAGGAAATTTTAAAACATGCCATGTGCGTGCATGCGTTGGCAATTTTAATGCTTTTCAAAAATGACATATCAGATTATCAAGAAAGTTCAACATTCTATTTTTCCATATAAAAAGAGGTTACAATCATGCAGAATTAAAATTGCTTTTGAAAAATAACAGAATAAGAAAAAGAAACAAAAAATGCAAAATCTTTGTGTATGCAAAAGGCACTTTTAATATATGTAAATAATGCCGTATAAGATTATAAAATCACAATTTTTGTATGCATTCATTTAAAAATTATAAAAAAAGTAATCCCATAGAATCATCATGCTCAATTGTTTCTAAAAATTTTGATAATATTCAGTGGTAATTTCTCTAAATACTTGTATAAATGAAATCATAAAAAGTACCCTAATAGTGCGGCACTTTTAATGTTTTCAAAAAAAATGACAGATCAGATTATTAAGACGTGAAAATTTGTATACATTAATTTAAAATTTGTGCAAAATTATCATTCTTATTTTTTTTTTCAAAACTTCAGCGAAATTATCATTGATTATTATCGATTTTTTTTTAAATGTGTAAAATTGTATTTTCATGGAAAAAAAAAAATACTCACTCTTTCATCTGCAGGCATATCCCGCTAAGGCATTATCGAATGTATAAGGCCTTGTTATTAGCAAGTTGCACCTTAGCCAGTCACCCATGTCCGAATGCTTTTTATGGAATTTTTTTTTATTCATCATCAAAGAGACACAATTTTACGAGAACTTTGGTTACTAAAAGTATTTTTCGTTTTTTGCACCGCATGAAATCTCTTTTTTTTTTCTTCACTTTTAAGTGCTTTTGGCCCCTACATTTCTTTTTATTTATTTTTTAACAAGCACGATAATTACATAGGAACCGGGTCTACTACAATCTTAGCTCTATTTTTAAATTTTCTCGCCACCACTTCGTTGTTCTCTGTACACTTAAAAGTCTTCATACGTATACCCCTCTGCTGCCACTCACACGACTATCGCTATCTGTTTGTTTTGAGGCTTATTTTTAGCCAATACATTTTGGCAGTGGTTTCCGAAGTGGCCAATGCCAGCGCCATCTTTATAACAAAGGACGAACTACGAAGAATTGTATTCAAAATGACAATAGTTTTTAAGTATCATTAGATAAAAGAATTAGGTCAAAAAAGAATTTATGTATATGAGTTTCGTTTTTCTTTCCGAAATCAGTTTTTTTTTCTTCACATGTGGTCACTATACAATTCAGGTTATTATTTTTTTAAACTATATATTGATATTGGTGATATTGAAGTCTATAATTTATGCAATATTGCATTGATCAAAATGACAATAGTTTTTAAGAACTATTAATAACTATTAATTAAGAAATATTAATTAAGAACTATTAATATTTCTTTCCAAAATCGGTATTTTTTCCTTCTCATGTGGTCACTATAAAATTTAGCTTATTAATTTTTTAAGCTATATTCTAATAGCATATTGATATTGGTGATGTTGGGACCGATAATGTTTACAATATTGCAATGATCAGAATTACTACCAATAAAGCCAAGATTAATGCCAATATTGGAAATAATTGTAATGCAACTCCAATACATAAATAAATATTGGCTTTATATTGGAAATAATATAAACATCTTTATAGCTAAGGGCGAACTACGAAGAATTGTATTCAAAATGATAATAGTTTTTAAGTATCATTAGATGAAAGAATTAGGTCGAAGAAGAATTTAAGTGTATATGAGTTTCTTTTTCCTTTCCAAAATAAGTAGTTATCTTTTTCTTTCTTCACATGTGGTCACTATAAAATTCAGCTTATTAATTTTTTAATCATATTCTAATAACATTGATATTGATGATATTGGAGATAGATATTGATACAATATTGCATATAAACTATCAATATTGTGTTCACATTGGAAATATTTGTAATGAAACTTCAAAAATATTGGCTTTACAATGAAGATATTTGTAATGATATTTCAAAAATATTGGAATATTTTCAATTAAGATATTAGATATTTTTTGTCAAAATTGATGCAATATTGAAAAATGTAAACCCTCGAACGTTGGAGCAATATTTCATGCTAATATTACCAATATTGGCCAAGATATAACCATTAAAACTGATTGGCTCAATATTCTTTTTCAGCAATGCCTTATTGTTTTACAATAAAAAAAACATATTATTAATTTTAATTAGATTAATTTCTCTTAAAATAAATGACTAAAGTGAAGAATTCGACTTATAGCAATCAAAGAAAGATAAATTAAGTGTTTCTAAGATTCAGTCTGGTTGGTCATATTTTATTCGAATAAATATGTTTAAGGTCGACTTTCGTTGCGAAAATGACCCGAATACTTATTTTCATGCAAACACCATTTTAGAAAACTTTACACACAATTTCCTCTCTGTCTGAGTAAAATCAAACCCTTGAACTCAGCGCCGCAGCAACTCTATTTGCGCCTGGTTAGAAAAAAATGTTTGGTTTTCTACCTATCTCCTGCGCATCAGTAGTGATGACTGACGACGCCAATCAAGGGCCTATCTAGCTTGGCGCCTGGTGCCGAAGCACTGTTCGCGCCAACTTTGCTGCGGTCCTGTTTAAACTACAACTTTCGTTGTGAAAATGACACGAATACTAATTTTCATGCAAGCACCATTTTAGAAAACTTTACACACAATTCCCTCTCTGTCTGAGTAAAATCGAATCCTTGAACTAAGCGCCGCAGCAACTCTATTTGGCGCCTGGCGTGAAAAAAAAATGTTTGGTTTTCTACCTATCGCCTGCGCATCAGTAGTGATAACTTACGATGCCAATTAAGCGCTTATCTAGTTTAGCTCGTGGTGCCGGACCACTGTTCGCATCACCCTTGCTGCGGTTCTGCTTGAACTACAGTTTTAAGCTCAAAATGGTGAAAAACTGGTGAATTCTAACGCCATTTTTATAAAAGAGCACGAACCATGAAGAGTTGTATTTTAAATGACAATCTTTAGATGAAAGAATTAGGTCTAAGTATTTAAATGTACGTACATAAGTTTCTTTTTTCTTTCTAAAATCAGTATTTTTTTTCTTCTTCACATGTGGTCATTATAAAATCTAGCTTAGTAATTTTTTAAAACCATAATCTAATAGCATATTTACAAGGGTGATACAGGAGCTGTATATTGATGCAATATTACATTCATCAGGACTACTTCCAATGAAATACCAATATTGGCTTTACATTCGAAATATTTCTGATGTAATTCCAATATTGCAAAATTATTGGCTTTACATTGGAAGTATTGGCAGTAAAATGAAGAAATATTTCTTGCCAATATTGACCATATGTAAACACTCCAATGTTGGAGCAATATTTCATGCTAATATTACCAATATTATTCTAGATATAGCCAACACAACAATACTGGTCCAGTATTGTTTTACTGTAGTATTATTAAAGATGGCAAATAAAGAGAAATACTGCATTATTTTGCGCTAGTCACGATCGGTTATATTATTGTAGAGTAGCGGTTCTTAAACTCTTAGATATCGAGGGTTCCTTTTCATATTTGATTTATCCTCTAGGAAACCGTGACTACCTCTGTAGGTTTTCACACCCCTCGAGTTGTGGTAGAGCAAGTACGGCTTGGTACATCCCAACTTAAAGCCTAGGACCTGGTTCCCTTTTGGGTTTCCAGCTCCGAAGCTGTTGGGGAACGCCGGCCCGTCTCCAAGTGTCTCGCGGTGACTCCCCGTGGTTTCACCGAGTATCGCAACGGCCTACGTCGTCGACACGTGGGTTCAAGGTTAGAGTGTCCGTAGGTGACGGTCCTCTGACCTTCCGAAGCGCCGCAGGGATATAAACCTGCTGGCGTGATATAAGTCCCTCAGGACTTGGGTTCGGTGGTCGTCTGACGCGCAGGGCGCTCCCCCAGGGCGCCTGCGGCGCAGCTTACTTTTATTCTCTCAGTCCTAAGGATTTAAGACTGAAATGACTGATGTTGTTTAGAATATTAAATAAATTATATATAAAATAATACAGACACAATAAAACCTGCTAAGACGGAATCGCTAGGGTTCGGGAAATTTGAAAGATTCTACATTAAAAAAAAAGAAAAATACATTTAACACGAGATCTTTGTGGACCTTCTGAAGATGTATTGCCGATCTCTTGGGGTCCTCGCATCATGGTTAAAGAACCGCTACTTTAGGAGGAATATATTTAAAAATGATTTTTATTGGAAAAGCGACTCGAATACACGTTTGCACACTCTAAAAACGACATTTTCAAAACTGGGTAAAAAATACTCAAATTTGAGTATGTCGCATAGTCAAAAGGGTTCCGAATCAAAATCACTCAAGTTTGAAACATGTATATACTCATTATTGAAAACATGCACACAATCAAAAATAAAACATCATGTGCTCATATTTGAGTACGTGCATATTTCAAACAACAGTAAATAATAGCTAGCAAAAAAGCGCTGCCATCTCTGGTTCTATTTACAATTATGGGAAGATAAACTAAATTTACGCTTTTACCCAGAGCCATCATCGAACCTTAGTCCTAATAATTACAAGTCCATTGCCTTATCCACTTTGCCATCCAGATCACATGAGTGGGTTATTTAAAATGCAAGTCATCGATTGATTCGGATGGATGTTGATATTTTTATAGGATTCATTAATTTGCTGCTGAGTAAATTGGAAAATTTTAACGGGATTTCGGACAGATTGCCTCAATTTGAGATGGTGGTTAAGATTGTACAACTTTATTATTTATGAGGGAAAGTGGAGATAAAAATTATACAAATTTTCAATTCGATTGTTATCAGTATATTTTTTGAATGAAAAAGTGTCCCTGGGTATTGAAATTTAACTGACTAAATTTTCTTTTTGACACATTTTAACAACTTTAACGCCACAATTATTTTTCTCTTGAAAAATGGAAATATTGCATTTCATTCAAATGAGTATGAACTGATTTCTATGTGCTCATTTTTGAGTATTACCATGTTTCAAAAATGAGTTTGGACTGACCCTAATCATTCTTGAGTATGTCCATGTTTCAGAAATTAGTATGAACTGACCTTTATGTGAACAGTTTTGAGTATGTCCATGTTTCAATATTCTAAGTATTTCTGGTATTTCAGAATTGAAAGCATTGGATCGTCCTATTTGGAACAAAAAGTTTCAAAACACATTGAAAACATCGATTTACTCAATCTTGAAAGTGTCATTTTTCTCAGTGCACGTAAACGAAATCCTAAAAAACTCGTGCGCTCACAACTCTCTGTGTAAATTTAATTAAGTAATGACTCATTATCTAAAATAATTACCAAAATACAGTTTTAGAAAGTGGCCACGTGTCAGATGCCGACGTGTTGTGTTTTTAAAAACTGTCTCATTAAGCATGTTTTTTTTTAAAAAGGTAAAGTTTTAAAATATTACTCAAGGTGAAAATTTCAAAGTTTACATTTTTAAAAATATTTAAAATTTAAGGCAACATTGAAAAAAAAAACGGTATACGTCAGTATCTGACATCTACTTTCTGAAACAGTTATTTTGGTAATTATTTTAGATAATAATGAGCAAACACATAATTAAATTTTCCCAGAGCTTAACATCGGATTTTGCATTGGGGAGGGGCGGGGGATAATCATGCGTCAAGCATAGATTATGAAACACTTTCCAACACAGCCAGAAAAATGTAACGAAACTTCACCGTTAAATAAGATGAAAGAAGATATGTAAGTAAACAGTTTAGAAAACATGTAACACATTGAAAAATACAGTTTTTGAAATTACCTTTCAGTGTCAAAAAAGTAGTCGAATTATTTTGTGCAGCCCTGTATATGATCAATAGATTTGGATACATAGCATGATAAAATTTTGTTCTGTTAGAATATTCACATTTAGTAATTTTCACCAATCGTATAGAAATGCACTTGAAATCTTTTGTACAGCCCTGTATATTATCAGAAGACTTTTGCACACACCACATATTAAGCTAAAAGGCAACTTAAAACTCACTAGCAGCAATTACCAACCGTAAACGACAATGTATCTTTTTATTTGCGTAGCCCTGTATATAATTTATTTATTTTCCACAAACTTCTATTAGTTAACTAAATATAGTTCAGCAGGAAAATGCGTAATACAATTAAAAACTACCCTTAAGCAATTCACTCCCATAGTCTGTAATATTTACGAATTCTCTTGTGTAGCCCTGATGAACAACCGAGTTTATAAACACGCACGTACTATGAAAAAATTTAGTCAAACTTAAAAACAGACAGACAGACAGCGCCCACCCTAGGGACCAGCTTTTGGCTAATGGCCAGGACGAACCCCTAAGCCCAGGGAGGGAAAAATATTACTATCCGGCGCTAACTACAATAATTACAAGTTAAACTACAATTTTTACAAAGTATAAACGTTACCCAATTTGGCCACAAGGCTGGGCGAACGTTAAAATTATTACAATAATTGATATTTTACATAAACTTTAATTTTAGTTATTTATATAGCATTTTGAGATTAACATTATGATGACAATTATTTGTAGTCGTACATTTTGAATGTATTAGTACGTATACAATAACCTTTAGAGGTATAATATATTTTTAAATATGATTACAATATATAATTACAAAACGCAAACCGAGGTTGAATTTGGAACCAAAAACGATTCTGTGTAGCTCTGTCTACACAGAATCGAAGATCTACAGAATTTATACACGCCAAGAAATATGAAAAAAAAAGTTACATTTAAAAATGCGTAACGAAAATTTAAAACGCACTTCCATCACTTATTGTTAATAGACAGTACAGTAGCCGAATTCTTTTATGTGTCACTGTAAATGAACGATGAATGTTATGCACACATATTCTATGCAAGTCACATTCTATGCACACTAGTAAAATAAACTATTTTTGAAAAATAGCGAAAATAGTTTATTTTATCATTATTGATTTTGAGAATGTGGCCAATTGTATGTACGAAACTATTAGATCTCTTTATTAAAATGTTTTCACAAGCCTTTAAATGTACACTATAATGTTATAGTAACCACTTTTAGCATATATATTTTTGGTACTTCTCTATTATCCCGTCGACCACTTTTCATAACAAAAAACTATCGCCAAACTGTAACGCCTAATAAACGGAAGAACGTTGCCTTTGGAATATCAAAATAAATAAATAAAATATAAGAATTTAAGGACACAATTTTTATTTTAATTAATGAAATAACTCATAAGTCAGTAAAACATAATGAAAAATACACGCAAATGTCGAATTAAAAACCACTTGATGACACAACAAACACTTCTGACATCAAGTAAATGGGACTGCATTTTTGGCGTTTAATCTTACAGTTTGGCGATAGTTTTTTGTTATTAAAAGTGGTCGACGGGATAATAGAGAAGGGCCATATTTTTATTTAAATGATAATAAGGATTTTTCCTTATATTTTATAGAAAATTTTTACAAGTACATTTATTAAAAAGTCTCGAACGGATCCATAACTCATTTCGGGTAAATGTAATTAAAAACTGTTTTCATGCACAATTAATTTTATGAAAGTTACTATACTTTCTATTTATAATAAATAAATGGTATTTGCAACAATTTTAGAACATTTTAAATATATTTTATATGCATTTTTATTATTACGATGTTGGGAAGGGTTGCGGAACAAATTAATCTATTATCAATAAACTCTTATGGGAAATTACGCCTTGGATACACTTCTTCAAACGTAAATATCTAGATATTTTATTCTGCACGTAAATATTATTAAAGTTTACTTATCTGTATTGATTATGTAAATTACTTATTTTATTATTATTATAAATATCTTGCATTTGTAACAAAACTAAACACTTGTGTGGTATAAAGTACGATGCGCGTTCGCTCGTGAGACAATGCTTAGCACGCCCTCTGAGTGGTTAAAGACAGATCTGACCTTCTTTTTAAGTCTGTTTTCAAATTCAAACTGGCTGTTTAACGCATAAAGTTGGCAGGAGTTTTTATTAAAAATCTGTCACATCAAACAGCTTTTCCTTTTTTTTTCTTAATAAAGAAAAAGTATTTTTCAGTAAATACTGTTAAAGTTGGTGTTTTGAACTAAGTTTCAGAATGCGATAACTTAAAGGTCGCCATGAGAAAGCAATTTCTTATAAATCAATAATGTATTACATTTATCAAAAAATAAAACAAGTTGAAAATTGTACGTCAAACGTGACAAATGATGTTCATGCTGATATTATTTCCGTGAAATGAATTATATCGTCTGTTATTATGATATGGTTAATTTCTGTAGTAAAATAAGTACATTTTAAGTTGCCAACATTTTATCTTTTCTTGACATTCACTGAAAATTCTAATGGAAAACTTAAGCGTAGCTTTAAACATTTCAGAACTTGAAATACATATTTAGACTCTTTTTCCCTTTAATATCTATTTCTTCGAGGAAACATCTGTCCAAAAAACTGTCGATAGTATATATGATTACTATAATTAAACAATATTAGTATATAAATTTGGTTTTTAAATTCATTAATACGGAAATAATATGACTACTTCTTAAATAGGACGTAATCACTATAGCAACCTAGAATCATTACTTATCATGGGATATCATTGTATTAATTACGTATGATAGGATTTAATAGAATGAAGAATGTGACTATAACTTGATCATAGAGGTTATAAAATGTCATATACGTCATATATGACTATAACGAGGCTAACGAAAAAGACAGGCTACCGCGGTGCATTCCACTTATCTTTTTTTACAGACCGCTAGAGTGACATGTTACTCTTTTCGTATACCTGCATTGGTGCATTAGAGCATCACGTGACTCCCGCGGTCTGTAAAAAAAGATACGCGTAAAGCACCGCGGTAGCCTTTCTCTTTCGTTAGCCTCGTGACTATAACGTACTACATTTCAGATAACTTCATTGCTTGACGATTAAACCTCGAAAGCTGCTATGACAAGGAAGTACCGATTTTTTAAAAAAATCAAATTACTTAATAAATATTTTATTAATATTTTTAAAATTTTGATTCTATTTTCATAAAATTTGAAATGACTCGACAAAATTCTGCAACGATTATATACAGGGTATTTTTTTTTTTAACTGACGCTATTCAGAGCCGCCGGTAGCTCGTTCTAATAACTGGATTGACACAAAAGTTTGTGAATGGACTAAGAAAACCATGGGAAAAAAGATTCCAACAACAACAACAAAATTAGTTCCAATCACCACCGATAGGGGGAAATGTGGCGCTGTGGTAATTTATGCAACTGAGAATTAGTATAACATACAGGCTATAAATGAAAATGCAAATTTTTACTTACGTAAGCGACAGTAGCGCCAATAGTTTAAGTTATAAATGCCTGCGAAAAACACCGAGAAACAATTTCAGCTCAGGTTGAAAATGAATCTCACGTTACCGCAGCGCGCGTTACTTGTGAAGTTCTATTATTGTAACTAGTGCAATGCACCAGGCGCTCTTCGTTTACTTAGAACACGCCATAAACTGCGCAAAGGACCTTTATCCGTTAATGTATTGAAAGCAATGATTCTGAAATTCGAAGAAGCAGGCTCGCTAGCAGTTCGGTCAGGCAGAGGACGTAAACCGGTGGCAGAAAAAGTGATAATGGATGTTTCAACTGCGATCAACGAAAGGGAAAGTGTAAATGATGAATAAAACATGGCATCTTATCCGAATTATTAATTTTGTCTGTTTCTGATGTTTTCTTTCAATGTACAGCGCCACATTTCCCCCTATCGGCGGTGATTGGAACTAATTTTTTTTGTTGGAATCTTTTTTCCCATGGTTTTCTTAGTCCATTCACAAAATTTTGTGTCAATCCAGTTATTAGAACGAGCTACAGGCGGCTCAGAATAGCGTCAGTTAAAAAAAAAACACCCTGTATATTACATTTCAAACCATTCGGTTGGGTAGTTTTGACGCTGTTATATGCGGACAGATGGACAGACGAACCAGAAGACGACTATAGTCGGTACGTACATATATAATTACTAAAGTGCCTAAAAAGAATAAAGTTGAAAAATGAGAAAGAACGTAGATTAATAGACTCAGTAAGAGTAGAAGTCATCTATGGATATAAAACATAATTTGGCGGACAGACAATGTCTATAGGTGCTACGTATTTATATGATTACGAACACACATAAAAAGCGCTATTCGATTCCAAATTACTTCAATGGTCCTGGCTGCCAATTGCATGTTTTTGCGTTTAAGAATGACTCCCTTAGTGTGTTAGGAAATTGCGCCTTTTTTTTTTTTTTTTATCGGATAAATTGTTTTTCAAGGTCTTTTTTTCATAGTGGGACGTCTATAGAGAGTGCTGAATGGAATTCAAAAGTTCTTAATCTCCTAATTCTTTCTTCAGTGGAGATGTGAATATACAAAACATGAAGTATAGAATATAGAGCAGCTTTTAACGATTTCGACATATCCATATATATTAAAACAACAAGCCAAGAATTTCAGCGCAAAATCGATCTTTCTGCGAATGCTTCAAATTTTTTTGAATGTTGAATAACGGAGAAAATAGAATTAAGATAAATGAAGAAGGGTGGGAAAAGAATAGCTCGCCTATTGGCTTACTGCTCGCAACCATAGCGTTCTTTCTACAACTTCTACTTTTTCTACTTCTTCCCAGAGCGCCTTGATCTCATAGATATAGTAATATCTACTTATAACAAAATCCGAAGGCAAGAAAGTGTTGCTAACCATTCCGGGTGCGACCACTCTGGCCTGCGAATCGACCGCAGTTAAACGCCCTGTTAGGCTTAATGAAAAACCCATGCTAACATATGACAGCTAAATGATAATATCTTCTACTTGAAATTATGTATGTTCAGCATGTTTTCCTATAAAACATGTATATCATATCCTATTATAATGTTTTAAGTTCTTAATTAAAAATCCAGATTAAACATCGGAATCCCAGATATAAACAAACGATCAGTGTTACCAATCAGCATCACAAATTCAAATGAATCACAAATGAACGACTCTTTGAAAGCTTCACATCCGATACTGCTCTTAAAATATTTGTAAAAGCATATTAAAGCTTTTAAATATTTTAATTTTGTTTAAAACCTTCAAAAGCTATTTTAGCAGTCATCTATCGACAAATCCAAGTGTAGGAAAGTATATTGTAGACCGAGTCGGAGATGCGAACACTGCTACTTCGAGATGCTACTTCCATGACATCCTTACTTCCATAGCGAGCCCGAGCGTAGCGAAACGCCAATGTTAGGCTTTTTAAAAAACGCTTTTTAAAAAATATATATTTTGGCGCCATCTAACGGTAGATAACACAAACAAATTTTGAAATTTTGTTTATATCGTAAATAAAATGATTTTTTCTTATGAAACGTAATTAAAATATAAGGAATAAAGAGTACCGAGTAATTTCCATTTAATTTTACTTATATAATCAAAAAATGAGCTATATGGTGAGTCAAGCTCTTTAGAAACTCATTGATAACACTTTTTTACAAAAACTTTCGCACATGGATTATTTTTACTTACCCATCATACGTAGTATAGAGTAAATCTTGTAATCGTTTTGAAAATCGAAAAAAAAAAAATTGACGGATTTACACGTTTCAGACACTGGAGATTCTAAAAAAACATATTTTTAGAAAAAAAAAAATGCGAGCTACTTGAAATGATAGAGACTTGAAATTTGGTGTGTACTTAGTATGTAATAATGGGAAGAAGCTTATTGAATTTCAATAGCCTCGATTATCCGGAACTATTTTTTTTCGGACTCTCGAAATATTCTTTTTGATAAAAGGAATATAAAAATTTTCGAAATTGTTTATTTTAAGGAGGGAATATGAAAGACAATAAAAAAACATAAATTTTGAATAAAAAATGAAGTAGATAGGATAATGAGTGGCCGAGATATTTATCGAGAGCCGAGATAGTAATCCTATTTACCACACTCTTCGATTTTTCCTGACCCTGTATTTCATTAAAATTTCAATTCAAAGATATATTTTAACTGGAAATGAGACGCTTAACCCGACGCAGTAAACCGTTAGTTAATATGATTAACAATTTTGGAGTAACAGGGCATTTAAAGTTTATGACGTCATCAAGCCACGATTTTATTCGAATTGCAATGCATTTTATAAATAAATTACACATGTTTTATTTTCATATTTTATATTATGCATATCCATGATGGATAAGTATTACGGTGGCACCCAATGACTAGTTTAATATTTAATTTGAATGTTTTGTCCAATCGTTGAACTATTTCAAAAAGTTAATATTGAGTTAAAAAAAAATCCTTATCATTTGTATTTGTAGAAATCATTTGTTATCTGTAAAATGTACTTTTCTACAATACATATCTTTCAATAATAAAATCTTCATGCTGTTTGTTTGTATGAAGTCTTATGAAAATGCAGCGCAGATCAACTATCTGTCATTTTTGACGGGTGTTAAATACTAGTATATTTAGTAATATTATAGTAATATTATTTATATATCTATGATTGATCGTGATCGATAAGCTTTCTTTCACGTGCTTTGTTTGACAGAGGGGTGAACAATGAGAAATCCATTCGTTGGTGTTCAATCGGGAAGGTGGACAGTTTGAAAATTTGGTACTTCTCTATTATCCCGTCGACCACTTTTCATAACAAAAAACTATCGCCAAACTTTAACGCCAAATAAACGGGAGAACGTTGCCTTTGGAATATCAAAATAAATAGATAAATAAAATATAAGAATTTAAGGACAGAATTGTTGTTTTAATGAATGAAATAACTGATAAATCAGTAAAATATAATGAAAAATACTCGCAAATGTGGAATTAAAAACCGCTTGATGACATAACAAACACGTATAATGCGTCGGACATCAAGTAAATGGGACTGCATTTTTGCCGCTTAATCTTACAGTTTGACGATAGTTTTTTGTTATTAAAAGTGGTCGACGGGATAATAGAGAAGTACCGAAAATTTTTAACATAACACATGTTTTCCTGCCATACATGTAAAATGATATTTTAAAACAATAAGAATAGTGATTTTCGTAGATTTCTGCTAGTAGTTGGGTATAAATACGAAGCAAAGTCATTAAGTAAGATAATTAAATAATAACTTACAATGATATTCACTTCAAAACTATTTTTATTTTTCAAATAATTCTCCACCAATATTTATGCACTTACCCTTTTATCAGTGCCCCAACACCAGCTGCATACAATTCTTTGGGTTCCTGTCTCAGCCCCATTAGGACTTCAAGTTGAACCTTTTCATCATCTGTGAACATCATCTTGCTTCCAAGATCGTTTATTAGTGGACTAAACAGATAAAAATTGCTTAGGGCTAAGTCGAAGCTGTATGGGGGATGTTGAAGAAGTTGCCAACCAAACTTTTGAATTGTCTCCTGTGTTCAACTTGAAGTCCTAATGTGGCTGAGACAGCAACCCAAAGAATGTTATGCAGTTGGGGTTTGGGCACTGTTAAAAGGGTGATATAAGTGCATAAATATTGGTGGAGAATATGTTGGGAAATAAAAATAGTTTTGAAGTGAATATCATTAAGTAAATATCATAAGTTATTATTTAATTATCTTTTGTGACTTACTTAATAACTTTCCCTCGTAAAATTTTTACAATTTTAAACAGATTTTCAGGGACATGAAAATCACGAAACTGTATTATGAGGAAGTATTTAAGATTAATACTTATTTCTATGTAAGAATACATTTTAAAATGAAAAAAAAAATCTTGAAACGATTTTAAAATGTTATTAACAACTTTCTACAGCATACTTTCGATAAAGCGTTCGGGCTCTGGTGACACATAAAGTTTCGGGCTCGGATTTCAAATAGTCGGACTCTTTGGAAATATCTTTAAACATAAGTTAGTCATAGCACCAGGAAATTTGCGTACTAAATTTAGTAAGACTGACTAAAATATCTTGTTATCAAATCCAAACAAACTGGCTACATTCTGACATATTTTTAAATTGATTTTTGTTCTCAAACGTTTGAAATAGGCAGATGTTCTTTTCAGGGGTCGGAAAAACTACTTTTTTATTGTAGCGAACTACAACTACAACTATTTTATCGAAAATGTAGTTAACTACAACTAATACTACTTGTTTTAAAAAGTAGCCACAAGCTACTTTTCTAAAGTAGTGACTACTTCGCTACTTTCAAATTTTGTCAAAGGGTTGCATTTACACTAGTAATTGAAGACACGAATTAAATAATAAAGCGACCTCTCGTTATATCGCGTCTGCTGGGATATAATTAAATGAATGCTACATAATCGAGGGCATTAAAAAAGATAACATACAAGAAAATGTTTTGTGTTTGTCTCCAAAATGTTAATTTATACACACATTAATTTTCGTAACAAAATTAAAAGAGAGATTATAATCTAGAAAATTACAGAAAAAGAACTCTAGATGCAAATAATAAATAAATCTGTAAAGCAAGAAATTCTGAATAATAAGAAACATGAAGACTTAATAATAAGTAAATAGACAAGTGTAGCCAGAAAGAAAATTAATTCATTTGGTGGAGTAGTACTTGATTTTAGCAGCAAGTGTCAATGGGCAATGTCTATCACTTCATGCGATACGTTGTTATACGTTGCAGCTTAGATTCGCAAATTGTTGAGCAGAACAAATTTTGCACAAAAGAAGCAAATTTCGGCAACGTAATTTGCAGAATGGCACATTTTCCCCACCCCTGAAGTAGCGTTAAAAGCAGCGTCGGTTTTCGCTACAAACGACGGATTTTTTGTATCGCGCTACTCGCTACACTACATTATTCAAAATGTATAGCGCTACACTACAAACTACTGTAAAAAGTAGCAGCTACAGTAGTTTCGCTACTTTTACTTACTTTTTGCTACTTTCGACCACATAATAATAGTAATAAAAATATTCGATTACAAATCATTTCAATAATCATACTTGCATGCTTTTGTGTTAAAAAACGAGTCAGAAAATGTGTCAGGGTGTTTCGCTTTGTTGAGCGGGGATTTTTTTTAGTACCACCTTAAAATAATAATAATAATAATAATAATAATAGAAAAAAAAACATGTTCGATTACATATCATGCCTCAAAGTCAAGTGTCATGCTTTTACATTTAAAAATGTGTTGGAAATTTCGTATTGTTGAACGTGGATTTTCTTTTTTAGTACCGCCTTGAAATAATAATAATAATAATAATAATAATAATAATAATAATAACCCATGTTCGAGTACATATCATTTCAATAATCATGCTTACAAGTCAAGTGTCGTGAAACAAATCAAGTGTCTCTTTTACATTTAAAAATGTGTTGAAAATTTCGTGTTGTTGAGCGGGGATTTTTTTTTTTAGTACCGCCTTAAAATAATAATAATAATAATAATAATAATAATAATAATAATAAACCATGTTCGATTACGAATCTTTTCAATAATCATGCCTACAAGTCAAGTGTCATACTTTTACATTTAAAAATGTGTTGGAAATTTCATGTTGAGCGGGGATTTTTTTAGTATTGCCTTAAAATAATAATAATAATAATAATAATAATAATAATAATAATAATAAAAACCCATGTTCGAGCCCATATCATTTCAATAATCATGCTTACAAGTCAAGTGTCATGAAACAAATCAAGTGTCTCTTTTACATTTAAAAATTGTGTTGGAAATTTCGTGTTGTTGAGCGGGGAGTGTTTCTATATTATTTTGATTACTAACTTAAAAAATAAAAAAAAACCAACACCTTCCCGCCCTTTTTTTTCTACCCTCTCCCTTGGAGTAAAAAAAAAAAATTGCACAAATGCGCCCAATTTCCTTGCAGTTTCAATTCGCATTTTTAAAAATAAAATGTTTAGTTACTTCTTTCGTGCATAGATGGCGACACTATTGTGGATTATTTGCTCTCTTCTTCCATTACTCTGCAAATATTTGCAAAGAAGACATCTCCAGAGATTTTATTTCCGGGTGTTTAAGGAAAAAGGCAAAATTGAATAAAAAAAGAAATACTCGCTTTATTGCGAATTATTTAAGCCTGAGAACTTAGATGTTTCAGCCTTTTTCTTTTTATTGAACGGAATATTTCTATGCATTCAAATGCATTTATCTTTTTGTTCTGATTTATTTTTAAAAATTGATCATGGTTTTATGTAGTTTTAAATAAAGGTTAAAATGGAAATATAAATAGATTTCGATGTTGAACGTGAAAATTTTAAATTAGTTTTGAATAAATGTGATTATTTTTAATGAATTTTTAAAGACAAATATATATAGAGAGTGTTATTATTATTATTTTTTTTTATGTAAACGTAAAAAATACTTCCCATACAATACCACTTGTTAATGAAAGATTAATGTTTTCTCCTATTTTATTTGTATTATTTTTATGATAAATCGTAACCTTGAATAATAATAAGAATGATAATGACAATAGTAATAAAAAGAAAACTGCCCAGTTAAAATGTAGGCATTGAGCTCACAGGATATTCACATTAATTGTATATTATGCTCTTATTTTAAAGAATAATGCCCCTCGAAAAAAAATAAATTGACAATAAACTAAGGGGACAAATGAACACCCAAAACTAATCAGGGAAGCGCCTTATTACAATGAACCTATATACAAAATTTGAAGCAAATCGGATAATTCTGTATGAAAAACCCATTTATCTAAATTAAGAGGGGTTAGCCCCCCGTTCCCCCCTTTATACTTAATCAATGAACCCCCAAAACTAATCAGGGAAACGCCTTATCACAATGAACATTACATGAAAAAACATTACAGAAACATTTCCATGAGTAACGTTGACGTTATATTGACGGTGGCAACAATTCCATTTCTCTTTTTACACAAATTTAAATGCTTCTAAATACACCACAATTTTAATTTTTGCATCGCGGAATAGAGAAAAAAAAAATGTTCTTTCAAATACAATTTTTCTGGAAAACTGCATCTCAATTTACTCATTTTTTATGGTTTTTTTAAATTATTTTTAAACATGATGTTTTAACTCTTTAAATCTCAAAATTTAAAAGACTGAATGACTTTAGAATCCCAAGAAAATAGTCAAAAATGCTTGTTTTTTCACCCCACCCCTTTTTTTTTACTAGGTAAGTAGTAGAAATGTCCCTTCTGCCTTCTTCCTTTATTCAAATTTCGACAGGTGTTACACCCGTCTGTTTATCATTCTTACAGTTATTGAAAAAAATCTTGTTTTTCATTCTGTACTGTCCAAAAATACCAACACATTACACCATCCATCACAGAGAGAGATCACCCCCTTGACAGCACCCCGAACCATTTAAGGAGAAGAAAAATCCTTTCAGCTGTCCTGGGCTATTTTGGGTTTCACAGCATTGGGATGATTTCGGCTATTACGGGATTCAAAATGTTAATATATATATATATATATATATATATATATATATATATATATATATATATATATATATATATTGTGTGCAGCTAGATTACAGAAGATTAACCTGTTTGCACTTAAAACAAAGCAAATATTTACACTTTTGTGTCTGGCTAATACTCCATAACGAAATTAACACTTTATCAATAAATAAACAGATAAATAAATTAAATAATATAAAGAAAACACAAATTTAACAGATATGTAATCGAACTACATGCTTAAACTTTGAAATAATCATAATAGAAAAGGCTGCTATAAGTAGCAAAATTTTTGGTTATTTCTTCGGCTATTACACTCTGGCATGCGGCCAATACGAAAACATCGTTTTTAATAAATTTCAAAACTTTATTGGAATATATAATTGATATATTTCATATAAAAAAGTTTTTTGGGGCTGTTAGTGGACAATCTAAAAAAATATACCATGTAAAAAGTCTATTAGGTTTTTCAATTAAAAAATGGTTCCACCTATGTTGTGTATATCGGACACTATGTTTTGTAACCCAGGAAACCCGGGTTGCATTCTCTGGTAATAGTAATAAGAATAGTAATTAAAAATATGCCGTATTTAGAGAAACAGTGCGCCAACGTAGTTAGTAAAAAGTCTATTAGGTTTTTCAATTAAAAAAGGGTTCCACCTATGTTGTGTACATCAGACACTGTGTTTTGTAACCCAGGAAACTCGGGTTGCATTTTCTGGTAATAGTAATAAGAATAATAATTAAAAATATGCCGTATTTAGAGAAACAGTGCGCCAACGTAGTTAGTAAAAAGTCTATTAGGTTTTTCAATTAAAAAAGGGTTCCACCTATGTTGTGTACATCAGACACTGTGTTTTGTAACCCAGGAAACTCGGGTTGCATTTTCTGGTAATAGTAATAAGAATAATAATTTAAAAAAAAAGCCGTATTTGGAGAAACAGTGCGCCAAAGTAGTTAGTAAAAAGCCTATTAGGTTTTTCAATTAAAAAATGGTTCCACCTATGTTGTGTACATCGGACACTATGTTTTGTAACCCAGGAAACCCGGGTGGCATTCTCTAGTAATAGTAATAAGAATAAGAAAAAAAAATATGCCGTATTTGGAGAAACAGTGGCCAAAGTAGTTAGTAAAAAGTCTATTAGGTTTTTCAATTAAAAAAGGGTTCACCTATGTTGTGTACATCAGACACTGTGTTTTGTAACCCAGGAAACTCGGGTTGCATTCTCTGGTAATAGTAATAAGAATAATAATATAAAAAAAGCCGTATTTGGAGAAACAGTGCACCAAAGTAGTTAGTGAAAAGTCTATTAGGTTTTTCAATTAAAAAATGGTTCCACCTATGTTGTGTACATCGGACCCTATGTTTTGTAACCCAGAAAACCCGGGTGGCATTCTCTAGTAATAGTAATAAGAATAAGAATTAAAAAAAAATATGCCGTATTTGGAGAAACAGTGCGCCAAAGTAGTTAGTAAAAAGTCTATTAGGTTTTTCAATTAAAAAATGGCTCCACCTAATGTTGTGTACATCGGACACTATGTTTTGTAACCCAGGAAACCCAGGTTGCATTCTCTGGTAATAGTAATAAGATTAAGAATAAAAAAATATGCCGTATTTGGAGAAACAGTGCGCCAAAGTAGTTAGTAAAAAGTTTATTGGGTTTTTCAATTAAAAAATGGCTTCAACTATGTTGTGTACATAAAGTCTATTAGATTTTTCAATTAAAAAATGGTTCCACCTATGTTGTGTACATCGGACACTATGTTTTGTAACCCAGGAAACCCGGGTGCATTCTCTGGTAATAGTAATAAGATTAAGAACCAGGGTTGCATTTTCTGGTAGAAGATTATAATCCCTGTCGCGCTCGCCGACAGTAGTTTGAAAGTTGTTTGAGTTTGAAGTTGTTTTTGGTTTCTTCGGAGTTTTCCGTGTCTTTCTTCGAAGCTTGCGTAAATACGGGTTAGGATCCCTTTAGAAAGACCCCCAATGTGGGCATTTCCCCCGTCGGCCTATATCCCTAGCACATATAATCGCCCGTAACAAATAATTAACCAACAAAAAATCGTAAACACTTTTCAATTATATTGTAAAGTGTTGATTATAAAAAAGAAAAAAGAAACCACAACGGATTTATTTGAATTTTTTGTGTGTCACATTCAAAACAAATCAAATAAATAAAATGAAATAAAATAAAATGAAATGACCATTTTTTAATACGAGAATATTATTTTCAGCTCAAAATAAATTCTTAACAATTCGAGACTTTTTATGTTGATGCATTTAAATTGTGCATGTTTTAACATTATGTACCATACGAAAACTATTTTTAAAGGTTAAAAACGGACTGTCTAGTTTAATAGAAAATCAATATTTCGAGACAAATGACTTAATTCTACGAAAGATAAAGTTCAGCGGGGATGGGGCGGTGGAGGTATTTAACAGGACGACTAACAATCCATTTTAATACTAATAAAATTATCACTAAAATAACTGGAAAACTATCCCATTTAAACTACAATAAAAAAAATAATAACTATTATCAAAATTGAGGCATTTGTTCGAGTTATGAATAAAAATACATTAAAATTTCGAAAAGATTAATGTAAGTTACTTTATATTAACTTTCTATGTCTTACTTTATTTGGATAAATGTATTTATTTTTATTTATTTATTTCTGTTTATTTATTTATTTATTTATTTGATAATTTTCTGTCCTAAGTACCCTTTCTTAAAACTATTCATT
Source organism: Maratus michaelseni (assembly GCA_963931845.1). Classification (NCBI taxonomy): domain Eukaryota; kingdom Metazoa; phylum Arthropoda; class Arachnida; order Araneae; family Salticidae; genus Maratus; species Maratus michaelseni. The sequence continues at coordinate 214,724,373 of OZ007597.1, read as the reverse complement.
TTATTTTCATGATGTTATTCATTTTCCCTTTCGTTATAATTTCATTTCTATTTGTTATTTATTCAACATTGTAAAATTTGCAGAACATTTTCTTTATAAAGAAGAAAACGTTTATAAGAATATCAAGCACCCTCTCCTATCCATGATTCTGTAAACCTTTTCCTTATCTCCAGAAATCATTTGGGTAAAGACCAGATGAAAACCTTAAAAAATAAGTTTCTAAAGCTTTTAGAAAAGTTTCTTAAATAAAAATTACCTATTGTTTCATAGAAAATGAAAAATAAAATATATATATTTATAAGCAAGTCAATTTTTTTATGTTTATATTTTATTTATTTAAAATTTTATGATATTTAAACGAAGTTAAGTTAGCACGATAAGAAAATTATTTAGAGGTATTTAAAAATAACATAAATTTCCTCTTTTTCTCTTATTTTTGAACTTTAATAATAACAAACAAATAAAAAGAACTGGTAAAGAAATTACTAGAATTGTACGCAAAAATACACCAAATTTTTGTAATCATTAAAAAACCAGTTTATTGTATAAATAGAAATTAAACTTAATGAAACATGATAAATTTATTTTTATAAACAAGTCATTTTATTTTGTGTTATTTGTATTTTGTGTATTCAAAATTTTACCATATTTAAATAAAGTAACGTTAACACGTTAAAGAAATTATTTAGAGGTATATAAAAATACCGTAAATATCCTCTTTTTCTCATATTTCTGAACATCAGTGATGACAAATAAATAAAATAAAACTGAAAATGAAGTTTCTAGAGTCGTAGACAAAATAACGTTGAATTTTCGTAAGCATTCACAATTCCGTTTATTGTACAAATAGAAGGTAAATTTTATGAAAAATGATAAATTTATGTTTCCAAACAAGACAATTTATTATGTTTATATTTTACATATCCAAATTTTATCCTATTTAACTGAAGTTGCGTTAACGTATTAAAAGAATTATTGAGAAGAATAAAAAAATAACAAAAAATTCACATATTTATGAACTTTAGTGAAAACAAACAAATAAAATAGCACTGAAAATTAAGTTTCTAGAATCGTATGCAAAATAACGCTGAATTTTCGTTAGCATTAAGAATTCAGTTTATTGTACAAATACAAAGTAAACTTAATGAAACATTATGACTTAATGAAGCAAATTTATGTTTATAAAAAAAAAAACAATTTATTTTATGTTTATATTTTATTTATTCAAAATTATATCACATTTATATGAAAATTGTAAGTTACGTTACTATGTTAAAAAATATATATTTGGAGGTATTAAAAAATAACATAAATTTGTTTTTTTTTATCTGAACTTCAGTAATATCAAACAAATAAAATTGTGCGGGAAAATATGATTGTTAGGAAACGAAAAAATTAAATAGAGGGATACTACTGTTTTAAACTAATGAATGTAAAAAAAAAAAGAAGAACAAACAGAAGAAGAAAAGAAAGAGAACTTTTCGAGAAAATGCAGTCATTTTTAAATTCCTACTATTAGCTCACACTCTCCATATATATATCTTCTTCAAATTTTCAATCGTTAATAAAATATTTTCTATTCATCCACTCAAGTTCAAATAAATTTTTTAAAACTTGTAGTGGATGACACTTTATGTTAATACAGTTTTTTCAAATATTAATTAATTCATTAAATTTAATTAATTAATTTTTATTTTTATATGGGAGAAAAAAAATTCTCCCATTGTTTTCATAAATGAAATGAAAGATTTATCTCAAATGAGTGATGCCAACAAAAAATAAAATACCGCAACGATGATTATAAAATAATGTTCAATAAAGATAACGTGGGACATTAATGCTGCACGGGTTTATTTTATATATTTATGATTAAAAAGTAGGAATTGACTTAATTTTTTTTTTAATATTACTTGTTAATGAGTAGCATACTTTCAGAATGTAAAGATTTATCCGAAAGTATTTGTATTACCTTGGCAAAATGACGAAATTCATTTTGAATTCTAGATTAAAAATATTTTTAGTATAAAGGAAATGTATATATATATTTGATACATGGTAACAAGAGTATGCATAAGAATATGCATACATGTATTTATATAAAATTTATTATTAATGATTTTTTTTTTCTTAAAAGAATAAACAATCATAAAACTGTTATAAATTGATTTCTCTTGTATGTTTAAATAAGAACAACATGTTTAAACTGCAGTCTGCTTGAACAATTTCTAGAAATTTTTTAAATCTTCAATAATTAAAAAAAAGATTAATATTTCATGCATTATATTTGTTATTACTTATGCATGAAAGATATACAGCCAATAACAGAAAGTATTAATAGACTTCATAACATTTAAAAAAACTTAATTAAAATAAAAGTATTATTTTCATGTAAATTTAAATCTGAGATAAACAGGTCAGCTTTGCAACCATCAGCTTTGTATTTAAATCTAAAGCATATTAAAGATTCTTTAGGGAAAGTGCGGTCTTCAAATCTTTATGGATAATGTGAAACGATTTAATTTATATTAATTTATATAATTGTGCTAACTTTAATTCATGTATTTGTCTGTTTGTGTTTTTAAAAATTATTAAAATGTGCCTTAGGAAAACAACTTTTGCAGGTAAACTGCACCTTACGTTTTTGGATAAAGCGAAATAATATGATAAGTCTCATTTTACGTAATCGGTAAACTAATTTATGAATTTGTTTTTTGTAAATTTACGCTTGATTTTTTTTTTTTTTTTTTACATTTGATAATAATAGCCTTTAGCTTTACCTCAGATAGCATGCATATATAAGTAGCGAAACAAGTTGTACACGAAGAGTTTTTCGTACATTTGCCTGTTTTCAGTGGCGTAGCCAGAGTGGGGGTGCAGGTGCTCTGGATACCACTAATTTCGTTTAGATTTTTTTTTTACTTATCTAATCGGAGAACTTTCTGCGATAATCAGTGCGAAGTAAACTTTACATTATTACTGGTATCCAGAGCATTTGGACCCCCTTCCTGGCTACGCCACTATCTGTTTGTATTTTAAAATCCGATAAAAACATGTACTAAGCTTTGCCAAGCATAATATATATTCGTAGAAAAACAAGTTTTACAGGAAAATTGCCCTTTTACGTATTCGAAAAAAGCGAAATAATATGATAAATTTTATTTTACATAATTGGGAAAACATTAGTTCATGCAATTGTTCTTTGTAATTTTATTTTTGATACTAAGTTTAGTTTTACCTCCTTAGTTTTACCTCCCGTGGCATGTATAAGTATGGAAAAAAGCTTTTCCCGAAGAGTTTTTACTGCATTTGCCTGTTTGTATTTTAAAAGTTGATGAAAACATGTACTAAGCTTTGCCACACACAGTATGTATACGTAGTAAAACAAGTTTTACAGGCAAATTGCTCCTTACGTTTTCGGATAAAGCTAAATAATATCATAAATCTCACTTTACATAACTGAGATAACATTAGTTTATGCAATTATTTTTGATAATTTTATTCTTCATAATAATATGTTGTTAGCTTTACCTCACATAGCACGTATGAGAAGGGAAACAAGTTTTACCGGAACAGTTTTTCGTTCATTTGTCTTCTTGTATTTTAAAAACCGCTGAAAACACATGTGCTAAGCTTTGCCACACATATCATACATACGTGGGAAAACAAGTTTTACAGGTAAATTGCTCCTCACGTTTTCGGATAAAGCGAAATAATAACATAAATCACACTTTACATAATTGAGATAACATTAGTTTATGCAGTCATTTTTGGTAATTTTATTCTTGATAATGATATGCCGTTATCTTTTCCTCACATAACATGTATGAGAAGGGAAACAAGTTTTACCGGAACAGTTTTTCGTTCATTTGCATTCTTGTATTTTAAAAACCTCTGAAAGCACATGTGCTAAGCTTTGCCACACATAGCATACATACATGGGAAAACATGTTTTACAGGTAAATTGCTCCTCACGTTTTCGGATAAAGCGAAATAATAACATAAATCACACTTTACATAATTGAGATAACGTTAGTTTATGCAATTATTTTTGGTAATTTTATTATTGATAATAATATGCCGTTAGCTTTACTTCACATAACATGTATGAGAAGGGAAACAAGTTTTACCGGAACAGTTTTTCGTCCATTTGCCTTCTTGTATTTTAAAAACCGCTGAAAACACTGTACTAAGCTTTGCCAGACGTAGCATACATACGTGGGAAAACAAGTTATACAGGTTAATTGCTCCTCACGTTTTCGGATAGAGCAAAATATGATAAATCTCATTTTACGTAATTGGGATATCGTTAGTTTATGCATTTGTTTTGGTAATTTTACTTTTGATAATAATATGCCCTTATCTTTATTAAACGTAATATGTATGTAGGGAAACAAGTTTTACAAGAAGATGTTGTTGTGCACTTGCCTTCTTGTATTTTAAAAACCAATGAAAATATGCACTAAGCTTGGCCACACATAGTATATATACGGGGGGGGGGGGTACAAGTTTTACAGGTAAATTACTTTTTACGTTTTCGGATAAAGTGAAATATTATAATAAATCTCATTTTACATAATTGGGATAACATTAGTTTACGCATTTGTTTTTTTGTAATTTTACTTTTGTTAATAAAATGAACTTTCTTTTACCTCACGTAACATGTATAGGTAGGGAAACAAGTTCTACAACAAAAGTTTTTCGTGCATTTCACAGCTTGTATTTGAAAAACCAATGAAAAGATGTACAAAGCTTTGCCACACGTAGTATATACGCGGGAAAACATGTTTTATAGGCAAATTGCTTTTTACGCTTTCGAATAAAGAGAAATAATATAATAAATCTCATTTTACATAACGTTAGTTTATGTTATTATTATTATTTCTTTTGTAATTTTAATTTTGATAATAATATGTCCTTAGCTTTACCTGACCTAACATGTATAGGCTGACCTAACCTCTACCTGACCTAACAAGTTTTACAGGAAGAGTTTTCGTGAATTTCACAGCTTATATTTTAAAAACAGATGAAAACACGTACTACTAAGCTTTGCTACACATAGTACAGATACATTGGAAAGCAGGTTTTGCAGGTGAATTGCTCTTTACGTTTTCGGATAAAGTGAAATAATATGATAAATCATAACTGGGATAACGTTAGTTTACACATTTGTTTTTCGTAATTTTATGTTTGATAATAATATGGGCCTAGCTTTACCCCACATAACATGCATGAATAAATAGCGAAACAAGTTTCACAGGAAGAGTTTTTCGTGCATTGGCCTGTTTTTATTTTAAAAACCAATAAAAGCATGTACTAAGATTTGCCGCACATATTATATATTCGTGAGAAAACAAGTTTTACAACTAAATTGCTCCTTACGTTTTTAGACAAAGCGAAATAATAGGATAAATCTGATTTTACATGCTCGGGAAGCCAAATATGATGTCAAAATTAAATGTTCGTACTGAAAATTTCAGCATTTGGTACAATTTCAGTATGAAGACGACCCCTTAAGATTATTATTTTTAACATAAATTGAATTAAGACATAATTTCCAGTCCAATTTCTATTTTTTTCTGTGACAATTTGGTGATTAAAACGCACTATATCTTTATTTATTTATTTATTTATTTATTTTTGGAGGGAGGGACTGTACTTTCAGTTTATGCATTTGTGTATTTGCATTTTAAAAATTTATAAAAACAGGCCCATAGCTTTGTTTGAAATAGCATATTTATATGTAGAAAATTCAGTTATAGAGGAAACTTTTACAGATAAATCGGAAAATAAAATTTATCTTATATTACAACACAATACATGCAGTAAATATTTTTGTCTATTAAAAACTTAAAAACTGAGATACAGGTATACTTAGATTTTCTTAATGTAGTATAAATTTATGGGAAAAGGAATTTTGCCGCAAGAGTAGTAAAACTTAAAATAATATACATAATTTTCTTACCTTCAACGTATATTTTTGTTTGGTCAAAAACTAAAATCTAATAAATTCGTATCTTTAGAGCTTTCTGTAGTAGTACATAGGGAAAAAATTACAGGAAAAATGCTTTATATGTTCAAAGCTTTGGGATAATGATATAATTAATCTTATTTTATGTAAATATTAATTTTTATGTATTTGTGTTTACGAAACATTTCTCATGTTTCCAACATTCATAAAAAAAATCAGTCTCAAACTAAACTTCAAAACATTACTAAAGAGGAATTTTTAAAAATTCGAAAGATCACGATGACTGTAAACATTTTAATAATTGTCTTGTACTTCGTTAAAAAATGGGTAAATTTACGGTTAATTATAAACAAATACCATTTAATTACGTTTCATAATGCGTTTAAACAACCTAATACAATCTTTACACCTTTTTTTTTTAATACATTGAAACCGTAAATTTTATTTAAAATTTTTGTCCTGTATGCTCAAAAAAGAGTATTTTCATTGAATTAATATAGAAATTTAACTTTAGTATTTTTAAAAAGTTTAAACGTTTATAACCACCAGGTTGTTCATTGCATATCTTTTAATTTATACAATATATACTATATAAATGAAACAATGCAGTTTACATTATTTTTTTTTTTTAAAGGAAAAAATAAATCAGTTTGGCGCATAGGCTTCTCTGTGGCGCGACCTATTGGAGAATAAACGAAGTTTTTCTATAAAACATTTTCGAAACATTTTTGTTCTTATATTAGTTTTATCTTTAATATATTATAATATAAAAAAAAATTCATCTGAAGACTAGCTAGTACTTTTTTTTAATATAAAAGACGGAAGGAAGACTTTAAGAATAACTTATTTCATTATTTGTCAATGATATGATCTGCATATGTACATTTTCAAAAGACGTGAATATGAATATTGATATTTTAATGATAAAATAAAATAAATAAAAGGGTAATAATTAATAATCTAAAAATAAAATTTATGAAAAAATTGACATTAATTAATTTAGTTTATTGAATAGACGTTGCAATAGGATTTTGATTTTTTAATGACAAAATAAAATTATAATTGAACATTGATAAAATAAAAACATTAATTAGTAAAAAGTATGAATCAAAGTTTATTTAGTATAAAGTTAGTTGATTTATTTTAATTAAAAATGCATTATGTGTTTGTTTAAAAGTGTAAAATATTAAGGCAAATTATATGCCAAACAACTGCAGTAGTTAAAACTTAACCGTAATGTTCATCCCCCTAAAAAATCTAGCAAATACAAAATATAGATTTAAATATTTAGTAAATATTTTTGCAAATTTAACAAGTTGGAAATTGTACGTCAAACGTGAGAAATGAGGTGCGTTCGTACTATAGCTAGTTATATAAATATTCAGATCTTGATGATTTTTAATTTTGTGAAAAGAATTATATCGTTTGCAGATTAATATCTGTAATAAAATAAGTATATCGGTCACTTGACGATTAAACCTCGGAAGCTCCTATAACAAAAAAGCACCGATTTAAAAAAAAAAATTAAAATTCTTAATAAATGTTTTTATTAATATCTTTTAAAGTTTTGATTCGATTTTCATAAAATTTGAAATGTCTCGACAAAATTCTGCAAATATAATATATCTTAAATTTCAAACCATTCGGTTGGGTAGTTTTTGTGTTGTTATATGCGGAGGGACAGACAGACAGACGGACGGACCAGACAACGGCAACAGGTGCTACGTATTTATATAATTACGAACGCACCTAAAAATAAAGTGAATTTTTAAAGGCGTTCTACAAACGATATTTTCTAGCAAATGCAAAGTTGTAACTTTTTGTACAAATTATTTTTTATTAGTTGTAATCGCATTTAAATATAGTCGAACTAGGCTATATTAAGGACGAAAGGGATAATAATATTTACTTCATGCAATAGAGATTTCGCAAAAATCAAATTTAGGATTTGATATAATGAAACACACAAAATAATAATAATAATAATAATAATAATAATAATAATAAATAAATAAATAGTTAAAATATTAAAAATTTCAGAATGATTATTCTGTTAGGAGCAGTTTAAAATTACTAAATAAGGAAATACCATTAATTTTCAAATATTAGCTTTGCATTCAGTTTAATATTTTTTTAATTCCGAATTATTCTTTAAAGAAATATTTTTGTTTAATGCCTGACAACTTAAGCAATAACTAGTTGACCCGCCCGGCATTGCCTGGGCCCGTGATAAAACCTTAAAGGAACCCCAAATAAAAAGTACTGACAGTTAGTGATAAAAGTGCTCATAAGAAAACATTATAAATAGGTAAACATTATAAAATGGTTATAAATATAAAGGTTTTACAGCACCTGTAAAAATCACGTCAGAAATATTGTTATCTGGTTGTAAAATAAACAAGTTTTCTTCCTGGGAAAGGACCTTTTTCTACAGAAGGGAAACCCCCCCCTCCCATTCCTGCCTTAAAAAAAATAAAAGCGTATCCCTTTCCCTTTTGTTCACCCCTCTATCAAAACAAGCAGGTGGAAGAATGGATTCTCCCTCCAGGAAGGGGAAATACGAAAAGAATTAAGAAGAATTTAGAAGGAGTATTTCCTAGAGGTAGCGTTGCGAGCAGTGCAGGCCAATAGGAGAAATATTATTTCCCCTGCACTCTTGATTCCTCTTAATTCTATTTCCAGCTTTATTTACCCTTAAAAAAAGTTGAGGCATGCGCAGTAAGATCGAATTTGCACTGAAAAATTAAGACATACTTCAGAAGCTAATATATTTTCAAGCTTTAGAGAAGCATTTATAAAAAAAAGATTTTTTTGCAGCCAATGATTTTCGGAAACATGTTTTACAGTGTATTAATCAGTTTTCTGAAATCCAAATATCGATATTTTGGATACTATCCATTGCCAATTAAACATTTTCAGCTGAGTAAATGAATTTATACATGCAATAATAACAAAATAATATTAATTTTAATTTTAATGTTGTGGACTGTTAATTTATCATGCTTGTTTATAAAACATATTTGTTGAATTTGAAAATGTTTACTTGAGAATTGATAGCATTCGAAATACCTATGTTAAGTTTTGAGAAAACTGATTAATACACTATAAAAACTACTTGAAAACGTTTCCAAAAACTAGTGGCAGTAAAATGAACTTTGTTTTTATGAATGAGTCTATAAATCTTTTGAATATCTATTAGTTTCTGGGGTTTCTAAAGATAAAGAACGCATTCCGGAATCGTGGGTAACTTGGATATTGGTGTATATTATTGTATATTTTCGTATTTTATTGTATATTATTGTATATTTTCGTATTTTATTGTATATTATTGTATATTTTCGTATTTTATTGTATATTATTGTATATTGTTGTATATTATTTTATATTTTCGTATTTTATTGCATATTATTGTATATCGTTGTATATTATTGTATATCGTTGTATATTATTGTATATCGTTGTATATTATTGTATATTTTCGTTTGTGGTTACATTATATTTTCTTAGATTAAGAAACATCGGTCTTTTTTATAGTGAAATTCAATGAAATTGGGGAGGAGGGAGGGAAAATACAATAATTTCATCTGAGTTATCCAAGACTTCGAAATGCGTTCTTTATCTTTAGAAACCCGAGAAACCAATATATGTTTGAGATTTATAGAAGTATTCATAAAAACAAAGTTTCTGTTATCATTTGTTTGTTTGTCTAAAAGTAGATAATCCATTATATATAAACGAATGAGAAAGGTATAATATCTTCCAGATGTTTTCCACGTTTCATTAACTCCTTTGGGACAAGTGAAGAAGTTTTAATCTTTACACTGATAATTCAAAATAACAAATTTTCTTTAATTCAATCGCCAAAATGCTGCGATTAAATAAAGGAAAATTAACTGTTCAAATTATTTGGTACGAATAATCAAGCATTCTAAGCATTCTTTACGTCACGTGTATGTGACGCTCGTCACGAAGAGGTTCAAAGCGCAAACCACGCATAAAATTATTACACTTTCTTTAGGAAATGTGAAGATAATAATGAAAATATTTCGCTCGTTATATTAAAATTTTCGCCTTTATATCCAAAATCTCTGCAATTTATTTTTACATTACACCAATCATTGTATTTCTTACTTAATAGCAACACAATACTGGACCAATATTGTTTACATTGGCCTGACCAAGATTCGAAATTCTGAGATGAAATATAAGCCAAACATTTCAGTGTTTGAGTTTTACCAATATTACACCAATAATGACAAGAAATATTTCGCCATTTTTTCTTCATAACACTGTAAAAAAATGTTGATTTTACAGAAAAAAAACTGTCAGCCAGGACACCAGGATGAAACTCTTTATTTTATGTAAATAAACTGTATTTATTACGGGCAAAATTGGCATACAGGCAAAATTGTTAAAATACAGAAAGTTCATAGTAAATACAGATTATTTCCGTAAAATACACAGTTTTTTACTAGCGTTCTGGCTGACACTTTTTCTGTAAAATCTACAGATTTCTATTTTACAGTGTATTCCAGTGTAAAAAGCAAATACTTCTCGCAATATTAACATTACATCTAAAATATTTATCTAATGTAAAGTTCATTTTTCAGTAACGTTTTATTTCCAATGAGAACTTTTAAACAATATTGGTATTTTATAGTAGATAATTTCCAATAAATGCAATATTAACGCAATATGCGGTTGCAGTATTATGAACAATATAACAAATTCTAGTCTATTACTAGAGATTTCGTTTGATAAAATCTACAGATTTCTATTTTACAGTGTATTCCAGTGTAAAGCAAATACTTCTCGCTTTATTAACTTTACATCTCAAATATTTATCTAATGTAAAGCTAATTTTTCTGTAATAACGGTATTTCGTTTCTTTTTTTCTTTTTTTTTTTTTTTTTTTTTTTTTCCCAATGGGAACTTTTAAACAATATTGACATTTTATAGTAGATAATTTTCAATAAATGCAATATTAACGCAATATGCGGTCCTAATATAACCAATATAACAAATGTTGGTCTATTACTAGAGATTTCGCTTGATAAAATCTACATTCTTTTTGTTATATCCAAGCTTGTTATAAACGAGTTCCTCTATATTGCTATGAATTTTATGCATCAAGATGTTAAAAATAATTTTCAGATTGAAAATCGTTTATTAAATTGGTTAAAAGTTTAATTTTGATGTAATAGGCTTTTACTTTGTTACGAAAAAAACAAAAACATTTGTATACTATAAATACCAATATTGGAATTTTATTGTAAGTAATTTTCGATAAATACAATATTAACGTAATATGTGGTCCCGATATAACCAATATAACAAATACTGGTCTATTACTAGAGATTTCGCTTGATAAAATCTACATTCTTTTCGTTATATCCAAGCTTGTTATAAACGAGTTCCTCTATTTTGCTATGAATTTTATGCATCAAGATGTTAAAAATAATTTTCAGATTCATAAAAATAATTTTCAGATTCATAAAAACAAAGTTTCTGTTATCATTTGTTTGTTTGTCTAAAAGTAGATAATCCATTATATATAAACGAATGAGAAAGGTATAATATCTTCCAGATGTTTTCCACGTTTCATTAACTCCTTTGGGACAAGTGAAGAAGTTCTAATCTTTACACTGATAATTCAAAATAACAAATTTTCTTTAATTCAATCGCCGAAATGCTGCGATTAAATAAAGGAAAATTAACTGTTCAAATTATTTGGTATGAATAATCAAGGATTCTAAGCATTCTTTACGTCACGCGTATGTGGCGCTCGTCACGAAGGGGTTCAAAGCGCAAACCACACATAAAATTATTACACTTTCTTTAGGAAATGTGAAGATAATAATGAAAATATTTCGCTCGTTATATTAAAATTTTCGCCTTTATATCCAAAATCTCTGCAATTTATTTTTACATTACACCAATCATTGTATTTCTTACTTAATAGCAACACAATACTGGACCAATATTGTTTACATTGGCTGTAACCTGACCAAGATTCGAAATTCTGAGATGAAATATAAGCCAAACATTTCAGTGTTTGAGTTTTACCAATATTACACCAATAATGACAAGAAATATTTCGCCATTTTTTCTTCATAACACTGTAAAAAAATGTTGATTTTACAGAAAAAAAACTGTCAGCCAGGACACCAGTATGAAACTCTTTATTTTATGTAAATAAATTGTATTTATTACGGGCAAAATTGGCATACAGGCAAAATTGTTAAAATACAGAAAGTTCATAGTAAATACAGATTATTTCCGTAAAATACACAGTTTTTTACTAGCGTTCTGGCTGAAACTTTTTATGTAAAATCTACAGATTTCTATTTTACAGTGTATTCCAGTGTAAAAAGCAAATACTTCTCGCAATATTAACATTACATCTAAAATATTTATCTAATGTAAAGTTCATTTTTCAGTAACGTTTTATTTCCAATGAGAACTTTTAAACAATATTGGTATTTTATAGTAGATAATTTCCAATAAATGCAATATCAACGCAATATGCGGTTGCAGTATTATGAACAATATAACAAATTCTAGTCTATTACTAGAGATTTCGCTTGATAAAATCTACAGATTTCTATTTTACAGTGTATTCCAGTGTAAAGCAAATACTTCTCGCAATATTAACTTTACATCTCAAATATTTATCTAATGTAAAGCTAATTTTTCTGTATTAACGGTATTTCGTTTTTTTTTTTCTAAACAATATTGACATTTTATAGTAGATAATTTTCAATAAATGCAATATTAACGCAATATGCGGTCCTAATATAACCAATATAACAAATGTTGGTCTATTACTAGAGTTTTCGCTTGATAAAATCTACATTCTTTTTGTTATATCCAAGCTTGTTATAAACGAGTTCCTCTATATTGCTATGAATTTTATGCATCAAGATGTTAAAAATAATTTTCAGATTGAAAATCGTTTATTAAATTGGTTAAAAATTTAATTTTGATATAATAGGCTTTTACTTTGTTACGAAAAAAAAAACACATTTGTATACTATAAATACCAATATTGGAATTTTATTGTAAGTAATTTTCGATAAATACAATATTAACGTAATATGTGGTCCCGATATAACCAATATAACAAATACTGGTCTATTACTAGAGATTTCGCTTGATAAAATCTACATTCTTTTTGTTATATCCAAGCTTGTTATAAACGAGTTCCTCTATATTGCTATACATTTTATGCATCAAGATGTTAAAAATAATTTTGAGATTAAAAATCGTTAAAAAAAAATTAGATTAACAATGCAATTTCAATAGACATTAGGATTTTACTTTGTTACGAAAAAAAAAATATATATCCTATTTATTATACACCCATGGTTAAATTATAAGCCACTATATTTAAATAATCCACTTAGATTAATGAACTTTCTAACCTTGTTCCATTAATGACATTATTCAAACTTGAAAAAACAAAAACAAAAAACAAACGTAATTTTTTTTTTTAAATTATTGCCATATATTTCAATAAATGCAATACTAACGCAATATGTGGTCCCAGTATAACTAATATAACAAATACTGGCCTATTACTAGAGATTTCGCTCGATAAAATCTACATTCCTTTTGTTATATCCAAGCTTGTTATAAACGAGTTCTCTATATTGCTATAAGTTTTATGCATCAAAATGTTGAAAATAATAATTAAAAATCGTTAAAAAATTAGATTAAAAATTGAATTTCGATAGGTATTAAGATTTTACTTTGTTACGAAAAAATATATATATCCTATTTATTATACACCCATGGTTAAATTATAAGTCACTATATTTAAATAATCCATTTAGATTAATGAACTTCCTAACCTTGTTCCATTAATGACGTTATTCAACCTTGGGAAAAAACAAAAAAAAATACGTAGATTTTTTTTAATTATTATTGCCATATATTTCAATAAATGGAATATTAATGCAATATGTGGTCCCAGTATAACTAATATAACAAATACTGGCCTATTACTAGAGATTTCGTTTGATAAAATCTACATTCCTTTTGTTATATCCAAGCTTGTTATAAACGAGTTCTCTATATTGCTATAAGTTTTATGCATCAAAATGTTGAAAATAATAATTAAAAATCGTTAAAAAATTAGATTAAAAATGGAATTTCGATAGGTATTAAGATTTTACTTTGTTACGAAAAAAAATATATATCCTATTTATTATACACCCATGGTTAATTTATAAGTCACTATATTTAAATAATCCATTTAGATTAATGAACTTCCTAACCTTGTTCCATTAATGACGTTATTCAACCTTGGGAAAAAACAAAAAAAAAAAATACGTAGATTTTTTTTTATTATTATTGCCATATATTTCAATAAATGGAATATTAATGCAATATGTGGTCCCAGTATAACCAATATAACAAATACTGGCCTATTACTAGAGATTTCGTTTGATAAAATCTACATTCCTTTTGTTATATCCAAGCTTGTTATAAACGAGTTCTCTATATTGCTATAAGTTTTATGCATCAAAATGTTGAAAATAATAATTAAAAATCGTTAAAAAATTAGATTAAAAATTGAATTTCGATAGGTATTAAGATTTTACTTTGTTACGAAAAAAAATATATATCCTATTTATTATACACCCATGCTTAAATTATAAGTCACTATATTTAAATAATCCATTTAGATTAATGAACTTCCTAACCTTGTTCCATTAATGACGTTATTCAACCTTGGGAAAAAACAAAAAAAAAATACGTAGATTTTTTTTAATTATTATTGCCATATATTTCAATAAATGGAATATTAATGCAATATGTGGTCCCAGTATAACCAATATAACAAATACTGGCCTATTACTAGAGATTTCGTTTGATAAAATCTACATTCCTTTTGTTATATCCAAGCTTGTTATAAACGAGTTCTCTATATTGCTATAAGTTTTATGCATCAAAATGTTGAAAATAATAATTAAAAATCGTTAAAAAATTAGATTAAAAATTGAATTTCGATAGGTATTAAGATTTTACTTTGTTACGAAAAAATATATATATCCTATTTATTATACACCCATGGTTAATTTATAAGTCACTATATTTAAATAATCCATTTAGATTAATGAACTTCCTAACCTTGTTCCATTAATGACGTTATTCAACCTTGGGAAAAAACAAAAAAAAAATACGTAGATTTTTTTTAATTATTATTGCCATATATTTCAATAAATGGAATATTAATGCAATATGTGGTCCCAGTATAACCAATATAACAAATACTGGCCTATTACTAGAGATTTCGTTTGATAAAATCTACATTCCTTTTGTTATATCCAAGCTTGTTATAAACGAGTTCTCTATATTGCTATAAGTTTTATGCATCAAAATGTTGAAAATAATAATTAAAAATCGTTAAAAAATTAGATTAAAAATTGAATTTCGATAGGTATTAAGATTTTACTTTGTTACGAAAAAAAATATATATCCTATTTATTATACACCCATGGTTAATTTATAAGTCACTATATTTAAATAATCCATTTAGATTAATGAACTTCCTAACCTTGTTCCATTAATGACGTTATTCAACCTTGGGAAAAAACAAAAAAAAATACGTAGATTTTTTTTTATTATTATTGCCATATATTTCAATAAATGGAATATTAATGCAATATGTGGTCCCAGTATAACCAATATAACAAATACTGGTCTATTACTAGAGATTTCGTTTGATAAAATCTACATTCATTTTGTTATATCCAAGCTTTTTATAAGCGAGTTCTCTATATTGCTATAAATTTTATGCATCAAGATGTTAAAAATAGTAATTAAAAGTCATTAAAAAATTATATTAAATATGGAATTTCGATAGGCATTAAGTTTTTACTTTGTTACGAAAAAAAATATAATTATATCCTATTTATTATACACCCATGGTTAAATTATAAGTCACTATATTTAAATAATCCACTTAGATTAATGAACTTTCTAACCTTGTTCCATTAATGACGTTATTCAACCTTGAAAAAAAAAAAACGTCGATTTTTTTTTTATTGCCATATATTTCAATGGCTTATTTTTAGATTTTTTTTTATTTTGTCGTGCTACTAAAGTGTTGGAATAATTCTTTCGTAAGAAGATATAATGATAGATACAGCAATTACGACAGGAAAGGGAGGTTAATTTTTTTTTTTTTTTCTGCTGTTTTAGCTTGCTAATATTGTGGAGAAAATATTTGTTTACTATTCGTGTTGAAATTTAAACACATGTATTTTTAGCACTTTTTAACATAGCTGAAAAGTGTTTAGGAATTCAGTTTGCCTGTCTGTCTGTCTGTCCATGTTCTAACTCGCGTGAACATAACCGAATTTGCCGTGCAATTAATATAGGTTAATGTGGTTTACTATGGCATGTTCGTTATTGAAAATGAAGTATAGAGTTTTTATAGTTAATTTACAGGGGCACACAAAAGAATTCTGTTATATTGCGATACATATGTATGTGGAATATATATATATATATATATATATATATATATATATATATATATATATATATATATATATATATATATATATACATAATCATATATATCAGTATATATGTATATATCACCACAGTATATATATTTATATATCATTAATAATCATTTGCGGTGAATATTAATGATGTTACACTATTCCAAACATATATAAATTGATATATATCACTGAGGTGCGCTCACTACAGGAGGCTTACTATAGAATATAGCGTGCATAGCATTCATCGTTCATTTACAGGGACACACAAAAGAATTCGGTTAGAGTACTGTCTACGAACAATAATTGTTGGAAGATCGTTTTAAGTTGTGGTACGTTTTTCAATTTAACTAATTTTTGGCCCATTGATTGGAGTGTATAAATTCTATAAATAATATAAAGGACTGCACAAAAGATCTCGAGTGCATTTCCGTTTACTGACTGAAATTGCTGAAGGGAAATTTACAACTGTGCTTTGCGTTTCGTAACTGAACTAAATTTTAGCATGCTGTGCAGTATGTATAAAAAATATATAGATCATGTATAGATCAGGGCTCAACAAAAAACTGGAAGTCTGGCCGTGTTATAAATTACGTAAATATACTTGGATTATCATGAGATTGGTTTATTTTATTAAGGTTCACCTTAGGACATTCCTTGTTGCAAGTGAAGTGCGTAGCATTTAAAGTTAGTTTACAGAAACACACAAAAGATTTCCGTTACATTCCAGTCTATGAGAAGAAATCATTTGCAGCGTATTTTAGTCATGTTACACTATTTCAAACATAATGAAATTGGTGTGGTTATTATTTAGATATCTTTTTTTGTTTTCCTTATTAAACAGTCAGGTTTCTTTACAGTATTCTGGAAATGTTTGAAAGTCTTTCATAAAATATGCATGACACATGATTTTTCTTTCTTGTTGCATGATATTTCTGACACTGTTAATGAAATGTGAGATAAAATAAAGATTATAAAAAGCATTTTATTTAAAACTATAAACAATTTTCTTTTTAAATTACAAATATATATATATATATATATATATATATATATATATAAGAGATAAATTTAATAAAACGAAAGGTACATTATTACAAGTCCGTGAAAACATACAATAACTTTTTCAGTCGACTGGGTCGGTCAATATTTTTTCCAGAATTAAAAAAGAATTTATAAACACAGTTTTTTTTTTTTTTTTTTTTTTTGTGCGACTGATTTTTGGAAACGTTTCCGAATGATAAAACTAAAATAAAGCTGTTAATATTGACTAATTACAACACACACACACACACAAAACAAATAAAATAGAAACAAGTAAAATTTCACAAATATTTACTGGTAAATATAATATAAATACCCCAGAGGAATCGAAAAATAATGTAAACCTTTTCTATTTTAATAAAAATGTAAAAGTTTACCTTTCAATTTGTTATGCTCGGAACTTTCGTAATTTAAATTGATTTCATTAACTTAATTGTGAGTTGTAAAAGACCTGTTTCCTCTTGTCAAGACTTGTTTAAAAATTCTTGCCGTTCAAGTAATTGATTTTATTCTGTTGCTATTGATTATTCATGACACAACAGTATTGTTTGAAGAAAGTAAAAAACAAAACAAAAACAAACAACATTCATTTATAAGCTTTCAGAATAAATTAGCATTTTGGAAGTGTTGCATTTGTAAGAAAAATAAAGCTATAATTAATTTAGTAAATAAAAAGTGCGAAAAATTAGGAAATACGTTTCACTGTATTAACGAAGCTGTGTTTATATGTAAGCTTATATATTTATTTTATTTGCATATAAAAAAGTCAATACTTTCTTGTGATAAAAATATATTTGGGTACTTTTCAACTATAGGGGCTTGGCGTTTTTTAAAAATGTTTGGCGCGATTCGGGCTTTAGAAAGTGAGATTTGCTTCCAAATTATATAAACAGTTATTAAAATAAACTTAATGAACTTCTATGTTTGTTTTTATATGAATTTATATGTGTATACATATAAACACTTTATTTACATATATATTATTATTGTTTTTATATACATTTTACTTCTGTTTGTATATAACACTATATAAATGGTTTCTTTAAAAAAAAAATTGTATAAATATGGAAAAAATTGCTTCTGTGTATGAAACAGCGAATAGGCTGCCAGCAAATATGTTGCCAAATCTCCTTCTCTCGCCAAGGCTTTTTTCTCTATCTCGCCATGCCAATTATACTGGAAAAGTACCGATGTTTGAATATTAACCATAAGCTAAATAGGCATGAGCAATTTAAAATAAATATTTTAAATTGCCAGATTTATTTAACATATTTAAAATTTAAGTACCATGTACTAACTTATGAGAATAAATGAATAATTTTTACACGAATAATTTATGAGAATAATTTAAATTAGCAATGACTAAAATTATATAATGAAATATAATATAGAATAACAATAAAATATTTGGAATAGCCGTATGGAAATTTTAAAACATCAAACATATTCTTTCTGGTAAAGTTCCTGGTCCGCGCGAGCAACCTATATCTGAGCAACAGTGTTATGTTTTAGGAGTTTAAAACTTATAAAAATATATACATAAAAGAATTTTAAAATTAAATAGTTATATCAGATAATGAACTCGACGCATACATGCAACAAAACTTTTTTTTTTTTTTTTTTTTTTTTACAGCGTATATATATTTGAGCAACAGAGTTGGGTTTTAAGAGTTTAAAATTTATAAAAATATATTCGTAAAACAATTATATTTCCATACATTAAGAAACATTTGTCTTTTTTTACGGTACTTATATATATATAAATACTGTACAAATATGGAATTTGTATAAACATAACGCTGAGCAACAGCGTTATGTTTTAGGAGTTTAAAACTTATAAAAATATATACGTATAAAACAATTATATTTCCATACATTAAGAAACATTTGTATTTTCTTACAAATGTTACAGTATTTATTTATATATAAATACTGTACAAACATGGCAACATGTCATTTGTATAAACATAACGCTGAGCAACAGCGTTATGTTTTAGAAGTTTAAAACTTATAAAAAAATATACGTAAAACAATTTTAAAAGAAAATAGTTATATCAGGTAAAGAACTCGACTCGTACAGGCAACAATCAGATATTGTAGTATTTTCGTAAATTAAGAAATATATATATATATATATTTCAGCAACAGTGTTATGTTTTAAGAGTTTCAAAATTATAAAAATATACACATAAAACAATTTTAAAATTAGAGATAGTTCTATCAGGTAGAGAAATCGCGACGCATCCATGCAACAATTAGATATTATATTTTTTCGTAAATTAAATTTTTTTTTTTTTTTTTTTTTTTACAATGTATATATATCTGAGCAACAGTGTTATGTATTAAGATTTAAAAATTATAAAATTATATTTATAAATCAATTTAAAAATTAGATAGATCAGGTAGTGAACTCGATGCATGCACGCAACAATCAGATATTGTATTTTCGTAAATTAAGAAACTTTTTATTTTACAGCGAATACATATCTGAGCAACAGTGTTTTGTTTTAGGATTAAAAAATTATAAAAATGTATGAAAAAAATTGAAAATTAGGTAGTTATATCATGTAGTGAACGCAACACATACATGTAACAATCAGATAATTAATACTGCGGAAAGATAAAAAAAAAAAATCCCATTTGATTCAATGCATTATCGGAATTTATTACGAATATTATAATGGAAAATGAAATATCGCATTATCACAAATTCCTCGTGCAAAAATAAATAAAATAATGTTAAATAAATTATATTCTATATTTTAGAAACACTGTGCTGGTTGAAATCCGAATTTGAATTTCCATAAATCGTAACAAAGAGCGAATGCTTTTCTATATATAATGTCTGACAGTTTTTAAATTATTTAAGCAAAATTTTGTGATAAAAGTATGTATTTTAGCGGCGAATTTCATCATTAATTAAAACTTCATTTAATGAAATCTTCCTACCGAATCTTTTTAATCAAAGTAATCTACTTTTAACTAATTTATTAAAACTAATGACCTTTAATTAAAATGTTGAGCTAATTAAAAATAAAAAGGAGAAAAATATAAAATTAAAATTAGAGCTTTGTAATCATCATTATTCAAGTTCATCATTATTCAAAAGTCCCCAACGTCAACCGCGCTAAACTCCGAAATAATTTTTGTGATTATTTTTACCTTTCAACTGGTTTCTCGCAACTGAAGAGCTTTATTCAAAAAGAAAAGAAAACATGTACACCTACATGAGTACAAAAATGTGAGACACTAATTTATTTTAATTAGTGCAGTTAAGCATCGAGGAATTAATAAGTGAGTGAATTCTTAATTTTAACATATTTTAAAAAGGATGTTCTCAGTCTCATATACAGCCATCCTTTAGCATCGGATCAGTGCACTATAAAAAGTACTCGGAAACGTTTCTGAAAATCAATGCCAGCAAAAGAAGCTTTTTTCTTTTTCATAAATGCTTCTTTAAATCTCTAAAATATATTAGTTTCTGAGGTTTCTAAAGACAAAGAACGCTTTTCAGATTCGTGGGTAACTCATAAGAGGTTGTTACATATTTTCGTTTTTGATTATATTATATACACTGGTGTCCAGATATTAAGGGCAGTGACCAATTTCAGACGGTTCACCGAATATCTTGCTGAAACTCGTGAGAAAATGCCCGGAATGCCCTTGAACTTTGAGGATGAAAAGAACATATTTGACTTCATATTTTTCAGTGAAGATTTTGCGCGACGACAATTGGGGGGGGGGGGGGGCAATAATAATTTTAATAATAAAATAATATTTTCGATCACCCAAGTAACAAAAAATGCTAACAATGGTGTGTCACTGTAGCAAATGACTATGTA
Organism: Maratus michaelseni; assembly: GCA_963931845.1. NCBI lineage: Eukaryota > Metazoa > Arthropoda > Arachnida > Araneae > Salticidae > Maratus > Maratus michaelseni. Next base: position 214,703,002 of record OZ007597.1, on the reverse strand, counting down.
TATCCTGTTCAACATTTGTGTTTATTTGTGTAAGCATAGCACATATATTCGAGAAAATGTTAACGTTTCTGTGAAAAATTCAAAATGTTTTTTTTAATAGTATGCAGAGTTTTCAGCCGAATTTAACATCGCTTTCCAAAAGCTTGACAAAAACTCGTAGAAATAGTATACTGTGATTAAAATATTAATATATTGAATATTTGATGAGAGATAGGTATTTTTATGAAACAAAATTTAACTGCACATGCGCGATCTACAGCAAAGATTTTTTTTGTCATGATTTGATATTCAATACTATAAGGCAAATCATATAAAAAGACCAGTGAAATATCGTGAAAACTCAAAAAGTTACAGCAATAATTGAAAAATTGCGGAGAACATCCCATTGGATTATATGAGATGGAGACAGATGTCTTACAGCGATTGTGCAGATAAGTAGTGTAAGTTCGCAGACACATCACGTCAGAGCGATTGAAATGACAAGACGTTTAGAAAAGTGGTCTCCTTTGGAGGTGCGAGTCAGGTTTCGTTTCTTATGGGCAGAGAATGTGTGTATCTTGAGTGATGGTGTCATATTCCTGCATGCCAATGCCAGGCCGCATACTTCTCGGCAAACTCAAGAATTGCTTTAAAAGTGAAAGTTGGAAGTCTGGAGACACCCCCCATACAGCCCAGATTTGGAACCCAGTGACTATTTTCTTTTTCCGAAATTGAAGGAATACTTATCTGGACCAAGGTTCTCTTCAGACAGTGATGTGAAAACAGCTTCCGAGAACTGGCTAAATGGGCAGGGATGTGATTTCTACCAAACCGGGTTAAACAAATTGGTCCTGCATTCAGATGAATGCCTAAATAGATTTGGTGATTAAGTGGAAAAGTGATCGGCAGGCATGCCTCTTAATTCCCTTATTCCTCTGTATTTCCTTATGCATTATCTGTCTGTTTTTAATAAATAATTATTTATTTCCCTTGTAACCTTTTTTTCTTTTGGATTCATCTTCGTATTATAACATCATTAAAATGCATTGGAAATGATTTTTTCCATATACCATAATGTAACGGAAAATATTTTGTGTATCCCTGTAAAAAGTTATAAATGCTAGACACTTCATTTAAAATTCCGAAGATTCTATGGTAAACATCAATAACATATAAAAAATTCATAGCAGTCCCAGTATATTTACTCGCGTTGAAGTACGCTCAGACGGCAGATTGACAAACCCAATTCATAAAAACTTTTTAACTATATTAGAAATGATTGAAAACTAATAGTAATAATAATAAATAGAGGGAATATAAAAAGCTTAACAGTTCTGAGACCACGAATAAGACTTGGTATTTTTAAAACAACAACAGAAAAATATGAATAATAAGTTAAACCATTGCCACAGAGGATTTCAATATACGAACAAAAAATATTATTCATCACTAATATCATATTATCATAAAACATCGTCTGAATAAAATGATTGATGAACATAAATTATTTACGACTCAGAATTTAGCTTTGTAAAAATAGATCTGTATGAAGTCTTTTTATAAACATCATCTATATTTTATGACCCAGGAAATAAATGAAGGGATAAAATGTATTTGTTTAGAAATGCTCCTATATTATGGAGAAGTTAAGAAATTTATTAATAAAAAATGCAAATAAATATAAATATTGTATTTACGTGCAGCTAAGACATTTGTTTCTTCAACTGGAAATAAATCAAAGTTTTTGCATTGTTAATTGAAGAAAAAAACCTAAGCTCAATTTATTATTTTTTAGAAAAGTAAGTATTAAATATTATTAAATGTTCATTTCATGGTTTTAAAACAAAATATTTAGCTGTTTTTATTTATGAGTTTTCATTTGTAATAAATTACTAAAGAACTGAAAATTACAGCCATACTCCCGGAGTGACGTCGGAATGTTTCAATACAGTTATTATAGAATATATGGGAAACACATTTCAATTCATTGTATGATATACAGTGCATTAAGTTTGTAAAAATACAATGTACTAACATTGTAAAAAAATACAATGCACTAACATTGTAAAAAATACAATGTGCTAACATTGTAAAAAATACAATGTACTAACATTATATAATCTACACTGCATCAAGAAACATACAATGTGTAGACATTGAATAATAAGAAGGTTTACATTCATTGTGCAATATATATTGTGTCATATGCAAAATGTTTGGAAAATTCTGTTTTTGTTACAAAAATTGTTGTAAAATTTTAATTTAATTGCAATCTTATGTTTAAAAATTTGTTTTCTGTTTGATACTCTGGTCTTGCCAATAAAAATACAGAATTCATTCATGTAGGTGGTACATATAATGCAACCGGCCTATAATTATAACATTAATGCAATATTTTCCAATGCAATATAATATTTGTGCAATAATATAATTCGATAAAGCGCTATTACTCGAATGTTTTTGAGCTTGGACGTATAACAAAGGGCTGATTTTTTACAATCTCTCATCAACCTTCAAAAATTCTTATCAATATTATTTATTCTATATTTGAATATATTCTTTCATGTAAAATAATTAACTCAAAATAGAATTTGTTTGCGTAGTAAATTAAGCGATATTAGATAAATTGGGATTTACGATAAGCCTTTGACATTTATAGTAATTGTTTTCATTTCAATTAATACTCGATAAAATCATGTCTAATTAATACTGTTCCATAAGTGTTTGAGATTATTGGGTTGAACTAATTCATGCTGATTTAATTCATTATTTAAAATGAATTAAATCATAATAAAAAATGAATGAATAAGATAATATTGCTAGATAAATCAGAGTGAAATATACATGACATAATGATGAAAGTCATTTAGTGCATTACTATTGAATAAGAACGGAAAATATTTAATGCTACTAGGTTAAGTTTCAGAAATAATCATATTAATAATAAAACAATCTAACTAATTAAAATATTAAATGTAGAATGAATTATTTTTTTTAATTTCCTATTAATTAAGGAACTATCTTCAACAACAGGAATAGCTAGAACAAATAGAAATCCATTCAAAAGGTAAATAATGTTAATGAGTACAACTAGAATTTTATTTTTATTTGTTAAGTTAATTTTGGAATTGTTAAGTTGAACAGAGTAAAATATACAGAAACTAGAATTTTATTTTTTATTTGTTAAGTGTATTTTGGAATTGTTAAGTTGAACCATGGCCTACTATAATATATATATATATACGGCCCGCTCATTTCGCCAAAAACCGCCGAAAATGTGAAGCCGGATTAAACTTCAAACCCTGAACCATTTCATTGGACCACGTGGTCTTTGTTTACATTAAACCCTGCCCAGATAACGGCTCGTATTTTATTAACGGCTTTTATTTCGATCATTATCGAAGTTTGCGATACATTAATCCTATTTTCAAATAAACGAATTAAATAGTTATACCATTCAATTTCACACTATTTATAAACATATTTTTGTAAAGATTGTTGCATTTTATAGCTACATTAACAAATGTGAATTTTTAAGGTTTGCTAGATTCTTATTTGTTTATAATTGCATGCGATACTTTAACACTTTTTCTACCGTTGTCTAATGTCACCTTTTTAAAGTTTTTATTTATGTTTATTTTGCTTGTAGTTTTTGAATGAGCTTTAAAAAAAATAAAAATCCCTGACGGCTCGGCCTACAGGCACAGGTAGATTTCGAAGACGCAGACCGTGGGGCGCCTGTTTGTTGAGAATTGCGGAAGAAATTACCTTTTTGCGATGATGCGGCAGTTGGAACCGCCTACTTCGAAACCTAACTTGTTTGCAGGCGGAGCCAGCAGGGATTTTTTTTGTTTTTAATTTTTTTTTGCTATAAAAGTTGGTCCTATAAAAAACTTATATAAAAGTTTTAGATAATATTAAGAGGATTTATAATAAATTTAAGCGGATTTGAAATCTTGGGAGTTGACGAAGTTTTTTTCTTCTAAAACCCCCTCCCCCTCCCCCTTGGGGCCATTTTTAATTATATCACAAATCTGTCATACATAAATTTTTGGCTCTTCTCCTAGAAGTAATAATAACTTCAAACGGATTCGATACGTATCATAATTAAGAAATTATGGGTTTTTTTCTGTTTTCACAAAAAGCCCCCTCCCCCCTTGATTCGATTTTGCCCATTAACGAACTTGACCGAGATTTTACGCCCCTTGATTTTATGTATGAGTTTCGAAGAGATCTGTGTAGAATTATTGCAGTTATTGTGTTCATAAAAAAGTGACATAGATAGATAGATAGATAGATAAAGTTTTGAACTGGGGGTGGTTTTGGGTTCTGGGAGTCATGATCGGCGTAGATCTGCAAAAGTTTTTCAAAAATTCCAACTTAGGTGAGAATGTAATAGATAGTATTTCTTACGAAATCTACCTAAAAGGGGTCTTCAATGTATTAAAAATTATTTGTAATTGTTTCAATGAAAAATCATAAATCGAAATCTTTTAAAATGTGCCATTTGACACCTGTAGTGTGTGAGATTATTGTGCAGTATAAAAATTAAAACACACTTCAAACATTTGTTTTTCTGTAAAAAAAAAAAAAAAAAAAAAAAAAAAAAATCATCAGAACATTATGTAAATTCTGAGACTCAAACTGTTACGGAGAACACTAGCTACACGAATACATTTAAAGCAATAGTTTGCTGTTTTAAGCAGAACATTCTACAATGTTCTTAAAATAAGTAATAATAAAATTGATTGTATTTTGGTATTAATATTTCTTTCTGACTATGTTTAAAAAAAAATTATAGATATTGGTTTTGCCTATAATTAAACCAGATTGTTCTTCAGGAAAATAATTATTACGCAAAACTACGATATATTAAGAATTTAAGCCATAAAGATGTTATCATTTATTCGTAAAGGAACAGATGTGTTACACTCACGCATCGATCTTTGTCGACTTTTCGATTGGCGCGATTTTCAAGTCCGCGCCAAACCAGTAACTTAATACAATTGCCAGGTTACCACTAAAGGAAAAAATCCTTAAAATTTGGCCACTTTTTTCCTTTTTATAACCGATTAAAAAAAAAAAAAAAAAAAGGAAACGATATTTATGAAACGATAGTTTTTCGCCGTTATCTCCAACACTGCAGCTACGATCACTTCGAGATTTACAGTTATAAACGCAACAATTTACCGTATTTTCCCTTGCAATACTATTTTAATAATCGAAAAATGAACAGTTATTGGAATTCGCTGTCATTTCTATTCTTGATTGGAATGTTAGAAGAGTTGGAAACCATGGCGACGTGACGTAATTTTGGTGTTTGTTTACATTTCAACCCTGCCCAGGTTGTTTCAGTTACGGTCAAAGTCAATTTTCAATTTTGGGCAGGGTATCAGAGTCCTCTGGCGGGAAGCTTCATACATTAATCTCAATTGAATATGCCTGTAGATCTAGTCTGCCTTGGTTGAACAAAGCAAAAGATACAGAATAGTACAGTTTTGCACATAGTAGATTTATTTTTATATTGACATGTTTCATCTTTTATGCTCAAAACCTCAATATGCATATTTTTGAATAAAATATTTTCCTTTAACATTTTTTTTATGATTGACGAAATGTTGATGTCTTTTGAATCAGGATAGAGCTTTAAAATTAAAATAAAAGTAACCAATGTTAATAAGTATCTCTAGAATTTTATTTTTGATATGTAAGTTAATATTGGAATTGTTAAGTTGAACAGAGCAAAAGATACAAAATAGTACAGTTTTGCACATAGTAGATTTATTTTTATTTTGACATGTTTCACCTTTTATGTTCAAAACCTCAATATGCATATTTTTGATTCCAATATTTTTGTTTAATATATATATATATTTTATGACAGATGAAGTATTGATGTTTCTTGAATCAGGACACAGCTTTAAAGTAACCAATGTTAATAAATATCTCTAGAATTTTATTTTTGAATTGTTAAGTTAATTTTTGAATTGTTAAGTTGAACAGAATAGAAGATATCGAATAATACAGTTTAAAATATAGTAGTTATTTTTAGTTTCATATGTTTAATCTTTTATGCTGAAAAACTAAGTATGCATTTTTTAGAATAAAATATTTCCGTTTAATATTTTCCATGCTATACAAAATGTTGATATTTTTGAACTTAGGATACAGCTTTAAAGTTTTAAAAGAAACTAATGTTAATAAAGTATATCTAGAATTTTATTTTTGATTTGTTAAATTAATTTTGGAAGTGTTAAGTTGAACAGAATAGAATATATCGATTAATACAGTTTTAAACATAGTAGCTATTTTTATTTTGATATGTTTAATCGCTTATGCTCAAAAAACAAATATGCATATTTTTGAATAAAATATTTCCATTTAATATTTTCTATGCTAAACGAAATGTTGATATTTCTGGACTCAGAATACAGCTTTAAAGTTTTAAAAGTAACTAATGTTAATAAAGTATATCCGGAATATTATTTTTGATTTGTTAAGTTAATTTTGGTATTGTTAAGTTGAACAGAATAGAAGAAAGAAAATAATACAGTTTTAAACATAGCACCTGTTTTTTTTTCTTGTTTAATCATTTATGCTAAAAAAATAATGCATTTTTTAGAATGAAATATTTCCGTTTTATATTTTCTATGATAGACGAAATGTTGATATTTCAGGAATCAGGATACAGCCTTAAAGTTTAAAAAGTAACTAACGTTAATAAAGTATCTCTGGAATTTTCTTTTTGATTTGTTAAGTTAATTTTGGTATTGTTAAGTTGAAAAGAATAGAATATATCGAATAATACAGTTTTAAACATAGTAGCTATTTTTATTTTGATATGTTTAATCGCTTATGCTCAAAAAACAAATATGCATATTTTTGAATAAAATATTTCCATTTAATATTTTCTATGCTAAACGAAATGTTGATATTTCTGGACTCAGAATACAGCTTTAAAGTTTTAAAAGTAACTAATGTTAATAAAGTATATCCGGAATATTATTTTTGATTTGTTAAGTTAATTTTGGTATTGTTAAGTTGAACAGAATAGAAGATAGAAAATAATACAGTTTTAAACATAGCACCTGTTTTTTTTCTTGTTTAATCATTTATGCTAAAAAAATAATGCATTTTTTAGAATGAAATATTTCCGTTTTATATTTTCTATGATAGACGAAATGTTGATATTTCAGGAATCAGGATACAGCCTTAAAGTTTAAAAAGTAACTAACGTTAATAAAGTATCTCTGGAATTTTCTTTTTGATTTGTTAAGTTAATTTTGGTATTGTTAAGTTGAAAAGAATAGAATATATCGAATAATACAGTTTTAAACATAGTAGCTATTTTTATTTTGATATGTTTAATCGCTTATGCTCAAAAACAAATATGCATATTTTTGAATAAAATATTTCCATTTAATATTTTCTATGCTATACAAAATGTTGATATTTTTGGACTTAGGATACAGCTTTAAAGTTTTAAAAGTAACTAATATTAATAAAGTATATCTGGAATTTTATTTTTGATTTGTTAAGTTAATTTTGGAATGGGTAAGTTGACCAGAATAGATGATAAAGAGTAATACAGTTTTAAACATAGCAGCTGTTTATATTTTGACATGCTTCATTTTTTTTTTGCTCAGAAATGTAATATGAACATCTTTGAATCAAATATTTCCGCTTATTATTTTCTATGATAGACAAAATGTTGATGTTTCTGGAATCAGAGATACAGCTTTAAAATGTAAAATATCCGAAGTGTACAAAAAAGCTGATTGTTAAGTGGAATGATTCTTAAACCTTTAATCGAAAATAATAAAGCTTCAGCTGTAAATTATAAAGATATGCGGTGCATCGACCTGCTACTAAATTCATATTTTTAAAATAGGGTTAAAATTTATTTATTATCATTATATTATTGTATTTTTGTAAATAATCTAAAAAGAGCTTATTTAATAAAATATTAGAATTAAAAAAATACAACATGCCTTAATATTCTACATAATTTATGTAGCTATCATTACCATGTTCATTAAAAAATAACGGTAAACTAAAAACAATGAAATTTTTTTTGTTGTATTTATTTTTTTAAATTGCATATCATGACGTTATTGTTGAAAGATTAATTACTATATTGTATAATATATAGTATATGCATTGTAATTATCTAAAAAATGAAAATAGCTTTTATAATAAAATACATTGTGAAATTCGCACTTAATTTGTAGTCTTATTATTTTGAATAATTTGTTTTCTATTTGAAATTCAGAGCTTGCCAATAAATCTTCCGACTTCATCCAATTAGATTATTATTATAATTATATATAATTATTTTTCATGTAAAATAATTAATCTAAAACAGACTTTGTTTACGTAATATAAATCGACATTAAATGAACTGAATTCTACGAAAATCTTTTGACTCTTGCAATAGTTTTCGTTTCGGTTAATGTTTGATAAACATATGGATCATTAATGCGGTTCCAAAAGTGCTCCTGCTCATTGTAATGAAATAAAAGTCATTATTTCCAATTAATTAAATCATGGTAGAACTTGAATAAATAACTTAAAACCAACAAAACAGTACTAAATAAATCAGAATGAAATTGACATAATGATGAATAACATATTAACTAATATTTCGATAGACTAGAATCAGAAAATATCTAATGCAACTGAGATGTATTCCGAAAATAACCATTTTAATAATCAAGCTAAATAAAATATTAAAGATATCATTAATAATTTTTAATTTATTATTTATAATGAGTTAATTTTGAGTGAAGGAATAAGAACTTATTAAAAAAAAGTAACTAATTTTGATAAGTCGTCATAAATATTATTTTTTATTTGAGAACAATTGGTGGTGGATTAAACAAATAAAAGATTAAAAATAGCAAACTTTTAAGCACAATAGCTATTTTTATTTCCTTATCTTTAATGCTACAAATTTTGAATTAAATACTTCAATAACAATGGTTTTAATAACAGACAAAAAGTTGATGTTTTTTAAATCAAGATATAATTTTGTTATTAAAAATGGTGGAAATTGGAAAAAAACCTTGATTATTAATTGGAAATCATACAAATTTCTTAATCGAAAGTATTAAAGTATCACTCATAAAACCATTGAAACATCTGGTGATTCGAATTGTTATAAAATTCGTCAGTTAAAAAATATGAAACCTTGATTAATATCATTATTGTGCACATACAAAATGAACTATTATTACTGAGAGGTATCTAGGCCAGGATTGAACTTGGTTATAACAAATGTCTTAGGTTCTAATCCTAGGATAGATACTTTTAATTTTGTTCGGAAGAAATATTCAGCTTTGGTTTCCACCTATTGAATCTTAATATCATTGTGTTATTATAATTTTGTAAATAATCCCAGAATACCTTGATCAGTAGAAAATGATTCATAAAATTATAATATGTTTTAATATCAATATAATTAATAAACATAATGGTGGTGTTAATCTAAGAATAATAATATTTATTTGGTGTATGTTCATTTTAAATTGTATATTATTATACTACTATTGAATGAATAGTTTTTATGTGGTATAATATACAGTGCATTAATTCTGGGTATCAAAATCAAACCTCTTTGAAAAATCTAGTTTTTGTATTAAAATGCATTGAGAAACCTTATTAATTTTAACAATTTATTTTCTTTAAATTCAGAACTTAAAAAATATCTTTATCTAAACAGGCGATTTTTATAATTATACATTCAATTATTTAATCATGTAAAATAATTGATACAAACCATACTTCCTTTACACAATAATCTATTGAAGCAATATTAAATGAACTCAGTCCTATCAAAATCATTTGGCTTTTACAATAGTTCTCATTTTAGTTATGTTTAATAACAGATATTAATTAACGCTGTTTCATCAGTGTTTTAAATAATTGGGATGGAATAAAAGTAATTATTACAAGCTCATTAAACCACATGGTTATAACTGAATGAATAACTTAAAACGAACAAAAACTACCAAATAAATCAGCGAGAAATACGTTCATATTATTATTATACTACCAGTCTATAGTCATAATCATGAATATTATTAAGCATAATCCAAATGAATAGGAGAAAAAAACCCTATTTCGACTAAGATGTATTCCAAAAATAGCCATTTTAATAATCAAATTAATTAAGATATTCAGTCATATTTAATTTAATTTATTTAATGTTAACATTCAATAGTTTTCATTTTAGTTAATGGTTAATAAACACATGGTTAATTAACTGTTTTCTATAATGGTTTCAAATAATTTGAATGAAACAAAAGTCATTATTTCCATTTACTTTAACCATGATTATAGCTGAATGACTTAAAACTAACAAAAGCTACTAAATAAATCAGAGAAAAATACGTACGGCAGAATCATGAATATCTTTAAGTATATTCCGATTAAATAGGAACAAAAAATTTCTATGGAATTCAAGTGTATTACGAATTTTTTTTATAATAAAACTAATTAAAATATTAATTTATGTTTAATTTAATTTATTATTTAATTTAATTAATTAATTCAATTAATTCAATAAATTTAATTAATTCAATTAATTCAATAAATTTAATTAATTCAATTAATTCAATAAATTTAATAAATTTAATTACTTTAATATTTAACATTCAATAGTTCTCATTTTAGTTAATGGTTAATAAACTCTGTTCTATTAATGTTTCAAAGCATTGGAATGAAACAAAATTCATTATTTCCAGTTAATTTAACCATGATTATAAGTGAATGAAGAATAACTTAAGGTATCCGCACACCTTTGAAACGTCATTTTCGATGAAAATATCGATTTTTCATTTTCGCAATAATATTAAAATCCGATCTGTTATCTATCGAATCCTGCTTTAATTGTGTCTGTATCTGAATTACAACCCGAGTTACGGCCGTTTAAAATTACATCTATTAGAGATTTGCCGAAGAATTTTACAACCGTGAAATATCGTTCTGCAAACCGGAAGTAAGCTGAAATGTATGTTTGCATTATTCTTTTTCGAGATTTAGCATTTAAATTGGATTATATGTTCAAGAAAATACATGAATTATATAATTAAACCTTTAAAGAACAATATTTATTTTTATACCAAGACCGCCTTTAAAAGTTATTTTTATCTTTTTCTCAAAAGGAAGTTTTTCAGATTTTTACTGTACGCAAAACATCCTATAGCAAAAAATTATGCATGAAATGCCTTGAAATTTTTTTCTTATTTCACAAATGCTTATTGAAGGAATAGACTACGATCATGATGATACATAAATTAGTTTTATATTTACTCTGGTATACATTAAAAAGTTGCAAGAAATTTTACGAATTTTTCAATACATTAGAACTTCAAGTGCCATAGCTTCTGCGATAGAGATGGTATTATAATGACACATCTATGTCCTAGAAAAATTTATTTTCTTTATTATGCAATTTACAAAATGTGAATGCATTGATTTGATTTTTAGTTATCATGTTTTGCACAAATGTTCACATAATTTTTCCCATAATTTTGACGATTTTATACTTTAAAAAAACTATTTCTGTGTAATTTCTAAAATATTTATTTTTTTTCAAAGTTTTAACTTAAATGTCTTTAGAAAAATTTGGTATAAAAAAAAAAATTCAAAAATTACAAAAAATCCCCTCCGAAGGTGTGCGGAAACCTTAAAAGAAACAATAATTACTAAATAAATCAAAAAGAAATCCGTATGAAATCATCAGGAGTGTTATTGAGGGTATTCCGATTGAAAATAAACAGAAAATACCTAATGCAACTCACATGTATTCCAGAATAGACATTTTGATAATCAAATTTATTAAGATATTCATTTATATTTAATTTAATTTAATATTTAATTTAGTTTATTTAATATTTAACATTCAATAGTTTTCATTTAAGTTAATGGTTAATAAACATATGGTTAATTAACGGTGTTCTATAAGTGTTTCAAATCATTGGAATGAAATAAAAGTCATTATTTCAAGTTAATTAAATCATGATTATAATTGAATGAATAACTTAAAACTAACAAAAGCTACTAAATAAATCAGAGAGAAATACGTACGACATAATCATAAATATCATAAAGTATAGTCCGATTGCATAGGAACAGAAAATACCTAACGCAACTCATATGTATTCCAAAAATAGCCATTTTTAATAATGTGACTAATTAAAACATTACAGGTTGCATTAATTAGCTTTTAATTTTTAATGAGCTAGATTTGAATGGAATGAGTAGGAACTTATTTTTAAAAATAACCATTAATAAGCAGTTTTAAATATTACTTTGGATTTGAGAGGAATTGTTACATAAGTTAAAAAAAATAAAATATGAAAAAAAAAAAGAATTTTATGTAAGGTAAAGGTAGGAGAGTCTGCGCACAATTCAAAGGAATAACAATAAAAAATCTAAATATATATATATTTTTTGGTAAACTGTCCATGAATAATTTTTGACTTCATTTGTTTTTTATGCATTTCCATTGCTCATTCTACTCCTTCCCCCCCGCCCCGAACCTCTATGTGCGCAATCTCTCCAACCGCGCCACCTCTCCTGGCTTTACCTTATAGTAGTTGTTTTTCTTTAGTCACGTTTTATATTTTAGGATCAAAATTTTGAATTTAATATTTCCGTAGAATGGCTCCAATGATAAGTAAAACTTGATATATCTTAAATTAAAATGCAACTTTGAAACTTGAAAAAAAATTTCATAATCAAGAAGTGTGATTCTGAATCTTCTACTAGAAAGTATTAATGTATTAGCTATAAATCATTGAGGTATCTGGTCCTTTAAACAGATACAAACTGTTAGAAACATCAGAACCTGAATAATATAATTATGTTTTTATATGTTTGTAAATAATCTAAAAAATACCTTTCCAACACAATATTATTAATAAAAGTATTGCATCTCTCAATATTTTACGTAGTTAATATAAACACGGCAAACTAAGACCAATAACATTAATTTGATGTATGTACAGTCGGATAGAAACAAAACAAAACAAAACAAAGAGAACACACCCCTATACATCTCTAAATTGTCATAGAGAAAAAAAAAATGGAAATAAGGCTGGAAATTGTCTTTTTTTCATTTTTGTTAAAAAACATAAACTTAAGGCGGTATTCAAAAAAACTATTTTTCCACGCTCAACAACTCAAAACTTTGAGACACATTTTCAGACTCAGTTTAAAAAATAAATACATGAAACTTGGCGGCGTGATTTATGAACAGATTTATAAGGGACCTATGTTTTTATTTTTCGTTCAATTAATTAGAAATTGATTTACAAACATTTATTTTCACCGTATGATAATTTTTTTTTTTGTTTCCAGCCCTATCGCTTCGGGAAATTCGGTTCAAAATGTCCATTTTGACAGCATTTTTTTATATATATTCTGCTTTTATCAAAAAATCGAGACAATAGGGGCATTATAAAGTTTCTGAATAAGAGAACTTGCTAATTGGATGCATTTTAGAGCAAAAATGAATTTAAAAATGTGTCTCAAAATAAGCAGTTTGGATTTGAATACACAGTTAAGGGGTATTCTCTATACTGAAATTGGACCAAACTTTGAAATTTTCATTACGAACACATACTTTTGACATCATATTTGTCTTTTTCTGTTAATGTTACCTTATGATACCAAACGCGAAGTCATTCGGTCACGTAATTTAGGATTTACAAAGGTTTAAAGTTTGGAACTCCTAATGTTAAATTCATTTGTAATCATTACAAAACAGATTGCAATTAGGGTATTTTTTTGAGCATAACTCAAAACATATACTTACCGGAATGAGCTGTGATTTTGTATTTGCAGGATTAAAGCTTCTAGAAATATATTTGTGTTAAAAAAATCATAAATTACAAATAATGATTTTTTTTTTCGAAAACTAATTTAAAAAATATTTTTTACATTAAAAAAAAAATTTCGACATTAAAAAAGAATTTCGACAATTTTTTAAATATTTTTAAATGTAACTTATAAATATTTTTAAGTAAATCGATTTCGAAAAAATTCAAATATGTTAAAATTACAGCTTATTCCGCCAAATAGTTCTTGAGTTATGCTTAAAACTATACCTGCATTGCAATCTGTTTTACAACGATTACAAATGAATTTAACACAAGGAGTTCCAAATTTTAAACCTTCATAATTCCTAAACTATTTGACCGAATTACTTCCCAATTGGTATCTTAAGGTAAAAATGTACCGAAAAAGCCAAATATGATGTAAAAATTTGTATTGAGAATTTCAGAGTTTGGTACAAATTCAATGTTGAAAACGACCTCTTTAGCGACTCGTTTTTGTAACATAAAATGAAAAAAAAAGACAATTTCTATTCGAATAGCTATTTCCTTTTTTTGTGACAGTTTTGAGATTAAAATGCATATGTTCTCTCTTCTTTTTATGGCCGACTATACACATTTACATTGTACATTATAAAACTACAATTGAATGAATAGTCATTATTTGTAATATACCGGGTGTCCCAAAAATGACTGATGGATTTTAAAATTCGATAACTTGCAAACGGTGAAAGATATTAAAAAAATTCTTGCAGGGGGGTTTTGTATGATGTCAAGAGTTTTTTCACTGTGATTCTTGATTTTAGTTCGAATTTCAAACAACAGATGGCGTTGACAGCGACTGGCGTTCAGTCGAGGCCGAAACTGATGCCAATCAGCATTGATGCATTGCCCCCTGAGTACTAGATGGACGCTGTTGCAGGCGGATTTTTTTTCAGCGTTTGAACCGTCCCTCGAATTTCAACACCAATAATATCTAAAAGTTTTCTTTGACTTATTTGATCTCAGAAAAAGTAGGCGAAGAAAACTTTTAGAAATTATTGGTGTTGAAGTTCGAGGGACTGTTCAAACGCTGAAAAAAAAAAAAAAATCCGCCTGCGACAGCCACTATCTAGTATTCAGGGTGGGAACAGTTTCGGTCTCAACTGAACGCCAATCGTTGCCAGCGCCATCTATTGTTTGAAATTTGAACTAAAATCAAGAGTCACAATAAAAAAAACTCCTGACATCATACATAACCCTCCTGCAATAATTTTGTTAATATCTGTCAGAGTTTACAAGTTATTGAATTTTAAATCCATCATTAATTTTTGGGACACCCGGTATTATACAGTGTATTACTTGCAAAACAAACCAATCTGATACATGTAATTTTTGTATTCAAATGTATTGCGAAAGTATCTCATAATATGCAGCTTTATTGTTTTTAATCATTTGTTTTCTATTTGTTATTCAGAATTTGCCAGTAAATCTTCAGAATTTAGCCAAACACGTGATTCTTATAATTATATTAATTATATTTTTTCGTATAAAATGATTAATACAAAACATACTTTATCCAACGCATTATACAAATGAATAGATATTAAATGAAATTAGTTCTAATAGAATTCTTTGACTCTCACAATAGTTTGCGTTTCAATTAAGGTTTGATAAACACATGGTTAATTAATGTTGTTCCACAAGTATTTCATATTGAAATAAAAGTCGCTATTTCAAGTTAATTAAATTACGATTCAAATTGATTGAATAACACATAACTAACAAAATACTGCAGAATAAGGTCAGAATGAAATACGTATGACATAATAATCAAGAATACCATTAAGTATATTTGGATTGAATAGGAACAAAATGAATCTAATGTAATTGAAATGTAATGTATTCCGAAAATAAATCTTATTAATAATGAAACTAATTAGAATCAACAATCAAGGTAAAAATCAATTTTTAATTTACTTTTAATAATGAACTATTTTGAATAGCATCGATTGGAACTTGGAACTTATTCAACTAATTTCCGTCGTCAAAAAGCAACTGCTTTCCAAAGTACCAGTCGGTCAAAAAAAAAAAGTACCACTCCATACATTTTAACAACCAAATTATTCTAGAGAAAAAATACAAAACAGAAATAGCTATTTGACTAGAAATTATATCTTCTTTTAATTTATACAGGGTGTAAATTAACAACATAATAAATACACAGTAAAATAAATTTTATTAGTTTGTTTGACAAGTTTCGGCTCATTCCGAGCCATTTTCAGAAACAAATGAGATTATTCCATAATTAGCACCGTCTTTGAAGTTATTATTTAAAATGCTATCATTTAATTTTCATGTACTTTTCTAAAAAATACGTACGTTATCTTTTATTTTTACTTGGTTGTTTATTTGCATATCTGTAACCATGCAGCAACTCGAGCCACAATATCGGTAAGTTAAAAGATGCCGCATCGTTACATATTGTATTTTTGCGTGTTAGTATCTCTATGGTTTCTCTTATTATAAGACATATTTTAACTTACCGAAATTGTGGCTCGAGTTACTTTTGTTAATCGAGTTAATCGAGTTAATTGTTTTAAATTAGTTTTCTTAATCGAGTTAATTGTGGTTCGAGAGCATTTAAAAGAAATATATTATACAGGGTGTTCCAAAATTCGACCAACAAACAAAGAGCGGTGATAGAAGGCATCAAGGGGATGAAAACTTACCATAGAACATGGGGTCGCAAACCCCGTTTAGTGGGAGAAAATCGCAAAAATATTTATAAAGGGTGTGACATCGAGTGGAACAAAAAAGGCCAATAATAAATAGAAAAAATATTTATTTGACGTCAAGCATGATTATAATGCATTACAGTTCAACGTCAGAAATGAGACGTCGATGCATTTTTATAGGAATATGTTTTAACGCATCCGATAATCCTTCGTCCGTCGGTGCCGGCTGTGCAATGACCTTCGTGGCCACAACTTCGAAAAATTTCTATAAAAATGGGTCGTCGTCTCCTTTCTTACGTTGAACAGCTACGAATTGTCATCATGCTTGACGTCCTATAAATGTTTTTTCTACTTATTATTGGCCCTTTTTGTTCCACTCGACGTCACACCCTTCATAAATATTTTTGAGATTTTTCCCCACTAAACGTGGTTTGCGACCCCATGTCCTATAGTAAGTTTTCATCCTCTTGATGCCTTCTATCATCCCTCTTAATTTGTCTTTCGAATTTTTAAAGACCCTGTATATAAAAATATAAGCTTAGTGGATCATCCCAATACTGGAATTGTACCAATTTCTGAAGTTTTTAATACAGACATCTATCTTTGACTTCATATTTGGCTTTTACACGTACTTCTACTCTAGGGTACCAAACAAAAAATCATTCAGTCAATTAGTTTAGCAATTATGAAGGTTTAAACTTTGGAACTTGTAATGTTAAATTCATTTGTAATCTTTGCAAAACCGATTGCAATGCTGGTAGTTTCTTAAGTATAACCCAAAAACTATTTGGCGGAATGAGCTGTAGTTTCGGATACGCATATTTGAAGCTTCTAGAAATCGATTTCTGTTAAAAGATTTATATGTTGCATTTTATAATTCTTTCAAAAAAATATATTTTGAATTTATTTTTGAAAAACAAATAAATATGAATCGGAACCTGTGAATTATTTGACAGAAGTCAATTTCCAGAAGCTTCAAATGTTGGAATTGAAAATTACAGCTTATTCTGACAGGTGGTTTTGGAGTTATGCTTAAAAAACTACACGCATTGTAATCTGTTTTGCAACGATTACAAATAAATTTAACATCAGGAGTCCCAAATTTTAAACTTCATAATTCCTAAACTACTTGACCGCATAACTTCTGGTTTGGTATCCTAAGGTAAAAATTTTAGAAAAATCCAAATATGGAGTATGACTTAAATACCATAATTAAACGGCCATATGTCCATAATTAAACGGCCCTATTTTAAAGTTGTATACAGACGAAACAATTGTTCAGAAAGTATTGAAATTTTGTGGAGAATATAATGACAGAATGGGAATTTGTTTGAGCGAAAAAAAGAGTTCAAAATTTCGCCACCAGAAGGCGTTTTTAACGAATTAAGCATTTAGCACACATATATGATAGTTTAAAAATTTTATTACAACAGATCATGTTCCACATGACGGCCATCATTTTCAGCTACCATCTGGAATCGTAAGATAGCATGTTCCACAGTTGACCGCAGTGTGCTTTGGGAAATGCTGAGAACATGTCGTGAAAAAATTTTTGTTGAACATCTTTTGTTGTAATAAAGTTTGTAAACTATCGCAAATGTATGATAATGTGTAATTCATTAAAAAAAAAAACGTCCTCTGGAATCGTAAGATATCACGTTCCACAGTTGACCGCAGTGTGTTTTGAGAAATGCTGAGAACATGTCGTGAAAAAAGTTTTGTTGAACATCTTTTGTTGCAATAAAGTTTGTAAACTATCGCAAATGTATGATAAATGTGTAATTCATTTAAAAAACGCCCTCTGGTGGCGAAATGTTGAACTATTTTTTTTCGCTTAAACAAAGTCCCATTCCTTCATTATGTCCTTCACAAAATTTCATAACTTTCTGAACAATAGTTTCGTCTGTAAACAATTTTAAAATAGGGTCGTTTAATTATGGACACCCTGTATATAAGAAAATCACTCATTACCATTAGACTAAAGATGTATATGTTTAAAGTGATAAAACCTTATAAAAATCTTTTAATAGAAAGATCGACATGTTTCGAACGCACAAACGGAGACATTTTCAAGATAAAAAAGATATATAAACTATTCTCGCAAACTCTTTTGCAAATAAGCATGATAAACATAAACCACGACATCTTATGTATAATAAAAGCAGGTGCTGAAAATGGTAAACTGTAAACGTGAAAATTAATATTTTCTTATTGCTTTTTTTTTAATTTGTAAAACATCTCGTGCCATATTATAGGTAAATCAAATGAGGCTGATTCATTGCATATGTTCTCGCTACGCATACAGTACTATATTAGCATATAGTACTCATACAGTACTATAGTAATCAGCCTCTTTTGAATTACCTAAAATATGGCACGAGAGGCTTTACAAATTAATAAAAAAGGAATAAGAAAACATTAGTTTTTACGTTTACAGCTGACCATTTTTAAGCACCCGCTTTTATTATACATATGATCTCGTGGTTTTTGTTTATCATGTTTATTAAAAAAAGTTTTTCGAGAATAATTCATTTATAATTTTGATCTTGAAAATGTAGCCGTTTGTGAGTTCGAAACATGTCGATATTTATATTAAAAGTCTTTTTATGTGGCTTTATGTGTTTTGTTTGATTACTTTAAGCATATATATCTTTAGTTTAATAGAATATTAGCTAAAATGAGTAAACATATTTTTTCTCTAAAAGGAAAATCAGTTCTTTTATCATAAATATAAACTATTAGCTTATTATTAAAGTTGTTGCTTGTTATTATTAAAGTTTATTTTTAAGTCAAGAAATTTTATTTCATTGTATTAATCGTATCATTTTGACTTAATGTAAGCTACGGTATACTTACACACACACGCACACATATATATATTCAAAGCAATGTTTGCATAGATATAGCAGCCATTTTGAGTTACTGTTGACTGACTGTTGACTGGCTGTCAAGTACTTATAATCTTGTTCAATCTACAGTAACATTAGTCTTTTTTGGTGAGTCTGGCACAGTATTTTATGATCTAATTTCTATTTAACTTGAACAATTGTTTCTTTATCTTATTTCTTATTTAAGTTTAATATTTATTTATTTATTTTGTTATTTGAACCCATGTAGGTTTTTAATTTTCTTGTTTGATATATATATATATATGTTATTAGGGGCTTAATAGTGTCAATTTTAGGCATAATGCTGTCACTATTTGATGAAATAACATATATTTGCTATGAATATTCTTATAAAGCCCTTCTGAAGATTCTATAAGATATTCATAGTTTTCCAATTTTTGCTTTTTCATTCTATTAAGTATAATTCCTGCAGTGTCCATTCAATTGGTTTTTATAAAGTCTTATCCTTTGTTTTTCACATGTGTTTTCATTTTCAAATATATATATATATATATATATATATATATATATATATATATATATATATATATATATAACGCCACGAAATTTTATTAAAAAAATAACGCAGATTCATAAATTAAAAAAAAAATCACTTTAGGATTTTTTGAACAAAAAATAAAAAAAGAAGAAGAAAGAAGAGAAAGATAAAATAATTTTCTTTCACACAGAATTTAGAACAGTTTAGATTTAAAAGTCTGAACATCATCGCAGAAAATATTTAATCTAAATCCGGAACACTTCTTTGAAATAATTCAGGTCATGCGTCAGCGTAGATTACTGTTATGATACCATAACGGAAAATGTTCATACTTTAGTAGAGACATTTCTACTCACCGTTGTTTTGAACATCGTAATTTACAAAACGGGCAATCATTTCAATCACTTTTATAGTTCCATTTTTCTTCCTTCCCACTTTTATTGTTTTTCTCTGACATCATCGAATTAGACACGAACGGTTCTCGTTCACCGTCGAATTGCGCTATATTTCCCTTTAATATTTTCCTCCCAAAATCTTTAATATTTTCCTCCCAGTAAAATAAATGAGACGGTTATGTACTTTTACTTTCTTCTATCTTTACAAGAAAAAAGTATTGGATTCAGGAAAATTTTCGACTTCCGGTTTTCGACGGATTTCTACGTTTTAGAAGGCCCTGAACACTGTTTTTCTAAAATGTCTGTTTGTGTGTGTGTCTTTCTGCAATAAAAAATTTGTAGGCGGTCTATCTGAAGAACTAATGGACGGAATTCAATAAAACTCTATATTCAGTTAGTCCCTTATATAAATTGGTGCTGATTAGTTTTTGGTAAAAATCGCCCAATAGGTGGCGCTGCTATGCTGCATTTTTCGCGATTTTTGCAATAGCTCTATCTCAAGAAATAATGCACTTATTTTCATCAAACTTCAGATTCAGTTACACCTTGACATAAATAGACGCTGATTACGTTTTGGTGTAGATATCCCAACAGGTGGCGCTGCTATGCAACTGTTTGCATTATTATCCCGATAACTATATCTCAAGAACTAAAGCACGGATTTTCATGAAACTTCAGATTCAGTTAGACGTTGACATAGGTTGTTGTTGATTAGGTTTTGGTCTAAATCTCCTAACAGGTGGCGCTGTTATGATACATTTTGCATGACTTACACGATTTTAGCAATTGTCATATTTCAAGAACTAATGCACGGAATTTAATAAAACTTTTAGATTCAGTTAGACCTTAATATAAATGGGTGCTGATTAGTTTTTGGTGTAAATCACCCAACAGGCGGCTCTACTATGCTACATTTTTCAC
The DNA here is from genome assembly GCA_963931845.1 of Maratus michaelseni. NCBI lineage: Eukaryota > Metazoa > Arthropoda > Arachnida > Araneae > Salticidae > Maratus > Maratus michaelseni. The sequence goes on along the minus strand of OZ007597.1, from coordinate 214,681,762 downwards.
AATTTTCACGATAGCTATAACTCAAGAACTAATGCACAGAATTACATCAAACTTCAGATTCTGTTAGACGTTGATTTAAGTTGTCGAAAACATTTTGGTGTAAATCTCCCAACAGGTGGCGCTGCTATGCTACTTTTTCATGATTTCCGCAATAGTTCTATCTACAGAACTAATGAACGGATTTTAACAAACTTCAGATTCATTTAGACGTTGACATAAGTTGTTGCTGATTAGGTTTTGGTGTAAATCGTTCAACAGGTGGCACTGCTATGCTGCATTTTTTATGCTGCAAGAGTAACAAAGTATTATTTATTTTAAGGTTAATATTAATGCTGTTAATTTATAATGTTTGTTTGTAAAACATGTTTGTTGAATGTGACAATGTTTATTGAGAACTGATAATATCCAAAAAACTTATATTCCAACTTGAGAAAATTGATTAGTACACTATAATACAAATAAAAATGCCCAGTTAAACTGGTGGCATTGAGCTCACAGGCTATTTACACGATTTGTATATTAAACTCTTATTTCAAAGAATAAAGCCCCTCGAAAAATAAAGAAATTGACAATAAATTAAGTCGGGGATTAGCCCCCCGATCCCCCTTTTTAAAATTAACCAATGAACCCCTAAAACTAATCAGGAAAGCGCTTTATCACAATGAACCTTTTTACAAAATTTGAAGCAAATCGGAAAATTCTGCATGAAAAAAACCCATTTATCTAAATAAAGGAGGGATTAGTCCCCCGTTCTACCCTTTATACTTAACCAACGAATTCCCAAAACTAATCAGGGAAGATCCTTATCACAATGAACCTATAAACAAAATTTGAAGCAAAACGGATATTTCTAGCAAGAGTTATCGCGTTACGTACGTACATATAGAACCGGCGGGCACATTAGCTTTCAGGCTTTGATAGCCTGAGAGCTGAAAACGAACTCCAAAATGTTTCCGAAAAAAAAAAAAAATTATAAATGCTTCTTCAAATTTTAAAAATAGATTGGTTTCTGAGGTTTCTAACGCTTTTCGGAATTTTGGGTAACTCGGAAAAAGTCATTATTTATTTTCGTTCGTGGATATATTATATTTTCCTAGATGAAGAGACATCTGTCTTTTTTCAAAGTGTGTAAAGATTTTCAAATAGGGAAACTCAGTAGAGATTAAATAAAATTGATAATATAAAATAGCATTTATAAATCTGAAGAGCAATGTCTTGTAATACGTATATTATAACTAGAGATCGACCGAACTTTCGGTTTCGGTGCAAAATCGGAGTTTCGCCGAATATTCGTTTTCGGCGAAACTACTGCCAAAATTTCGGCCTGACCGAAACTCGACCGAAATTATCTGTATTTCAAAATCTCGTTTCATTTTTGTTTGAAGCTTATACACGCACATATATATGTTTGTTTGTTAGAAATGTGGTTCAATACACGTATAATTAATAAATTAATTAGCAACGTAATTAGTTATTATGAAGTAATTATTAATTATTTGTTATTAATTAATTAATTATTATATTATTCATTTTTTGTTATTAATTAATTAATTATTATATTATTCATTTTTTGTTATTAATTAATTAATATTAATAATTATTATATTACTAATTATTCATAATTAATTATTGTTATTAATTAATTAATTAATTAATTAATAATTATATGCAGTTATGTATGTATTAATCAGTTTTTATTTTTTTTACACTTTCGGTTTCGGTTTCAATCTTAAAAACCTGTTTCGGTCGATCTCTAATTATAACATTGCAGTTTCCACATCTTATGAAAAGCAACATTGCATGCTGTAAAACAAACAAAGAGATACAAAAAATTCTCATAAAATTTTTTATGAGGCTAATTTAAAGTTGTCAGAGTTTTAATTGAAAGAATTATATACTCAAATAATGATTAACATCTATTTCATTTTTATGGAATTAGCGAATTTCTTGTAGCAGTTAAAATAGTGAGAAAGAAAAGGGAAAAATTTATTGAAGGAAAAAAAAAGCATGCAAAAACTGTTAAAAATTAGGCGTAGTAGTATGTTAAAATGTAGAATTCTACAATAACTTCTTAGAGAAACAAATTAGCAAGAATAGTTTTGAATCATCTCAGTAGTTCAAAAAAGTAAAAATATATGTGTTTTTAGTTTTTTGATTCATAACTTATATAATAATTATTAATAATTTTTGTTAAAACTGATTAATACACTATAAAAGCTATTCGGAAACGTTTCCAAAAATAAGTGGATACAAAAGATTTTTTAAAAATAAATGCTTCATTAAATTTAGAAAAGGATATTGGTTTCTGACATTTCTAAAGATAAAGATCGCTTTTCGGAATCGTTAGTTACTCGGATGAGGTTATTGTGTATTTTCGTTCGTGGTTTAGATTAAGAAGCATCTATCTTTTCTTAGAGTTTGTATGATATATGAACCAAGCAATCATATCAATCACTTTTCTAGCTATATTTTTCTTCCATCTTAATTGTATTTTTTTTTCCTGACATTAGACTCGAGTTAGACGCATGAATGATAAGCATTTGCTGACTTTTTATGCTACATTCTCTCTTAAAGCTTATCGTTCTTAAAGATAAAATAAATGCGGTGGGTACATATTTTTTCTTATTAAATTTCATTATTTTACTCTTTAAAATGATCATTTCTAGACCAGTTACACTTGTTCATAAAGCATTATAGTAATACTAAATAAATAAATCATACTTATAGATTTTAGGTAGTTTTTGAAGAATAAAAAAAAAAAAAAAAAATCACCAAAATTTATGATATGTCAGATTTAGTAGTCTGAACACCATAAAAAGTTTTAATGTAAATTCTGAACATTTTTTTTTTTTTTACATAATATCTTTTATTCGTTGTTTATTACTGGCGTAGAATACTGTATGAAATTACGGGCGATCATGTTCATGTTAGAAAATTCATGTTTGGTTACCGGTATTTTGTACCGTATAGCGTATTAAGAGCCTACATCAGTCAAGCGAAAAAAACGCTCCAGCTAATGTTAAGTCTATGGGAAGGTTATCGCGCGATTTCTCGCTCGCATTTTAATATTTTTAAATGATTCTTTTTGTATAGGATAGCTGAGGTCGATCTCTAACGTTGTTAGTTTTTACTTTTTCGATTTTTGTTCCAGTTTTTTTATGTAAGGGTAATTTCACTTTCAGAACCGGTTCCAACCGGTTCCAAAATTAAAAATGTCCGCTTATAAAAAAACCGTAACCAAAATCGAAAAAATAAAAACTAACAACGTTAGAGATCGACCTCAGCTATCCTATGCAAAAAAAAAAATCATTTAAAAATATTAAAATGCGAGCGAGAAATCGCGCGATAACCTTCCCATAGACTTAACATTAGCTGGAACGTTTCTTCGCGTGACTAGCGTAGGCTCTTAACCAAAGAATTATTTTTATCACTTTTAAATATTCTTTTTATTCCTTCCTAATATTATTGCCATCACCGGTTAAACTAATTATATTTTCTCCAGTTACACTGTAAAAAATGTTTCTTAATCTAGAAAAATATACGAGGGTAAGTGAATAAGTAAGTCACAAAAGATAATTAAATAATAACTTACAATGATATTCACTTCAAAACTATTTTTATTTTGCAACATATTTTCTACCAATATTTATGCACTTATATCACCGTTTTATCAGTGCCCCAACACCAGCTGCATACGATTCTTTGGGTTGCTGTCTCAATCACCTTAGGAATTCAAGTTGAACACAGGAGATAATTCAAAAGTTTGGTTGGCAACTTCTTCAACATCCATCATACAGCTTCGATTTAGCCCCAAGCGATTTTCATCTGATTAGTCTACTAAAAAACCATCTTGGAAGCAAGATGGTGTTAACAGATGACGAAAAGGTTCAACTTGAAGTCCTAATGTGGCTGAGACAGCAACCCAAAGAAACTTATGCAGCTGGTGTTGGGACACTGATAAAACGGTTATAAAAGTGCATGAATATTGGTGGAAAACATGTAGAGAAATAAAAATAGTTTCGAAGTGAATATCATTGTAAGTTATTATTTAATTATCTTTTGTGACTTATTTCAAGACTTTCCCTCGTATTATAACCTCTAATAACATATGTAATAAAACATAACCTTTTTTTCGAGCTGCCCATGATTTCGAAAAGCGTTCTTTATCTTTAGAAACCTCAGAATGTAATATATTTTTGAGATTTAAAGAAGTATTTTGGAAAACAGAGTTTCTTTTACTGTCATTGATTTTTGTAAACGTTTCCGAGTAGTTTTTACAGTATATTAATCAGTTTTCTCAACTGGCAATATAGGTTTTGAGATGCTATCATTTCTCAAGTAATCATTTTCATGCACAAAAAGCATATTTTATAGCCAAATATGGTAAATTAATAGATTTAACATTAACATTAAAATTAATATAATTTTGTTGATCTTGTATGCATAAATTCTATTACGCAGCTGAAAATGTTTAATTGATAGTAAATAGCTCCTAAAAACCGATATTCCAGTATGAAAAAATCTAATTAATACACTATAAAAACTACAGTGACAGGTTTCCGAAAATCAGTAGCAGCAAAAGAAACTTTGTTTTATAATTGATTCTTTAAATCTCGAAAATATATTGCTTTCTGTTACTTCTATTGATAACAAACGCTTTTCGGAATCATGGACAACTCGTAGGAGATTATTGTACATTTTCGTTCGTAGTTATATTACATTTCCGTAGATTAATATAAACATCTAACTTTTTTACAGTGTTGATATAAACTATTTTACAAATTACGCTGTATTTGCCTTTAATATTTTTCACACAAACTTCATCATCTAAAACAAACTAAACATGGTAAAAAGTTCAAGGAAAAAATTGTACATGGCAATACTTAAACGCAATTATTTTGTTCCTACCTATATACCGGTAAATTAAAATGCAATATAATGAAAAAAAAATCGTTTCCTCTAGCTATTTTTAACTATAACGTGTAATTATTATGCATTTTTGCATGGGCCTGTTTTGAGCATTGTAAAATAACAACTTTTATATATTGTAAAGATAACTTATTTGTACTGCTCCTGCTGAGAGCATTACATACAGACCTTCCTTCAATATTCTCTTCAATCACTTTTATGGTTCTATTTTTCTCTCTGGAAATTTTCATTATTTTCTACCATCAACTTTACAGCGTTAGACATAAGCGATGGCTCATAGACTAACAAATTTTGGTACTTTTTGTTTATTATGTTCATCCGGAGGTGCATCATAAACGGAACTGATTTGTTTTACGGCGATACATTATTTTTCACCCGGTAATTGGAAATAATTTCAGCGCCATCTATGGTTAATGTTATCAAGATACATTTTTTTTGAGGAATAGGCAAAAATAATCTTAAAAAAATTCTAAAAATGCTATTCTGTGGTGTAATTTTAATACTTTCCATCATAGTTGAAAAGTATTTATGAATTCGGTTTGTCTGTCTGTCTGCCTCCCGTCTGAATGTCTGTCTGTCTGTCTGTCCGTGCTGTAACTCTAGTAAATACATTTGGATTGCCAGAAAATTTTTATATGATACTGACGTTTACTATAAAATGTTCAATATAGAAACCAACCACAAAATGTTTTAATCTAAACTCTGAACATTTAAAAAAAGTAATCTCCGTCTGTGTTGTTTACTACTGGCGTAGAATACTTTCTGAAATTATGGGCGATTATGTTCATATTAAAAAAGACATGTCAGTCTACCGATATTTTGAAACGCATAGCGTAATAACAAAGAGATTATTTCAATCATTTTAAATGCTCTTTTTCTTTCTTCCAGCTTTTGTTGTCATCTCCAGTAAAACAAATTATATCCTCTAGTTAGACATGAGCTATTTTAAAAATTAAGCTGTATTTTGCTTTAATATTTTTCACACAAACTTCATCTCAAAGAAACTAAATATGTTAAAAATTTAAAACAACAAATTATAAATGGCAATAATTAAACGCAGTTATTTAGTGGCTACCTAATACTGGAAAATTAAATGTAATGAAAAAAAAAAGACATATTGTTTTGTTTCCGCTAGATAATTTTAACTATAACGTGTAATTTTTATTCCTTTTTGCATGCGAATGTTCTGGCCATGGGAAACAAACAACTTTTAAATATTCTAAAGGAAATTTATCTGTGCTGCTCCTGCTGAGAGTATCACATACTAACCAAACATTCGCTTCAATCACTTTTATGGCTCTATTTTTCTCTCTAGAATTTTTCATTATGTTCTACCATCAACTTTACAGCGTTAGACATGAGCGATGGCTCATCGACTAACAAATTTTGGTACTTTTTGTTTATAATGTTCATCCTATGGTGCATCGTAAGCGGAAGTGGTTTGTTTAACGGAGATACATCAATTTTAACACGGTAATTGGAAATACTTTCAGCGCCATTTAAGGTTAATATTGTCAAAATATATTTTTCATGTGCGGAATAGAGAATAACAATTTATCTATCTTTGAAATAATCTATGCCATCTGTTGTTCATTACTGGCGTAGAATACAGTATGAAATGTTGGGCCACTTCACTGTAAAAACAAACAATATTTTAATAATTTTTTCAATATTTTAATTTAATGAAATATAATGTATCCACAAACGAAAATATACAATACTCCTCCGAGTTACCCAAGATTACAAAAAGCGTTCTTTATCTATAGAAAGCTCATAATAGAATATATTTTCGGGATTTAAAGAAACTTTTATAAAAACAAAGTTTCTTTTGGTACTACTGACTTTTGGAAACATTTCTGAGTAGTTTGTATCGTGTGTTAATCAGTACTCTCAATCTGAAATATCAATTTCATCATGGTATAAATTCTGAAATAAACATTTACAGTTTAACAAACATGTTTTACAGACAAACATAATAAATTACCATAATTAACATTAATATTAAAATTAATAATATTTTGTTACTCTTGCATATATGAATTCAATTACGCAGCTGAAAATGTTTATTTGAGAATTGATAGCATACTAAAAACCGATATTCCATTTTGGGAAAACAGGTTAATACTCTATTAAATTTACTCAGAAAAGTTTCGTAAAATCAGTGGCAGCAAATGAAACTTTGCTTTTATAATTAATTTTTTGAGATCACAAATATCTATTGAGTTCTCATTTTTCTAATGTTAAAGGACGTTATTAAGGTTACTCGGAAGAGGTTATTGTACATTTTCGTTGGTGGTTACATCATATTTTCGTAAATTAAGAAACAGTTGTCTTTTTGTAATATTAGAGGTAAGAAAGTAAATTTAACCTGCAAATTACACATGAGAAGAATTAAACGCAGTTATTTTGCTCCTAGCTATATACCAGAAAAATAAAATGCAATAAATCTAATTAAAGAAAAATATTTATCTTCTTACCTAACGATATTTTTAACTACAGCGTGAAATTCTTATTCATTTTTGCATGAGCGTGTTCGGAGTCTTGCAAACAAACAACTTTTAGATATTCCAAAGGAAATTTATCTGTGCTGCTCCTGCTGAGAGCATTACATACTAACCAAATATTCGCTTCAATCACTTTTATGGCTTTTTTTTTCTCCCTAGAAATTTTCATTATTTTCTACCATCAACTTTACAGCGTTAGACATGAGCGATGCTCATCCATTAACAAATTTTGGTACTTTTTGTTTATTATGTTCATTCTATGGTGCATCGTAAGCGGAAGTGGTTTGTTTAACGGAGATACATCATTTTTAACCCGGTAATTGGATATACTTTCAGCGCCATTTATGGTTAATATTGTCAAAATATATTTTTCATGTGAGGAATAAAGAATAACAATTTATCTATCTTTGAAATAATCTATGCCATGTGTTGTTCATTAATGGCGTAGAACACAGTATGACATTTTGGGCTACCCCACTGAAAAACAAACAAACTTTTTTTTTTCTTAATCTAAGAAAATATAATATATCCACAAACCAAAATAAAGAACACTCTTCCGAGTTACCCAAGATTACGAAAAGCGTCCTTTATCTTTAGAAAGCTCATAATACAATATATTCTGGTAATTTAAAAAAGCATTTACAAAAACAAAGTTTCTATTGCTACCACTGATTTTTGGAAACATTTCCGAGCTGTTTTTATCGTGTGTTAATCAGTTTTCACAATCTGGAATATCGATTTTAGGATAGTATCAATTATGAAGTAAATATTTTCAGTTCAACAAACCTGTTTTACAGACAAACATAATAAACTAACATGATTAACAATAACATTAAAACCAATGTTATTTTGTTACTCTTGCATGTATGAATTCAATTAGTCAGTTGAAAATGTTTATTTGAGAATTGATTACATACTAAAAACCGATATTCCATTTTGGGAAAACAGGTTAATACTCTATTAAATTTACTCGGAAAAGTTCCGTAAAATCAGTGTCAGCAAAAGAAACTTTGCTTTTGTAATCGATTTTTTGAGATCACAAATATCTATTGAGTTCTCATTTTTCTAATGTTAAAGGACGTTATTAAGGTTACTCGGAAGAGGTTATTGTATATTTTCGTTCGTGGGTACATTAAAATTTCGTAAATTAAGAAACAGTTGTCTTTTTGTAATATTAGAGGTAAGAAAGTAAATTTAAGCTGCAAATTGCACATGAGAATAATTAAACGCAGTTATTTTGTTCCTAGCTATATACCAGAAAATTAAAATGCTATAAATATATTAAAAAAATACATTTATATTCTTTCCTAAAGATATTTTAACTATAGCGTGAAATTCTTATTCCTTTTTGCATGAGCATGTTCTGAGTGTTGCAAACTAACAGCTTTTAGACATTCTAACGGAAATTTATCTGTGCTGCTCCTGCTAAGAGCATTACATACTAACCAAACATTTGCTTCAACTGCTTTTATGGCTCTAGAAAGTTTCATTATTTTGTACCAACAACGTTACAGCGTTAGACATGAGCGATAGCTCATCGACTAACAAATTTGGTACTTTTTGTTTATTATGTTCATCCCATGGTGCATTGTAAGCGGAAGTGATTTGTTTAACGGAGATACATCATTTTTCATCTGGCAATTGGAAATAGCGCCACCTATGTTTAATGTTATCAGGACACATTTTTGTTGTGAGGAATATGCAACAACAATTAAAAAGAAAATCTATAGCCATGGAAAAAATTATAAGGACACGTTGAAAAATGAGTAATATGTACTAAAGTAATCATCAACTGAAAACAAAATCAAACATAATTTACTACTCGTCATTAAGAAACATTAGGAACCTATTAATATGAAATTAAATTACAATAAAATTTATAAATCACATAATAGTAGAAATACATTACGCGAAACATGGAAAAAATTATAAGGACATAATGAAATATGTCTGAACATTAAATTAATATTCAACAAAATCACCTTTTTTCTGAATGACCCTTATTAATCGTTCAGTCATTGACTCAGAAAGTCCAGTTAGAGTTTGTTTAGAAATGTTTTTCCACGCTAATTCAATGGAGGATGTCAAATCGTCTGTATTTGCATATTGTGTGCCATTCTTATATACTTCTCTTGCTAAAATGCCCCACAGATTCTCTGTGGGGTTTAAATCAGGGCTTGTTGGCGGCCAATCCAAAAGATGGACAGAATTGGCCTCGAACCATGAACGTGATGCATGAGACACGTGGCAACTTGCATTGTCTTGTTGAAACAAATAATCACCATCTGTGATAAGGGGTGCTTCAGGCAATAATTTTTCAGCTAGCATATCCACATATGATTCTGAATTCATGCGTCCTCGAATGGACACGATTGGTGTTGTTCCATTGGCTGCAAAACCTTCCCACACCATCACAGAACCTCCTCCGAATTGACGTTTGGAAAAAAACAGGTTTATCTTTTCGCAAGTCATACCAATAATGGCGAAAACCATCCGGTCCGTCCACATTAAATTTTTTTTCGTCCGAAAACACCACATCTTTCCAGCGAGATCCAAAAGAAACGTGTTTCTTAGCAAATTCCAATCTTATCTCCTTATGTAGTTTTGTAAGTGGTGGACCTGACCGTAGTTTAGCATATCTAATATTGGGATTATTTTCCAGAACATTACGCACTGTCCGGCTAGTGCATGGTAGATTCATTTCTGTTTTAATTTGAGTAGAACTCTGTTTTTTTAAGCAAGCTCGACGCGCAATTTCACGTTTCTGGCGCATAGTCAAAGAAGCAGGCCTATCTGTATGCTTCTTCTTGCCATAATTCTTTGGATTCTTCAAGAAATTATAAATTACTGTTTTAGATCTGTTTATATTCCTTGCAATATCACGTCCACTCATTCCACATTTTCTGTAAGCAATGATTTTTCCCTTTTCAAATTCAGATAGTTGTGTGCTCTTTGGCATAATGAAGAACGAAAGAAACTGAATAGTCTTACTGCGGGACAGTTTTAGGTTACTTTAAACAATCCTATGATACTACCAAATATGCAAAATTTTGTTTACAATTTCAAAAGAAATGCGTGTCCTTATAATTTTTTCCGAGCAGCAAGCTGTTAAAACCTTTTAAATTCATGCCTTTTAAAGATTTTCCTAATTTGAACTTGAAATTTGTTTAGAAATGTTCCGTTTCAAGCCTTTTTATCATACAAATATTTGCATAATTTTCTAGCCAGGCGGCTCCTACATTTGGCGACTTTTCGCTTGTCCTTATAATTTTTTCCATGGCTGTATAAACGCTTCCCTGTGGTGTATTTTCAACACTTTCCAACATAGTTGAAAAATGTTTATATGAATTTGGTTTGTCTGTCTGTCCATGCTGTAACTCTCGTAAATGTACTCGATTAACCATGAACTTTTTATATATTATTGACGCTTACTAGAATATGTCCGGTATTTAAAATTAAGTGTGTAGCTTCTATAATTCGTTTACAGGGACACACAAAAGAATTCCGTTAGATTATGGTCTATAGGGAAATAGTCTTTTGTGGTTCATTTTATTGATGTTGCGATATTTCAAACATATTGAGATTTATATGCATCACTGAGATAGACTATAACATTTGCTGCCACCGATTTTCGGAACCGTCTCCGAGTAGTTTTTATATGTATATTAATCAGTTTTCCCAATCTGAAATATTGATTTTTAGCATGCTATTCATTCAAAAGTAAACATTTGCAGCTGCATAATTGAATTTATACATGTAAGAGTAACAGAATAATAGAAAAAAATAATTTTAAAGTTAATGTTATTTTACTATGTTTGTCTGTAAAATATGTTTGTTGAACATGGAAATGTTTGTTTGTGTTAGAGTTGCAAAGACTAGAAAAAACCCGGTTTAAACCTGGTAATAAACCGGGTTTTTTAATAATAAACTTTGGGAGTAAACCAGGCCTTTCAAGAATAAACCTTGGAATAAACCGAGTCTATTGGAAATAAATCTGGGAATAAACCAGTTTTTTGCAACTCTAGTTTGTGTACTGATATCATCCAAGAAACTTATATTCCGTGTTGAGAAAACTGATTAATATACTGTAAAAACTACTCGGAAACGTTTTCGAAAATCTGTTACAATAATAGAAGTTTTGGTTAGATAAATTCTTTCTTAAATCTCGAAAATATGTGGATTTCTGAGGTTTTTAAATATAATGAACGCTTTTTGGAATCGTGCGTAACTCGGAAGAGGCGAGTATATATTTAGGATATTTATTGTATATTTTCCTTCGTGATTATAAAATATTTTCCTAGATTAAAAAAAAAGTGTCTGTTTCTTTTTCTTTTCTTTTTTTTTGTACAGTTTAAATTAATTTAACCTGTTCATGCAAGATTAATTTTAAAATTGAATTTTTTGTAAGAATCTCAATAATTAATTTAAATTACTACAATCAATATTTAATTTGTTGAGTCATAATTTATTTTTAGAAAAAAATGATTTAAATAATGCATTATTATAAATTTTAAAAACAAAATACGCAAAACAATTACTTTAATTTTGTTTCACTTTCGTGTATTGAAAATTAAATTGATTCCTGTTATCAATTACGCAGGAAAAACTACTACATATTTCTTTAATACGATTTTAAACAACCATATAGTCTGCCTCGCAGCCGTTCTTCTTTATTAACATTAATTATTAGAACATCTTCATTACTCAATGATAATAACCATTAGTAAACATAATTAATTCTTTAAAATATGTAATTTCGCTTATTTCATTGGAAGATATAAGAAGTAATAACAGTAATTAAAAAAAGAAGAATGGTAATTATAATATACTAAGCTTTTATTTTTTAAATATTTTTGTGCTGTTAACATTTTACTTAGTTTTTAAAGATATAAAGGGACTTTAAATTAATCAAGTGGTTTGAAATAGTTTATTTTTATACATTCTTAAAACTATAATTAAAAAAGAAATTATTAATTTATCTTGAAGATAAAATGGAAACTCGAGTAGCTAATACAAAATATTTTATCACAGAAAATGTAAAAAAAAAAAAAATACTATGTAAAGTTTATAATCTACTAATATACTAAGTTTATTATATACTAAATTACGATTTTATAAAAATATTTTTGTATACATAATGTACTAATTTTTTTTAAATATATTTTTGTGCTGTTAATATTTCACTTTGTTTTTAAAGATATAAAGCGATTTTAAATTAATCTAGTGGTTTGAATTAGTTTTTTTTTTAAACATTCTTTAAAACTGGGGAATTATTAAATTATCTAGAAGTTAAAATAAATACTCAAGTAGCTATTACGAAATGTTTTATCATAGGAAATGTTTTTTTAAAAAAGCTATGTAAAGTTTTTCTTTTGTAAAAACAGGTCCTTTTTTTTTACGTTACTTTGGTGAAAATGTTTTTAAATTTTATAGCGTATAAGATAATTATCGAAACGGGAAAAACCTTAAGATATGTTTCTAAGGAAGAAATTAAAGTGATTTAATAATAGTTCATTCTGATATTGTATTAAAAACCAAACAAACAGAAATAAAGGCTGAACAGATGCTAGACTGAAAGCTTTAACTATACTATCTTTATCTTCGAATTGTTTGATTAAAAAAGTGTTTATTAAATTTGCAATCTTAGTTACAAAATGAATTTATTTAGATGTCTTTGTATAAAAAAGAATTTTAAAACTATATTTTTTTATGTACTTATAAAAGTTTGTGATCATATTTATCTACAAGTAATGGTTTGGTGTTTATTAAAATTTTATTTTTATATTATAAATAAAAAAAATCATAATTTCATTATAAATGACTTATTCAATATCTTAAAAAAAAAAAAAAAAAAAAAAAAAAAAAAAAACAGAAATTATTTTAATGACAAATTGTACAAAAATGATCTTTTTGAAAATGCTCCGTGTTACTATTAACCTTTCATTGATGTGACATGATTATCGATATCGCATATAGTTTATTTTTAGCATATTATACGCTATATTGTTTGTTTTTATTTTAACTAACTTTGTTCGAGAATCTAGACCAATCTTGTTTTGATAGACCAACTAGATAAATATTGTTTATATTGCTTATATCTTGGTCAGTCATGACAACATTGTTATGAAATATTGTCCAAAAATTGGGAACATGTTGCTATTTTGTATTTCAGTTTACTTTACTTTAGAACCAATACAATATTGGGCTAGTATTGTTTGTTTTTGTTGTTGTTAAATCTTGTCCAATTTGGTCTATAATATTATCAAACAGTGCCCCAAAATTTGGACGTTTATATGTTGCTAATATTGGACAGATATTGACAACAAAAATTTACTCTTCTCATCATCAATATTTTCAATGTAAAAACTAATATTTCCTCAATATTATATATCTTAATTGAAAACATTTTTGATGTAAAGCGATTGTTTACCAATATTGGTACTTCATTGTAGATATTTTCAAAAAATCTAACATTAGAACAATACGGTTTACTAATAACGTTTTGTATGATTGTACACTTCATTTACCGTTATTTGCACATTCTCTAACCCCAAAGTTTGCATTGTTTCTATACTCTTCATTCAAACAAAAATTATATTTATCTAATCTTTCATTTAACGAATTATATTGATCGAGTTATCTTTAAACATAAACACAAAAGGACAAAAATTATCAAACAAACAATCATGCGAACCGAAACACACACAAGAAATAAAAATGGTCGACGAGAATAGCTCAGCTTCTCACTTGGAAAACAATAAAGATTATAGCGTGAAGATGAGATAAAGCAAAAGTGAATAGCTGGTCCGTTTGAGATACAGAAAAGATCTGACAGTGATTGTTCCAAAATAATCCATATACGCTTTGGTTTATCAGAAATGTGGAACCATTTGAAGATTCTGGTGTTTTATTTAATTTCAGCTTAAGCGTCAGACTGTTTCTGAAATATTTGTCTGTCTGACACTTTGAGGATATTAACAAAATTTCATAACTGTGGAATATATTGTTTGTTGTTGCGATTATTGTGATAAAAAGACTATGTAAAAGTCCTTTTACACTAAATGTCTTTATTGTTATTTTTTAAATATTTTTACAAATAGAGACTGTTTTGAATTGTAAATTCCCATTTATCAATTTTTTCAAATTATTTCACCTGTTTTAAAACATTTATATAGAATTGGAATTGTTTTATTTAATTTCAGCTTAAGCGTCAGACTGTTTCTGAAATATTTGTCTGTCTGACACTTTGAGGATATTAACAAAATTTCATAACTGTGGAATATATTGTTTGTTGTTACGGTTATTGTGATAATCAAATTTTTTCATCTGTCTCAAAACATTTACATAGAAAAGGAATTGCATTTAATATTTATTTTTTAAAGTATTCTGTTTTAATGCATAGTTATTAATAAGTGACTCTTTTAATTTATAAGTGCTATAATTATTACAATTATTAAGTTACATATACAATAATCCCAAACAGCTATGCAGAAACTATACACAACTATAGCATTATGTATTCAGTAAAATATAGTATCTGCATGTGAGTATTGTACAGTCATGGAAAAAGAAATGTGATCACCCCTATTAACTATGTTTTAAATCATTGTATAAAAATAGGGCCGATACCAAATGATCAGTATTAACGTCTACCAATTAATGCATAGATAAATTTTGCTTAGGGAGTCGTCTGCAAATAGAAATTAAACCACACTTGAAAAAATTCAATACTATCGCCAAATTTTGACATCATATGGGGAATTATCGGTATTTTGGCTTAGAATATCAAAAGAAAGTTACGAACGATTAAAAGCGAACGATTCAATCAAAAAGTTTAGAAATTATGCAAGTTTAAAGATTGTAACTACTAAAGTTTATTTCATGTTTAATCAGTGCAAAACAGACTGGAATGCGGATAGTGTTTTAAGCATAACTCAAAAACTACTGTACGAAATGTGTTGTAACTTAGGATTCGAATTTCTGTTAAAAAATTCATAGGTTACAATTCATAGTTTTTTTCGAAAAATAATTTAAAAAATTTATAATTTCAAAACAAATTTTCGAAAAAGAAAAGGATTGTAATCTATAATTTATTAACAGAAATCGATTTCTGGAAACTTTAGTCCTCTGACTGTCCAGCAAAAGGCAAAATTATAATGATGTTTTCTCTGTATTTTATTTTAAATGCTATAAAAGGTGAATTCCAAAATTATATAAAAAATTAATTAGATATATGAATGTAAACCTTAAGGGTATCAATTAGTACTCAATGTATTAAAACTGCATTATATTTGTAGAATTATATTAATTTAAAAAATGCTTGTATTGCAGTGAAACCTGGAGCTTAGTGAACGTATAAACACGGGCTTGTCAGTGATAGGGTTAAATATGCGAATCATACCAAAAAGTACGATTTTGAGTTATGTTTGAAAAACAACTCTCATAGCAATCTGTTTTGCAAAGATTAAAAATTAAGTTAACGTTAGGAGTTGCAAATTTTAAACCTTCATAATTCCTAAACTACTAGACCGAATGACTTGCCGTTTGGTATTTTAAAGTAACAGTTATCAAAGAATCCAAATATGATGTCAAAGTTGGGTGTTAGTATTGAAAATTTTCAATTTCGGTACAATTTCTATAAGTAGACAACTCCTTAAACAAAATTTAAGCATAGCATTAATTAGTAGACGTTACTACTAATTGATCGGTACCAGTCATATATTTACGATGATTTGGCTGAGAGTTAAAGGGGGTATATTTTTCCCCCAGGATTGCACAAATTGTATAATGGAAATGATTAATAGTACTTATGATAATGGCTAAAATAGTAACGGTATACTAATAACTATGCATTAAAGCGCTTTATTTAAATTTTTTTTTTTTAAATGCAATTACTATATAACTATAATATACACCACCCCCCCTTTGGCACGAACGTCCCATGTACGAATCTTTATATCCGAGTACCATTATTTATTAATAGTAATCTTCGCCTTATTAATTTTGCAAATTCTGCGATTAGGTAAACAAAGATTTCTCTTTGGAAATACTGGTATTAAATAAACAAAGACCGCACGCACTGTATTCGGCAAGTATACGCAACGCTCATCCCAAAAGGGTTAAGCATTGTATGTATACTTGTAGTATAATGTTGTATTTTTTATGTATAAATAACTAATGTATATTTTTTAATTGTGAATATATTTTCTGATAGAATAAAGTGTTTGTCTCCTACAAAACCTTGGATTTCACGTCTGGGAGTTATTATGTGTTTTATGTATCATTCGTACGATTATTTAATTTTTATGAAGAAAGAAAAACACATAGATTTATTTCCCTTAAAAAAATCACATTTTAAATTTGCAGCTTAACAATAAAATTAGTGAATCAGACAAAGAATGAGAATTGTGGTAGTTGCATTGTTTTAAATTTGAAAAAAAAAAATTAATACTTAAAAAATCTGACAATGAGATTATTATTTCAAGCACAAAGTATGAAGATTAATAAACTATGCAATGTAATTTAAAACAATTTTTATTAAAAAATAAGTAACTTTGGAAATTTAAGGGTTGCGATCAAAGTTTACCCTTTTTATGTATTAAAATGATTTATGTTTTTAAAATAATATAACTTATGAAAATTAAAGGAAACAATCTATGAAATTATTTTTTTTTTAGCATTTTACAAACATTTCGTAAGCGATTATCTCTGACATAAAAAATTTGAAATATTTTAAATTGAATGTTGTTTTTATCAGAGAAATAAATGGTATCTATCTATTTATTTTTCAAAGAAAGAAAAAAAAGAATTATGTATGGAAAATGGTTGATAAATTTGTATTATATTTATTTATTTTTATTTGAATCTGACTGCTGTACACTAGTCTAGCTGATTATAGCCTAGACTGTAAAACATTAAAGCTTCAAAAATAATTGACCGTTTGGCATTTTACTATTATTTCGCCATCCGCATATCGTTAACGCAATAGCTTTTAAAAAGAAATAACAAATTTAAAAACAAAGAAAATTTTAAATTTGCTTTTGACTTAGACATTTTTCTAATTTGGTCGCTGAATTTTAGGAAAGTGATTATTATTTTTTTAATAAAAAAAGCCATGCGCTTATTAAAGTATGAAAAGTAAAACGTTGCCCTCAAAAATATTTCTTTCACCATTGATTCTTTAAAATCTGTTTAATAGATAACAAAGCCTTGGGAGAAATTATTTAATATGTTAATTGAGATAAAAATAACTTCTAGTACAAGCTCGAAGAATAGATATTTTTAATAACGTCAAAAGTGTCTTAAATATCTTTTAGAATTACAAAGCCTTTTCTAAAAAAAGATATTTTATATTCAAATATAACATGCACTTACGAAAACAGGATCTTTAACGAAATTTTCTATTAATTGTAAGAAAAGTAGTTTGCAAATTTTGTTTTATAATTAATCCTTTTGTTGGTATTAAACTTGGCAATACTATTATTTATCAGAATAAATGACAATTTTGATTAATTTAATATTATCTGTGTTATAATGGAGTTTATCAATTTATACAATATTCTGTAGAAAGAAATTTGTAAGAGTTTAAAAAAATTTTTTTTTGTTTACATTTCTTTATATAAAAAATAATCCTCCTTTTTTCATATAAAGGTTTTTTAGGAAAAAATGCAAATAACATTTCTGATTACAAAACTTTATGGAAATATACAGATATTTGCATAAGGTGTTCTTATATTCACTAATTTCATTTAAAATAGAAATATTGTAGCAGAAAAAAAAACGCACTTCATTTAAAAGTATTTACACACGCTATTATTTCTCTAAAATTTTCATAATAGATAATAAAGCCTTTCAAGAAATTATTTAATAAGTCAAATGGGATAAAAATAACTTCTAGGAGAGGCGAAACAAAGATATTTCCAACAGTGTTAAATATCTTTTAGAATTGTAAAGGTTTTTCTAAAAAATGTCTTAATGAAATTTTCTAATAATTATTGGAAAAGCAATTTACAAATTTTGTTCAATTATCAAACTTTTTATCTAGTATCAAACGTAGATTCCCCTTTCACCAGAAGAAATTACAGTTTTAATTAATTTCATATTATAAAAGTTTTTATGATGTTTACCAGTATATACGAGGCTATTTGATAGATTATAAAAAAAAGTATCTTTATGATATATGTTTTTATCTTATTTAAGAAGCTTATTTTTAAAATAATATAAATTTTTTGAGAAAAAAATCCAAGATAAATCGCTTTTACAAAATGGTCGGAAAATAAATAAATATTTGAATGGGATTATATGTAATATTTTAATTAAAAGTGCAATATTCTTGTGTTTATTAAAGTAAGAGAAATAATACACTTAAATAAGAAAGTCTCAGGAGAAATTATTTAATATGTTAATTGAGATAAAATAACTTGTAAGAGGGGTACAAAGAAGAAATTTCAACAGCGTTAAAATCTATGTAAATATCTTTTTAAATTAAGATTTTTCTTTAAAAAATAAAAAATCTTTTAAGAAATTTTGTAATAATGATTAGAAAAGAAATTTACAAATTTTGTTTCATTATCAAACTTTATGTGTAGCATCAAGCGTAGCATATTTATATTCACCAGACGAAATTACTGTTTTAATTAATTTCATATTATAAATGTGATTATGAAAATTTCAAGTTTATACGAGATTATTTAGTAGATTATACAAAACATATCTTTATAAAAAATGATTTTTGTTTAAACAATGTAAATGTTTTTGAGAAGAAATCCAAGATAAACGTCTTCTACAAAATCTTTGAAAAATAAATAAATACTTGTATGGCATTATATTCACTATTACAATTAAAAAGACAATATTCTAATGTTTGTTAAAGTAAGAGAAATAAAACAAATAAGAAGTACACGGAGATATTAATTAATATGTTAATTGAGATCAAAATATTTTTAGGAGAGGCCCAACGAACATATTTTTTACCCCCTGAGCGTCTAAGGGCTTTCCTGCATTTTCCTAAAAATATTTGTAAAATTTAAAATAATTTAAATTTTCTTTCCCCATTTGTTTCTAAAATACACTTCATATCTCTTTATTTCACATATATCTTAAAATACAATTTTGTTAAAAATATTTTTGTCTACAGCTGATTTAAGTTGTTTTGGGGAAACGGAAAAATACGAGCAAAACGCTTAGAGGGTAACAACGTTACGTAAATATTATTTTAGAATTATAAAAGCTTTTCCATAAAAATATCTTTTATTAAATTTTCTAACAATGCAATTCACAAATTTTGTTAATTTATCAAACTTTTTATCTAGTATCAAACACAGTGTACCTATTTTCCATCAGAAATTACAGTTTTTATTAATTTCATATTATACATTTTATTATGAAGTTTACCAATTTATATGATATTATTTAGTAGATTATACAAAACATAACTTTATAAAAATAAGAAGATTAGAAAATGTTAATAATATAAGTGTTTCTTAAATTAAATCTAAGTTGCAGATCTTCTACAAAAATTTTGAAAATTAAATAAATATTTGAATGTGATTATCTTCACCATTTTAATTAAAAAAGCAATATTCTAGTGTTTATTAAAGCAAGAGAAATAAAGCATTTAGATAAGAAAGTCCCACGAGAAATTCTTTAATAGCTAATTCAGATAAAAATAACTTCTGGGCGAGCCACAAAAAAAATATTGCTAACAACGTTAAATGTTACGTAAATATATTTTAGGTTTATAAAAATATCTTACATATTTAAATATTTCATGTAACTTACGGAAAGAGGATCTTATATGAAATATTTTATAAACTGTAGGAAAAGCAATTTACAAATTTTGTTTAATAACTAAAATTTTACAAAGTATTAAAGTTCATTTGTGCAAGAACACATGTATTAATGAAAATATAAAGATTTCTGTAAAATATTCAAAAAATTTCCACCTTTTTTTGTGTTTAGCATGCAGGGTTTTCAACCAAATTAAATGTCGTTTTAAAGAAATCTGACAATATACTCTACGACATTATACTGCAATCCGAATATGAGTATATTAACTATACGAGATAATATGAACATTGTATGATATAATTTTTAACTGCGTATGTGCGAATAATATTTTTTTCTTCATAATTTACTAGTCAAATATGTCAAACAACTCTTATAAAAAAGTCAGTCATATATCGTGGATACGTCAGTCGATTATCGAAAATTCAGAAAAATATTGGCGATACAGTGCAATAAATTTCAACAGCTTTCTAAATAATAAAGTAGGTGGATGATAAGGGATTTTCTACATATTGACATTTTTTAGAGATTTATTTTTAACAAAAGAGTTGTCTTTACGTACATCCACATGTAGCTTTAAAACGGATGGTGGGATTTTGATAATTAATTTTTGTTGGAATAAGCTAGTTCTCATGGTTCTTCCTAGAACAATTAAACCGTCAATAAAAAATCACTATAAAAAATATAAAAAGTCAGTGTGTGGAAAATCCCTTATCATTCAGCTACTTTTGGAAAGCAATTGAAATTTACCTTACTTTATCTCCAATATCTTTATGAATTTTTACGCTATTCGACTGATCTTTTTATATTAGTTGCTCTATATTACAGTTGACAATTAAATTATGCAAGCAATTTTATTATCATTCGCGTACGTGTAGTTAAATCATGCATTGCGTGCATGATTTTTCACATTTGAATTACTAAAACTAGACAAAAAAAAATTTACGAGTACAGATATAATGTGTTCTCAAAATGACTTACGATAAAAAAATAAAATGTGTAGATCCTGACAATTTTTTTTTTTTTATTATTATTAGAGAAATTCGAAATATTGTTTTTTTAAATGCAAAAGTAGTCATGAATTCTAAACTTGTTACTTGAGAAACATAATAATAGGTCATTTTGTGCATCTGTGTGGTTAATATTTCGATCAAAATTTCATGAAAGTTTGACTAAAAACTATTTTTCAGAAATCGTGAGCACAATGACCAAAATCGCCGTTTTGAGAAAATTGACTTTAAAGATCAAACTACCCCTTGATCATATAAAAAGAGCTCAGACTGTTTTAGGCATAACTCTTCTTCTAAAGTGAATTTGTGCATGGGTTTATTTTAAAATGTTCCTAAATAATCATATTTAATTGTGAGCTAATAAAAAAATCGAATTTTTGACACTTTAAAAAATACATGATCCCTTAAATATCTTTGATTTGGAGTAGTACTGAAATTGGATAAGTTATAATAATCAAATTTTAATTGCTTAATAGGCTTATAGCCAACACAGTGAAAAAGTACCCAAGCCGGGACTCGAACCCGGGTCATCAGTATAGGAAAATAGCATTGACGTCTGCCAACTGAACCAGTTGGGAACTATGCTCAACCTGGAACTTTCTCACTATAACATGTTGGCAAGGCTACAAACGCAGCACAAGATGGAATATTTTCCGTTAGCCACCAACCCTGGGGAAAACACGAAATCTAAGAAAATCCAGGATCGACAATTGAATAAATTCATGTTTCTGCCAACTGAACCAGTTGGGAACGATACTCAGCCTGGAACTTTCTCACTATAACATGTTGGCAAGGTTACAAACGCAACACAAGGTCGAATATTTTCCGTGAGTCTCCAACCCTGGGGCAACACGAAATCAAAGAAAATCCTGCATCGATAATTGAATAAATTCATAGCTGAATAAATTCATTTTCACTATGTTAGCTATACGCCTATTAAGCAATTAAAATTTGATTATTATGAATGCAAGGCGAGAGAAATTTTCTATGAAAAAATGTTCAAAGTATTAAATATGGATAAGTTATATTTAGATAATCCTGGTACTTCCGAAAATGCACAAATATTTCAGTAAGAAATGAAAGAACTTTTGAGTTTAATTTTCTTTTTCCAGAATACTTTTTTTTTAAGGCTATTCCTTTGCATATAAGTAAGATTTTTCTTTTTAAAATCTCCAAGTAATATAAAAGGAAAAACTCATTTCTTTTAAACTGCTCACAAGAATTATGAATGTTATTTCATGGAATTTCCATATTTGCTTTGCTCTTAAAAACTTCGTTTGTCAAAAATGGTCAGTTAAACGAAAAAAAAAAAAACCTCTCTTTTCTTTAAGGAGCTTTTGAAAATATTTTTGCTGATTTTGACTATATATTTTTTTATAAGTTAAGTTGTACAAATAAATTTAAATTAGTAGATAGTAGAACATAAATTATTATATAATAATTAGTAAAGTATTAAATAGTGATTTTAAAAAAAACTCCGCTCCACTGCAATATAATACAACAGAAGTAAAAATAAATTTGTATGTTAAAAAGCTTGTTTCCGAAAACATAATTTAAAGGCAGACGTATTAAGTGTAGAATTATTATTTTGCTTTTAAAAATAGTATTATTAAAAATAAATTGAATTGGAAACTAGAGACGCATTTTTATTGTTTATCATGAGCGTATTAATTCCCGCTCTTCCCGGGTTACAGAAATAGGTAAACACCACTTTTTTTTAATTAAAAACTCCAATCAATTTTTATTTTTTTTTTTAACATTTACACTGCAAATTCGCAGCACACATTGGGAACACATTGGGAACACATTTGGAACACTTTGATTCAAAAAAAGTGCTCCAGTTACCTTAATGTTTACTGAATGTACTCCCTTAATGTGTTCCGAATATGTTCTGCTATAATGAAAGTGTACCGATCGTGTTCTGCTCAGGAATTAAATCTAAACTTGGGAACACATTTGGGCACACTTCTGAAGTCATCACTTTTAAAAGATGCGTTAGAAAGTGTGCAGAACAAAAGAAGTCTTCTCAGAAGTCTTCTAAAAACTGTTCCAAAAAGTGCGCTTCAAAGTGTTCTAAAATAGATGACAAAATAAGTGTTCTAAAAAGTGTTCTGAAAAGTGTATAAAGATTTGCAGTGTAATAATTTTTTTAGATGCCTTCTAACAACACCAAAAAAACATTTTATATGAAACATATCAATTATGTATTCAAATAAAGTTTTGATAACAAATGCTGAATTATTTATATTTCATTGTTTTGAGTACAAAGGAGTTAATCTTTTGTAATCCGGCTGCTCGAGATAGAGACAGATTAAACAAATTCATACGGGAAAATTCCGTTAAAAACCATATAAATAAATAAATAAATAAATAAAAATCAGTAAAGATACAATTTTCAAACAAATTGCATTTGAAAGAATATTTCCCACCTATTCGGCGGTGTAAAAAATTGAAATTTTGCGATAAAAAAATTTGCAGTAAAAGCGGAACTTATTGGACAGGTGTTGTCACCATCAATTTGACGTCATCGTTACTGATACGCATGTTTTTGCTTTATAAAATATATTTAAATAATGAGTAAAATAAAATAAATTAAATGTAATTTTTTTTAAACATACTTTCAATAAAATTCACCAAAAAGTCAACTTATATTATAAAGCACAAATGTGTGCGTCACTCAATGCTGACGTCATAATGATGCGGACAACAATGTTGCGAAAATGGATGAATATTGCAACAATCGAGCCATTTTTTCAATTAAACAATCGTACCGTTATTTCTATGGGGAAAATGCAAATTTTGGGCCAACGTTGACCCCCTTAGAGATCGAATGATAATAAAAAAAAAAAATGTTCAATTTATGTATTGCCCTCTTGAGTACATATATATTCCAAATTTCAAAGCTCTACGTCAACAGGAAGTGGATGAATAATGAGTATGAAAATTTGACTGCCATATACATACAGAAATGTAAGTTAAAAAAATGTTTTTAAAAAAGAAACTCCTCTGTACTGAAATGGACTTCTGTCGTAGATCAACAAGAAAATCAAGGATGTAGAAAGTTAAAAAATGAAGAATGCGGGAAATCACAAAAGTCAAACAGGATGTAGGGAAACGTAGGGTAAAATGGGGTAGGCAGGTCAAACCGGGTACACTGTTCTCTCGCTGATGGGTGCTCCCTGTGGACAGCATCCACCTTAACTACATCTTTTAATGTCCCCTAGCAGTGCGCCATCGGCTTCTCAAGTGGGTTAATATTTGTCTCCGTCCGTGCAGTGCTAATCGAAAGAAATTCACCTCAATAGTTTCAATTTCGTGCCGTCTGTTCTGCTCTGAAAATAATATTAAAATTAATATTCTATATTGACGGATCGATTTAGGTAAGTAAACTACTTATTTCTATAGCTTTCACACGATATTTTGAGGCCAAATAAAAAATATGTAACAACCAGCTATCCAGGAGAAACGAACATATTGCTTTTTGGTCGTCAGTTGCGGCAAATCCGAGTACTCATGGTTTTGAATTGAAGTCTGAAAAAAATTGTTTTTTCACTCAACAGGTGTTGTGAAGCAAGGATACAATGTTCAGTCTCCAAAGAATGGGTACATGAGGAGTGCAGCGAATACTAGAAATAGGAGCTGAGAAATTTACATGACAACTTAAAATTTGCTTGAAACTATCCAAAATGTTACTGACCTGATGTTTTAAAGTTTGAATCAAAATTTATTTCAATAAAATGTTTTGTTACTGGAAGTGTAAAAACTTAATTTCTGATTAATACCCCGTTTTACCCTACCATTAAAATTTGGAGCTATTTCAGATGGTCCTAGAAAATGCCTTTTTCCAAGTAGAGAAGAATTTGCCCTGTCGCAACAGGTGTGTTTTTTCAATAGTCCAGATGTCCCCAAACATTTTTGTGTGGTGTTCCGAGTTTTCCGCCCATCTAACTTTTTGTTAATAAAGGAAAATTGTTAGGTACCCGGTTTTACCCTATTTTCCAATGATTGAACATAATAATCTTAGATAATATGGGCATGTTCGCAGAAGGAAAACAGAACACCTTCCAAAAATACTTTTAAACCGGAGTCCAAACGGTAAATCAAGAAAGAGAAGTCACAAACAACTTCTCATTGTACACTGAGAAAAATGACACTTTCAAATCTGAGAAAATCAAAATTTTCATTTTCTTATGAAACTAGGTTAGGAATACCTATATATTCCAAATTTCAAAACTTTACGTCAACAGGAAGTGGGTGAAAAATGAGTATAAAGATTTGACTGCCACATTCACACAAAAATGTAAGTTAAAAGAAAGTATGTAAAAAAATAAACATTCATGTGATTTTTGCAGACAAAGATTAATTCTTTTTAAGAACTTGAAAAGACGATAACTGATAACTAATAAATAAATTTTGGGCAAGAGTCCATATTTGTTTAGCACTTAAAAATGATATTTATAATGTCACATTTCATCTTTTCCTAACAAATGGATTGAAAAAAAAATCAGCTTTTGTGAAATACTTTAAAAATACTTTCTAAATATCTGAATAAAAATTCAGTTTCGAGAATTTAAATGACACGTTGAGCTATTTGAAATCGATTTAACGATTGATGGATTTTTAATAAAGGTAGTTAGAAAAAATAATTTTACGTTCCGTATTCATCAATTTTAGATTATTATGGTAGTTGGTGAGTATTTTTCGTAGTTTTCTAATGACGGTATAAATTTTATTAGCGGATACTGTACAAATGAATGATCGCAGTAACTTACTTTTAATCGTTAATGTTTAATATTTCACGACATTTTAATGATGATAATTTTAAGTTCTATACTGATCTAGTTTTCACTATTCATACATTCTAACAGTCTTTTTCCCAGATAGATATTTTTAAAATAGAATAATAATCGTTTTGTAATTCTGAATAAATGAATGCTTACTATTTTTAATCCTTAATATATAATAATTTCCCGATTGAAGAATTTTGAATAAAGGTAGATGGTAAAATTAATTTTATGTTCTGTAATGATCTGTTGGACATTATATGGACAAGAGTCTATGTTTGTTTAGCACTTAAAAATGATATTTATAATGTCACATTTCATCTTTTCCTAACAAATGTATTGAAAAATTTTTCAGCTTTTGTGAAATACTTAAAAAATTCTTTTTAAATATCTGAATAAAAATTCAGTTTCGAGAATTTTATCTTTTCTTAACAAATGTATTGAAAAAATTTTCAGCTTTTGGGAAATACTTTAAAAATACTTTCTAAATATCTGAATAAAAATTCAGTTTCGAGAATTTAAATGACTCGTTGAGCTATTTGAACTCGATTTCACAATTGATGGATTTTTAATGAAGGTAGTTACAAAAAATCATTTTACGTTCGCTATTGATCAATTTTAGATTATTACGGTAATTGATGAGTATTTTTCGTTGTTTTGTAATGACGGTATATATTTTATTAGCGGATAGTGCACAAATGAATGTTCACAGCTTACTTTTAATCGTTAATGTTTAATATTTCCGACATTTTAATGATGGCAGTCGGCAAAAATTATTTTAAGTTCTGTACTGATCTAATTTTGACTATTCTAACATTCTAAGAATCTTTTTTCCAGATAGATACTTTAAAAATAGAATATAAATCGTTTTTTAATTCTGAATAAATAAATGCTTACTATTTTTAATCCTTAATATATAATGATTTCTCGATGGAAGAGTTTTGAATAAAGATAGTAAAATTCATTTTATATTCTGTAATGATCTATTTTGGTGTGTGTTGATCTTTTTCATAGATAGGTATTTTTTAAGCGGAATGTTGTATAACTATGAATAAATGAAAGCTTACTGCTTATTTTTAATCCTTAAAATACAATAATTAATTGATTAAAGTATTTTTAATAAAAATTGTTGGTAGAATTCTTTTCATGTTGTCTAATGATCTATTTTGCCTGTGTTGATCTTTTTAACACGTGGACGTTTTTAAAACACATTATAAATTGCTGTGTAATTGTGAATAAATCAATGATTACAGTTTATTTTTAACCCTTAATAGATAATAATTATTCGATTGAAGTATTTTGAATAAAGATAGCTGGTAAAATTTGTTTTATGTCCTGTAATGACCTATTTTGGCGTGTATTGATCTTTTCATAGAGAGATATTTTTAAAGCACAATGCTATGTAACTGTGATTAAATGAATACTTACTGCATTTTTTAAATTCTTAATATATAATAATTATTCGAATGAAGAATTTTGAATAAAAGTAGTTGATAAAACTCATTTCATGTTGTCTAATGATCCATTTTGACCAGTGTTGATCTTTTTCACAGACAGATATTTTTAAAGCACAGTATAAATTGCTGTGTAATTGTAAATAAGTGAATGCTTACTGCTTATTTTTAATCCTTTCGATTTCTATTGATATTTTTCAAAAATAGATATTTTTAAAGTACGATATAAATTGCTGTGTAATTATACTTAAATGAACTGCTCAATCTTTAATATATAATAATTCCTCGGTTGAAAAATTTCTAACAAAGGTAGTTGGTAAAATTTATTTAATGTTCTGTAATAATCTATTTTAATATGCATTGATATTTTTCATAAGCAGATATTTTTAAACAAAATACAAATTGCTCTGCAAGTGTGAATAAATGAATGCTCACTGCTTATCTTTAATCCTTAATATATAATATTTCCTCGATTGAAGGATTTTAAATAAAGGTAGTTTTTAAATTTAGTTTTATGTTCTGTAATGATATGTTTTGATACTTATTAACCTTTTTCACAGATAGATATTTTTAAAACACAATACCAATTGCTGTATAACTGTGAATAAATTAAGGATTTTTTTTAATCCTTAATGTATAATAATTCCTCGATTGAAGGATTTCGAATACAGGTAGTTAAAAATATTCTTTTTATGTTCTGTATTGATCTATTTTCAACTATTCTAAAATAGTTAAAGACACACTCTGAAAAACGGCAAATGTTACATAATGAACGAAGATATACGATATAGTTTCAAAACGATTTTGAAACAATAAACTTTTAAATCATCCCGGGAAATAGTGGGAAATGGTTTGCTGATTTACATTCAACTTTTCAGTAAATTACTTTATTTTGTACCTATGCAATTAAAAATAAACGAGCAACGCAAAAATAGCACAAATGAAACACATATGAATACATGTGACTACATTTCTTAGATCAATTTTTGAAAAAAAAGGCAGATCAAATAACTTGGTCACAAGATAAAAATACGTGGTCGCCAGATCAAAATACTTGGTCGCCAATGGCAACCTGGCGACTGCATTTGTCAAGCCCTTGTCACTACCGTTATTGTAACAGTTATTCTGTTGAAAGTACTATTCTGCTAAAAATCAGTGCTAAAATAAGTTTTTATATACATCATATTTTTTATACATACCATTATTAAATTGCAACTAATTTACTCTTATCAGTTTTTTACTGCCCAAAACGATAATTTTAAATTTATTCTATTTATAAGTTAACCTTACAAAAAATAAACGCCAAAATAATTTTTTATATCGAATATAGTATTTATATATTATCATTATCAAGTCACAACTAATCCGCTTTTGTTCCAGTTCTCAACTGTCAGAACTGATATTTTTAAAATTTATATTGTTTAAAGTACAGCTCTACTAAAAATCAGTTTTTTTAATACATCATCCTATTTATATATATTACCATTATCGAATTACAACTAATTCGCTTTTTAACCAGTTTTTACTGTCAAAACTAATTTTTTAAAATTTATTCTGTTTAAAGTACAGTTCTACTAAAAACCAATACTAAAATTAGTTTTTATACAGATTATTCTTTTTTATATGTATTACCATTATCAAATCACAGCTAATCCGCCTTTTTATCAGTTTTGTACAGTCAGAGCTGATATTTAAAAAAATTATACTGTTTAAAGCCCAGCTCTACTAAAAATCTTTTTTTTATACATCATCCTATTTATATGTATTACCATTATCAAATCACAACTAATCCGCCTTTTTACCAGTTTTTACTGTCATAACTAATTTTTAAAAATTTATTCTGTATAAAGTACAGTTCTACTAAAAAAAAACAATGGTAAAATCCGTTTTTATGTACTACATCATCGTACTTTCTTCCTATTTATTATGATTTTCATAATGCAACTCACTGCCCCTGGCTATGTCACCGAGGAGTTGTTAAAACATAAATATATGTACATCATATTTCACACTCTACAGTCATTTTTTTCACCGAGATTTTATTTAAGACATCCCATAAAAGCTGGATATCTTCGACAAAGAGAAAATAAGGAAACGAAAATATATTGTTAGGGATCTCCAAAATGTTTTTTATTTCCCCTCCAAACAGAATTACAGAAAAAAAACCGTTTAAATAACTCATAAATTGAGAGGATTTTTTATCAATGATTTTGTGCTCATGAAATATTAATGCATTTTATTTGAAGCTTCCAAAAATATTTTTTTGTAGAACAGAAGATGAAAATTTTAAGAAAACAAACTTTAAGATTAGGTATACATCGGTGTGATATGAAATCACATATGGTTTTTAAATTATCCCCTTTTACTTTATTAAATATAACTTTTTTATAATTCATTGATTAATTAATTTTAAATTTTACTTAAACTCTATATATTTTCCCATTTCAAATAAACGAAAGAAATATTTAATCTTTTCTGATGTTAAACGCTCCCACGCAAATTCTCCTCTCTAGTCACCACTCTGCAAATCTTTATACACTTTAAGAAAACTTTTTAGAACACTTATTTTACCATCTTTTTTAGAACACTTTGAAGAGCACTTTTTGGAACAGTTTTTAGAATACTTCTGAGAACACTTCTTTTGTTCAGCACACTTTATAACGCACCTTTTAAAAGTGATGATTTCACAAATGTGCCCAAATGTGTTCCCAATCCGTTCTCAAATGTGTTCCCAAGTTTAGATTTAACAGATATCTTGAGCAGAACACTTTCGGTACACTTTCAGAACACTTTCGTTATAGCAGAGTATATTCGAAACACATTAAGGGAACACATTCCGCACACATTAAGGTAACTGGGATACTTTTTCTGAATCAAAGTGTTCCAAATGTGTTCCCAATGTGTGTTGCTAATTTGCAGTGAACCAGTTTTCTAGTTTCAGAACTGTGACATCTAGTGACATCTAGTGACACTTTTCTAGTGTCAGATCAATCTCGTTTGCAAATGAGATCAATCACATAAATCAGATAAAAAAATAAATGAAATATCCCGGCTATAGAATTAACGTTGCTCTTTTTTACATTCGTTATACATTTCTTCTTTATGTATTTGTTTCTGCCTGAATCATATAATGGCGAAGAAGAAGTTTTTCCTTATTATTTTGACTATCTATGCGCTTTTCACAGGGTTTCTGAAATTGCTTAACAGTGTGCTGTTGGCATGGTTTCAGTCTTGCTAACTTATCAAGTTCATCCTTAATTTTTCTCCATATATTAATATCTAACAGATATCTACTGATTCATTTACTTTCGCCAAATTAAATACGCCAAGAAATCAAAGGAACGATTTGTGGTGTATGAATTTGACTATTTTTTCTTTGACGAGCTACCTACAAACACGTAGGCTGTTTTACTCTTTGTACCAGGATTCGGCCTCCACTCAGCTTCCTATTTCATCCTGCATATCCATTCCTTTTTAATTAAAGTATTCAAAAACTCCAAGAACGTTTCTAACGCAATTTTATCTGCCAGGAACGGATTTTTCAACATTTACTATAGCACCTGCAATAGCGCATGAGTGATAATGTTTTCGTTTAAATTATGTTATTACGGCCAACCAAAGTTTGCATTACAAGTGATGCTTTGGTTCTCGAACGCAATTCTTTCGAAAACCTGTTCGAGAACCAAATGATTTTATTCTGCAAGGAAATTATGAAAATACGATTAAAACTTATTATTAAATAGCTATTACCTCCGAAATTATTTCCTACATTTATACGTTTCCAGCAATATGCTGAACAACATAGTTGAGTATAATATAACAACACTTGACAGTGCTGTACATCCAATGAGGCAAAGACAATTTTAAAAGCTAAAATATATTGTAAGGAATCCAGAATGCTTTTCTTTCCCTCAAAAATAATTACAGAAAAAACGTTTAAATAACTCATAAATTGACAGGCATTTTTATGAACTATTTTGTGTTCATGAAATATTTATTTATTTTTATTTGAAGCTCGGTGAAAAATTTTGCTATCGATCATAATTTGGAAATGTTAAGAGAACAGCATCTTATTACGACCAGTAAGATTAAGTATACAGTGATACCACGGTTTTCTAAAGCAATTCATCCGGAAAACTGTTCGAGAACTAATTTTTTTCTGCAAGAAAATTATAAAAATACGAAAAAAATATATATAAAAATATTAAATAATTCCTACCGCCCAAATTATTTCCTGCATTTACCCGTTTCCAGCAATATGCTAAACAATATTGTACAGTACAATCTAACAATACTCCACAGTACTTTACATCGAATGATCAAAGACAATTTTAAAAACAAAAATAGGAATCCAGAATTTTTTTCTATCAAAAAAGAATTACAGAAAATCTTTAAATAGCTCCTATCTGAGAGGAAATTTTATCAATGATTTTGTGTTCATGAAATATTTATTTATTTTTATTTGAAGCTAGGTAAAATATTTTCCTATCGAACATAACTTGAAAATTTTAAGTAAACAGAACCTTAATACAATCTATAAGATTAGGCATTCAGTGGTATCTCGGTTTTTGAACACAATTCATCCGAAAAATTTGTTCGAGAACAGAATAATTTTTTTCCGCTAGGAAATAATAAAAGTATGATTAAATAGGTTTTACTTCTCAAGTTACTTCTTTCCTTTACCCGTTTCCGGAATTATTCTGTACAATGTAGTACAATACAATAACATTTGACAGTATTAAATGAAACTATTGCGTCATATCCTACTCTTTCAGCGCGTACGCTCTCTCGTAGCGCGCAAAATGACTGATCAGTCAGTCGGAATCTAGCTTTCGCACATGTAATATAAAACGTTCATCACACACAGCAGTGGAGACAGACAATAAAATAAATCATGATTTAAAAAGGTTCGTCGACAATTTCATTCATTATGTCTCAATAGAAACGCAGGCATTTGTTTATATTTTAATAACAATTTAACAAAAACTGAACATTTACATTTATTAGTGAGATTTTGGATGGCTTGAGATTCATAAGAAGGAGGTAGGGGGTAACTATTCTTATTTTTAGAATATTGGGCTAACTCGCTGTTTATGAATTTCAAAATGCTTAAAATTCATTTGCACCGAGATTTCTATATTGAGAGTATAAGAGCTGCCTTACACATGTAAACAAAAATAATAACAAACAAAAAAAAAGAAGAAAAGGAAAAATGACTGGATTCAGCAACATTGCTTTACAATAATATCAAAAGGACTGAATTTCGTCAACTGCGATCACTATGCCGCATGTATTTGCTTTCGCACAGAAGAAAAAAAAACGAAAATAGAAACATAAGTTTAGTCGATTTTGCGATCATATACTAGTCGAAAACCGAATCAAATTTCACCCGGATTTCTTGTTCGAAAATGAAATGGAGTCTAGGCCCGTGTTGTCACAACCCAGAGTTGGCAATATTTTGATCCGTCATAATAACAGTATGTACAATCGCAAATATCGCTAGCAGACGAATTTTAGTCTCGACCTTCGACCCTGGTTACGTGCAAGAAGTTAAACCCAAATTCTGAAAATTTAGCTAATGTTCTCTGTCACAGAAAGACATTTTGAATTTATATAACAATATATTAATAAATATTTAACAAAAACTGAGTACATACATTTATTGGGGAGATTTTGGATGGCTTGAGATGATGGAAGAAGGGGTAACTATTCTTATTTTTAGACTATTGGGCTAACTCGCTGTTTATGAATTTCAAAATGCAAAAAAAAAAAAATCATTCGTACCGGAATTTATATATTTAGAGTATATGAGCTGCCTTACACATGTAAACAAAAACACATTCATTTGCGATATTTGCGCAAGCGCAAATATCGCTAGCAGACGAATTGTAGCCTCGAGCTTTGACCCAGGTTGCGTGCAAGAAGTTAAACCGAAATTCTGAAAATATAGCTAATGTTCTCGGATACAGAAAGGCATTTTGAATTCATATTACAATATATTAAATATCTAGTGCTAAAACAAAAAAAATACGGTATTTTTAATAAATAAACATTATTACTTCATAGATCTTTATGCTAATATTCAAATGAAAATAGCACCAGCAGACGAATTTTAGCCCCGATTTGAGGTCGTGTGCACAAAATTCATTGATCGTCAAATGAGGCATTTAACAACTGAGGTCCTATTGCATCTGTATTTCATTACAAGTAGACAAACGTACGAGCTCGTACGCACGCAATTTGCAATGAAGTATTAATAAAATTGAAAGGAAAATAATAGTAGAACCATGGAAAATTGCCTAACTCCAAAAATATTCAGTATACCAATGTATAATTTAAGTAGCTCAGTGAAATTGAAAAGGGATTTCCTAATATTATCTTTATATACCACTGATTTCCTTAAACATTGTTTGTTTACTTGTTTTATTAAGACATTTTCTAAATCATTAAGCTTTGAAAATTTGAATGACAAATATAAGTATTAGCAAATAAATTTTAGCTATTTTACTGATGTTAAAAAAAAAAAAAAAAATGCGTCAATTTTCTATTAAGGAATCAGTTTTTACATTTTTTATTCTGAAAGTACAAGGAAAAACAGTAAAAGAAATTTTGTTGGAAGGTTAATAAAAGCATCTTTTGAAACTTTATGATATTATATGCAATACCGAAATAAATAATAAAATTACCTCAAAATTTAGCATAAAATAAATACATTTTCTCTTTAAGTTTACAGTAAATCATTCAGCAGATATACAAAAACTGGAATTTTTTTTTAGACGAATAAATCAGAAAAACCTAATATTTCACAAAATAAGTATAAAATGTATTTATTTTATTTTCCTTTCATTTTTTTAAAAAGAAAATACTCTCTTATTCGCTACCATACCGTTCAATATTTTTCAGATGTGTACGAATCTCAGAAGAAAACTTTTGAAGATCGAATATAAAATATGAATACATTACATGAATATTTTTGTTCTAACGTTTTTTTTTGTGGTATCACAGAACACAGCGAGTTATTTTTCTGGATAAAAAGAGTATTGTATAATATTATGTTTCAAAGTGTTTCGTGTTGAATTTGTTTGTATGCCTATTATAAAAATACTTTTAAATCTTTTAATACTTTTTGTACCTATTATAACATATTTTAAAATATTTTAATATTTTTAATACTTATTATAAAAATACTTTTAAACCATTTAATACCTTATTATAAAAATACTTTTAAATCTTTTAATACTTTTAATACCTATTGTAAAAATACTTTAAAATCTTTAATACTTTAAATTTTTAATACTTCTAATACTTCTAATACCTGTTATAAAAATACTTTTGAAATTTTTAATACTTTTAATACTTTTAATATCTATTATAAAGCTTTTTTATGCAAATGTTCATTTAAAACAATCCTCGCTCATTTGATTTTCCCACTTGCTTGATAAAATTTGTATTATTTTTTTAAAGGAATTTTCACAAACTCTGTGATTTTATTTAACACTGTGTTTTAGAAGTTTTATTTGTAATAAAAAAATAAATTATGTTCTCTGGTTATGAAATTTTTTTTTCTATTTAAATGTTAAAAAAAAAAAAAAAGAAAAAAAAAAAAGCAGTTCCGTTTGTTAAGTAATTTGACTATTGGTTAAGCGTATTAAAATAATAATAATAATAATAATAATAAATAGTATTTCTCCTCTGAATTAAAAAGCATTTTCTTTAATAGCATTTTATTGATACTTGATTATTCATTTCTTTAATAATGAAAGCATTAATGTATATTTATATATATTCATTCTAAGCTTCAATTAAGAGGAGATTGAATTATTTCCATTTATTTATGTGTGTACAAAATTTTACAAAACAATTAATAATGCTAAATGGACTTTTATTTCTAACTCAAACTCAGTTGTTTTTAAAAATAATTTACCCCCCCCCCTTTTTTTTTAATAAGTAAAATGTATAATTCAGCTGAATTTTATTTGTGTCTTCTGAAATTTGTAATCCGTAATTTATGCATGTATTTGGTACTAATTATATTTAAAAAATTAATGATTTTTTTAATCAAATCAATGATTTAATACATTAAAAAGGGTGCTCATAAATCATTGTCGGGGTTTCGTTATCTCATAACGTTTGATTTAAGAACAAAACAAAAATATATTATTACATATATTCGTAAAATACAATTCAAAAAGCTTTTTTTTAATAACACAAAAAGCGCAAAGTTTGATCTATAAACGTTATTAATCAAATGACTATTATAAGCAAATAATAATAATTATTAAAATTTTGTCAATTTTATCAAAAAGGGATGGTGGAAATTATCTAAATTTGTGTTCATAATTTATTGTGCGTTTTTGCTCTCTTTTATGTTTGGAAAGCATAGTAAACACCTATGAAAAGGAAATTTCTTAGGACGAAAATTTTTCTGTGCCAAGAAATTTCATTTTTACAGGTTTTCAGGTTTTATTATGCTTTCCAAACATAAACAGAGCATAACACAATGTTCATCAATGATACGTTTGAATGGGAGCGCGCCATTAAAAAATAATTAGAATTATTCAAACCAGGGGATCTATGCCGGGCTTTTCGTGTGACAGAATATAATTGACAACAATTTTTAATGGAAAACTCTAATAGATTCTTTACATTAAAATATTATTTTAGATTGCCCATTGACAACATCAAAAAGCCCTTTTACATGAAAAATATCAGTTATGTATTCACATAAAGTTTTGAAATTTCTTAAAACGATACTTTCGTATTAGCCACATTGTGTTAATAGGAGAAGATTAGGAGAATAGGAGACCGTCAAAGATTTCATTATTTACAGCAGCTTTTTTTTTTTATTCGTATTATTTTGGTGTTTAAGCGCGCAGTTCGGGGACACATTTGTTAATTTGTCGTTTATTTTATTTTATTTATTTATGAAAATTTAATTTTGTAATGGAATATCAGCCACAGAGAAATGTTGAAGTATTTATATTGCTTTATTTGCCGACGAGTTAATACTCCGTGATTGGGCTCCACGCAATAGAGATGAATTAAAAAAAAAACATTCTTGAAAATTAAATTAAAAACCTTATAAAAATCATTAAATTGAGATACATTTTTCAAACAAATTGCATTTGAAAGTACATTTTTCCCTATTCGACGGCGTAAAAATTGAAATCGTGAGATGTTTAGAAGTTAATAAATCTACAATAAAATCAAAATTGATTGCTCAGGTCATTATCGTTGTTAGGACGTCACTGTTACTCATGGCCATGGACATGTTTTTGCTTTATAATACAGGTAAAATACATGAAAACAGATATGTAATTCTGAGAGAGTACTCAGACGGACCAAAAATCTGAGGATTTTGGTGAAGAAATATCCGGGTATGCATTTTCCCAAATAGAGTGAAAGAATTGACGAAGATTTATTGTTATGTATATTTAAATATTTACTAATACACTGTAAAAATAATCTGTAATTTTTACAAAAAAAAAAAAAAAGTATTGTATTTTTTTACAGAATAAACTGTTTTAAGGAAAAACAGTTTTTACCTGTAAAAAAAAAATGTGCATTTTTCATTTTTACCGAACAAATCTATATGTTTTACAGAAAAAACTGTTTTAATGTAAACATATGAATATTTTCTGTAAATTAAACAGTTTTCCACTGGCTTTTTTCTGTTAATTTGAGAGATTTTTTTTACAGTGTATGTATATTTAAAACTAAAAATCGATATTTATAAAGTAAAAGTAAAAGTAAAAAATCTTATTTTAACAGTAAAACTAAAACGAAAACTAAACAACAATTCCAAAGATTCTTCGAGAAAAAAAGGTTAGTCCTTCATTACAGATCAGAGGGCGACAGCAGACAACTTATAAATAAATTTTGTGCAAATGTCTATATTTGTCCAGCACTTAAAACTGTATTTCTCTTTCCATATTTGATGTTTCCTAACAAAAGTATTTTTTTTTTTCACAAAATAGTTTCTGCCTATGTAACAATATATTTTTAAACATTTTCTAAATATCTTAATAAAAATTCTGCTTCGAGAGTTCAAATGACTGGTTTCGCTTCTTTCAAATATATTCCATGATTGATGGCATTTTGATAAAAGTAGTTAGAGAAATTCGTTATACGTTCTTTATTGATCTACATTCAATAACTTTAGCATTGTAAGAGTTTTTTACGTTGTTGAGTGTTTTGTAATCATGATATAAATCATTAACTTAGTGAACAAAGAAAATCTTACTGATTTCTTTTAATCGTTAATATTTATTATTTGGAATTTTTGCCACAAAATACTTTCAGCCTATGTAACAATATCATTTTAAACACTTTCTAAATATCGTAATAAAAATTCTGTTTCGAGAGTTCAAATGACTGGTTTCGCTTCTTTCAAATAGATTCCATGATTGATGGCATTTTGATGAAAGCAGTTAGGGAAATTCGTTATACATTCTTTATTGATCTACATTCAATAACTTTAGCATTGTAAGAGTTTTTTACTTTGTTGAGAGTTTTGTAATCACGACATAAATTATTAACTTAGTGAACAAAGAAAATCTTACCGCTTTCTTTTAATCGTTAATATTTAATATTTGGAATTTTTTTTAAAATAAAGACTGGCGAAATTTTTTTTTTAAAATTCTGTATTGATTTACTTTGTATGATTGTGACATTGAAGAGTATTTTTTTGAAGTTAAGTATTTTTAAAATAAAAAAAAACAAATTCTTAAAGAATACTATGTTGAATAATAACCTATGCCAAAATAATGCAGGGATATACATTTAAAAGCTTGTTGGTAGAAAGGAACGTACGACAAATTCTTGAGGAACTGTCTGAACTTCTTTTTAAAATATATTTTAAAATATATTCCTTAAACACAATTATTATTAATGATTTTAGGATTCTTTCCTTCGCATGCGCCAGAATACCTTCCTTCTTGCCAAATTTCAAAGTTCTATGTCAACCGCAAGTACCCTACATGCTTTGATAGTAAAACCTGTAGGGTGCTTCGGTTCACCTAGAACCTTGAAATTTTTCACGAAGGAAGATATTATAGCATGTGTAAAGAAAAACCAAAATCCTGAAAATCATTAATTTATAGTTCTATGTCTATTTATTACATGACAAGCTCATTTTTTCCCCTAATCGGCAATACTGATTATATATCATGCCAAATTTAAAGTAAAAACTAAACGGTACTTCCGGTTGACCTAGAACCTTGAAATTTGGCATGAAGGAAGGTCTTATAGAACATGTACAGGAAAAAACTCCGAAAATCATTAATTTATAAATCTATGTCGATTTATTATGTGACAAACTCACGAATTTCCATAATCGGTACTAACGACAAACTAACGAATGTAACACCTAACGGAACCCTAGGGTGCAAGTCGTACTTGCACCTGTCCTGATTTTTTTTTTCATATCCTGCTTTCATTTTTGTAAATATACTTGCTATAACTTTTTATTCATGAAAAAATTCTTTTATAAGTGTTTTATATTTTTATACAAAAAATTGTTTAATATTCAAATGTAATAATTAAACGGAAATAATAAAATTTTGTGTCGGACCTATCCTTTCTTAACCCACTGTATAGGTATACAAAATATGTGTCACTGCGTAAAACAAGTCTTATACAAACAATTTGTTTTAAAAATCTGTTTCTTATTTATTGGATCATCTACTCCAATATTTATAGGCTACGAAGAAGAAAGCTATCACAGGGATTACTTCAAAAACATGTTCACGACAAAAAAAACTCTATATATAGCTTACACATATAGAATAAAAAGGCAATAAATCATCCATTTTTGTGTATTGTACTTATTTATTTTACTTTTTCTATCCTTTATACACTTCCAGTTATCCGAAAATACTTGGCTAGGGATAAATTGTGTTTATAAAAAGAAAGAAAAACCTATTTACTCTCATATACATTTATAAATTTTTGTTTTTTTGGTATAGTAGATGAAAATTTAAAAAAACGCTGACTTTTCACGTTCTAAACTTACGTACCGACAATAACTTTTGATAAGACGCTGCGAAAGTAGTAACTTTTATGTTCCATTTTTCCTTTGAAAGAGTGTAATAACTCTTTAAGATTGTTTTCTTTAAGTAAAAGTAAAACGTATACTTTATTCAATTAAAATAGCATTTGTCAATATTAAACGATTTAAAAAAAGAAAAAAAAAGAGAACAAGAACGAAAAATCATGCATGAAGCATAGATTATGTAACACTTTCGAACACTTCCAAAATAATTTTACAAATCTCAACCGTTTGACGTGATGAATTGATGATATCTAAGTAAACAATTTGGAAAATGCATAATATATTAAAAAAACAATTTCAGGAATTACCAACAATATTCGGAAAAATATCCGAATTCTTTTGTGCATCTCTGTATTTTATCTGTAGATTTGTATATATACTGCATAGAATGATAAATTTTAATTCAGTTAGGAAACACGTAACATAGTTTAAAAATCCCCTTCTGGAATTTTCGTCAATAAACGGAAATGTATTCGAGAAATTTTGTGCTTCCTTGTATATATGATCTATAAATTTATACACACCAAGTAATAGACAAAAAATGAGTTAAATTTAAAAACGCGTTCCGCAACTGAAAATGCACCACCAGCAATTATTATTAACAGACAGTACTTTAACAGAATTTTTTGTGTGTTCTTTTATTGTAAATAACGATGGATGCTATACACACAATATTCTATATCTATAGTAAGCCTCTTGTAATGCACTTTAGTGATATATATCAATTCCAATATGTTTGAAATAGTGAAACATTATTAAAATAAACCGCAAACGATTTTTCTCCATAGACCGTAATGTAACAGAATTCTTTTGAGTGTCCCTGTAAAGGAACTAAAAGTGTTATGCACACCATATTCTATAGTAATCCACCTGTACTTCACCTCAGTAATATATATCAATTTCAATATCTTTGAAATTGTATAGCATCATTAAAATAAACCGTAAATGGTTTTTCCCCCATAGACCGTAATGTAACGGAATTTTTTGAGTGTCCCTGTAAAAAACTATAAATGCTACACATTTCATTTTCAATACCAAACATGCCACCTTAATAACATATATAAAGACAGACAGACAGACGGTAGACAGACAGACAAACCGAATTCATAAACCCTTTTCAACTATGTTGGAAAGTGTTAAAAAAAGAAAAAGAATAAACATATATTTATTTATCATTCCATTTGTAAATATTTAGTATACATATATGTTTTAAAGCGATTTTTCACGCACTTTTTAAAGCGACCCGGTAAATAGTGGGAAATGGTTTGGTGATTTACATAGAGCTTTTTAGTAAATTAATTTTCTGTTTGAGATGAATCTGCATTCAAGCCGTTTTGTAATTCAGTCCTGTCTAACCTTGCCGCAAGATCCTCAGCCAGTGGCATACATTTATTAAAATTTTCAGTTTAATCAGATAATTAATAATAACCGGTTATTATTAATAATAACCGGTTATTATTAATAATGACCGGATTAATCATATTGACCGTAACACATACATACACTCCAAGTTAATATAAATTAATGATTTGCAAACTTTTGCAGGAGTTTTCTTAAGTATCCAATGCTTTAGGAATGGCACTTTGATTTTTAAAAAATGCTTATTTCTTAATAATGCTTAGTACTGTGTTAGAAGTGAAGATAAACTTTGTAAACAAAATGGCGCTTTTTTCAAACAACAACAGGTTCAATCTTGTGACAAACATGTGACATAGATCCAGTAAACTCGTGCTTTCAAATAAAATAGAAAAGTCACGACTTGCCGTTGAAACTCCTTCAAACCAACTGTCTTTTTTACGGTCGTAGTTAATCGACACCTGGAATTTTTTAGACAAAACTCGTACGGATCTCGACTAAAGGGACATTCAGCTACCAGTATATGCGGTCTTGCTTATTTCTTAATAAGGCTTAATACTGTGTTTAAAGTGAAGATAAACTTTGTAAACAAAATGGCGTTTATTTTCAAAGAACAATAGGTTAAATCTTGCGACTGTGACATATGTCCATTAAACTCGTACTTTTAAATAAAACAGAATAGTCCCGACGTGTTTTGGATTTTATAGGAAACTAGTGCAACCGTTGAAACTTCTTCAAACCAACTGTCTTTTTTACTGTCATAGTATCGACATCTCGGATTTTTCAGACGAAACTCGTACGGATATCGGCAAAAGGGACATTCAGCTACCGGTATACGTGGTCTTTTTAAATTCTGATATAACCGAAAAAATGAATGAATTTTGTCCACCAAGATTATCATCAAAACGCCCCACTGTGGGCTGTCGCAAAAAAGGTTTAGCCCAAATAGAAAGCCGATATTTGATAGCTACTGAGGTTACAGCACGATGTATCAAAATGAATTTTAATGCGCTTAATTATATCTAAGTATGGTTTAATTACGTTTATAGTACGAATATTACTTACCCATCATACGTAGTATAGGGTAAGTCTTGTAATCGTTTGGAAAATAGAAAAAAATTTTTTGACGGATTTACACGTTTCAGACACTGGAGATTCCGAAAAACATATTTTTAGAAAAAAAATGTTTGCCGTCCGTCTGTGTGTCTGTAAACGCTCTATCTCCCGAACAAATTGAGATAAAGACCTGAAATTTGGTACGTACTTAGTATGTAATAATGGGAAGAAGCCTATTGAATTTCTGTAACCTCGATTATCCGGAACTATTTTTTTCGGACTCTCGAAATATTCCTTTTGATAAAAGGTATATAAAATTTTTCGAAATTGTTTATTTTACGGAGTGAATATAAAAGACAATAAAAAACATAAATTTTGCATAAAGCATGAAGTCGATCGGATAACGAGTTGCCGAGATATTTGTCATCCTATTTTCCACACTCTTAGATTTTTCATGACCCTGTATTTCATCCAAATTTCAATTCAAAGATATATTTTAATTGGAAATGAGACGCTTAATCAGATGCAATAAACTGCTAGTTAATAGGATTATTGTTTTTGGAGTTATAAGTATGTTTTTTTTAAGCAATTCAGCAATCGAGCCTTCAAAGTTTATGACGTCAGCAAGCCACGATTTTATTCGAATTGCAATGCATTTTATATGTAGTTTACACATTTTTTTATTTTAATATTTTACATTATGCATATCCATGATGGTTAAGTATTACGGTGACCCCCAACGACTAGTTTATAATTGTATTTGAAATATTCACACATTAATGTTCAGTAACAAAATTTTTTTATATTGAATTGATGAATAAAAACCATCAAAACTTATCCCCTTATAATACATGCATTATTATTTCATCTTTACTTCATTTTATTCTTTAAAAACAATGACATGATATATAAGGTTATCATAAGATTTGAAGTGAAACCCTAGCTAAAAATTATATTCTATTTCTGCGAAAAAAAGTTAGACTTAAAAGCATAAACAAGAATTATTATTTATACTGTTTTTGCCCCATTTATTTATGCTTTTGAAGAAAAAGCATAAAATAGGAACGAAGAGATTAGATTCTTGGAATATGCTTAACATAAAATCTATAAACTGGCAAGTACAAAGGGTGAATAAAATTTTCATAAATCACGACCGCAGTTTATGTTTTTGGCGTATCTCGTTTTTTACTTTATGATATCAGAAATAATCTTTGTCAAGCAGCTTAGAAAACAACATTATGCAAAATGGGAGAAACATTGCGCCATTTTTTTTAACTTCATATTCCTTATTAAAAAAAAAAAAAAAAAGAATATCTTATATAAAAAAGTTAATACGGAAATGTATCTTTATCATTTTACTTTATTTTTGATAAGGTAAAATTAATTTACTGTAAAATTAATTAGAAAGTTATAAAGTTTCAAAAGTGTTTTTTTTTATTAAATAGATTAATTGATTAAGAGATTAAATAGATTAAACTGTTTGGACGCTTGTTAATCCTGGTGTACCATTTTTAAGCTTTTAATTCTTTAAAAGGCAGATTCTTTAAAATGCTAGATTTACTTTTGCTAGATGTGAAAAAGAAATAAAATACACAATTTAGGTAACATTGACACAATGCACTATTTTATTTACGTCTACAATATATATATATATATATAACCATTAATGAAACATTACCGAAACATCAACAAGAACTATGAAATTATGAATTAGAATGTAATAATTAATTGACAACAATAGTATTCCTCCAACACTCTGAATATAGATTCCATATACATAGTAAAAAAAAAAGAATATATATATATATATATATATATATATATATATATATATATATATATATATATATATGCCGTTTACGGTTATATATGTATATATAGATATAGATATCTATATAAAACTGAGAATTTTAAGTATCCTATTTTTAAAACACACAAATCCATTTTTCTTTAGATAAGATATAATGTCTTTGATATTAAATTCAACGTTTGTTTAAGAACCATACGTTTTACGGAACATTAAATATTAAAAGAGATATCATATTTCAAATATCTTAAAATTATTATCCAAGTCATATAATTAGTATATAGAAATTTCTTTTCTCTCTAAATCTAACACTTTTTATAAGCATGTTTTCTCAAAAATTTAATAAAGACTTTGAGTGCATATGCGCGAATGTCAAATATTTTTCATATTTTTAAAAATTTTTAATGTGAAAAAATATTTTTTTTGATTTATCCCGTTTTCTCAAACTTTTACTGTAAGCAA
Source organism: Maratus michaelseni (assembly GCA_963931845.1). Taxonomy (NCBI): domain Eukaryota; kingdom Metazoa; phylum Arthropoda; class Arachnida; order Araneae; family Salticidae; genus Maratus; species Maratus michaelseni. The sequence goes on along the minus strand of OZ007597.1, from coordinate 214,637,562 downwards.
TGCATATATTTGTTTCTAGAGATATCAGGAGTAAAAAATAAATAAAATGCATAATTTTGATAACACTTATATTCTGTGTTATTTATGCATTCAAGGTTTTTTCGAATAAATCAAACAATTTTAAAATGTTTGAATAATATAATAATGTATAATCATGTAACATCAGCCACGTATATTAAATGCTTAAAACAAATTTCAAACAGTCAGGTTCCCCAAACAATACTCAGTGATCGGCACAAAGCATTCCGGTCACCTCAATTCAAAAAAATTTCAAGACACATAACATTAAACAAAGATTTACCTCTTCACATAATCCACGAACGAATGAGAAGGTTGAAAGGGTTAACCAGACAATAGTCACTAGATTAAAATGTAAAGTAAATTCAGTCTCATCTAAAATTCCATGGACTCGGTTATTAGATCAAGTCATTCAAGAATACAATAATACTCCCCACTCCATAACTAAATTTCCACCAGCTTATCTATTTTATGGCAAATTACCTTATAACTCTCCTTTAAATCAAAATTATTATCCACCTGTTCAAACAGCACTAAAAATTGCAAAAACGCGTACTAAAGAATTTCATTTAAAAAATAAAAGGTTATATGATAGGAAATTTGTTGAGTGTCCTTTAAGAGTAAATGATTTTGTAATTTATGAAGAATTTAAATATTCCAATACTAGGAAGTTTTAACCCAATTTTTCAGGTCCAGGCTAGTATCAGACTAAAGAATCTTGAAGCACTCCCTTTTTAAAACATACTAATTTGCTTGCCTTGAAATAAGATATAAACTGTAGTACAAGAAACATTATGGATGAATCTTTTTATTAAAAACAACATTTCCCCAAGCTAAATACATGTAGTTGCAGTGTTTCACGGACACCTACTTCCTCTGAAATTCCATTAATCAAAACTTGTCTTTATCAAAAAAGCATCCTTGTTGATACGCTCTTGGGAAAAGTTCCATCAGAAAAATGTCTCCAGTTACTTCAGAACTTTACTTAATTACTTGGAAAAAGTTCGATTTAAGTTTCATTTATTTACATTTACGATATAAATATTTAATTTTCTGTTTTTTTTTCAACTTGAAATACTTCCCCACCGAAATGTTAATTTCGCGAAATTTTTTTATTCAGTCAATCCTTATTTAAATGCTTTTAAAGTACCAAGCATACAGAGGTTGTTCACACATTTTTGTAACGATTTTTACATTCTCTATGATTTAAATTTAAATGAAAAAAAAAAAGAACGATTTTGCATCAATTTGGAATACGGTTTCATTATCGTCTGCACCATTAAAAATATTCTTTGCTTTAAAATGTCGCTGGAAAACAAACAATGAATGGGCTGTGTATTTGCGATTTACGAAGAGATACTTTTATTTGATTATTAAAAAAGATGTGAAAAGCAATATTTTAATATTTCTACAAGTATAGCGGGTGTTCACAAATTTTTGTAACGATTTTTACATTCTCTGTGATTTAAATTTAAATGAAAATAAATGAACTATATGACATCAATTTGAAATACTGTTTAATTATCGTCTGCATCAATAAAAATACTCTTTCTTTAAAATGTCGCTGGAAAACAAACAATGGATGGGCTATGTATTTGTGCTTTACGAAGAGAAATACTTTTATTAGATTATTTAAAAAAAGATGTGAAAGGCAAAGTTTTAATATTTCTACAAGTACAAAAGGTGACACAATTAATAAAAAGTAAAACAATCGTCAACGTTTGCATTTGACTAAGAGAAAGGTACAAATTGCGTACCTAACACAGGTACGCTCACCGCTTATTGTATCTAATGTCGCATCTCATGTTTTAACCCCCCCCCCCCCCCAAAAAAAAAAAAAAAAAAAAGACAATCGCAAAATTCTTAAACATTTCTATAGGAACTGTAAGCAAAATTTTAAAATCTGATTTAAAGCTGATAAAAAAAAAAAACCTTTATGTTCACTGCCTAATGCGAAAACACACCTCTCAGCATAAGATTATGTACAGTTGGTTGTGCGCAAATTATTTGGCAAATGAAAAATGAAAATATGCGGTTACAATTCATGTGGCTTGGATATAAGAGTATTTATCTCATTGCAATAGAAAAGGATCGATTTACTAACGAAAAAGAGCTAAGTAGTTGGTTCAGAGAAAACGAGGAAAGTTTTGCTAAAGGATTTATGGTTATTGCTGCATTCTCTTATAGCAGAAAACTTAAAATAAGGAAAATAGAAAAAAATGTCAAAATTAACTCTGATTACTCTCAGAAATACGTTTTAACAAAGCATTTTCCAGATCTTTAGATGAGTTTATTTGTCTAAATTACAGAAAATTGTGGAAACTTACATCCTTAATAAACTGTATTAATCAAAACTTACTACTTCTATCAAAAGCATCCTTGTTTATACTTTGGGGTAAGTTTCATTCAAATGTCTTTAGCAACTCCAAAACTTAATTACTTCTGAAAAGTTCGTTTAAGTTTCATTTATTTATATTTGCATAATAAATATTCGGCTTGGGCTTCTGCAACTTGAAATGTATTCCGTTCGAAAATTGTCAAACCCACGCAAACTGCGATTCAGTTGAATCTAACTTAAATGCTTTTTATGAAAAAAAAAATGTCAGTGATGAAAGTTAAAGTATAGTTCTTAAGTCTGCATATTTTGCGAGACAATAAAAATGAAAGTAATATTTATTAGTTTATAAGCTTTAGCGTAACAAAGCCAGAAAATAGTTATCTTAGAATTAGAGTATTATTTACCGAGTATTATATATTTTAAAAATTCTGAATCAATATTCTATAGAAAATCCTTGTTAAATATGTCATAAGTATAAATTATGTTTCAAGAATTTTGTGTTCATTGTTACTAATCGTTTATAAACAAGACATAGAATATTTTTTATATATTTCCAAAATATAAATGAATTCATGTCTTTAAATTACACAAAATTTATAATACTATGTATTACAATAAATATAAGAAATTTGGAATTTAAAAATATTCCTAAAGAATCATTTATTAATATGAGACAAATAATAACATGACTATATTTATTCAAACCATTGTTAAATGTTTCATAAACTACCAATTATGTTTCAAAAATTTTGTTTTCATTGTTACTAAACATTTATTAGTAAGATACAGAATATTATTATATCTTTTTTTAGAAAACCTTTGATGGATATTTAAAAAATATTTAAACTTTTCGTTTTCACATTGTTGCTTTTTCTAAAAGTTTTTAAATCACATTAAATTATATTATAATTTTAAATACTCCCTAAGAATCATTTTATTAAAAAGGGCACAACAAATAAGCTTATTATTTTATAAAACAATCCTTGATAAATATTTAATAACATATATTAACTATAAAATACTTGAGAATAATATAAAAATAAAGATCTTTATATATATATATTTATAAATGAATTTAACACTGAAAAGCACAATAAATAAATAAACGCGTGTATTCGAAATTATGCGATGCTGCCATTTTTATAAGAAATACGTATTTATTATTTTAGGAAAATCTATATTTAATAAATTGTATGGCCTTTAAAATATTTGGCAGTAATATAAAAATAAACAAAAAATAAAGATCTTTATATAGTATAGAAGATTTTAACACTGAAAAGTACAATAAATAAATAAAAATTTGTAGAGTCTTCTGTACACTGTGCAGGTCGAGTCAGATGCCTGATGCTGTGTGTTGAAGTGGGTTCTTTCTTTCTTGTTGTGATCATGGCAGTTTATGCAGCAGGGTGGTTTGGAGCAGTTGGAATCATCATGATTTTCCGCGCAGTTGGCACATGTTGGTAGCTCACTCTTGCAGTGTTTTTCGGTGTGCTTTAGTGACTGGCAGCGTCTGCAGCGTGGTACGCTGGTGTGTGGTTTCAGGAAGTAGGATTTGAAGCCAATGATGAGGCCTCCATCCTCTATAATTGAGTGCCCTAGTGTCTTAGGAATTAGAAGGATGAGGTCTTTTGCAGCATCATTTCTTCTATTTTGAAGTGTTTTCAGGATGTTTATTTCTTCTGCGGTTATTTCAAATCTTGTTGTTATTGCTGCTTTGATGGATTCTTCTGGTGTGTGTGTCGGTACATTCAGGAGGATCATTTTCTGCTGTGGAAGTGTTTTTGGGACTGCTTGTAGTGTTTTATTAAGATCTTGATGTCGGTGTATGTCGTTTTTCAGTGTGTTGAGATCGTTGATAGTGTTGCATTCTACTTCGATGCAGTTTCTTTTTCTTGAGATGTTGTTTGGCTGAATTGGAGATATATATGTTTTGTTATAGGGTTTTATCAATATCATTACATGTGATGTCTTCTTTTCCTTTTATTATGAGTGTGTGTCTAATGGCGTTGTTGCGGAGTTTCTTCTTGCATTGCTGTGTGTGCGCTTGGCTGGATGTGGGCTTTATGTTTTCATCTTGTAGTGCTGGTGTGTTGTCTGTTGTGCCCGGTGTTTTCTTGCTGATGGTGTTTTGGACTGCATCAATGATTTCGGCTGTGTTGGGGAGCTTCTGCATTAATTGCTGATAGTTCTGTTGTGAGACTTCTAGATGTTCTTCCATGCATCGAACCCGTTCTGTCAGTGTTGTGATCTCATTTTGGAGTGCTAGCATTTCTCTTAGGGTGTGTGTGTCTATTTGATCTACGTGATTTAGAATTGTTTTGAGTGATGGTAGACTTTGTTTTTCTTGCTGACAATTTCTTTCTAGTCTACCTGCTATCTGTATGAGGATTCCCCTGGCTTTGTTGGTGAGTTTAGCAATAGTAACGTCTTCCTTCTCCTCCTTGTAGAGGGAGGAATTGCTCATATGATGATGTTTTGATTTTAGTGAGACTCTCAACTGGTCATCTGTGTCTTCGTCAACGCCAACTTGACGAGGAATTCACCCCAACATCATCTTACACTACATCAGCACCACAGTCACATCAGCAGCCACCAACACTCCACCGACAACAGTTTGCACGCAACAACCAACAGAGACGTACCCAGTACATCGACACTTCAAACAATCGTGAGCCACCGTGGGGATACCATTCTCACATGTATGAACCATATTAGCTCACCACTCTACCACTCTACCACCTCCACATCAAACTATATCATCATCTGCTTTCACTGCCCGTACGTGGTCTCAGCGCATTTGGTGTGGCGCTCCTTGTCGCGTGGGGATCACATACGGGTCACTGCAATCACCTGGTGTAGTCGTACTCGAACTGTTACATCTGGTACAGTCGTACCCCCGAACTGCACATCACCCCCTTCACCTTGTCTGTCGCTGCATGTCGCGTGGTGACGCTGGTCACAGCGACAGACTTTTGTTTTGTAATTTTTTTTTTTTTTGTCTGTCTTTAGTTTCTGCCGCCTGTCGCGTGGGGCTTTGCCTGGCAGGATTTTGTACTGCCACGTTTAATCCCTGCGTGCCGGGGAAGACATTAAATGCTCAACGGCTGGGTTCGCCCTCAGTCGAGTGGTCTTCCTCAGGCATTAAAATTAAAATAAATAAATAAATAAATAAATAAATGTATTCGAAATTATACGATGTCTTTTTATAGCATTTATAAAAGATCTGAACACTGGAAAGCACAATAAATAAATAAATAAATAAATGTTTTCGAAACTGTACGATGCTGTTTTTTCTCAATAAGAAATACTTATTTATTACTTTAAAAATATCTATATTTAATCAAATATAGCATCAGACCTATAAAATATCTGACAGTAATATAAAGATACAAACAAAAAATAAAATGTTTTATATAATATTTTTATAAATAAGTTTGACGGTAAAAAACACACCCCGAAAACAAATGTATTCGAAATTATACAATGATTCTTTCGTTCATAAGAAATGATTATTTATTACATTAGAAAAATCTGTATTCAATAAACTATATATGACCTGAGCTATAAAATATCTGACAGTAATATAAGGACAAAAACAAACAAAAAATAAAATGCTTTATATAGTATTTATAAATAATTTTGACACTAAAAAACACCCCCAAAAATAAATGTATTCGAAAATATTCAATGAATCTTTTTTTCATAAAAAAATGCTTATTTATTACTTTAGAAAAATCTGACACCGGCAACCATCTTTTACCCCTAATGGAGTTCCTTTTCCATTTTTATTTATTTCTCCTACGTATCAAGCAACTCATACTACTTTTAGAAATGCCAGAAAAGAATTGTTAAAACAGAAATAAATACGGATTCATATTTCATCTTTGCTTTTCTGACGTTTTTCTCTAAGATTCTATCAGAGATGCTTTAAAAATGAGGCATTCTGGCAGCAGAAGAGAAAGAAAAATATAGGAATATTTTGTCGATAGATATCATCTGTCAGTCTAATGTTTCGTAAGGTGTATCTGCAGTCGTTTATACTAAAATCCGTTTAACTTTATTATTATATTATATTTACATTACCCGTTAACTTTATTCAAAATAATACATCGAATTTATTAATTTACTTACCAATTAAAAAAGTCATTTAAGCATAAATGGAATTATCAATATATAAATAAAATTAGCTTTATTTATGAGGCATTTTTCATGAAGCATTTTAGCAGTAGAAGAGAAAGAAAATGTAGGAATATTTTGTCGATAGATATCATCTGTCAGTGTAATGTTTCGTACGGTGTATCTGCAGTCGTTTATACTAAAATCCGTTTAACTTTATTATTATATTATATTTACATTACCCGTTAACTTTATTCAAAATAATACATCGAATTTATTAATTTACTTACCAATTAAAAAAGTCATTTAAGCATAAATGGAATTATCAATATATAAATAAAATTAACTTTATTTATGAGGCATTTTTCATGAAGCATTTTAGCAGCAGAAGAGAAAGAAAAATATAGGAATATTTTGTCGATAGATATCATCTGTCAGTCTAATGTTTCGTACGGTGTATCTGCAGTCGTGTATACTAAAATCCGTTTAACTTTATTATTATATTATATTTACATTACCCGTTAAATTTATTCAAAATAATACATCGAATTTATTAATTTACTTACCAATTAAAAAAGTCATTTAAGCATAAATGGAATTATCAATATATAAATAAAATTAACTTTATTTATGAGGCATTTTTCATGAAGCATTTTAGCAGCAGAAGAGAAAGAAAAATATAGGAATATTTTGTCGATAGATATCATCTGTCAGTCTAATGTTTCGTACGGTGTATCTGCAGTCGTGTATACTAAAATCCGTTTAACTTTATTATTATATTATATTTACATTACCCGTTAAATTTATTCAAAATAACACATCGAATTTATTAATTTACTTACCAATTAAAAAAGTCATTTAAGCATAAATGGAATTATCAATATATAAATAAAATTAACTTTATTTATGAGGCATTTTTCATGAAGCATTTTAGCAGCAGAAGAGAAAGAAAAATATAGGAATATTTTGTCGATAGATATCATCTGTCAGTCTAATGTTTCGTACGGTGTATCTGCAGTCGTGTATACTAAAATCCGTTTAACTTTATTATTATATTATATTTACATTACCCGTTAAATTTATTCAAAATAATACATCGAATTTATTAATTTACTTACCAATTAAAAAAGTCATTTAAGCATAAATGGAATTATCAATATATAAATAAAATTAACTTTATTTATGAGGCATTTTTCATGAAGCATTTTAGCAGCAGAAGAGAAAGAAAAATATAGGAATATTTTGTCGATAGATATCATCTGTCAGTCTAATGTTTCGTACGGTGTATCTGCAGTCGTGTATACTAAAATCCGTTTAACTTTATTATTATATTATATTTACATTACCCGTTAAATTTATTCAAAATAATACATCGAATTTATTAATTTACTTACCAATTAAAAAAGTCATTTAAGCATAAATGGAATTATCAATATATAAATAAAATTAACTTTATTTATGAGGCATTTTTCATGAAGCATTTTAGCAGCAGAAGAGAAAGAAAAATATAGGAATATTTTGTCGATAGATATCATCTGTCAGTCTAATGTTTCGTACGGTGTATCTGCAGTCGTGTATACTAAAATCCGTTTAACTTTATTATTATATTATATTTTCATTACCCGTTAAATTTATTCAAAATAATACATCGAATTTATTAATTTACTTACCAATTAAAAAAGTCATTTAAGCATAAATGGAATTATCAATATATAAATAAAATTAACTTTATTTATGAGGCATTTTTCATGAAGCATTTTAGCAGCAGAAGAGAAAGAAAAATATAGGAATATTTTGTCGATAGATATCATCTGTCAGTCTAATGTTTCGTACGGTGTATCTGCAGTCGTGTATACTAAAATCCGTTTAACTTTATTATTATATTATATTTACATTACCCGTTAAATTTATTCAAAATAATACATCGAATTTATTAATTTACTTACCAATTAAAAAAGTCATTTAAGCATAAATGGAATTATCAATATATAAATAAAATTAACTTTATTTATGAGGCATTTTTCATGAAGCATTTTAGCAGCAGAAGAGAAAGAAAAATATAGGAATATTTTGTCGATAGATATCATCTGTCAGTCTAATGTTTCGTACGGTGTATCTGCAGTCGTGTATACTAAAATCCGTTTAACTTTATTATTATATTATATTTACATTACCCGTTAAATTTATTCAAAATAATACATTGAATTTATTAATTTACTTTTACCAATTAAAAAAGTCATTTAAACATAAACGGAATTATCAATATATAAATAAAATTAACTTTATTTATGAGGCATTTTTCATGAAGCATTTTAGCAGTAGAAGAGAAAGAAAATATAGGAATATTTTGTCGATAGATATCATCTGTCAGTCTAATGTTTCGTACGGTGTATCTGCAGTCGTGTATACTAAAATCCGTTTAATTTTATTGTTATATTATATTTACATTACCCGTTAAATTTATTCAAAATAATACATCGAATTTATTAATTTACTTTTACCAATTAAAAAAGTCATTTAAACATAAATGGAATTATCAATATATAAATAAAATTAACTTTATTTATGAGGCATTTTTCATGAAGCATTTTGGCAGTAGAAGAGAAAGAAAAATATAGGAATATTTTGTTGATAGATATCATCTGTCCGTCTAATGTTTGGTACGATACTAAAATCCGTTTAGTTTTATTATTATATTATATTTACATTACCTGTTAACTTTATTCAAAATAATACATCGAATTTATTAATTTACTTTTACCAATTAAAAAAGTCATTTAAACATAAATGGAATTATCAATATATAAATAAAATTAACTTTATTTATGAGGCATTTTTCATGAAGCATTTTGGCAGTAGAAGAGAAAGAAAAATATAGAAATATTTTGTTGATAAATATCATCTGTCCGTCTAATGTTTGGTACGATACTAAAATCCGTTTAGTTTTATTATTATACTAGATGGAACCCGTCAAAATTTGACGGCAAAAAACTTGATAGTACCATAAAAATAAAATTCATAGCTGCTTTAAAATGTTTGAAACTTTTGCAGAATAATTCAAATAAATAAAAAACCCACTTTGAATTAAAGCTAGGTTGAAGAACAACAGCAATTGGCTAAGTTTCACTGGCACATGTACTCTCGGAATTTCTTTCATCGGACACATTTAGCGCTGTTGTGCAAGTAAATGGTAAGTGCCCCCTTGGGGAGGGGGAAATGGCGGGATGGACCAAGGAGATGCATAACATGAATAAGCAGTCAAAGACCTTTCAAACGATATGTAACATGAGGGGTGTGTGCAAAATTTTAAAAAGTACCCCCTTGGGGGGTGGGTAAAGTAGGGGATGGACACGGAACATGCATAATATGATTAAGTGGTCACAGACCTTTCCAACGATATATAACATGAGGGTTGTGTGCAAAATTTAGAAAAGTACCTCTTTGGGGGGGGGGGGGCAAAGCGGGGAGATGGACATCAGAGATATGCATATGATTAAGCAGTCACAGACCTTTCCAACGATATATGACATGAGGGTTGTCTGCAAAATTTAGAAAAGTACCCCATTGGGGGAGGGGGGGGGGAAGTGGGGAAATGGACATTGGAGATATGCATATGATTAAGCAGTCACAGACCTTTCCAACGATATATGACATGAGGGTTGTCTGCAAAATTTAGAAAAGTACCCCCTTGGGGGAGGGGGGGGGGCAAAGTGGGGAAATGGACATTGGAGATATGCATATGATTAAGCAGTCACAGACCTTTCCAACGATATATGACATGAGGGTTGTCTGCAAAATTTAGAAAAGTACCCCCTTGGGGGAGGGGGGTTGCAAAGTGGGGAGATGGACATTGGAGATGCATAATATCATTAAGCAGTCACAGACCTTTCCAACAATATATGACATGAGGGGTGTCAACAAAATTTAGAAAATTGCCCCCCTTAAGGGGGGGGGAAGTGGCGGGATGGACCCCGGAGATGCATAACATGAATAAGCAGTCAAAGACCTTTCCAACAATACGTAACATGAAGGGATTGTGCAAAATTTACAAAAGTACCCCCTTGGGGGGGGCAAATTGGGGGGATGGACACCGGAGATGCATAATATGATTAAGCGGTCACAGACCTTTTTAACGATATATAACATGAGTGGTATGTGCAAAATTTAGAAAAGTGCCCCAATTGGCAGGGGGGGGGGGGATGGACCACACAGATGCATAACATGAAAAGGCAGTCACAGGCCTTTCGAACGATATATCATATGAGTGGTGTCAACAAAGAAAAGTCTCCGCCCCATGTAGGCAAAACATACCCCCCCGCCATAATTATTGATGCGGACTCATTTTTTAAATTCGTTCGCACCCCTCTTCTCCCGCAAAATGTTGTGAATTTTAAAAACTCCATTTACGAATTTTTTTATACCAAAAGCACTTATGTCCGTCGTCTGCATGCAGAGTTTTGTGCTTACAGACGCCAGACACAACAACACACACACAGACAGACGTTTACCGACATTAATAGTATAGATGATACTCAGTGCCTACACATTTCATCCTTTATAATTCAGCCAATGAGTTGACGGTTGTTCATTTCCAGAAACGAAACAATAATTCTTTAGGATGAATTTTGTTTGTTTGATACACCGTGGCAGAATGCGTGCAATGCAGCGACAGGCGTCACAAACTTTTTAGGGCACCTGCAGACTAAAAACATATAATCAATCTTCGCGGGGAAAAAAATCCTAGATTTCGTCAAATGATCACGGGAAAAACACTAATTTCATCAAAGGATCATGTAAAACGTGAATTTTGTTAAAAGGCCACAGAAAAACGCGATTTACACAAAAGATGAGCAAATTTTGTCAAAGAATCGCAAAACAGGAAATTTCACCCAAAGATAGCGCTTTCTTGCCAAACTTCGTCTAAAAATTGCGGAATAAAATGTATTTTATCAAAAAATCGCTGGAAAACGTACATTTCGTTAAAGTATCGCGAGAAAAATGCGAATTTATTCAAAGAGTGTTGATAAAACGCGAATTTCATCGAAGAATTGCTGAAAATTCATGAATCTTATCAAAAGGCAGCAGAGAAAATGTGATTATTATCAAAGCATTGCGAAAAAAGAAAATTTCTTCTAAGGATCACAGAAAAACATAAATTTCATAAAAGAATAGTGGAAAATAACGCAAATTTCGTGAAAAAAAAAAAATCTCAGAAAAAACACAAATTTCGTCAAATTATCGCTGAAAAAAAAAACACGAATTACGTCATAGGATAGCTGAAAAAATTATGAATCTCGACAAAATAAAGATACAGAAAAAAATGCGAATTTCATTAAAGAATCGCGAAAAAAAATGCGAATTTTGTTAAAGCATTGCGCAAAGAATGTGAATTTTTTGAAAGGTTCGTGTGAAAAATGAAACTGTCTGTATTAAAAACAGCACACACACAAACATCTATACAAACCTCAATACACACAAACATATTATAGGCAGGGCTTGAAATTCAATTTTTCCAAAGACGGGAGTCTCCCTACCAACATTTTTAAATGGAGGGGAGTTGTAATGTTTGGGAGGGAGAAAAAAAATCTTTAAACCCCACTATTCTTTTACGTGCTATTTAAAGAATTACATTAATGCAGACATGACGAAATACCATTGAAAAAATTAAGTCAACTGAGAATGATTATGTAAAATGTTTTATTTTTATTATAAAAAAGGGAAGAAAGTTAAGTTTTATATATGCAGTGTATTTTTCAAGTTCCATTAAATGTGTTAGGGACCCTTAACAATTAGGTTGTTAAATAAATATCAGACTTTAGATTTTACTTGATTGAGATTCACCGATCGATCGTGGAAAAGACGCAAAGTTCATCAATCTGTCGCGGAAAAAACGCTAAGTTCGTCGATCTGTCACCAAAAAACGCAAAGTTCGTTAATCAGTCGTGGGAAAAAAGCAAATTTCGTCGATCGATTGCAGAATAAACACAAAGTTCGTCGATCTGTCCCCAAAAAACGCAAGGTTCGTCGATCAGTCGCTTAAAAAACGCAATGTTCGTCTATCTGTCGCAGAAAAAACGCAAAGTTCGTTGATCAGTCGCAGAAAAAAATGCAACGTTCGTTGATCTGTCGCGGAAAAAACGCAAATTTCGTCGATCAGTTGCGGAAAAAAGCAAATTTCGTCGATCGATTGCGGAATAAATGCAAAGTTCGTCGATCAGTCAGGGAAGAAAGAAAAATTTCGTCGATCGATTGCGGAATAAACGCAAAGTTCGTCGATATGTCCCCAAAAAACGCAAGGTTCGTCGATCAGTCGCTTAAAAAATGCAATGTTTGTCAATCTGTCGCAGAAAAAACTCAAAGTTCGTTGATCTGTCACGGAAAAAACCACAAAGTTCGTCGATCAGTCGCGGAAAAAACACACAGTCCGTCAATCAGTTGCGGGGGAAAAAAATCACGAAATTTATCGTTCAGTTGCAGGTAAATTAAATAATGCAAATTTCTCCAAAAATGCTGAAATTTTTTGGGCGGGAGGCTCCCGCTCATGATCTTTTTTGGGCGGGATTTCAAAATTTTCCGCGCGAATCCCGCCCTGATAGGTATAGTTTTAATCTGAAATAATATACTGAACTTGAACTAACTTTTGAAAAATCGGGTTAACCCAAATCCAACTTGCAGAAATCTACACTCAGTCTGAAATCGACTCGAACCATAAAGACAGTTAACCCAACTTGCAACAAAAATAATTATTTTCTGTGAATTTTCTGATTTTTTCTTTTCTCAGAAATGCTGTAGTCATTTTGTCCCCCAATTTTGCCCTTTACAATTCAGCCAATGAGTGGAGGGGACCAAAGGAGCGTTCCTCATCACAAACGAAAGATGAGATACGTTCGTTTGATGTCGTTGTTGAAAATTTATGGATTTCTATTATTAAAGTAATTTTTTCATTTTACCGTATTCATTTTCTTTTTGTGTTGTATGTATTTTGCTACTTTGAATTTTTTTAAACTAACACTTTTTTTTTTTTTTTTTTTTTGGAGAGTGAGAGAGAGAGATTTAGTAATTTGGGACACGAAGTTCAGCAAATTCTTAAAATCCACAAATCGTTTCCAATGTAAACAATGAAATTTACAATTAAGTTGCAAGTGCAAAATTTCAGTTTTTTAAAATTTTCATGTCATTCTATACACATTTTAATATGTCATTCTGATCATTATACATATTTAGTTATGCATTATTAATTATTTACTTGACCTTTACTTTTAATATTTTAAATATTTCAAACTTACAGCTGAATGTAATTATTAAAACATTTGAAATACTGCATTCGAAAAATGAAATTTCAGCTTAGAAACTCGACAATTAAAAAATTTAAAGTAGAAAAGTACTTATGATATAAAAAGAAGAAAAAAAAATACACCAGAATTTATCTGTATTACGAAAGCGGGAGAAATGATTTTCTGTGCTATACGAAAAGATATCCAAATAACTCAATCATGAACATAGAAATAGGTATTGGTTTTTATGTTCAGGTGCACTCAATCCAAACTTGAAACTTTTAAAACAGTCAGTGAATGAATGAAATTCATCTCCGCCTTTCACATCCAGAAAACTTGCTGTGTCGCCAATTATGTTTATATTTTATATATATATAAAAAAATAATAATTCAGGCACTTTTCCGTTATACGGACACCATTGTCGCCAAACATACATACATACATTTTGGCATAGTATCCGTATAACAGAAAAGTACTAAAGTTCATGGTTTAAAATCACAATAAAATATGAAATTTATTGATTAGTTGTGGGAAAATATCGGGGAAATAATGTGTTTTTCGTGAATTTTTTGTTTTGTTAACAATGTGGTTAGAGAGACAGGGAGAAATCCAGAAAACTTGCTGTGTCGCCAATTATGTTTATATTTTATATATATATATATAAATAATAATTCAGGCACTTTTCCGTTATACGTACACTATTGTCGCCAAACATACATACATACATTTACATACATACATACATTTTGGCATAGTGTCCGTATAACAGAAAAGTACTAAAGTTCATGGTTTAAAATCGCAATAAAATATCATGAAATTTATTGATTAGTTGTGGGAAAATATCGGGGAAATAATGTGTTTTTGTGAAATTTTTTGTTTTGTGTTGTTGTGTTTAATTGTAAGCATTCATTATAATTTTCAGTGCATTATTAAATTGAAATTTTTGTTTAAAATATGTAAACAAAACAGTGACCAGAAACCTGCACAATTTCTAATATAGATAGATAGATGCATGCATGTAGTACTTTTAATTATTTGGTAAAAATACTGTGATCGTCACTGAGAAAACCTGAATTTAACCTAAAAGTAATTGTCGAGTGTTTAAGCTGAAATTTCATTTTACGAATACAGTATTTCAAATGTTTTAATAATTACATTTAGCTGTAAGTTTGAAATATTAAAAGTAAAGGCCAAGTAAATAATTAATAATGCATAACTAAAAGTAATTGTCGAGTGTTTAAACTAATTTCATTTTACGAATACAGTATTTCAAATGTTTTAATAGTTACATTCAGCTGTAAGTTTGAAATATTAAAAGTAAAGGCCAAGTAAATAATTAATAATGCATAAGTAAAAGTAATTGTCGAGTGTTTAAGCTGAAATTTCATTTTACGAATACAGTATTTCAAATGTTTTAATAGTTACATTCAACTGTAAGTTTGAAATATTAAAAGTAAAGGCCAAGTAAATAATTAATAATGCATAACTAAAAGTAATTGTTGAGTGTTTAAGCTGAAATTTCATTTTACGAATACAGTATTTCAAATATTTTAATAGTTACATTCAGCTGTAAGTTTGAAATATTAAAAGTAAAGGCCAAGTAAATAATTAATAATGCATAACTAAAAGTAATTGTCGAGTGTTTAAACTAATTTCATTTTACGAATACAGTATTTCAAATGTTTTAATAGTTACATTCAGCTGTAAGTTTGAAATATTAAAAGTAAAGGCCAAGTAAATAATTAATAATGCAAAACTAAATATGTATAATGAGATTTTTTTTTCTTGAATTATTCAGTGAAACTCGTCTTATAAATGTACGCAAATAATTCACATCAAAATCTTAAAATAACAAAGTTTTCTTTCGTGTTTAGCTATGCTTAATAACCAAAAAAGCTTGATTAATACAAAAATTATTTGGTAAAAATACTGTGATCGTCGCTGAGAAAACCTGAATTTAATCATATCACACAGAATTACATATTAAAAGTTTAAAATTAGTTTGTTTACATCGGAAACGATTCGCGGAATTTCGTGCCACGAAATCTCTCTCTCTCTCAAAAAAAGGGTTAGTTATAAAAAATTCAAAGTACTAAAATACATACGACTTAAAAAGAAAATAAATACGGTAAAATGAAAAAATACCTTAATAAAAGAAATCTATAAAGTTTCAACAACCGAACAACCAAATGGACCACATACGCTTCTAGAGAGAGGAAAAAGCCTTCACCTCATTGGCTGGAACATCGCGTCTGAAGATAGTAAAAGCCTCTAGCTGATTAGCTGAATGCTCGCGCATGCGTATAAATAGCATTTTTGCACGAAAAACTAAAAAGCAGGTTAGCTTTAAGTATATGGATTATATTTACATTACCTGTTAACTTTATTCAAAATAATACATCGAATTTATTAATTTACTTTTACCAATTAAAAAAGTCATTTAAACATAAATGGAATTATCAATATATAAATAAAATTAACTTTATTTATGAGGCATTTTTCATGAAGCATTTTGGCAGTAGAAGAGAAAGAAAAATATAGGAATATTTTGTCGATAGATATCATCTGTCAGTGTAATGTTTGGTACGATACTAAAATCCGTTTAATTTTATTATATATTCTTTACATTATCCCTAAACTTTATTCAATGTAATGCAACATATTTATTAATTGACTTAGCAATTATAAAACCACTTAAATATAAATACAACTATTAATATATAAATAAAATTAACTTTATTTATGAGGCATTTTTCATGAAGCATTTTGGCAGTAGAAGAGAAAGAAAAATATAGAAATATTTTGTTGATAGATATCATCTGTCTGTCTAATGTTTGGTACGATACTAAAATCCGTTTAGTTTTATTATTATATTATATTTACATTACCTGTTAACTTTATTCAAAATAATACATCGAATTTATTAATTTACTTTTACCAATTAAAAAAGTCATTTAAACATAAATGGAATTATCAATATATAAATAAAATTAACTTTATTTATGAGGCATTTTTCATGAAGCATTTTAGCAGCAGAAGAGAAAGAAAAATATAGGAATATTTTGTCGATAGATATCATCTGTCAGTCTAATGTTTCGTACGGTGTATCTGCAGTCGTGTATACTAAAATCCGTTTAACTTTATTATTATATTATATTTACATTACCCGTTAAATGTATTCAAAATAATACATCGAATTTATTAATTTACTTACCAATTAAAAAAGTCATTTAAGCATAAATGGAATTATCAATATATAAATAAAATTAACTTTATTTATGAGGCATTTTTCATGAAGCATTTTAGCAGCAGAAGAGAAAGAAAAATATAGGAATATTTTGTCGATAGATATCATCTGTCAGTCTAATGTTTCGTACGGTGTATCTGCAGTCGTGTATACTAAAATCCGTTTAACTTTATTATTATATTATATTTACATTACCCGTTAAATTTATTCAAAATAATACATTGAATTTATTAATTTACTTTTACCAATTAAAAAAGTCATTTAAACATAAACGGAATTATCAATATATAAATAAAATTAACTTTATTTATGAGGCATTTTTCATGAAGCATTTTAGCAGTAGAAGAGAAAGAAAATATAGGAATATTTTGTCGATAGATATCATCTGTCAGTCTAATGTTTCGTACGGTGTATCTGCAGTCGTGTATACTAAAATCCGTTTAATTTTATTGTTATATTATATTTACATTACCCGTTAAATTTATTCAAAATAATACATCGAATTTATTAATTTACTTTTACCAATTAAAAAAGTCATTTAAACATAAATGGAATTATCAATATATAAATAAAATTAACTTTATTTATGAGGCATTTTTCATGAAGCATTTTGGCAGTAGAAGAGAAAGAAAAATATAGGAATATTTTGTTGATAGATATCATCTGTCCGTCTAATGTTTGGTACGATACTAAAATCCGTTTAGTTTTATTATTATATTATATTTACATTACCTGTTAACTTTATTCAAAATAATACATCGAATTTATTAATTTACTTTTACCAATTAAAAAAGTCATTTAAACATAAATGGAATTATCAATATATAAATAAAATTAACTTTATTTATGAGGCATTTTTCATGAAGCATTTTGGCAGTAGAAGAGAAAGAAAAATATAGGAATATTTTGTTGATAGATATCATCTGTCCGTCTAATGTTTGGTACGATACTAAAATCCGTTTAGTTTTATTATTATATTATATTTACATTACCTGTTAACTTTATTCAAAATAATACATCGAATTTATTAATTTACTTTTACCAATTAAAAAAGTCATTTAAACATAAATGGAATTATCAATATATAAATAAAATTAACTTTATTTATGAGGCATTTTTCATGAAGCATTTTGGCAGTAGAAGAGAAAGAAAAATATAGAAATATTTTGTTGATAGATATCATCTGTCCGTCTAATGTTTGGTACGATACTAAAATCCGTTTAGTTTTATTATTATATTATATTTACATTACCTGTTAACTTTATTCAAAATAATACATCGAATTTATTAATTTACTTTCACCAATTAAAAAAGTCATTTAAACATAAATGGAATTATCAATATATAAATAAAATTAACTTTATTTATGAGGCATTTTTCATGAAGCATTTTGGCAGTAAAAGCGAAAGAAAAATATATGAATATTTTGTTGATAGATATCATCTGTCCGTCTAATGTTTGGTACGATACTAAAATCCGTTTAGTTTTATTATTATATTATATTTACATTACCTGTTAACTTTATTCAAAATAATACATCGAATTTATTAATTTACTTTTACCAATTAAAAAAGTCATTTAAACATAAATGGAATTATCAATATATAAATAAAATTAACTTTATTTATGAGGCATTTTTCATGAAGCATTTTGGCAGTAGAAGAGAAAGAAAAATATAGGAATATTTTGTCGATAGATATCATCTGTCAGTGTAATGTTTGGTACGATACTAAAATCCGTTTAATTTTATTATATATTCTTTACATTATCCCTAAACTTTATTCAATGTAATGCAACATATTTATTAATTGACTTAGCAATTATAAAACCACTTAAATATAAATACAACTATCAATATATAAATAAAATTAACTTTATTTATGAGGAATTTTTCATGAAGCATTTTGGCAGTAGAAGAGAAAGAAAAATATAGGAATATTTTGTTAATAGCTATCATGTGTCAGTCTCATGTTTGGTACGGTGTATCTGAAGTCGTTTATACTAAAATCCGTTTAATTTTATTATATTTACATTACCCGTTAACTTTATTAAAAATAATACAGTGAATTTATTAAATTACTTACCAAATAAAAAAGTCATTTAAGCATAACTGGAATTATCTCTATATAAATAAAATTAACTTTATTTAAGAGGCATTTTTTATGAAGCATTTTGGCAGTAGAAGAGAATGAAAAATATAGGAATATTTTGTTGATAGCTATCATCTATCAGTCTAATGTATGGTACGGTGTATCTGAAGTCGTTTATACTAAAATCCGTTTAATTGTATTATGTGCAAATTTTGAATCGCTTTTGTGGTGATACAGCCTACTTATGGTTATGCCACCTGCAGTTCCATCTATCGGTGCAATTTGCTACTAAAATTTTGAGGTTTCTGTATAAAATGTTTACGGGTTTTTTTAATAAACATACCACTGGTTTCATGCTTCTATCTATCACCGTATCCGAGTTATTTATTTAGAATATTATTCCCTTAAGAACCACGACGTATCTGCGTACGTCATAAACACATTTATCTGAAACACCCGAACGTATGTGCGTATGTCAAGGTTGCCAGTTTGGCCTTTTTTTAAATTCAAAATTTTGAATTCCTACCAGAAAGTTATAGCAGTAATTTGTATTTTATATAACATACTTTTTCGTGATTGTATAAATAAAAATTATTCTTTTAGAATTCCCGGTATGAATTTTTGTATTTTTGACGAAATTTAACATACCTGGTATTCAGCATACTATCGCTAAATTGAATATGGTGCTTAAGGGGTTTAGGGTCCTTCGTGAAACACCCTGTACCACTCTCTAGTATTTCATCAATTGAATCCCAAACATGCTTTCTAGGTGATTTATTCTGGTTTACGTTTTATCATTTCTTATGAGATGTATCATGAATTATAAGACATCCTGAGCTTAAGCATTTTGTAGTCTTTCTTCCCAAATATGCACGTATTTACATATTTTTATCCCTAAACTATCTAATAAATATACACATTTTTTATAATGCAAGCTATTTTTGAACACGAAATTCCCATTTTATCAATTAACTATACATTTCAGAGAAACGTCCCCTTTGTAAATAACAAACACTACTCAAATCAAAGACAGGGTTTAAATAAATACACTATTCAGTTCCTGAACAACTAAATTCTCCTCATCTTTCATTTATCAATTGAACAGTGTTAATGTCACTTTCCAGCAATTTCCAAAGAGAGAGATGACCGATTCTTATATTCGAACAGCCTAACGTTGTACCACCCCCTTTAAACCCCCTTCAGTTGAAAGGATACCATGAAAGAGAAGCGCACTCATTGGCACTGGCCCAATAACAATCCAATCATTTTCTTTACTGAGCTAATTGATGCATTGACAAAATGGCCCGTTCGAAGAGATACAAATGTTGTTGAATTATTTTAGTCTAGCCTGCTTCAAGAAATGTTAGAAAATCTGATGGAACTGATCAATAACAAGAATATTTCAGGGATGACGTAAATGCTTTCGAGCTTAAATTTAAGATAAGAAAACATTGTTTTGTGCATTTTTCATTTTTATTCGATACTATAAATCTAGATGAAAAAAGCAAAATCCCGAGCGTTTCATTTAAACTCATTATTTTATAGACAATATTTTTGCGAGAAATTTGTCTTTTGTAAACAATACACACTACCAATACATCAAATGAGAGTGTACATAATTACACTATTCAGCCCCTGAACAACTAAACTCTCATTATATTTTATTAATCAATTGAATAGTGTTAATGTCACTTTTCAGCGGTTTCCAAAGAGAGGGATGACCGATTCTTATATTCGAACAGCCTAACGTTCCACCACCCCCTTTAAACCCCCTTTAGTTAAAAGGATACCATGAAAGAGAAGCGATCTCATTGGCACTGACCCAATAATAGCCCAATCATTTTCTTTGCTGAGATAATTGATGCATTGACAAAATGGTCCATTCGAAGAGATACAAATGCTGTTGAATTATTTTAGTCTAGTCTGCTTCAAGAAATGTTAGAAAATCTGATGGAACTGATGAATAAGAAGTGTATTTCAGAAAATGATGTAAACACTTTCGAGCCTTGATTAAATATAAGAAAACATTATTTTGTTCACTGTAAACACTTTCCAACACAGTTGAAAAGTGTTCATGTGACTTAAGTTTGACTGTCTGCCATATGTCTATCTACCGTTTTTCTATCTGTCTGTCTGTCTGTCCGTCATTTTTCACAACATTTTTCATCCGGTAATGGGAAATACTTTCAGAGCCACCTATGGTTAATGTTATCAGGATACATTCTTCTTGTGAGGAATAGGAAGTGTAATTCTTTCGTAAAAACTGTATTATATTTTAAAATAGATTGGAAAACTTTATTATGAGTGCATACATTTTTTGAGAATTTTAATTGATAAAATAAACCTTTATTAATATGTCTTTTAAATTTTATAATTCAGAGTCCCTTAGCAATGGGTTGGGTTGGGTTGATTATTGACGGCCAATTATCTACACTTGGGATATAGGCCCGGGGGGAGTGCCCTTCGTGGGGGTCTTTCTAAGGGAACCTAACCCGTATTTACGCATGGATAAATCCATGGCTCGAAGAAAACCACGAAAACTCCGAACGATTAGGCCGACGGGCGCGATTGGGATCGAACCCAGCACCTCAAGTCTACCAGCTTCGAGAGCAGAACCTCTGAGCCACTGGTGGGGCCCCTTAGCAATGGAGTTAGTGTAATTCTTATAGAGGTTCCTTTTTTATGTATTTTGTGAATTCAAAGGGTACCTGACCCCTTAATTATAATAAGTATTTTCCATATCTGAACTATTTTTAGTGTACTAAGAGATATTTGTATAATATAAATAAATTCGTATACAGGGTTACGCAAGGAACTGGATACATTGCCGTCTATGGATTCTTATTTCTGATAATAAGTTTTCAGTTGTTATGCATTTTCTAAAATGTTTATTTAAGATATATTTTTTTTTCATCTTTTTAAACGGTGGAAGTTTCATTAGAGTATTGTGGTGGTGTTGGAAAGTGTTTCATAATCTATGATTGAAGCATGATTTTTCTTTACTGTTCATTTTTCTTCGATACTACAAATCTAGATTAGAAAAGAAAAATGGGGAGCGTTTCACTTAAACCCTTTATTTTATCTATAGACAATAATTTTGCGATATTTTTTTCTCTCGTAAAAGATACACACTTTCAACACTTCAAATTAGAGTGTACATAATTACACTTCTCAGACACTAAAACTCTAAACTTTCATCTTTTTTTTTTTAATCAATTGAATAGTGTTAATTACACCTTTTATAACAGTCTCCAAATAGAGGAATGGCCGATTTCTAAATTCGAACGTCTATAGACAATTTTTTATTTATTTAAAGACTATCTACAGGCAATATTTTTACGAGATTTTTTTTTCTCTTGTAAACAATGCACGCTTTCAACACTTCAAATTAGAATCTACATAATTACACTTCTCAGTCACTAAAACTCTAAACTTTCATCTTTTTTTTTTATCAATTGAATAGTGTTAATGACACCTTTTATAACAGTCTCCAAATAAAGGAATGGCCGATTTCTAAATTCGAGCGGTCTAAACTATAGACAGTATTTTATTTATTTATATATTATCTATAGACAATATTTTTGCGAGTTTTTTTTTCTCTTGTAAACGATGCAGACTTTAAACACTTTAAATTAGAATGTAGATAATTACACTTCTCAGACACTAAAACTCTAAACTTTCATCTATTTTTTTTTATCAATTGAATGATGTTAATGACACCTTTTATCACAGTCTCCAAATAGAGGAATGGCCGATTTCTAAATTCGAACGGCCTAAACTATAGACAATATTTTATTTATTTATAGACTATCTACAGACAATTTTTTTGCGAGATTTTTTTTCTCTTTTAAACAATACACACTTTCAACACTTCAAATTAGAATGTACATAATTACACTTCTCAGACACTAAAGCTCTAAACTTTCATCTTTTTTTTTATCAATTGAATGATCTTAATGACACCTTTTTTAACAGTCTCCAAATAAAGGAATGGCCGATTTCTAAATTCGAACGGCCTAAACTATAGACAATATTTTATTTATTTATAGACTATCTATAGACAATATTTTTGTGAGATTTGTTTTCTCCTGTAAACAATACACACTTTCAACACTTTAAATTGCAGTGTACGTAATTACACTTCTCAGACACTAAAGCTCTAAACTTTCATCTTTTTTTTTTATCAATTGAATGATGTTAATGACACCTTTTACCACAGTCTACAAATAGAGAAATGGGCGATTTCTAAATTCGAACGGCCTAAACTATAGACAATTTTTTATTTATTTATAGACTATCTACAGACAATATTTTTGCGAAATGTTTTTCTCCTGTAAACGATACAGACTTTCAACACTTTAAATTACAATGTACATAATTACACATCTCAGACACTAAAGCTCTAAACTTTCATCTATTTTTTTATCAATTGAATAATGTTAATGACACCTTTTATCACTGTCTCCAAATAGAGAAATGGCCGATTTCTAAATTCGAACGGCCGAAACTTCTGCTACCCCCTTTAAACCCCTTCAGTTAAAAGGATACCCTGAAAGAGGCACGCCCTCATTGGCACTGTTCCAATAATAGCCCAATCATTTTCTTTTCTGGGATAGTTGATGCATGGACAAAATGGTCTATCCGAAGAGATACAAAAGTTATTGAATTCTTCTTGTCTAGTCTGCTTCAAAAGAAGTTATGAAATCTGATGGTAACTAATCAATAGAGAATGACGCAAATGCAGCCAAGCTTAAATTAAAGATACCAAAATGTTATTTTGTTATGTGCTTCCTTTTTCTCCTGTTACAAAAATCTAGACTGCTTTTTGGAGGATTATAAACGAAATATGAGAAAAGTTTCATTTGAAGTTTTATCCCTGGTACATAAAACTTCAAAACTGCTAAAAATATTACAGTTAGTTTAAAAAAGAGCAAATTCTTTACCTGACAAGTAATAAATTATCTAGACTTTAGTTTAATAGATACATTAGTTTCATTTTTTAATCCTTCTTGAATAATTTTTTTTGGGCTTAGACCATTTGCCAAAATATAGTTGATTGGCCAGTTTATAGTTTAATTTCTTCTTCTAATTTAGTCCAAGCGACTGATAACAAGAAAATTTGGAAGGATAAAACTTTTACTTTCATCTATACATTTTTAAAAGAATGAAAATAAAACGTAACTAAAAAGAAATGTGTTGAGAAGTGCAGTTTAAATTAAAGGAAACAAAAAATATATATTTTTTACAGTTTTCAATTTGTGTTTGATTCCTAAAATCCAGATTGCTTTAACCATAAAATAATGTAAGTGTAATCAATCTGAAATATAGTAAAATATTATTTTGTTGAATTTTTTTTATTTTTCTCTGATACCAGAAATTTAGTTTGCTTTTGAAAGGTTTATAAAAAAGAAAATTCGAAGAATTGCATTCGAAATTATATATAATGGTCAAAATATTTATATTTTTGGGGAAAATGTGCAAATACGTTACCTGATGAATAATAATCCACCAAGACAGTCGGTTAATATTTGCAATATTACCTCGTTATCTTTTTAAAGCATCCCAGCTTTAGTCACTTCTTCAAATGTAGATAAATCTTTATATTATTATAGAATGTTGAAAAGTGATTTTGGTTTCTTTCATTTGTAAATATGAAAAATAATTAAAATAAAACTTGGAAAAAAAAAGAAAAAAAAAAGAAAAAAGAAAAAACGAAATTTCTTAAACATGACATAAGCTTGGCCAAGTATAAATTAAGGATAAAAAGCATTTTTTTCTTTTTCATTTGTCTGTTATCACAGAAAACTAGATTGATTTTAGAAGGATTATAAAATTGAAATTTAACTTGGAACTGTATTTTCTTGCCAAATGTATCACACTCTGATGAAAAATTGGCGAACCCTTTACTAATGAATAAGGAACTTACAAGAACTTACGCTAAATATAGAACCATTATTTAGAAAACCGAAAACTCCATTTGAAAGCAAATCCACTTGCTGAATCAAAAATAATTGAGATAATCATATATACTTCTTCAACTGTAGACAAAACGACATACTTTGACAAAATGTGGAAAAAGGAAACGTTTTCTGTTATCAGTAAACTTCTGAAGAGATGAAAACCATACACAAATAAAAAAAACTGTTTTGAAAATGACATGAGCACAGCCGAGCCTAAATTAAAGATAAAAAAATATTATTTTGTTATATTATTCATTTTTATCTGATCCCAAAAGGCTTGTTTGCTTTTAGGAGGATTACAAAAGAAAAGAAATATTAATGTCCTGTTTAAAACTGTATTTTCTTGCTAAAAATATCATAATTTGACGAAAAATTTAAAAAATATATATAGGGAGTAAGAAATTTGCAAGACCGTAAGTTAATCCTAAAACGTCCATAAATAAACTTATATGCATATTTTTCAAATTCATAGGGTTTGTATTGTTTTCACTCATTTGTACTCGTTTGCATTTGTATTGTTTTCACTCAAGTTTCATCAAAAAGTCACCTATGTCACCACATGTCACCTATGTCACCACATGTCACCTATAGGTGACACACAAATTCAAGATCACCTCACTGCAAGGAAAATTAATCAAACATTCGAAATCCTACAAATGTCAATTCAACATTTAGTTAAATTTAATCATCATTTTCATAATCATTTCATTCATAATCATTTTCAATCATAAAAGAATGGGACTTACTGCTGTTTTTGACAGTTTTATTCTAAAAAAGAAAACTAACTCATGTCCTTGGTTGTTTGAAGAAGATACGAAACTTTGGAAGGTTATAGCGTAATATCAGAAAATCCGAGAGATATGGGACTTTTTACCATGATTAGCTAAATTCTTCTAAATCCCAAAGATGCCACCATACATATTCATTTAAAATCTAAGCCTAGATGTCTTTTGAAAGAACATGGAGGTGACAATGGGCGCCGGTGGTATGAAGTTAAGAGCCTACACTAGTCACACGAAGAAGCGCTTATGCTAATGTTAAGTCTATGGGAAGGTTCTAGCGCGATTTCTCGCTCGTATTTTAATATTTTTAAATGTTTTTTTTTTTTTTTTTTTTTTTTTTTTTTTGCATAGGATAGCTGAGGTCAATCTCCAACGTTGCTAGTTTTTACTTTTTCGATTTTTGCTGCAGTTTTTTTTATAAGCGGGCATTTTTAATTTTGGAACCGGTTGGAACTGGTTCTGAAAGTGAAAGTACCCTTATATAAAATAACTGGAACCAAAATCGAAAAATTAAAAATTAACAACGTTGGAGATTGACCTCAGCTATCCTATGCAAAAAACAGCATTTAAAAATATTTAAAATGCGAGCGAGAAATCGCGCTAGAACCTTCCCGTAGACTTAACATTAGCTTAAGCGCTTCTTCGTGTGACTAGTGTAGGCTCTTAAGGTTGCTTAAAGGCACAATATCCAGTTGCTGGAACCAAAGTGATAGTCGAGGTTATCGTTTATTTACATCTTCTAGTTACTTCTTCTAAAAAACAACATCTTATTAAATAATGAAGAAAAATGAAACTTTTTATTTTCTTTATAAACTTTTAAAAGAAGAAAAATCAAGCGAAAATAAAAGACCTTTAGAGGGCGTCATAATCAAAACGAAACTTAAAGATAAGAAAACATTATTTTGTGACAGCTTTCATTTTCTTCTGATCCTAGAAATCTAAATTACTGTGAGAAGGATTATGAAAGGAAAATGAGAAAAGTTTCACTTCAAATTGTATTTCTTGGATAATTGTACCATGCTTTGATGAAAAATTGAGAAATGCTTTATCTGACAGAGAAGAAAGCAGCAAGACTTTTGATAAATAGACACATTTTTGTCACTTTAATTTTCGCGAAGAATTCCAATTGAAATTAAAGACCTTTACCCAAAACTAGAATGTCTGTTCAACTTAACGTTTAATGTATAAAAAAAGTATATGAAATTTATTCTTTTATAACTTTTTAAACGAATTTATATGAAAAGCAATTTATTATGCAGTAAACCGAGTTTTCTATTTTCGTATAGTAAAAAAGACATTTAAAATCCGACATTTATAAACTAAAATAAAAAAAAAAACATTTTTATCACATATAATAAGATAAATTACAGTAGACGTTTGAAACTTTATACAAGCTCGTATAAAGTTTTTTAAATACAAAATTTTTAAAAATTTAAATACTAAGAAATATGATAACAATATTCAATATGAAATACACTGTTCAAAAAAGACAAACTTTTTTAATCGACGAAAATACAATAACCCCCCCCCCCCCCCCCCCACGAAAATATGAAATTAACCCCTCCCAAGTTACTAACGATTACGAAAAGCATTCTTTACGTTTAGAATCCTCAAAAACTATTATATTTATGAAATTTCAAGAAATCTATATACTTAAAACGAAAAGCGCATTCTGTCAAATCCACATGAAAATCGTCTCTACGCATGCGTCAACTTTTTTTTTTTCTTTAAGGCTTCTATCCTCAGAGACGGGAGACATGATTGATTAATCCAAACCTCACGTGTTTAGCCTAAAGGGATGGAAAAGGGTTGATTCAGAACAGATGAAGCCGTACCATTACATTGAAAACATAGACTTTCTAATATGTTTTTGCTCTGAGGTTGAAAGCTAAAGCTTATTTTTAAAGAACTCATGCTTTCACTAGTAAATATGCAGAATTTTTCGCAGAATTTTAAAGAGAGTTTGGGCGCAGCTATATTTATAATTAATTGAAATGTCAGAGAGTTCGGAAGATGAAAACTATTTTTTTATTGCTATGTTAAAGGAGCCGACGCGAAAACAAAAACAAATAAAAAAAGTAAGAAGAAAACATTTCTTTTACAACTAGATAACAATATTTTTTTACGAAATTTTTACACGGTCTGTAAAACCGTTTTAATTATCACCAATAAAGATTTCAAAGAGTTTAGACAAAAATAATTTTTTATTTAAAAACTACCCTAGGTAAAAAAACAAACAAACAAGAAAATGAGCGCTTTTATCACTAAATATCAATATTTTTTCGCGAATTTTTCATTTAAAAATATAATTTCATACAAAATCGGGTAAAAAATATAAAATAATAAAACCTTGATTTTTTTTTTTTTTTTTTTTTTTTTTTAAAGCGGGTGGCGGTCAGTTAGTTTATATTAAAAAAAAAGTTTCTTTTGCTGCCACTGGATTTCAGAAACGTTTCCAAGTACTTGTATTGTGTAATAATCCGTTTCCTCAACCCGGAATATCGATATTTAGGATTCTATCAATTCTCAATCAAACATTTTCAGCTGCTTAACTCAATTTATACATGCAAGAGTGACAAAATAATATTAATTTTAATATTAGTGTTAATGCATATAATTTATCAAGTTTGTCTGTAAATCATGTTGAACATGTTGAACATGAAAATGTTTACTTGAGAATTGATAGCATCTGTAAAACCTATATTCCGGGAATCGAAATTTGATCAACTGATGAACTCCCTTTCTAAAAATTAAGAGAGAAATTATTATCAAAATACGTATTTTAAAATTTATAAGCAAAATAAAATAGATAACGGATTGTTACTTAACGCGAGTGCCTCACGCAGTTTATCTACAGAAATTTTAATTGCTAACAAAGGTTTATAACATTAACTTTTTTATAGTTTATATTTTATAATGTTTAATAAAGAAAATTTACATCAATTGACTTGAGAAAATTTTTCATTCTAAAATGTAGCATTAAAGCATTTTTCATATATTTTTATCCGTAGAAAAAAAGCAACACATAACATGCAAAAATATCATTGTTATTATAATATTTTGTTCTAAATGAATCAATTTAAACATTTAATACCACATTGTCCATAGCTGTGGATATTATATCCGCCATTCATTCTTTTATATTTCCTTGTAAATATTAAAGTATTCCTTACTTGTCGTATTTGTTTGCATGGAAACATCTGTTGTTTAGGCTGTTATAATAGAAAACAACAACGCATACTTTTCCAAAATAATGTTTGTGATAAATTTTAAAGTTTCATATAACAGATTTATATATGTTTCTCCCCAAACACTTGTTTTGTACAACATTTTTGGAATATTCAAATATTCCAAAACACAATAGATTCAGAGAAACTTCCTTTAAAAGCTGCATAATGTAAGAGGGAAAAAAAGCCTGACGCCATTTTGTCTGTTGCATAAAGCAACGTTCTGTATTTACGTGATTTTAATTCCAATATGGATTATGCACACGCGAGCGTGTTGTGAGATTTAGAAGTAACCTGCAAGTATGATAATACAAAGCATAAGGAAGGAAACAAACATAATTTACATTGTGGTTAGAGTCCCGCATCGGGTCGGTTACCCGATTTTACTCGCCTGGACGCTAATGTTTTATTGCTGCGGGATGGGCTCAGGTCGGGTTGACTTTAAATCTTTCGGGTAGGGTTTTGAGTAGTATTCGTGTTGACCCAACATTAAAAAAAAAAAAAAAAAAGTCCTAAATATTTTTTAACGAAAAAAAAATATTAATGAGTGCATTTTTAAACAAAACAAAACAATAATAATAATAGAGATGTAATACCAGACTACTTTTCCACAATTGTATTAAAATACAGAAGAAATTTCTTTCACTTCGTATTCAGGTTTGAATATTTTGGGTTCGGGTCGGTTTCGAGTTGATAATTTTTTTTGTCGGATTCGGTTCGGGTTTCGGGTTGAATTTAAGAAAAAATTTATGTTTTTGTCGGCTACAACCCGACCGTGCAGGACTCTAATTGAGGTGCAGTATTGCAGTCATTTGAAATGTTTCCAATAAAATACCAATATAGGTTAAATATTAGATTTATATTGGAAACATTTGTAGTGAAATGCCACTATTACAGATATAGTAGGAGTGAAATGGCGAAACATCTCTTGTCAATATTAGTACGACATCCACAAAATATAAACTTTCCAGTATATCATTGGTAAAGATATAAGTAAAACAGAGGCGCAGAGGGCAAACTTGGAGCTCGGGGATAAATTTCCTAAGACGGTCCACGATATATGCATTCACATGAAAGGGGAAATTTTATATGATAGTATTACTGTTTATTAATTTCGTTATATATGGACTTTTAATTAATTTATATGATTACAACTTCGTATATTTCTAAACATCGGCCAACTGTGGCCATGTCGCTATAAGAAGGATGTCTTCAGCGTGAACTTTTGAAGAAAATGTTTACACCGACGTAGGCAAAGGTATTGCACATAGCAAATTGCATTATTTTTACTTATTTCTTTTTCTAGGGAGATATATATCAACTACGAATTTTGAAATAGCAGAATAGTAACCTATAAGGGAATTTTTTAGAGAAAATACCAGTTTTTTTAATAGAAAATTTCGGCTTGTTTAATCACGATTAAATAATGCGGATTTTTCCATAAGAAAATTACTGGTATTTTTCCTGAAAAATTCTCTAACCAGTAGCCATTCTGAGTAGAATGTTTTTTCTCCTGTGTTAAGAGAATGTTGCAGAACTATGTTTGAGAATAATTTTTGATGTATTTTATTTTTTTTTCTCTCTTTCTCTTTCTTTTTCCTGTTTAATTTATTTTCCTCTTCTTTTATTGTTATCAAATTCTTGCGTAATTGTAAGTAGTAATCAATCTTAAAACAGTTATAAAAAATAGTTTTTACTTTTTTTTTCATCTTCTCATTACTAAATAAATAAATTTAATTATCTAAAATTTCAAAATTGTATCTCATATTTGTTTTTGAAGAAATTATTAAAATTTCATTTTTTGTTTATATTTTCTAAAATAAATAAATAAATAATAAAAAAAAACATTTTGCTTGCGTAATATTTAATAGAATCTCAGTGGCTTAAAATGCATTCAATGCTCTGCAATATATGGTAAGAAAAGTAGAACAATTTCTATCCACGAAAGTTTTCACTGTTACCCAATTTTTTATGTGAGCAAATAATATGCAAATGTAATATATGTCTGTGTATGAGCTATAGAAACAAATGTGAAAAATGTTCAAAGTAACGTAGACAGAGTTATTCCATATAGCGAAATGCATTATTTTACACAGAATTTTTTCTTGACATATATACAGGGTCATTCATAATTCCCTCCGGGGTTTCGAAACGTTATAGTAAAAAAACGAAGACGAATATGAAAAAAAGGAACATATGAAATTATTCCGAAACTATTCAAGTTTTACTTACATACATTACAGGTGTTCTATGTGTGAACCCTTGGTCACACGGCATACATCCATGCGATAGTCCAGTTCCTGCCATACTCCGTTTCTTTAAATCTGAATCAGTGGTGTCAGTTCAACGGGCCTTTCGTAATAAATATCGAAAACAGGGACCAACTGACAAAACAATTCATGTGTGGTACCGGAAATTTAAAGAAACGGAGTATGGCAGGAACTGGACTATCGCATGGATGTATGCCGTGTGACCAAGGGTTCACACATAGAACACCTGTAATGTATGTAAGTAAAACTTGAATAGTTTCGGAATAATTTCATATGTTTCTTTTTTTCATATTCGTCTTCGTTTTTTTACTATAACGTTTCGAAACCTCTTAGGGAATTATGAATGACCCTGTATATAAACTATGAATTTTGAGATAGAATGGTTTAAATCAGAATAAACTTGTAAATTTGTAGTTTTGAGCAGTGTTGTCCTTGTTCCTATTCTACACAAAAATTTGACTTAAACCTTGAAAGTTCAGTAAAAAAATTCTCTCCGTAAAATTTTTTGAAACTCGTAGTAGTAGGCGCACTAAAAAAATTTTCCACTTGTCCTTCTTCCCTCTTTGTCCCACTGAAGCAATGTATAAAAATTGGCCGAAGATTCTTTTTTATTAGGATATCATATTAGAAAATACTTCATAACATAAAACATGTGAATTCCTTTTTCCTAAAATATTTTTTGTAATAAATCTTTAAGCTTTACTTAACAAAATGTATTATTTCTTTAACCTCAAACACCTTACTGCATATCATTCATGTAATATACAGGTAACATGGCATGATATGATCAATAAGACTTTTTTTAAAAACTGCTTATATTACGGAAAGAAGAAAAATTGTTTGGCGCAATTTTGTCTTATTTCATTAAGCAACGCTGTACACTGAGAAAAATGACACTTTCAAATCTGAGTAAATCGATGTTTTTTTCATTTTGCTATGAAACTTTTTGTTTCAAATAGGACGACCCATTGCTTTCAATTCTGAAATACCACAGATAGTCAGAATATTGATACATGGACATACTCAAAACTCAGCACGTAGAGGTCGGTTCATACTCATTTTTGAAACATGGACATACTCAAAATGATTAGGATCAGTTTAAACTCATTTTTGAAACATGGAGATACTCAAAAATG
This sequence comes from Maratus michaelseni, assembly GCA_963931845.1. Lineage (NCBI taxonomy): Eukaryota > Metazoa > Arthropoda > Arachnida > Araneae > Salticidae > Maratus > Maratus michaelseni. The sequence goes on along the minus strand of OZ007597.1, from coordinate 214,605,103 downwards.
AACACATAGAAGTCAGTTTATACTCATTTTTGAAACATGGACATACTTAAAAATGAGCACATAGAAGTCAGTTCATACTCATTTTTGAAACATGGACATACTTAAATACGAGCACATGATGTTTTATTCTTGAGTGTGTACATGTTTTCAGAAATGAGTCTATACATGTTTCAAACTTGAGTAATTTTGATTCGGAGCCATTTTGACTATGCGAATACTCAGATTTGAGTATTTTTTGCTCAGTTTTGAAAATGTCGTTTTTAGAGTGTATGTCTGCATGATTTTATTTCGAACGTGCAATAAAGACACGCTAGGCGTTGTGAGAATTAAGAGTGAAATGAAAAAGCAGGACATATATATATATATATATATATATATGAAAGGATAAAAATAAACCCTTTTTAAAATGCAAAATTAAAATTTAAAATCCCAAAACATTTTTTCTAACTTATAAATATAATGCTTAAATCTAATCTGCCCCTGTGATCTTTGTTTCTCAGCCTCACAAATATTACTTTCATCTATCAATTTCGACATCTCTTTAAGTTTTAAAAGTGATGAGTTTGCATTTCTTGCAGCAATCTGTGGGGTGCGGCTCCCAGGCACGGCCAAGCCTTGGTGTCGGCATAAGACCCCAGACATCAATCAAAAGCTAATTGACCAATTAAAATAAATGATCCTCCCAATTTGACTCTTTCTCCCTCTGCTGGAAAATATCCTAAATTCTGATTAAAACCTCATGCAAGGTCGAAGAAGACAGTTTTTTGGCACATTTGAGCGGTCAGCCAAACCCTCGGCCATGTAGTTCTCAAACTTTAACGTAAATGGCTCACGGGACCTCCGACTGAACGCGCGAATATGACTGTGTGAGAAGGAATGCTTCAATAAACGAGTTCGATGTGTCTAGAGGTCCCGAGTCCAACTTATTTCTCTGTAGATCTCAAATTATTAGTCTCCCAAGTCGTCCCCGGAAAATTCCTTACATTTTATAAAGTCGGCATGACAGGTCGCCTACTTCGGGAAAATCCCAGCCTTTCTTCCAGAACTTGATAAAAGAACTTGAAAAATAAAAAATTCCACTTGTGCCATGAAAATTAAAAATAGTATCTGTGTTGTGTCAGTGCAATCGGCCCACGAACAATCTCAAAAGATTGCACGCAATTAATGAGACTTCGATTAGTCTTTCAAGAAAGTGCATTTTACCATCAAGAACTTTTATTGTGTATAAAAGTTGAATATAGTCACCTAGAAAAGAAAAATACTTTTCCCCCCGATGGCCGGTAAAAAATAACTTTTTTTTTTTCTCCAAATCAAATTATTTTACTTAGTGTGCTTACTCGCCAGATAAACTTAAAATAATTTTCGTGATCATCTGAGAAAAACCGAAAATAAACATCCTTTATGCTGAAATTTATTTGCTATATTTCCGGTCCTCAACCAAGAAACTTTTTTTTTCCTCACTCTGTTATCGTCAAAAAGAAACTTATCTATGTGCAAACCGCATCAATTTATTAACTTTAGACTCACTGAAGATCAAACTGAATCTTTCGAAAAACTCTTTTATAACCTCAACATATGTAGGTCAAAGAGACAGCTGATTTTCAAGATTGCGCAAACTCTGATACAGAACTGAAATATTTATCTGTGTCCTTCGTTATCTATGCGATCCCGACTTTAAATTTTTGTGGTTAGAACTGAGTAAGAAAAGGAAAAAACATTCAGTGTTCATTTATTTTTTAAAGTTTTTCTTTTCTTTCAGTTGCGCACGTTGAAGTACTGAACTGACCACCGGAAAATATTATTTATTTACCTTTAGTGAACAAATAACGTTAATGATCTGGGTCAGAAAAAACAGTTTTATTTTATTTTCATTATTATTATTATTATTATTTTGTATGTGTTAAAGCAAATTGGATATTTTAATCCACAGGTAAGTTTTATTGCTACATAAATTTCCGTCTTAATGGTTTTGTAGAAAAAAAGTATAAAGTTTAATTACATTCTTTTTAATTTCTTCATTTAAGTGTTTGAAAGTAACTGATATTTTTTAATTGAAGCTTAATTTTTTAAATATTTTATTAAGTTTTGTATTAAAAGTAATTAAGCCACAATACAGATTTCTTTTACGTTATTTTTTTTTTTATGAAAAGGTGTTTTTAAAAATCAATTTTGTTAAATTAAACAATATTTTACTTTATTTATTTGCTTAAAGAATTAATATTGAAAAGTTACTTCTGAGAATATCAAGAATGAAAAAAAAAAAAAAAAAAAAAAAAAAAAAAAAAATTGCTGTTATCAATGTGTAACTTTTAAAAGTTTAAAAGTAGATTTTTCTAAAATGTGTTAAAGAGATTTTATAATTTTTAAGCAAATTTAAATTTATTATTTTAAAATTTTATTGGCTTTATTTTTCTTGTAAAGTGCAAGTTATTAAAGTTAGAAGAAATTTGGTAATGACAAGCTATGCATATTAAAATTGTGACAAGTTTTGATAACAGTAGTTTCTTTTCTTTTTCATTAGGTGAAGCATACGTGCGATCACCCAATAAATAAATGCAGTTGAATTTAATGTTTATGGTGTTATAAAAAATGGGTTGAACAAGTTACTTTTATGAATGCTTTCCAGTAAAAACATTTAAACAGACAACAATTTTGTTTATTTTTACAACTTTTTCCATATAAGAGTGAAACAGAAAAGAAAATAGCTATAAAACTATTAAATGATACATTTGCGCAGTGGTAGTTCAGTGTTTTTATCATTTTATTCACCAAGTATTTTTCATCAAGTTTTTACCCAATTTTTCCAGGTGAATTTTTTTTAATTTGTAAATATATTATTATTATTATTTTTAGATTTTGTGTGTGTTTAATTATTACCTATTGTATGTATTCATTATTACAGTTCATTTCTTTTTATATGAAAATATATTTTTATTGAACTGTTGAGATACCAATCAGATTGCCAGTATTTTTAAAAATATATCATGTAAGTAAGTATTAATGTTGTGTTTTTCTGTACATTTATTCCGTATTTTTAGATGCTATATTATTATTTTTGCCATTTCCTCTTGTGCAACTTTATTATCTCTATCACTTTTTTAATTAAAATGTCACACCCCATCATTCTCTAAACGACCCCCATGTGTTGGTTAAACCCCAACCAGTTTTTAAAGAAAAATTTGGAAGGCCCCGTCCTTACCATTTTAAGTATTCAAAATAAATTCAATTCATTAACCAATCGGTTTAGGCATGACCTTGGTGAACCCACTTTTGCCGTGGTAAGTCCAATAGTGTCTAAATCCACCCATTCGATTTTTAAAGATGACCATGGTTCCATTCCATTAAATCTTTAAGCCCACAATTTTTTTAAGTTTTTGAGTTGGTTAAACTCCAACCAAAAACACTCCTGTGCAATCAAAGAGGATTCAGTGATATTCACGTGCAAATGTGGCGACTGCTGACATTTTTGTAAGAATAGATCCATTAGTAAACAGAATTGTCACCAGGTTGCCATGCACTTCTAAAACGCTGTCCTTTTTGATTCATACCAGGTTTATTATTTTTTGTTTTATTAATTAATTTTTCCTTTGCCAGTAGTAAAACCCTTAAAAATAAAAAAGTTTTTGCTATTTGCGTAAAAACTAGCAAGGAAAATTCGGAGCGTTCTGGCCTCAATCTTAAGGGGAAAATGTTCTGTGATTTATACTTGTTTAGAACAGGAATTTATTATTTTTTTCTTTGAGCTAACAGTGAGGTGTAGTTCTAATTTATTATATTGCTGATCGGATTTATTGATGCCACTGGGGAAAACAAATACACCTCAGTTTGCAAAACAGTAAATTCCATTGCTTACAATTAAATTGCATCTACATCCAAAATAAAAATATCATGCTCAATTTTCTTTTTTTTTAATTTTTGCTAAAACCTCCTCGAGGTTTAGGATCTGCTAAAACCTCCAAAGGTTTAGGATACATATAAATTTTAATACTTGCCTAACCAGTAGTCCTTGTAAATAAACTCTATATCATACACTTGTTATGTCCACACCTGTTTTGTCCATTTTACAGTATATTTCACCATTTTTAAATATTTGCATAATCTTTTTAATTTTAACAATTTTACATTACTGCGATTTTAGTATTTTCACGTTTTGAAAAAATGTGAATAAATAATTTCAAGTTTCTTTTTCATAATTTAACATTTTCAAGTATTTGTCTAATGTGAATATTTTACATATAAAGAACGTATATTTTTCAAACTAATTTCTTACGTTTATTATTCTTATTTTATTATATTGATACCATATGTTTATATATTTTTACATAACTATTTTTTATATTTAATTTTTGCACTTTTCACCTTAAAGTTATAATTTTCACAGAACTATATAATTTTTATAAAATATTTTGAAATTTTGTGCTGAAAGGACTTGAACAAAAATAGCACAAAAATGGCCAAAAAACTTTTAATCCATACAATTATGGCCAAAACAAATTTATGGATTTATGGCTATTATTTTAATCTTTATCTTATTAGTATTTTTTTTCATATAGTTTTGTGGTAATATTACTGTATCATTGTTTTCATAGATTCCGTATGTTTTGTGGTATCATTATTATATTTTTCAAGTTTTTAATGTAAAGTTCGGTCACATTGTCCCGAGAGCCATATCCCAAATTTAGAACTTTTTAGCATAAAACCATAAGATCTTACTGCAAAATTTTTCCTTAATTTTTATGCGTTGAAATTTAAATTTTAAATATCTTTTCCAGCAGCAAAATTCAGCCCTCACTTTTTACCAATCTTAGTTCTAAATTTAACTTTAACTTATTTTGAAACTATACTCAATTAAACACTTCTTTTTAACTCACTTTGGCATTCTCGGTCTTCCGGGTGAGCTCCCCCAGTTTTGCAGGCAAATCTGGTGGATCTCATCTTGGAGGGGGGGGGGATGTGAAAGGATAAAAATAAACCCTTTTTAAAATGCAAAATTAAAATTTAAAATCCCAAAACATTTTTTCTAACTTATAAATATAATGCTTAAATCTAATCTGCCCCTGTGATCTTTGTTTCTCAGCCTCACAAATATTACTTTCATCTATCAATTTCGACATCTCTTTAAGTTTTAAAAGTGATGAGTTTGCATTTCTTGCAGCAATCTGTGGGGTGCGGCTCCCAGGCACGGCCAAGCCTTGGTGTCGGCATAAGACCCCAGACATCAATCAAAAGCTAATTGACCAATTAAAATAAATGATCCTCCCAATTTGACTCTTTCTCCCTCTGCTGGAAAATATCCTAAATTCTGATTAAAACCTCATGCAAGGTCGAAGAAGACAGTTTTTTGGCACATTTGAGCGGTCAGCCAAACCCTCGGCCATGTAGTTCTCAAAATTTAACGTAAATGGCTCGCGGGACCTCCGACTGAACGCGCGAAGATGTCTGTACGAAGAAATGCTTCAATAAACGAGTTCGATGTGTCTAGAGGTCCCGAGTCCAACTTATTTGTATGTTTCTGTCGATTATTAGTCTCCCAAGTCGTCCCCGGATAATTCCTTACATATATATATATATATATATATATATATATATATATATATATATATATATATGTCTTGCTATATAATATATATATATATATAATATTACATAGATTTATAAACTGGACGATAATAAACTGAATACAAATTTTTTCGTTAAACACATTTACGAAAACTTGTTAAATAACATAAACAATATTTATAACTTAAGAAGTATAATAATTATAATGTTTAGTTAACTATATATAATTAGATTGCTAACTGAATTTAAAAATTTTATTCTGTTGCTACTATAAGAAGTAGTTTATCTTATGGTATCCCTTTCAGCATAGCTTATTCAACCTCTAGTATTTCATTATTAAGAATTCATTATTAAGAAGCATAATAATTATAATGTTTATTTAACTATATAGAATTAGACTGCTAACTGAATTTAATAATTTTATTCTGTTGCTACTATAAGAAGTAGTTTATCTTATGGTATCCTTTCAGCATAGCTTATTCAACCTCTAGTATTTCATTATTAAGAATTCATTATTAAGAAGCATAATAATTCTAATGTTTATTTAACTATATAGAATTAGATTGCTAACTGAATTTAATAATTTTATTCTGTTGCTACTATAAGAAGTAGTTTATCTTATGGTATCCCTTTCAGCATAGCTTATTGAACCTCTAGTATTTCATTATTAAGAAGCATAAAAATTATAATGTTTATTTGACTATATATAATTAGATTGCTAACTGAATTTAATAATTTTTATCTGTTGCTACTATAAGAAGTAGTTTATCTTATGGTATAACTTTCGGCATAGCTTATTGAACCTCTAGTATTTAATTATTTATATCCTTGAAATAATGAAGCACTTTTAACTTCCTATATTACTTATCTCCAGAACAGTTATTATTTAAGCACATATCTTAGAAAACAGTTCATAACATAAAAACATTTGCCATCTAAGAACTTTATATTTCTTTCTCAACTGACACCCTCACTGTATATTGTTTTTGGAATATGCAAATATTATAATACAATAGATTCAGGAAGACTTCATTTAAAAGCTGTATATATAATAACAGGAAGCGAAGTCTAGCGTCATTTTGTCTATTGCATAAAGTAACGTTTTATGTTTACGTGATTTTAATTTCAATAATCTACACACACGCGAAAGTGTTGTGAAATTTGAGAATGAACTGAAAATTCAATACACGATAGAAAATGGTCAAACTAGAGTTATGAAAAATGGAAAAAAACCCAGTTAAATCTTGGAAATAGATCGATTTATTGGAATGGTGATATTGAATGTTTCCAAAAGAGAAAAAAAAAATAGAATATCTTAATTATTTTGAAATTCATAAAATGACCTTTACTTTAATTAAAAATATATATTATCATTATATTAAAACATTATTTTATCCTGTAATAAAAAAAAAAATTATTATTTTGGTTAAATAAAGCTATTTTATTGCAAACAGATTGATATTAGAATATTTTTCGATGTTATTTTATTTTATTTTTTTTCTTTCTTTTTCCTGTTCTATTTCCTTTCCTTCCCTTTTCTTATTTTGCAATTCTTGCGTAATTGTAGGTAGTAATCAATCTTAAAACAGTTATAAAAAATAAATTTTACTTTTTCTTACCATCTCACTCTTCACATTAATAAATAAATAAATTTGATTATTTAATATTTCAATAAAATAAATTGTACTTTATATTTGTAATTATATTTATATTTATATTTTCTAATAAATAAATAAATAAATAAATAAATAAATATTTTTTCTTGCGTAATATTTAATTGAATCTCAGTGGCTTAAATGCATTCAATGCACTCTGAAGTATTGATAAGAAAAGTAACTAAGATTTCCGGTGCACCGAAAAGTAACTTGCTATATACACCCTCAGCATGCTACATTCCTTTCTTGTCCTGTTTTTTAAAGTTTCTGGTAATCGTAATAGTAAAAAGCCCTAGGGATGGTAACATTTTAAAATGGTTGAGTGAATCTGTCTTCCACATATAATCCAGTAGCGTTCAATGCACAAATATGTGACATAATAATGAGGAATGTAATAAGAGTTTTTCAACATCTCAACATTTTAAAATGGTTGAGTGAATCTGTCTTCCACATATAATCCAGTAGCGTTCAATGCACAAATATATGACATAATAATGAGGAATGTAATAAGAGTTTTTCAACATCTCAACATTTTAAAATGGTTGAGTGAATCTGTCTTCCACATATAATCCAGTAGCGTTCAATGCACAAATATGTGACATAATAATGACGAATGTAATAAGAGTTTTTCAACATCTCAACATTTTAAAATGGTTGAGTGAATTTGTCTTCCACATATAATCCAGTAGCGTTCAATGCACAAATATGTGACATAATAATGAGGAATGTAATAAGATTTTTTCAACATCTCAACATTTTAAAATGGTTGAGTGAATTTGTCTTCCACATATAATCCAGTAGCGTTCAATGCACAAATATATGACATAATAATGAGGAATGTAATAAGAGTTTTTCAACATCTCAACATTTTAAAATGGTTGAGTGAATCTGTCTTCCACATATAATCCAGTAGCGTTCAATGCACAAATATGTGACATAATAATGACGAATGTAATAAGAGTTTTTCAACATCTCAACATTTTAAAATGGTTGAGTGAATTTGTCTTCCACATATAATCCAGTAGCGTTCAATGCACAAATATGTGACATAATAATGAGGAATGTAATAAGATTTTTTTTTTCTGTAAAAATGCAGATTTTACAATTTAGCGTCTTTGTTTCAGTTAACTCCTTAACAGTTTCGTTTTCTTGACGCAATAAACAAAAAATAGGGACACAACGATACTTTTTTCGTTCCAAAATATTTATCTTATATAATCTAAAAATGTCTGCCAATTAATAAACCGATGATTACAGTTAAAAATTAGTGGTGTCCAAAAGCTTTTAATACCGAAGCAAGCAAACTCTTCTTTCCCGAACGCTACTCGTTCAAAACGGTTAAAACTAGTTATATGTCATCATATTCATCTCCATTTGTTTTATAATGATGATTCCACAGTACTTTAAATAACCATCATATCTAAATAATAATACAGGGTCATTCATAATTCCCTCCGGGGTTTCGAAACGTTATAGTAAAAAAACGAAGACGAATATGAAAAAAAGAAACATATGAAATTATTCCGAAACTATTCAAGTTTTACTTACATACATTACAGGTGTTCTATGTGTGAACCCTTGGTCACACGGCATACATCCCTGCGATAGTCTAGTTCCTGCCATACTCCGTTTCTTTAAATTTCCGGTACCACACATGAATTGTTTTGTCAGTTGGTCCCTGTTTTCGATATTTATTACGAAAGGCCCGTTGAACTGACACCACTGATTCAGATTTAAAGAAACGGAGTATGGCAGGAACTGGACTATCGCATGGATGTATGCCGTGTGACCAAGGGTTCACACATAGAACACCTGTAATGTATGTAAGTAAAACTTGAATAGTTTCGGAATAATTTCATATGTTTCTTTTTTTCATATTCGTCTTCGTTTTTTTACTATAACGTTTCGAAACTCCGGAGGGAATTATGAATGACCCTGTATTAATATATATAACCATAGTATAACACAAAGTTTAAATTATTACCTATTAATTATTAGTTTTTATTACCTATTCTCCTGCTATATAAGTTCAGGAGAATATTCATTGGAACTAATGAGACAGAACCATGGGAGTCAATGGTGCAAAGTTATTACAGTTTGAATGATTGGAAATATTTTCTATGTAAGCAATCGCGTAATAAAACTATACTTGGTAAGTGATTATGCATAAAATATAGTCTCTTAAGGATCTTTCTGACACGGCTTGAGTTGCATAGCTGTTCCGTCAAAATGGAAACGCTAACGCAATCCATCATCTTGACAACTTAATCTGGAGCGTGACTACCTCCATAGAAAAAATCCTTCATTGTAAGTTTGAAAAAATACAGAGTATTTTAAAAAAATTTAAATCTCTATCCTTACATGGTATGAGATTTTCATGGTGATCAGCTATAAATATGAACCTAATATTTATATTAGAATTCTGTAAGAAATAATGCTTATGATGTAAATATTTTGAAAGTTCAAAGACAATTTTCTCAGCTGAAATTTTTTTTTTGTTATTTATCTATATTATAAAGGACAAACGTGTTCGTGCGTAACGTAATGTCATTTTGCAAATTGCAACATTTGACGATGAAATTTTGGTTTTGCGATTTTCGCTACTGCAATTTTTTTAAATTTCTAAACATCGCAACATTTCCAATTTTTACACCGTTATAGAGGGGAACAAATTTACTTTCAGATCAATTTGTTTCAAAATTGTATCGCAATTTACTCATTTATTATAGCATTTAAATTAAATTTCAAGCATGTTTTGTTTCCCTTTCTTTAATCTATTTCTATCGCTTGCAGATGATTACAAAATATTAACTAGTTTGCATTTTAAACAATATAAAAAGTTCAGCATTTGTTTCCAGTTAATATTCCACAACGAAATTAAAACTTCATTAAACAATAAATAAAACAATATAAATAAAACACATATTTAACAGACATGTATTCAAAATAAGCGCTTGAACCACTGAAACTATCTGAATAATAAAAAAAAAAATACTGTAACGAAATTTTTAGCGATATATTCGGCTATTAACTTCTGGCACGGGGCCAATACAAAATTACCGCTTTTAATAAATTTCAAAAATTTATTTAAATATATAATTGACATATTTCCTATAAAAATGCTCTTTGGTGTTATTAGGGGGTAATCTAAAAATATTATATGTAAAATATCTATTAGAATTTTCAAAAAAAAAAATGGTTTTAGAAGAAGAAGTAGCTGTTTATTGATTACGTTTTTCTACAATTCACGTCTCTATTACCTATTTTCCATTACACAACGCTCTAAGAACATAGGAAAATGAAAACAACCATTACTGTTAAAGCTATGGAATTAATAGCAAATGATTATTAGTTTATTAAAGTTTGGGTGATTGGAAATACAGTGTGTTTCAAAAGTCTTACACTCCCTGTATGCATTCATCTCCGCTATAAGACAGACATGTGAAAATGGTTTCAAAATATAGGAAAACTAATCAAGATTTTTTTGTTGTTGTTGCAGGTTTCCGTACCGTGGCTGTAGTGGTGTAGCAACGTCAGTGTCCAGGAAACAGGAAATGTTCACAAATCAGGAAAAAGCTCAGTGTGGTCCTCTGTTATCACGAGACCCTTTTAGCATCTGTAATTCACGTGAAACTATACGCACTGATTTCATGGAACTTCGCGCAAAGAATTGTCTTAATTCTTCTAACTCTTTCAGCTGACGGTCGGCCGTTCTCAGTCACTGTTAAAAATTTGCAGCAAACTGTCCAGTCATTTGACCGTTTTTGTAGAAAACGGTTACACAACCGTAATTTAACTATATTCTGACCGTAAAATGAGCAATAATACGGTCAGAATATAGTTAAATTACAGTTATGTAACCGTTTTCTACAAAAACGGTCAAATGACTGGACAGTTTGCTGCAAATTTTTAACAGTGTACGTTGTCCAGTTTTCCGGACACTAACACTGCTACACTACAGCCACGTTACGGACACCTGCAACAAAAAAAACTTGGTTAGCTTTTCAAAAGTGTGGCACCAGTTTCACATGTCTATCTTATATATAGGTAGTCCCGCAGTGGCGCGGACGGTTAAGCTCGGTTCCCATAAGATCACCGAAAGCGAAGTAGCATCGACCAAGGGGGGGGGGGGGGGGCGACTGCCACTGCTGTGGAACTGTGTACGTTAATGGGAGCTGGTGCACGTAAAATCTGTTCGTGGCTACAATGTCCTTCAAGTTTAGTATAAGCGTTACCTCTGGGGGCAATTCAGGTGCAGGTCTCTCATCTGGAATTGGTGAAAAATTAGAAAACCAGCTCTAGAAGTCCAACCTCTCTTGAGGCTCTGGCACCCCTTCTTTCAGAGAAGTGCCTTGGCACTTTCTCTGACACGCCAACAATAACAACAACATGTATAGCGTATATGAATAAATTTTGTAATCAGGGAGGAAAAGAATTTTCGGATACCCTGTATTTCACATGTAAGCAAATGTGTAATACGACTATACTTGGTAAGTGATTGTGCATAAAATAAAGACTTTTAATCATATTTGATATCTTTGACACGACTTGAGTTCATAGCTGTTCAGTTAAAATGGAAACGCTAATGCAATCCATCATCTTGACAACTTAATCTGGTGCGTAACTACCTCCAAAGAAAAAAAAAACCTTTATTGTAAGTTTGAAAAATACAGAGTATTTAAAAAATTTAAATATCTGTCCTTACATGTTATGAGAATTTCATGGTAATGTGACATAAATATACATATAATATGTAGAGCAGAATTCCGTAAGAAACAATGTTTTCTATAAAATTGTTTTGAAATTGGGAAAGACAATTTAGTCGAATAGAACTATCTTCAGAGAAAAAAAAACCTTCAGTGTAAGTCTGAAAAATACAGAGTATTTAAAAAATTTAAATCTCTTTCCTTACATGTTATGGGGATTTCATGGTAATGTGACATAAATATACACATAATATGCAAAGCGGAATTCCGTAAAAAACATTGTTTTCTATAAAATTGCTTTGAAATTGTGAAAGACAATTTAGTCGAATAGAAATGTTATTGCTATTTATATTCTTAGAAGAACAAGTAGCTGTTTATTAATCACGTCTTTCTGTAATTCACGTCATCATTATCTAGTTTGCATTAAATAAGGCAGGAATATCAACGAAAAATACAAAGCATTTAAACAAATTTAATATCTTTCCTTACATGGTATATGGTTTCATAGGAAAGTACTCGCGTAATAAAACTATACTTGGTAAGTGATTATGCATAAAATAAAGCATTTTAAGGAAGTTTGATCTCTTTGACACCCTTGAGTTGCATAACTGTTCAGTCAAAATGCAAACACTAACGCAATCCATCATCTTGACAACTTAATCTGGTGCGTAACTACCTCCAGAGAAAAAAAAAACCTGTATTGTAAGTTTGAAAAATACAGAGTATTTAAAAAATTTAAATATCTTTCCTTACATGTTATGAGGATTTCATGGTAATGTGACATAAATATACACATAATATGTAGAGCAGAATTCCGTAAGAAACAATGTTTTCTATAAAATTGTTTTGAAATTGGGAAAGACAATTTAGTCGAATAGAGCTATCTTCAGAGAAAAAAAAACCCTTCAGTGTAAGTTTGAAGAATACAGAGTATTTAAAAAATTTAAATCTCTTTCCTTACATGTTATGAGGATTTCATGGTAATGTGACATAAATATACACATAATATGTAAAGCGGAATTCCGTAAGAAACAATGTTTTCTATAAAATAGCTTTGAAATCAGGAAAGACAATTTAGCCGAAAATAAATATTATTGCTATTTAAATTCCTGTAGAAGAACAAGTAGCAGTTTATTAATCACGTCTTTCTGTAATTCACGTCTCCATTATCTATTTTGCATTAATTAAGGTAGAAAGATCAACGAAAAATACAAAGCATTTAAACAAATTTAATCTCTTTCCTTACATGGTATATGATTTCATATGAAAGTAATCGCGTAATAAAACTATACTTGGTAAATGATTATGCATAAAAAAAAGCCTTTTAAGGAAATTTGATCTCTTTGACACGCCTTGAGTTGCATAACTGTTCAATCAAAATGCAAACACTAACGCAATCCATCATCTTGACAACTTAATCTGGTGCGTAACGACCTCCAGAGAAAAAAAACCTTCATTGTAAGTTTGAAAAATATAGAGTATTTAAAAAATTTAAATATCTTTCCTTACATGTTATGAGAATTTCATGGTAATGTGACATAAATATACATATAATATGTAGAGCAGAATTTCGTAAAAAACAATGATTCTATAAAACTGCTTTGAAAACGGGAAAGGCAATTTAGTCGAATAGAAATATTATTGTTATTTATATTCCTATAGAAGAACAAGTGGCTGCTTATTAATCACGTCTTTCTGTAATTCACGTCTTCATTATCTATTTTTCATTAAATAAGTTAGAAAGATCAACGAAAAATACAGTGCATTTAAAAAAATGCAATCTCTTTCCTTATATGGTATGAGATTTTCATGGTAATATGACATAAATATACGTATAATATGTAGAGCAGAATTCCGTAAGAAGCAATATTTTCCATAAAATTGCTTTGAAATTGAGAAAGACATTTTAGTCCAATCGAAATGTCATTGCTATTTATATTCTTAAAAGAACAAATAGCTGTTTATTGATCACGTCTGCCTGCAATTCACTCTTCATTATCTATTTTCCATTAAATAAGTTAGTAAGAACAACGAAAAATTCAAGTCAGCAATATTTTTAAAGCCATAAATGTTAATTAGCTATTTCATGTAATTTGTTAGATTATATTCAGATAGACAATTTATTTATCTAAATATGTACCTACACAATTTAAGAATTCAGATATCGAAATGACGATTACATGAGGAAGCAAAGAACTCTATAATTTCTTTAGGAAGAAATCAACAATATTATAGCTACTCAAAATGTTTCTTTGTACACGGCCTGCGCATTTTTAGGATAATATGAAATTTCGATGTAACCAATCTCCAAATATCGCCTTAGAAAGAAACCAACATTGGGCTAGTTTAATTAAACTGATACTGGTAATGTATTACAAAATATTTATTTATACAATGTTGTTCCTATATTTGTATGTTTAATTATTTTTAAGTTTATGGCTTGTATTACCTACGAATGTATGAAAAATACTTGTGGGACGTTGATATATAACACTGTATTGAAAATGCAGCGCAAATATTAATAATAATTTTTTATTCTTTAAGTTTGGCTCGTTGGAAATATTCTCTATGTAAGCAAACAATATAATGAAAATATATAAGGTAAGTGACTGCGATTAAAATATATACTTTTATTAAAGTTTAATCTGTCTGACACACCTTGAGTTGCATAGGTTCTCAAAAATTAAAAGAACAATTGGCGGAAAAATTCATTAAAAAAACTGATTAGTGCATTTTTGCAAAGAGAAATATTTTAATTAATACCAATGTATGTCATTTAAAAGTATTCAGAGTAATAAAAATCTTCAGTAATTTATTACAATTTATTCTTAAGTGACTGTACATAAAATATGTTCTTTTAATTAAGATTAGTCTCTTTACAAGCATTAAGTTGCATATATGCTCAAAAAAGGCAAGAAAAATTGGATGTAAATTAAATAAGAAAATTAATTAGTATATTTTTAAAAAGTAAACTATTTTAATTATTATCAATGTATGTCATTTGAAAGCAATCAGCGTAATAAAAATAGGATTTGTATGTGATAGTGCATAAAGTGCATAAAATATGTATTCTTTTAATGAAGTTGAATTTCACTTACTCGTATTAAGTCGCATAGATGCTGAAAAATTGAAAGCAAAATCGGTTAAAAATTAAGTAAGATAATTGATTAATACACTTTCACTAAAAAAAAAATGTTTGACTTATTACCAATGAATATCAGTCGAAAGCAATCAACGTAATGAAAAGAAAATATACTTTGTAAGTGACTTTGAATAATATGTATTCTTTTAATGAAGTTCAATTTCTCTTACCTACCTTAAGTTGCACAGATGCTAAAAATTTGAAAGAAAAATTAATTAAAAATTAAGTAAGATAAATAATTAGTACACTTTCACACACACACAAAAAAAAAATTACTTTTGACCAATGGATATCATTTGAAAGCAATCAACGGAATTAAAATATAATTTTTTAAGTGACTTTGAATAATATGTATTCTTTTAATGAAGTTTAATTTCTCTTAGTTGCATAGATGCTCAAAAATTGAAAGAAAAATCGGTTAAAAATTAAGTAAAATAAATGATTAGTACACTTTACTAAAAAAAAAAAGTTTTACTTATTACCAATGAATATCATATGAAGGCAACCAACGTAATGAAAATATACTTTGTAAGTGACTTTTAATAATTAATAGGTATTCTTTTAATGAAGTTTAATCGCTCTTTCGTGCCTTGAGTTGCATAGGTGCCCATAAATTGAAAGAAAAATCGATAAAAATTAAATAAGAAAATAGTTTAATACATTTTCACAAAAGAAAATATTTTATTTATTACTAATATATGTTATTTGAAAGCAATCAACTTTATAAAAATATATTTTGTAAGTGATAATGCTATTAAACAAGTTTAAACGCTTTTACACGCCATAAGTTGCATAAATGCTCAAAAACTAAAGGGCAATTCAATTAAAAATTAAATAAGATATCTGATTAATACATTTTCACAAAAGAAAATATTTTAGTTATTACCTATTTGTTTTTAAATTGAAAGCAATCAACGTAATAAAAATGTACTTTGTAAGTTACAGACTGTGCGTAAATATATATGAAGCATCCTTTTAATGAAGTTTAAACACTCGTTCACGTCTGAAGTCGTATAGATGTACAAAAATTGAAAGATAAATTAATAAAAAATAAGTAAGATTACTGATTAATTCATTTTCACAAAATAAAATATATTATAATGAATAGAGGAAAGTATATTCAACTAGGTAAATTACATCCAATCTTTGGAGTATAATATAATATATAATCCAATCTTTGGAGTATAATATAATATATAATCCAATCTTTGGAGTAAAATATAATATATAATCCAATCTTTGGAGTATAATAATAATCTCAACTATGATACTCCAAAGATTGGATAAAATATTTTAGTTATTACCAATGTATGCCATTTGAAATCAATCAACGTAATACATATATATACAGGATTATTCTAAATGATGGACCCATTTTCAAAAAATTGTATTTATTAAAGTACAAATCCAAAATGAACAATATTTATACAATGAAAATAGTAAGTTTCAAAGTTTTTTTAAGACATTATAAATGTTCAATGTGTCCACCATTTGCTGCACGGCAAACATCTACGCGATAGCCAAACTCCTCCCACACACGAGAAAGCGTATCTGCTGTTACTGAGTGTACGGCTTTCAAAGCGGTGATGGTTCCAGAGGCGGCCGGAAGAGGTCGCGCAACAATAGGCCGCGATTTCGTTTCACTGTCAGTTGTGAGTGAGATGGCTATTGTGGAGCCCAAGGTTTTCTGCGTTTTTGAGTTCGCAAGAAGTGAGTCGCAAAATGCAGTGCAGCGGTCATTTCGTCTTAAAAAAACTTTGAAACTTCCTCTTTCCATCGGTATAAAGATTGTTCATTTTGGATTTGTACTTTATTAATAAATACAATTTTTTGAAAATGGGTCCACCATTTAGAATAACCCTGTATATATATACACATTGTATGTGACAGTGAATAAAATATCATATTTTATTGAACTTTAATCTATCTTGCACGGCTTGGATTGTATGCTCATACATTGAAAGTAAAACCTGTTAATTAAATAAGAAAACTGATTAGTGCATTTCAACATTGACGGAAATATCAGTTAAAAATTAAATAAGAAAACTAATTAGTACATTTTCATAAAAGAATGTACTTTACTTATTACCATTGTATGTCATTTGAAAACAATCAACGTAATGAAAATATTTTATGTAGTGATAATGCATAAAATATATTCTTTTAAAGAAGTTTAAACGCTCTTACACGCTATGAGTTGCACAGCCGCTTCGATCAAAATGAAAACACTAACGCAATCCATCATCCAGACAACTTTAACCAGTGCGTGACTCCATCCAGAGAAAAAAATGCCTCTTTTTAGGTTTGAAAAATACAGAGACTTGAAAAAAAAATTGAATCTCTTCTTCTTACTCTATATAAGATTACCAGGGTGATATGCCATAAATTTGGACATAATATTTAGAGCAAAATTCTGTAAGAAACAATGTTTTTGGTAATTTATTTTTTTAAGTGGCAAAGACAATTTAGTCGGATGGGAAAGTTATTCTTATTTATATTCTTAGCAGAGTAAGTGGATGTTTATTGATCACGTCTTTTTACAATTCGCGTAACTATTATTTGTAGTCCATTAAAAAATAACAAATAATAACGCGAATTTCAGTTCAGAAATATTTGAAAAGGTAATAAACACAGGATGATACCCAATACTAGTTTGATATGCCATAAATATGGACATAATATTTAGAGGCGAATTCTGTAAGAAACAATGTTTTTGGTATTTTTTTTTAAAGTGGCAAAGACAATTTAGTCGGATGGGAAAGTTATTCTTATTTATATTCTCAGCAAAGTAAGTGGATGTTTATTGATCACGTCTTTTTACAATTCGCGTAACTATTATTTGTATTCCATTAAAAAATAACAAAATAATAACGAGAATTTCAGTTCAGAAATATTTGAAAAGGTAATAAATATAAAATAAGTTATTGTATGTGTATTTGGTAAAACATTAATCATAGAGAGATACAGTTTAGCAAATTATTTTTCTAAATACACATCTATGTTTTTTTACGTATACAATAAAATTCGTTCATAAGACTAAAGTAATAATTGTATTAGAAACAATAGTAAGGCACTATTATTTAATATTTACAAAATATTGCTTTTTACAATGTTGTAGTTATACTTAAACTTTCACATTTTGAAACGTACCAGCATAATATAAAAATTGTAAAAAATTGATATAACACTGTATTACTAATAAAGCGTAAATATTTAAAACAAATTTTAATCATAGTATGATAAATGGATTATTCCTGTTTGGATAATTGGAAATATTCGCAATTTAAGAAATCAACATAATGATCACCCCAACATCATCTTACACTACATCAGCACCACAGTCACATCAGCAGCCACCAACACTCCACCGACAACAGTTTGCACACAACAACCAACAGAGACGTACCCAGTACATCGACACTTCAAACGATCGTGAGCCACCGTGGGGATACCAATCTCACATGTATGAACCATATTAGCTCACCACTCTACCACCTCCACATCAAACTATATCATCACCTGCTTTCACCGCCCGTATGTGGTCTCAGCGCATTTGGTGTGGCGCTCCTTGTCGCGTGGGGATCACATACGGGTCACTGCAATCACCTGGTGTAGTCGTACTCGAACTGTTACATCTGGTACAGTCGTACCCCTGAACTGCACATCACCCCCTTCACCTTGTCTGTCGCTGCCTGTCGCGTGGTGACGCTGGTCACAGCGACAGACTTTTGTTTTGTATAATTTTTTCTTCTTTTTTTTTTTTTTTTTTTTTTTTTTTTTTTTGTCTTTAGTTCCTGCCGCCTGTCGCGTGGGGCTTTGCCCGGCAGGATTTTGTACTGCCACGTTTAATCCCTGCGTGCCAGGGAGCTAGCCGGGGAAGACATTAAACGCTCAACGGCTGGGTTCGCCCTCAGCCGAGTGGTCTTCCTCAGACATTAAAATTAAAATTAAAATCAACATAATGAAAATATACTTAGTAATTGTGCATAAAATGTATTTTTTTAAAATAAAGTTTTATGTCTCTTACATACAGGGCTTGATTACCGAATGGCCAAATAGGCCACTGTCTTGGGCCCACTGTAGACGCCTTAAAATAAGTAAAATGATTTAGAAAAAAATTCTTAAATCGCTTAGAAAAAAAAAATAATTTCAAGCTCCGATATCTAAGTAACAGATAGTATCTTTATCAGCATCATGCCGGTACTTTCCGTTCTCTGAAAACATCATAAATGAGGTACGGTGTAGACAAAATATTATTATTGGAATTATTTTTAAAAGAAATATTTAAAAAGAAAAGATATTTAAGGTATTGTAACATCAAACAGCAAAATAACATTTAAGTTAACCTGAGTTGCATGAGCATTTTTATATAAAATGCAGGGACATTTCAGAATTTCCCAGAAAAATTTTCTAAATAACATTTTGGCTTGAGGGAGGGGGGGGGAGGAGGGCTGAAAAGTGAAAAGCGCTGCTGGGGAATTGGACCTCAAAGAACCGCAATCGAGCTCTGCTTATATACCGTGAGTTGCATAATTGCTTCGGTCAGAATAGCAATGACAAGCAACCCATCATCTTGACAACTTTAACCAGTGCGTGAGTACCTCCAGAAAAAAACAAAAACATTTATAGATTGAAAAATATAAAGTATTTTAAAGATTTAAATATATTTCGTTCACCGTATGAGATTTTCATGATGATGGTGCATAAATATATACGTAAACCTAGTAGCCAACCAATATTGGGACAATATTGGCTATATCTTAGGACAAAATTGAAATATTGACGAAATATTACCATGAAATATTGCCCAATTTTGGTGTGTATTTTGCAATTATTTAGCCGATATTTGTAGCCAACGTTGGACCAATGTTTATAGAAATATTGCCCCAATATTGAGGTGTTTACATTTTGCCCTTATTTAACCAATATTTTTAGCCAATATTGCGCCAATGTTTGTAGGAAATATTGCACTAATATTGGGGTCTTCACATTTTGTCCTTATTAAGCCATTACTGGTAATATTTCCTACCAACATTGGCGCAGTAATGGCTACATATATTGGCTAAATAAGGAGAAAATGTAAACACCCCTATATTGGAGAAATATTTATTACCAACATTGGCTACAAATATTGGCTAAATAAGGGCAAAATGTATGACATTTAGAACAGAATTCCGCAAGAAACAACGTTTTCTATAAAATTTCTTCGAATTTCGCAAAAATAACTTAATCGAATGGGAAAGTTATTGCTACTTATATCCATAGAAGAGTAAGTAGCTGTTTATTGATCACGTTTTTACAATTCGCGTATCCGTTAGTTGTATTCCATTAAAAAATAACAAAATAGCAACGAAAATTTCATTTCAGAAATACTTGAAAAGCCATAAAGTTATTTTATGGGTATTTGTAAAACATTATTTGTAGCGAGATATAGTTTAACAAATTATGTTTCTTAGTACATGTTGTTTATTATATAAGTAAAAGTCCTACCAAAGACTAAAATAATAGTTGAATATTAGAAACAATAGTAATTGACTAATATTTAATATTTATGAAATATTGCTTTTTACAATATTGCAGTTATACTGAAATGGACACATTTTAAAACGTAAAAACCTGCATTCCTTATCGGTATAATAAAAAAAAAATTGTAAAAAAATTTATATAACATTGCATTACTAATTAAGTGCAAGTATTTATAAAATTTTTGAATCATGTTACGATAGTTGAATTATTTATATTAAAGTCTAATTACTGCTTAAAATGATAAAAACATAAGATAAAAGTCTTAAAGATACCTTTTAATATATAGATTACATATGTTTCATGCGCTCAAAAGGCGACTTCTTCAGATCAAAATGATAAATAAAATATTCTCGAAAAGTTTTTGAAAATGATAAACATAAATTACAAGATCACATGTCCTTTTCAGGTAGATTTCGTAAGAAATACTACTTATTACATTCTCACCTAAATTGAAATTTTCAAAAAAAATTTGCAGATGCCTATTATGACTCCCAGAACCCAAAACCACCCCCAGTTCAAAACTTTATCTATCTATCTATCTATGTCACTTTTTTATGGACACGGTAACTGCAATAATTATGCACAAATCTCTTCCAAACTCATACATAAAATCAAGGAGTATAAAATCTCGGTCAAGTTCGTTAATGAGCAAAATCAAATCAAGGGGGGGGGGAATGGGGGGGGGGTGTGAAAACAGAAAAAAACCCATAATTTCTTAATTATGATACGTATCGAATCCGTTTAAAGTTATTATTACTTCTAGAAAAAGGGCCGAAAATTTATGTATGACAGAATTTTGATGTAATTAAAAATGCTCCCAAGGGGGGGGGGGAGGGGGGGAGGTTAGAAGAAAAAAATTCATAACTTCGTCAATTCAAAAGATATCAAATCCGCTTAAATTTATTATAAATCCTCTTAATATTATCTAAAACTTTTATAATGACAAGTTTTTTATAGAACCGACCCTTATAGCAAAAAAAAATAATAAAAATAAAAATCCCTGTTCCGCTTGCAAACAAGTTAGGTTTCGAAGTGGGCGGCTCCGACTACCGCATCATGGCAAAAAGGTCATTTCTTCGGCAATTGCCAACAAAGAGGCGCCCCATGGTCTGCTTCTTCGAAATCTATCTGTGCCTGTAGGCCGAGCCGCCAGGGATTTTATCAAATGCATTGGACATGTTCCAGCCAGCAACGATGAATTGTTACAAATAATATAATAAATCACTTGTTAACTTTAAATTAAAGTGTAATTACTGCTTAAAGTGATAAAAAGATAACATAAAAGGCTTAAAAATACCTTTTAATATATAGATTGCAAATGTTTCATGCGCTCAAACGGCGACTTCTTCAGATCAAAATGATAAATAAAATATTCTCGCAAAGTTTTTGAAAATGATAAACATAAATCAAGAGATCACATGTCCTTCTCATCAAATGCATTAAACATGTTCGATCCAGCATCGATGAAATGCTACAAATAATATAATAAAATCACTTGTTAACTTTAAATTAAAGTGTAATTACTGCTTAAAATGATAAAAATACTAGTCGGATGTTCCAATCCCAAAACTTTCTTCTATCTCCACAGGTTTTACACACACTAAAAAGAATGAGCACCAATTTATATCAAGGTCTAACTGTATCTAAAAGTTTTATTAAATTCCGTGAATTAGTTCTTGAGATATGACTATTGCTAAAATCGTGTAAATCATGCAAAATGTAGCATAACAGTGCAACCTGTTAGGAGATTGAGACCAAAACCTAATCAACAACAAATTATGTCAACGTCTCACTGAATCTGAAGTTTGATGAAAATCCGTGCATTACTTCTTGAGATATACTTATCGTGATAATAATGAAAAAAGTGGTATAACAGTGCCACCTTTCGGGATAGTTACACCAAAATGTAAGAGGCATTCATTTATGTCAAGGTATAACAGAATCTGAAGTTTGATGAAATTCTGTGCATTCGTTCTTGAGATATAGCTATCGAAAAAATAATGAAAAAAGTGGTATAGCAGCGCCACCTGTTGGGATAGTTACACCAAAACGTACTCAGAGTCTATCTATGTCAAGGTCTAACTGAATCTGAAGTTTGATAAAAATAAGTGCATTAGTTCTTGAGATAGAGCTATTGCGGAAATCGCGAAAAATGCAGCATAGTAGCACCACCTATTGGGCGATTTTTACTAAAAACTAATCAACTCCAATTTATATCAGGGACTAACTAACTATAAAGTTTTATTAAATTTCGTGCATTAGTTCTTGAGATAGAGCGCCCACAAAATTTTTGTCATAGACAGAGTCACAGACAGACATTTTCAAAAAACAGTCAAATCGTGCTCAGGACGTTCTAAAACGTATAAATCCGTCGGAAACCGGAAGTCAAAAATTTTCATGAATACAATACTTTCTTCTTGTAAAGATGGAAGAAAGTAATAACATAAAAGGCTTAAAAATACTTTTTAATATCTAGATTACATATGTTTCATGCACTCAAACGGCGACTTCTTCAGATCAAAATGATAAATAAAATATTCTCGAAAAGTTTTTGAAAATGATAAACATAAATCATGACATGTGATCTCGTCATTTATGTTTATCATTTTCAAGAACTTCGCGAGAATATTTCATTTATCATTTTGATCTGAAAAAGTCGTCGTTTGAGCGCACGACACGTACACTGTAAAACAAAAAACGGCAAAATTTGCTGTCATTTTATGCACCCAAATTGCCAGCAATTTTTCCTGTAAAATGTAGCATGCTTATAGTAATTTGTACAATAAAATTAGAATAATTGCAGAGATTTTACTGTAAAATTCTGAAAACAAAAGTTTTTAAGACACATTTTGCTGTTAATTTACAGTAAATAATGCTGGAAATTTGGTTTCATAAATTTACAGAACATTTTGCTGTATATTTTGCCGTTTTTTCTTGCAGTGTATGTAATCTATATATTAAATAGCATTTTTAAGCCTTTTATGTTATATTTTTATGATTTTAAGCAGTAATTACACTTTAAAGTTAACAAGTGATTTTATTATATTATTTGTGAATTATTCCTGTTTGTATAGTCGGAAATATTTTTTTCCAAACTATCAACATAATGAAAATATACTTGGTAAAAGACTATGCAAGAAATATAATTTTTTTTTTAAAGTTTAATCTTTCTAGCATATTATGAGTCGCTTAACTGTTCCGGTGAGAATGGTATGACAGCATCTTTACAACTTTAACCAGTGTGTGACTACCTCCAGAAAATAATACTCTTTGTAGTTCAAAAAATATAGAGTATTTAAATGTTTTAAATCCATTTCTTACATTGTATGAGATTTTTATGGTGATCGTGCATAAATAGAAATAACATTTAGAGCAGAATTCCGCAAGAAACAACGTTTTCTATAAAATTGTTTCGAAAGTGACAGAAATAACTTACTCGAATGGAAAAGTTATTGTTATTTATAGTTTTACCAAAGCAAGTGGTTGTTTATTTGACCACGCCTTTCTTCAATTCGCGTGTCTGTTATATATTTTCCATTAAACAATTCAGTAAGAAGGTGGAAAAATTAAGTCAGGTATTACTTTTAAGCCATAAATGTGAAATAAGCTATTTCGTTTATATATTTATTAGATATTATCTATAAGTAGACGCAGTTTATCATTTTTTTTATCAAATATATATCTGCTCATTTTAAAGATACTGTGAAATTTTAAATTAGCGATTGCAACATTTTCCTACCAACACTAATAAAATATTAGTTAGTTTTTATAAAATAAGCTTTATAAAATGATTTTATAGTGTTTACATTAGTAAGGTAAGCGTTCGTAGAATGCGAATTCTGCCAGCATTAGTTTTAAAGCCATAAATGTGAAATAAAATATTTCGTTCATATATATATATATATATTAGATATTATCTATATTATCTATAAGAAGATACAGTTTATATCAATTTGTTTGTCAAAATATATATCTGCACATTTTAAAGGTACTGTGAAATTTTGAATTAGCGAATGCAACATTTTCCTACCAACACTAATGAAATATTAGTTAGTTTTTAGAAAATATTGCTTTATATAATGATTTTATAGTGTTTATATTATACGGTAAGCGTTTGTAGAATGTGGACTCTATCCTACAAAGGAACTCCAACTCTCTGCTGTCGACTTAAACTAGCGAAGAGATTTCAAATTCAAAACAGTGCATGCAAATGTAGTTTGTTATGTGGTTGCTAAAACTGGTATTAAATGGGAGTAACTTCAAAATGCTATAGAAAACAGCTGACACTGAAGTATCTTTTTCTTGGAAAATGCTGAAGCAATTTCAATATTAAAAAAAATAGATTTAGCAGTAGCTGAAATAAAAGTCAATCGCTTGATCGGTAAATATTTAGGAAAAATTCTCCAATATGGCAATGGTAAATTTGGAACTATATGGTATGATGCAACGTGTCGGATATATAGAAGAGAATTGTTACTGATGTCTAAAGTTAAGTATCTAAAAAATGTTAACATCGCAATGATGACAAGGGTCACGTTTTGAATAAATAAGGTAGTGCTGGGATTGGTTTCTTTTGTCTTATAACGTTGCGGACACTTTTGATCTCGAGGGTTAAATAGATCTAAATCCCCCAATTTAATCTGTATTCCAAAGTATTTCACGTTTCCAAGTTAAAAAAAAGGATTTAACCATAGTCACCCTGACTCAGTGGTAAAAAAACATACGATTTTATTGTAGCGAGCTATATCTACAAATACTTTAACGGAAATGTAGGAACTACAGCTAAGCTGTTTTAAGAAGTAGCGTTTCAAAATACTTTTCAAAAGTAGTCTCTATACTTCTCTATTTTCAGATTTTTATTAGTAGGATTAAATCTACACACGGAATTGAGGACATTTATTAATACAGTGACAATTCGTTATATCACGTCTGTCGGGATACAATAAAATAAGTGTGACATGAGTCTCCAATACGTACTTAATGTATTAGTTGTATTGAGTTTTGTTGAAAGTTAATTATATTGAGTTTTATAATTT
Organism: Maratus michaelseni; assembly: GCA_963931845.1. Lineage (NCBI taxonomy): Eukaryota > Metazoa > Arthropoda > Arachnida > Araneae > Salticidae > Maratus > Maratus michaelseni. Next base: position 214,579,479 of record OZ007597.1, on the reverse strand, counting down.
TATAATTTTATAATTTAGGAAATAACAACAAAAAAAAAAACTTTAAGTGCCAACAATGCATAAATCTGTAAATAAAGCAATTCTAAATGAAGAAAGCCGGCATTAAATCATGAAGAAATAATAATGAGTAAATAGACAATTGTTGCCAGCAAGGAAAATAATTTTTTTCGTAGGTCAACACTTGGTCTAGACCAGTGGTTCCCAACCTTTTTTGGCTGCACCCCACCAAAGCAACTCAAAAGTCCTGGTGCTCTCCCCCCCTCCCCCCCAAACCCTATCGCCGTTCTTAAGTAACATAGTAACATATAATTGTTATTTAAGAAAATGAAATTTTATTATTCACATGCACGAAGAATGAAAGAACATTAACAATGACAAGTCATTTCACAGTCTTACCAAACAAGTAAAATATTTTCTAGAATACGTTTTGAACATAATTCTATAAATTTAATGAAGTCATACATCTTCATATATGCCCAAAAGTGATTTCTCTTTTGCCAATTTACCTCAGTTTGAAAACAGAGTGTTTTATGGTCTCCTTTTCTACTTTCGCAACATTTCTTGAAGAAAATTTCACAATTTTGCATTAAACTTGAAAGTATTCGTACATTTTATAAATGACTTAAACATTTCATTAGGAATAGATGGTGAATTTTTGAACAGTAAGATCTCTCTATGAATAACACAATATACAAGAAGCATTTCTGGATTCTTATATTTATCAATTTTAAGTAGACATGTGTAAAAATGTCTTCACATGGCACTGACATATTGCAGAGCGGATAAAAATACACGTCTCATCCAATAAATGCTAGTCGAAAAAATTTTGGAAATAATCTAAAATACACGAAAACCCGGAAAATTTAAAAAATAATTTTAAATATGAAAAAAGTAATAGTTACAATAAATATGTTTTACATAACTATTCTGAGTAAATATTCTTTTAAAAGTTTTCCATGAAAAAACTTTGAAAATTGAATTTTTTTGTTTTTACTTTATTTAAAAAAATCTGCTGATATTAGTTTCGTTTTAAACCTACAACATTAGTTATCCAAAAAAGGATAAAAATAAAGTGACAAGGAATGGTTTAATAATAAATCTGGAATTGCCCCCCAGAAATTCCAAAGTGCCCCCTTGTGGGGCGTGCAGCCCCCATTGGGAACCACTGGTCTAGACCTTAGGAAAGTTTCAATAGAAAAATCTATGACGTCATGCGATGAGTTTCTAAACACTGCAGCTGAGATTTGCTGCTAAGATTAGCAAATTGTTGAATAAAATGCATATCGCGCAAAAAAGAGCAAGTTACGATCATGTGATTTGTAGAATGGCATCCCCCCCCCCCCTGAAATAGCTTTAAAATAAAGTCAGTGCTCGGTATATACTACTTGAGTTTATACATCCGGCTACTAGTTACACTACATTGTTCAAAATGTTATGCATTAGATTACATGTAAAAAGTACCGACTACTGTAGTTTCGCTAATTGTAGCGCGCTACTTCCAAGCATTGCCCTGACCAGTAGCAACGCCGTTACCATTAGATAGTACTGCTGGTGGTTGAAAAAGCGCCTAAAAAGGGTTAACAAATCAGGCATTTTCTCTTAACCGTAGAATATTTAATTCAAATAATGAAAATAAATTTAGCAGTTATTGTCAACCGAAATGTTTCGTGAATTTTAAGAAACAACTTGTATATGTGGCATAAGTAGCCTGTAGCACAGAATAACTTTAATTAACAAATATTAATTGCGAGAACTTAAGAGTCACACACAGCAATCAATAACTTCTTTAATAATATATTATTGTAATGTGATAAATATGGAATTTGTGAAATACCCATTATTTTTTTAGATAACATATCGTGCAAACATGAAATATATAAAGCACGTGATTTGAATGTAAATACAGGGTGATTTTTTTTTAAAGTTGTGAAAGTAAAACAGTATAACAAACGAACCACTGACCCAAATGACCTGAAATTTCACCAGTATGCTCCCAAAGCAATGGGAATTTTTTAAGCATGGTTAAAAAAAACTTAAAATCGCACCGACAGATGACGCTGTAAGGTAGCAGAAACAAAGAATATCGTCTGTGGGAGGAAAACAATGGACGGTACTTTGAGAAACCATCTTCCGTAGGCCCTCTGTCGTCATTAGACTTTTTCTTAAATTCTAAAAGTGTCCTAAATCTCCTAAGAGCAGTTGCTGCGCTGTCATTATTCTGATAATACAGTTTCACTAACAACGCACGGTCGGTCAATGGCTCAGTCATTGCGAGAATTTCCGTAGAATAATGACCACGAGGTGTGCGTACTTCACGGTTTTAACGCCAATGTGCGTGTGCCGGTCGCAAGTTCGTCTCCCAACTTTACTGCATGTACATCTGTCGGTGCGATTTTAAGTTTTTTTAACCTTCCCTAAAAAATCCCCATTGCTTTGGGAGCATACTGGTGAAATTTTAGGTCATTTGGATCAGTGGTTCTTTTGTTATAGGGTTTTACTTTCACAACTTTAAAAAAAATCACCCTGTATATTAAATTTATTATGAAAAAATAACTTTGATACTGTGGAGAACAATAAAAAAGTTATACATTTCTTGGACCGTGTATTACATTTTATCATTTGTAGTCTGTAGAACCAAAATCACTGAAAAGCAACTAAGAACAAACGGGATAGAATATGGCAATGCAGACATTTGAGAGTGACAAGTAGTCAATTGAGCTCTTTAATAATCTATTATTGTAATGGCAGAAATTTGGAATTTGTGAAACACCCCAATATATTTTTTTTAAATAAAACATCATGCAAACATTAAACATATAAAGTACGTGATTTGAATTAAAATAGATAAAATTTATTATGAAAAAATAACTTTGCTATTGTGGAGAACAATAAAAAAGTTATACATTTCTTGGACCGTGTATTACGTTTTATCATTTGTAGTCCTTACAACCAAAATCACTGAAAATCAACTAAGAGCAAACGGATAGAATTTGACAATGCAGACATTTGAGAGTGACAAGTAATCAATTGAGCTCTTTAATATTTATTCCCTTAAGGAGTCAGAAGTTATTTTTGAAGATGTGAAAGACCGTATCCGGAATAGAAATTATTCTAATCTTAGGAGGGTGGAGATTGTTTCTCCGTCACGTCTTCTACAGAAGATGCGGTTGAATGGGTGTGGTTGAATAAAGGAGTCAGAATAAGTTAATGGAAGAAGGTTTGAGGGACAAACTTTTACAGTTGTGGATATGTTTGGAAGAGATAAGGATTTTCAGTAGAAAAATACAGCCCTCATTTTTTTATTTCTGAATAATTCAAGGCATTGTTTTAATAATATTTTAATAGAAGTATATATGATTAATAGCAAACTTTGTTTTATTTGAAATGTATCTCCAATCCATGAAAAAAAATTACTTTAATTTTTTTTTAATATCATTTGGCTGAGTGAAGTGGTCAGAATAAGTTAGCGGAAGAGGGCTTGAGGGACAAACTTTTAGAGTTGCGTATATGCTTGCTGACTGACCAAAAAAGCTAAAATTTGCACAAAACTGTTGCGAATAGCAGAAAACCCACAAATTGCGAAGGACACATGCAATCATCAAAGTTAAAGTAAAATAGTCTACAGATGTCACTACACGCACACAGATGTTATTTTCACAATACGATCTCAATCAAAACAAACGGCTGCCTTTATGAGGAGTCACCAATCCACTATAACTTTAATAGAAGTATATAATGATTAATAACAAACTATATTTTATTTGAAATTTATCACCTGTCCATGGAAAACATTACTTTAATTTTTTTTATATCATTTAGCTGAATGAAGGTGTCAGAATAAGTTAATGAAAGAAGGTTTGAGGGACAAACTTTTACAGTTGTAGATATGTTTGGAAGAGATAAGGGTTTTCAATAGAAAAATACAGCTCTCACTTTTTTATTTCTGGATAATTCAAGGCATTGTTTAAAAAATATTTTAATAGAAGTATATGTGATTATTAACAAATTTATTGTAATTGAAATGTATCACCAGCTACATTTACTTATTTTTTGCAAATTTTCGATATGGCTGCTCTTCATTACTTTGTAAAAGTTCATTCGGTAAATCAGATATTGAGTACTCAATCTCACAATTTCATACTCACTATCAGATGTTGTTCATGAGTATGTTCATGTCGATCAAACGAAGTGCTGTGCTGATTGGATTCAATTTAGGGATGGATTTCGAAAGCGGCGCACCTTAAACTTGAACTTTAATAACCCCATACAATGAAATCTAGGGTGAAAGGGCTGGCGATTGGGACGTCTATGGAATTAATAACTGAGACTTCAGGGCTGATACAATAGGGTATGCAACAAACCTATGATATAATACTACTCATCTGCTAAATGTTTGAACAAAAACTATTTTATAAACTTTGCCGAAAGCAGTAAGTTTTAGAAATACCACAAATAGCAAGTATATAGATAACATATATATATAACCTATTCGATCCCTGGGTTCCCATATGATGACCTCTGTTCTTTTCCTTATAAAAATTCAAATGTCAGGTGTTTTTTTATGAGGGGCAGTCGGAAAATAAGTTTCCCCTGGCGACTGTGGACAGAGCTGCGTATGAAAGACAAAAAATGTAATGAGACATTAAAGATAAAATATAACCTTATTTTTCCACATAAGTACCAAGTACATTGAGGCATTTGTCATACCGCTTTTTGAGCTTCAAAAAGCCCTACAGGAAAAAATCAGGACTTTACATACGGACGAAGCGTTGAACGGCTATGGGCAAAAGACGACACAGCAGATGAACGCGAACGTGCAAGACACCGATACACCATTGGGTAGAGGTCGACTGCGATCAAGTAGATGGCGCTATTGCAGTGCCTGCGCAGATGGTGTTTGATCGCGGTCAGGGCCATCTGCGCAGGCACTGCAACAGCGCCATGTGCTTGATCGCGGTTGACCTTAATCAAATTAATTTCATTTTTAAATACAAGATAGCGCCACTGCATTCTCAATCATGTATCTGCAGTGCACGACTGAATTTGAAGAGATCAGCTTGATCGTCCGCCATTGAATGCAGTGATTTCACTTTTGAGGACAAGTTACAAATTAACTGTAACTCAAATATTCTGCAATTAAAATATTCTTTAGGTATGACTGTAGTCTCGTTTTCATTAGAACTTTCTGGCAATAGCTACCAGTAATGTAATCGGTTGGATTTGAATTCCGGACCTCCCGTTTTGAAAATGAACACCTTACCTCCGCGTAACTGATGCTTGATTACATCACCGCAATTATTTATCACTTATACTCTGATACATTTCCTTGCTGATTTTTTTATAGAATCGGTTGCAAATTAGTTGGGAAATGGTTTAAAAAGGGAATAAATACATAATTCGTCGGCCGATTTGTACGAACATTATACAGTTATTGCAGCAGACGTTTATAACATTTTCGTCCAATATTATCACAGTTAGAAAAACCGTGTGGAAGTTATCGTGTTTACTTACTCAGTCACACACATACACTCACTCTCACACACGCGTCACTCACTCACATACACACACACTCAGTCTCTCACACACAGTTACTCACTTACATATACACACACACATACACAAAAAATATTAATACAATTATTTCCTTACACCGTGTTAGAAAGTTAATATGTTTAAAGATTATGAAACAATGAAGATTATTATGTGTATCGATTAAAATAAGAAAACGATATATTGTTTCAAAAAGTGAGTGAAAATTCTTATAAATTAATACTTTGCTAAAACTACCCTTTTTTCAGAAATAGAATTGGGTCATTCCATGGTAACTTACGTTACATTTAGAATAATTTTCTTTAGTAATTTTCATAATAAAACACAAAAAAATATCGAAAATGTAATGTTGATATGATTTGTTAATTAAGCCTATCCAAAGCGAAATTTGGATGAAAATTAATTCATTTAGTGCTATTTTTTTAACACTGGCCATTGCATATATAATTGTAACTTACGTTCTTTTTGTCAGAAACGTAAGTTACCATAGTAAATATAATTTTTAGCGTTCAAGAAATAGTACTAAATTTAAGTAATTTTTATCCAAATTTAGCTTTGTTTAGGTTTAATTAACAAATCATATAAACATTACATTTTGATTATTTTTTAGTGGTATATTACTAAAATTACTGAAGTCACTTATTCTAAATGTAACGTAAGTTACCATGGAATGAGCCAATTTTATTAATAATCCTGAAACAGTAATTAGTTTAAAGAATAGAATAGCATAGTTAAAACAGATTAATGCTAAAGAAAATCGAATAATATAATAAAAGAATAATTGCATACTAACGCCAATTCTTGGTAAATTAACATGTGACAGCACACGTTGAAAGTAGCATCGTTCAACGTGTTACTTTCAATATCATTCTTCATTGTTTAAAGATTATCAAACAATGAAGATTATTATGTGTATCGATTAAAATAAGCAAACGATATATTGTTTTAAAAAGTGAGTGGAAATTCCTGTAAAATAACACTTTGCCACAACTACTTTTTTTCAGAAATAGAATTTCATTAATAATCCTGAAACAGTAACTAATTTAAAGAATAGAATAGCACAGTTAAAACAGATTAATGCTAAAGAAAATCGAATAATATAATAAAAGAATAACTGCATATTAACGCCAATTCTTAGTAAATTAACATGTGACAGCACACGTTGAAAGTAACATCGTTACCCTTAGCAACAGCAATGCTCAAGTGATAAGATAATTAGGTTAAATCAGGGTTTCAGGGATTGAATGGACCTCCATAAATCAGGCATGCTTTAATGAATCATTTAATCACAGCCTTCACTGGCGCCATTCCAGTAAGGTTCAGTAAAATGTATTATACAGCACATTTGATTGTAATTAAGGTTCATATGCTAAGGCGGATGGACCATGAGATAAAGCTTTAGGAATAGTTATTTTGCATTCGATGGCAATCGGTCAGATTCAAAGATAAATTATTTTTATTTGGTTCTCTGAAGACATTAATGTGAAAAATGTACGGTTAAACCAGATTAAAATTCCAATTACATTAAAAAGCCCGATCGATGAATATATTCGAGCCATTCAAAGCATTATAAATAACAGGCGGCTACAATGAAGTAAAATCATTAATCTCAGATAGTATATTAATAGGAATGTGGCTAATTGTTTTCACTGAGAATCGATATTAAGTACGTAAGATTCCCAATACAATTACGAAAATTTGTTCCATTTTATAATTAACTACATATATAATATGCAAATGGGAATTTAATTCCGAAATCTTATAATTTACGTTCTGCTAAACGGATTTTTAAGGGACTTACATTGTCTGTTAAGTGATTTTTGATGGAAGGTTTTAAAGTACAGGGTGTCCATAATTAAACGACCCTACTTTAAAGTTGTCGACAGACGAAACTATTGGTATAAAAGTTGTGAAATTATGTGAAGAACATAATGAAGGAATGGGAATTTGTTTAGGCGAAAAAAAAATTAGTTCAAAATTTCGCCACCAGATGGCGTTTTTAATGAATTAATTACACATTTAGCATACATTTACGACAGTTTACATATTTTATTGCAACAAAATATTTTCCACATGACGGCCATCATTTTCAGCTACCATCTGGAATCGTAAGATATCATGTTCCACAGTTGACTGCATTGTGTTTTGGGAAATGCTAAGAACATGTCGTGAAAAAAAGTTTTGTTGAGCATCTTTTGTTGTAATAAAGTTTGTAAACTATCGCAAATGTATGATAAATGTGTAATTCATTAAAAAAAGCCCTCTGGCGGCGAAATTTTGAACTATTTTTTTTTCACTCAAACAAATTCTCATTCCTTCGTTATGTCCTTCACAAAATTTCATAACTTTCTGAACAATAGTTTCGTCTGTAGGCAACTTTAAAATAGGGTCGTTTAATTATGGACACCCTGTATAATACATTTTTCAAAGTTGCTTAGTTATAGAGCTATGGGAGAAGGTTCTATAATTAGGTGAACCCGGTTATGAAAGATCAGCTTTTTAAAAATCTACTATCTATTATCTACTATATATATAAAATGCGAATGGGAATTTGCGCTCGGTCCGTTTATAACTTGAGTTCTTCTGAATGAATTTTAATGGGACTTGATAGTTAGAAAGTTTTAGCACATAACATATCCTTCTAAGTTGTTTAGTTATAGAATTATTGAAGGGGGAGTTCTATAATCAGGTGAACTCGATTATGAAAGATTAGAATTTTCAAAAATTTCTACTGAACGGATTTTGATGAGATTTGTTAGATAATTTTTCAGGGGTGGTTTTAAAATACTGTATATCATTCTATCGTTCTTTACCAAATCCTATTATAATCGATCCTTTAAAGAGTTGGTCCTTAACAACACAAATTTTGTCTACCAGATTAGAAAATAAAATAGCTCAAAGGTGTTACTGTCGTTTTGAGCACTGAGGAAGGATATTCCAGGTAAAGGTACATATTATGCTTTAAAACACAAGGACATGTTGATCGATAGTTTTCCTTTGATTCAAGATTAGTTTGGAAAAATTGACCAACGTAGTGGGCAAAGCTTGCTAGTATGTATATGTATATAGTGTGTCCCAAAAACATTAACCTCGGCTTATAATCCTTAAATATTGATCATAGACATATATAATAAATTACAAAACGTGTTTAAACGTGCTAAAATGAACGTAACTATTGCCAATAACTGCATTCCTTCACATTAGCAACAGTTATGTCCATTTGAGCACGTTTAAACACGTTGCTGCATCCTAAAGTCTCTTAGTGACGTGAGGGAATACAGTTACTTAACTCCCTAATTTTAATATTTTACTATGAACGCAGCTTTGCAACACTTTTAATTTTACATAAATTGTGTATTTTGATGTATTTTATAATATATGTAAAGAAGAAATTGTTGCATGATTACGCTCATATAAATAATTGAGGTAAAATTAGGAAAAGTTGCGTATTTTTCATCAAAAAATACGAATAATACGAACTTTGAGCTTGTGTAAGTCATATAAATCCGAACAAAATGCAAAAACTATTGTTGAAATCGTACAGGAAAAACCTTGTAATATTAAAAAGTGAAATAATTAAGTTAGTATAACAAAATCGAATTTTAGTCTTATTTCATGGGCCAAAAAACACGGATTATGGATCCTGATCCTTTCATATTCAGCAAAGCTGACATCTTTTCTTTTGTATAATAATATTTATAGCAGATGTTTTCAAATTGTGGTCCAACAACACATTTGATACTTATTTCATCAACTTTTTCTATTTGAAATGGCAATTTAAATAATATATCTTCGATATATCTATATCCATATACATCAAACATGGATGTTTTTATGTCAAAGTAAAATGAAGCACAAAAGGCTGTTAAATATTTAGTAGAAAAGAAATTCAGCAAAAATAGAAATAAAATCGAAGTAACCGTAAAAAGAAAAAGAAAAAGAAAACATCTCTTCTGACTCAACTGCATCAGTTTTTCATTGATTTGTTTCAAGGAACTCGTATCGATTCGGTGATAAAAATTAGAAGAATGTCGATGAAAAAGTATTTTTGCAGCAAAATGTAACATCTGAATACAGATTTTGAATAAATCTTTTTAAGAAAAAAGAAATAAAATGCTTTAAAAAACTGATATAAATCACATTGCGGTATTTATAAGATCATTATTTTTGCGTTGAGATGTAGTGTCACACGTGTACTCTCTTTAAATTTGAAACAATAAATAAAAAGGCTGGTACATTGTGAAAAACTGGGGATATATTTTTCTCTCTGTTATAAATGCTTGCTAAAAATGGAGTTTTATGATACTATATGCTATTGCTTACTATCTAAAAACTTGTCGAATGATTTTGCAATCTATGTAAAACATGTTCTATTATAAAGAAAACGTTTTAGATATACTGAGTCTCAGATATTACGGTTCACATTTAGCAAGGCTGATGTTTCTTCTTTTGTGTAACGACATTTATAACAGATGCTTCTAAATAGTTTTCTATCTATATTTTTTGATGTTTTTTTCTTCAACGAACCAGACTTTACCGTGCTGTTTCTATTCAAAATGGTAATTTAAGCAATATAACTTGGATATATATATACACACACACAAACACACACACACACACATATATACATATATGTATTTAAACATGGGTGCACATATGTCAAAGTAAAATAAAGCACAAAGGCTGTGAAATATTTAGTAGAATAGAAATTCAGCAAAAATAAAAGCAGAATTGAAGTAACCGTAAAAATAAAAATAAAACGTCTCTTCTGACTCAACTGCATTCCGCTTTCATTGTTTTTTATTTTCCATTGAACATTTTCAAGGAACTCGTATCGATTCGGTGATAAAAATTAGAAAGAATGTCGATGAAAAAGTATTTTTCAGCAAAATTCAATATCTGAATATAGATTTTGAATAAATCTTTTTTTAAATATATATAAGAAATAAAACGCTACGTGTACTTTAAATAACTGATATAATTAAATCGCATTGTGGTATTTATAAGATCATTATTTTTGCGTTTTTTACCTACGATGTAATTGTTGCATATTATATATAGAACGGTTAGGAAAAATAAATATATATTTTACTTTCTTTATAAGTAAATGATGTATATATAAGTAACGCATATAATGTAAAAAAAAGAAAAAGAAAAAATAACAATTAATGACAACATGAAACAGAAATGAAAGTATTACCCATTTATTACTTTTCTGCATAACTTCCATGCATGTTGAGGCATTTTTCCCAACGTAGATCCATTTGAAAATCCCGGTCTCCTAGAACACTGTCATCTGCGAGAAGAGCCACGTTCGGCAGGGTGCCGTTTAAGTTACCGCCGAGGATCTACTTCATGGGACCAAACAGATGGAAATTTGACGACAGCGCTCGTCGTTATGTGTCTGGCCCAGTTCGTGAAAAATTGCAGGGATACAGTTCGGAAAATTTGGATCACCCACCATAAAGTCTGGATCTGGCACCCTGCAATTTTCAACTGTTTAGACCCACGAAGTAGTTCCTCGGCGGTAAGAAGTTTGACTCGTACGATGAACTCAAGCGGGCCGTGCAAAGGTGGTTCTTCTCGCAGATGACGGAGTTCTACGAGACCGGGATTTCCAAACTGATCTATCGTTGGGACAAATGCCTCAACATGCATGGAAGTTATGTGGAAAAGTAATAATTCAGTAATACTTTCATTTCTGTTTCATATTTTCATAAATTGCTTTTTATTCATTTTCTACCTTATGTGCGTTACTTATTTATATTAGTTGTATAATTTGCATCAGTTTAAAAAAGGTTTCTGATTAAAATTAAAAAAAAAAAAATGTGAAAAATATTTTACAGAACAAAAATTTAGCTTAAATAAAGAAAAAGTAAACAGCTATGTGATAAAAATAATCATCAGCATCAGTTTTCAATGCTTAATATACTTTTTTTAAATTCCCAAGGCTTTGTATAGATTTGAAGCCGTATAGAGAAAAGGTTTCTGATTAAAATAAATGAAGATGTGAAAAATATTTAGCAGAATAAAAATTTAGCTTAAGTAAAAAAAAAAAAAAAAAAAAAGAAAACAGCTATGTGATAAAAACAATCACCTGCATCAGTTTTCACTGTTTATTACTTTTCTTAAAATTGTTCAAGGCTTCGCATAGATTTGATGAAATCATAAGGCGAACAGAATTCAAAAAACAATTTTATAAGGTTTTGTATAAAGTTTTAAACACATCAAAGTAAAGCATAAAAATGAACATATTTTAAATAATTTATACAATTATATGGTACAGAAGATATTTGCGAGATGTTTATTTTAGAGTGATGTTGAACGTATATATATAGTAAATCCTCTGAATAGTGGACATTATGTGTCCGCTTTTTAGACAAACAATGTATATACAGTGGAACTTCCCTTTAACGAAGTCCCTATTTAACGAAGTTTTCTATTTAAAGAAATTTTCTTCAGAACTTTGACTTTGAACGCCATTAGAATGTAAATTAATCTCCATATTACGAAAAATATATTCTGTATAACGAAGTTTATTCCACTTTTGTACGTGTACAGAATTCAAACTAAGAGGTTACTGTTGCGGTTAATATGCGAGGTTAATATGCGAGTTTATTTCAGCGGATTGTATGTAAATGAACACATTTAAATAATTTCCAATTCTGTTTGGTTCTAAATAAACCAATTTTTTTTTTCGCACTAAGAAAAACACTTGTTATCATTACTCTCCCACACCGAGAATCCAGCGCTGACAGTTGGAGGTAGTCAAAAGCCCCCTTTTTACATTCAATGATATAGAAGATGCAGTGACGCAATGGCAGCAAAAGCAGTGAGTCAGATGCATTGAAGCAAAACAATATAAATTAGAGTCAGACAGTTTACCATTCTGACCTTTCATTGCTGATAGACAATTGTTTTGTACATCCACAAGAATGTGCTTCAAAAAGCAAATCGAAGAACATCAAAGTTATTTTTGTTCCTTCCAATACAACTTCTAAACTTCAACCATTAGTCTAAGAAATAATAAAAAATCTTAAAGTACATTATCGAAAAAGACAACGTAGTGAAAACATTAGTTTGAGAACCTGTGTATCTATCAGAGCTGATGAAAGCTCGAGCCAAAGCTTGGAAATGTGACGCGATTTCATCGACCATACACAACTGATTTGTAAAAGACGGCATCATAATTAAAACTGAATAAAATGCTTTTGAATCCGATACCTGTTTGTCATATCTGAAGAAAAATTTCATGAATTTAAGTTGATTTCTATTTAACGAATTTTCCTCATAACGAAGTTTTTAAGTGTAACGATGAGACTTCGTTAAATGGAAGTTTCACTGTATATATATATATATATATGTATGTGTATATATATATGTGTGTGTGTGTTGGGGATTGAAAAAGTGTCCGCTAAATAGAGGTGTCCATTATGGAAGTTTTACTGTATATGAAGCGGTTATAACCAGAGTGGACCAATCTCGCCAGCTGTGATTTTGAGAAAAATGCTTTCCAAAATTTGTACAATTTTTTTTTCAAACTCATTTAGGGTTTTTCTGCCAGGAGATTAAAAAGCATTTTATTTTGTTTATTAAAAAAAACAAAACCAAATTCACCATGAGTTGTATCGGATTTTCCGAATGATTTTTGAATTTAAAAGAAATGTATAAATATTTAGAAGAATATAAATTTAGTTGGAATAATAGCATGAAACAAACAACTGCGTGGTAGAAAATAACCCCAACTGTATCAGTTTCCACTATTCCTTGTTTGTGCTGAAAATTTTCAAGGAACGTATATTGATTTTATAAAAAAGCGTTACAGAAACATCGATGTAAAAAATCTCTGCAATGAAGTTTGGTTTCGGAATATAGTTTCCGTATCTAAATATAAAAGATGCCGTCTTATAAAAATAAAAACTAAGCATATCTTTTTATTTAATTACATCTGTTTTTATTCAATTTTTTTTCTGTATTAATTCCGCAAAGAATTCATATCAGCTTGTTGCTAGAAATTAGCTGAATATTGAAGAAAAAGTATTTTTATAAAAAAGTTTAATAGCTGAAAATAGGAGCTGAATAAAGTATTTTTACAATATTATATTTAACTTTACTTGGTTTTTTAATTAAAAAATGGAATTTTTTTAACGATTTTCACTCATTTCCTGATGTGCTAGAATTATAAAATTATGTACCAAGGTGTGATTCGGATGACAATACAACATTAAAATTTTTTTAGAACTTTATTATAAATTAATAACTTAATTTTAAGGCATTTTCCAGCTAACCCGCCACATGTGATAAATCGCCAAATATTGTTTATGGTTAAAATCATATACGAATTATAGCAACAGTGGATTAAATTATGCTCCAAAAAACTCTCGCCAAAAAAGGCCAACTGGATATGAAGCTGGAATTTTTTAATCGATTTTTCACTCACTTCCTGATGTGCTAGAATTATAAAATTATGAACCAAGGTGTGTTTTGGATGACAATACAACATTTAAAATTTTTTAAGAGCTTTATTATAAATTAATAACTTTATTTTAAGGCATTTTCCAGCTAACCCGCCACAGGTGATAAATCCCCAAATATTGTTTATGGTTAAAATCATATACGAATTATAGCAACAGTGGATTAAATTATGCTCCAAAAAACTCTCGCCAAAAAAGGCCAACTGGATATGAAGCTGGAATTTTTTAGTCGATTTTTCACTCACTTCATGATGTGCTAGAATTATAAAATTATGAACCAAGGTGTGTTTTGGATGATAATACAACATTTAAAATTTTTTAAGAGCTTTATTATAAATTAATACCTTTATTTTAAGGCATTTTCCAGCTAACACGTCACAGGTGGTAAATCGCCAAATATTGTTTATGGATAAAATTGTATGCGAATTATAGCAACAATGGATTAAATTATGCGCCAAAGAACTCTCGCCAAAAAAGACCAACTGGATATGAAGCTGGAAGACGGAAATATTTTAAACACTAAAAAGTACAAAATATAAATTAAAAATGAAGAGTGTAACAGATTTTTTTTAAATACGCTTTAATCAATTAATAGTTTCATATTAATTAAATTATGATTTGACGTTGGGAAATCAATTTAGAAATCCTAAAAAAATGTTTAAATAATAATATTTTCCTGCTAACTAATATATTTTTAAAAAGAAACAAAGAAAACATTATATTTTTATTTAATAAATTCAGTAGCTTTTTACAAAGCGTAAAAAAAAAAAAAAAAAAAAAAAAAAAAAAAAAAGTTGAGTTTTACATAATTGGGTTCGGTTTCCCAGGCCATATTAAAGTATTTGAAAAAAAAAAATGAATTGTAATCATAAAATTAAGTGTGATTTTCAAGAGAAACGTTGAATGCTCATAAAAAAAAGAATTTTTAAATTGTTTTTATTTGTATTATTATTAAATGTAAAAATATATATAAAAAGGTACTACAATAGAAATGCAGCTGAAATAATAGCAAGAAACAAAAAGCTGCGTGGTAAAAAACTCCAACTGTATCAGTTTCTACTATTGTTTCTTTCTGCTGAAAAATTTCAAAGAACTCATATTGATTTTATAAAAAGCATTACATGAATGTCGATGTAAAAAATCTCTGCAATGAATATCAGTTTCTGAATATAGCTTCCGTATCTGAATATAAAAGATACCGTCTCATAAAAAGAAAAACTAAGAATATCTTTTTATTTAATTACATCTGTTTTTATTGATTTTTTTTTTCTGTTCAAATTCCGGTAAGAACTCATATAAATTTGTTGGTAGAAATTAGCTGAATGACGATGAAAAAGTATTTCTTCAATGACGTTTAATGTCTGAATATAAGTACTGAATAAGGTATTTTTAAAACATTAAAATGAAATGCTACTATTATTTTTAATAATTGATATAATTAAATGACAAAGTAGATGTTTATAGGATCATAGATTTTGTGTATAAACATGCATATTATATATGGTTATCATGGAAAAATAAGTATTTTATTTTCGCTACAATTTAATAAAACTAAAATGTAACATAGTTTCGCATTAGTTTAATGATGGTTTTTAAATAAAATAGAAATGATAAAGAATTAAAAACGACTTAATAGCCGATTTTATGTTTTTTGCCTGCCTAGTTAAAATTAATGTATACTTTTTCAATTTAAATTGCAATCATTTATGCTGAATGTTCCATATTTAATGCATTATCACTATTCTTACATATATCACAAGTTCATGGCTTCTGTGCATACATACATGTACACATCTTACTATTTACATACAGCTTATTTGCATCGGAAAAAGCATTTTAAAGATGTCTATATAACAAATTTAGTAAATAAATGCTAATGAATACGACTGTTAAATTCTTGTGCATTTCGCCGTGGAAAACCCAGGTCACTGCAAGGTTTCAAAT
Organism: Maratus michaelseni; assembly: GCA_963931845.1. Classification (NCBI taxonomy): domain Eukaryota; kingdom Metazoa; phylum Arthropoda; class Arachnida; order Araneae; family Salticidae; genus Maratus; species Maratus michaelseni. The sequence continues at coordinate 214,563,511 of OZ007597.1, read as the reverse complement.
ACGCACGCATTTGTACGTGGTTGTTATCTGCGGGTTAAAAAAAGTATAAGATCTTTGTTTTTGATACAAATTTATAATATATATATATATATATATATATATATATATATATATAGATCGATAGATATAGATATATCGTATAATTTCCATTAGTTTACGAATAGTATTGAAAAACAAATAGCGAAATACAGAAAAGTTCAGTAGAATATGTAAACAGACAAAAAATAAATCAAGAAATAAATTGCTGCGTGATAATATATATATATATATATATATATATATATATGATATATCTTGCTCAGCAGCATCAGGTTTCCAATTTTTTGTTTCTGTATAAAGTTTTCAAAGACCTCGTATCAATTTTATAAAAATAATTAGATGTAAAAACTTTTTTGGAATTAAGATTAATATCTAAATGTAGGTCTTGCTTAAGGGAGCTTTCAAAAAGTAAAAATAAAAAAAACTACGGTTGTTTTAAATAATTAATCTAGTAAAATGGTACTGGAAGATTTAAAACATCACTCATTTTGCGTAAAAATGCATATATACATGTATACAGGGTCATCGAAAAAGGTGTCCCTGATTTTAAAAATAAATTGCTCTAGAAATATGCAATCAATCGGTACGAAACCATCGTGATATTGCAGAACATCTAAGTTTTTAGAGTAAGAGTTTTAGTAGTGGTGATTGTGTTGACCTCGACGTGACTGCGGCACTCTGTGACGCGATTCCATTTCACTTATCAGTCAGTTCACAGCAATCATGGTCAAAACATCTCCAAAACATTGTTTATGCTGAAAAAATTCGGTATCTGCAGCAATTAAGGGAGGTAATTTATGCAGCAATAGCTACTGTAATCCCTGACATGATTGAGAGCACCTGGGAGGAGATCGACTTCCGCTTAGATGTTTGTCGAGCAACAGGGAGAGCTCATTTTGAAGTTTTCTAAGTAATGTACACACACACAAAATAAACAACTCACAGACTTTTCCAATCTAACAGTGTAAAAATAAATGTTGTTTATCTTTATTGTGCCCTTAGTTATTTTAATTCGAAATGATAGACACTATTTCGATGACCCTATATATGGATTAAATATATATATATATATATTATGATAGTAGTGAATTAATCGACATGAAGCATATATATTTCGCATCCATTTGCGAATGGTTTTTATGGGAATTAAAGAATAGAAACTGTGAAATACTCTGCTGAATACAAGTGCAGCTGAAATGGGAGGAAAATAGAAGCAGCAATTTGATGAAAATAAAGCGAAATGTTTATTCTTACTCGACTGTATCCAGTTTTCATTTTTTTTTTGTTTAGGGAACATTTTAAAGAATCGCATGTCACTAATTTGGTGGTGAAAATGGTCGATATAAAAAATATTTCTCCAGGGAAGTTAAAAATCTAAAGCTAGTTTTCATTTGAAGTTTATAAAAAATTAAAAATGTTGATTGTTTAAAATAATTAAGATAATCGTGCTCTATAGTCATTATTTGCAGCATTATTCTCTCAGTGTGAAGGGTAACATACATATATAAGAATGAAAGGAACGTGTTAATTTGGTTATAAATTAATCCAAATGGAAAATTATTTAATTCAAACCAGTTTATAAATGGTATTTACATAAAATAATGAATAAAAGCAGGAAATAAAAGAACAACTAGCGAATAAAAACAGAAGAAAAAAATAAGTGTCTGATAAAAGGGAAAAAAAAACTTATCTTACTCGATTGCATCGGGTTTCATTGATTTTGTTTTTTATTGAAAGTGTTCAACGAACTCGTATTGATTTTCTAGTAAAATTAGATGTATGGCGATGAAAAAGTACTTAGGATAGATGTAAAAATGAAAGGTTTTTACGTAAAAATAAACAAAAGAGAAAAAGAAGAAAAATAAATTTATTATTTTGGGTTAAAAATTAATCAATTACAAATTAAGCAATTGAAACCAGTTTGTAAATCGTATTTACGTAAAATAATGAATAAAGACAGCAAATTATCGAACAACTAGCGAATAAAAACAGAAGAAAAATAGAAGTTTGTGATAAAAGAAAAAAAATCTTAACCGTTGATTTTGTTTTCTATTGAAAATTTTCAAAGAACTCGTATATTAATTTTCTAATAAAATTAGATGAAGAGCGATGAAAAAGTATGTAAGGGTGGATGTAAAAATGAAAGGTTTTTACGTAAAAATGAACAAAAGTGAATAAGAATAAAAATAAATGTATTATTTTGATATAAATTAATCGATTAAAAACTAAGCAATTGAAACCAGTTTGTAAATGGTGTTTACATAAAATTATGAATAAAGACAGCAAATAACAGAACAACTAGCGAATAATAATAAAAAAGAAGTTTCTGATAAAAGAAAAAAATAATTCTTGATTTTATCAAATTTCATTGATTTTGTTTTCTATTGAAATGTTTTGAAAGAACTCGTATTGATTTTCAAATAAAATTCGAAGAAAGGCGATGAAAAAGTATGTAAGGACAGAAGTAAAAAGGAAAGGTTTTTACGTAAAAATAACCAAGAAAAGATATATATAAAAAAATTACTATTTTGGTTATAAATTAATTTATTAAAAATTACGGAATTCAAACCAGTTTGTATATGATTTTTAAATGAAATAATGAATAAAAAAAGCATATAATCGAAAAACTATCAAATAATTGATTAAAAATTAAGTTTCATTATTAGACTATTTTCAGAAATATGATGTAACTGTATACATATATCACCATATTCACTGTTTTCAGTATAATGTTTATTTGTTTGAAATAATAATATTGGGCAGTTTAAGTGACCTGTTATAGTACTACTAAGCCTATTGCAAAGCATTACTAAATATTTTTACAATTAACATCCCGAAAATAAATGAATGAATAAAAAAAAACCTATATATTATTTCTGTTGTCAACATCTCTTTTTCTAAGCAAATAAAAAACGCAGAACGATAAATGAGATACCATATGAAAGGATTTTGAAGCGGCTTCTGGCGTAGTATACACTTATATTTCGTTAAAACATGTTTTTTGATTAAAAATTGCAATTAATTAAAAATAAAATCGGCATTGTTTTCATAAATGAAATTAAATTGTTTTCCTCAAATTAGTGTTGCCATAAAAATAAAATACCGCAACAATGATTATAAAAAAAATGTTCAATAAAGATAAAGTGGGACATAGTTGCTGCATGGATTTATTTTACACTGTTAAAAATTTGCAGCAAACTGTCCAGTCATTTGACCGTTTTTTTAGAAAACGGTTACATAACCGTAATTTAACTCTATTCTGGCCATAATATGGGGAATAACATGTTTAGAAAAGCGCTAACTTATGGTAATGTAACCATTTTCTATAAAAACGGTCAAATGACTGGACAGTTTGCTGCAAATTTTTAACAATGTATATTTATGATAAAAAGCCAAATTTAAATTCAAATGCTCAATTTATTCATCTTTATGCCATTTTTTTAAACAGGTGATGTCACCCTCTAATGCAGTTAAAATTCGATTGATATATATATATATATATATATATATACGCTATCTTCGGTCAGTTTTTAACTTTGATGGAATAAATGAGATGATAATCTGCAGATCTACGCCGATCATGACTCCCAGAACCCAAAACCACCCCCAGTTCAAAACTTTATCTATCTATCTATCTATGTCACTTTTTTATGGACACGATAGCTCCCATAATTCTGCACAAATCTCTTCCAAACTGATACATAAAATCAAGGGGCATAAAATCTTGGTCAAGTTCGTCCCTGCAAACAAGTTAGGTTTCGAAGTGGGCGTTTCCAAATGCTGTATCATGGCAAAAAGGTCATTTCTTCCGCAATTATCAACAGGTGCCCCACGGTCTGCGTCTTCGAAATCTACCTGTACCTGTCGGCCGAGCCGTCAGGGATTTTTTTAAAGTGTAGCTATCGCTTTTAAATAGTTGTTTTGTTTTACAATTTAATCACAGCATTTAACTTTTAGATCCATGGCAGAGTATTACGTAAAGTTTCTACAACTGACATGCGAAAAAACAATCCGTTTATATAGAAAATCCTTAACGCACTTTTCGATCTATATATTCGAAAGAATATAAAAAATAAAGAACTGTAAAATATTCGGCGAGAATAAAAAACAGCAGAAATGTAAGCTGAAGATTGATAAAGGGAGAAAAAAAAAACAGATATTTTTTACTCAACTGCGTCAGTTTTCATTGCATTTCGTTTTTATACTGCTGGTTCTCAAAGAATTCTTATCGATTTTCTAGTAAAAATTAGATTAATGTCATCGAAAAAACCCTTTCTACAGGAAGGTTCAATATTTGACTGTAGATTTTGAATAAAGCTTTTGAAAAAGAAATTAAAAATGTAGAACTGTGAAGTTTTGATAAACTGATCAAATCAAATGATACATTTGGCAATTACAAGATCATTTTATGCATCGTGATAAAAAAACTGGATGCCCTAAAAAAGAGCACTTGCTTTTTAATGATATTACTATTTGACCCACCCGACGTTGCCCGAGCCCATGATAAAACCTTAAATAAACCCAAAACTAAAAATACTGATAATTACTGATAAAAGTGATCGTAAAAAAACATTAAACAGTTGTCCAAACCTTTTGAAAATTTAATGGTTATAATTATAACGGTTTTACAGCCGGTGTAAAAATTACGTCAAAAATATTGTTATCTGGTTGTAAAATTACATATGTTTTCTTCCCCAGAAAACGACCCTTTTTAAAATTCTATAGAAGGGGAGAACTTCCTATTTCCCTTTCTATCCTTCAAAAAAGTAAAAGCGCATCCCTCCCTTTCCTTTTTGCCCACCCCTCTCTCAAACAAAGCAGGTGGAAGAATGGATTCTTCATCCAGGAAGGGGGAGTAAAAATAGAATGAAGAAGAATTTAGAAGGAGTACTTCCTAGGGGTAGGGTTGTGAGCAGTGAAGGTCAATAGGGGAGCTATTCTTTTCCGAACCTTCTTGATTTTTCTTATTTCTATTTTCTGCGTTTTTCACCCTTCAAAAAAAGTTGAGGCTGCGCAGTAAGGTCGAATTTGCACTGAAGACTTTATAAGATTAAGACTTCTGCTTTTCGCTTTAATATATTAGATAAAAATACAAAAAAGAAATATCATACGTTAAGCATAGATTAAGAAACAATCTCCAACACATTCAGAATGCTGTAACAAAACTTTGCCGTTTAATATGGTGTTAAATATGATATTTAAGTAAACAATTTGGAAAACGCATAACGCATTTAAAAACCCAATGTCAGCAATTGCCAACTATAGTCGGAAAAATATCAGCATCATTTTGTGCAGTCGGATATATGACCTATGAATTTGTATATATACTACATAGTGTCCAAATACTAGTTCAGTTAGCTTGTCTTGAGTGTCCCGGTATAAATGCTATAAACTTCATTTTCAATACCGAGCACGCCATGGTAAACATCAATAATGTATACCAATTACATGGCAATCCGAGTACACTGCAAATTTCCAGCACACATTGGGCAAACATTTGGAACACTTTGATTCAAAAAAAGTGTTCCAGTTATCTTTATGTGTACTGAATGTGTTCCCTTAATATGTTCCGAATATGCTCCGCTGTAAAAAATGTGTTCTGAAAGTGTACTGAAAATGTTCTGCTCAGAATATCTATTAAATCTTAACTTGGGAACTCATTTGAAAACGGATTGGGAGCACATTTGGGCACACTTGTGAAATCATCGCTTTCAAAAAGTGCACTAGAAAGTGTGCTGAACAAAAGAAGTGTTTTCAGAAGTATTCTAAAAACTGTTCCAAAAAGTGCTCTTCAAAGTGTTCGAAAAAAGGTGACAAAATAAGTGTTCTAAAAAGTGTTCTGAAAAGTGTATAAAGATAGGGCACACGCTGGAGCGTGTGCCATAAATTCGTTAAAACTTAAAAAAATCATTAAAAAGAACAAATAATGCCAAAAAATTGCTGTTTGCACGAATGGGATTAGAGGGAGTTTGGAATTTTTTTTAATAGCAAATATAATATCCGGGGTTCAAAACATGACCGATAGTTTATTCATTTATTTAGTTATCTGTGCATAAGAACGTATTAGTGTGTGTATATAAATATTTGAAGTAAAGAGATGACGCTTTTATATTGGAAGTATAACTCAGCACATTGCAGCGCACGATAAAGCACGAAATATTGCTACCATGAACAGATTTCACATTTTTCTTTCTAGCTTTCGTCTTTTAATTGTATTTCAACTCAAAATAACGTCAAGAAGATTCTTTCCGAAGAATAACTCTTCTTTTTCTTCCATTCATAAATGACACAAATATTTCCCCTTGTTTAGCGTAGCGCACTCTATTCTTCAATGTGAAAAATAATTTGTCATTCCTGAAATGAATTCTGGGTTAATATGAAAAAAATTACTTGCAAAATGAAAGAAATTTTGATTCATTATTTTCGTAATTATTGAATGAAATTTTTCTTTTAAAAAATTCGGGAAAAATATTGATTGTCAGATTTTTTTTCTTTTTTACAGAAGACAGGTATACGATTATTAGTATTGCTATTATGAAATTAAATATGAGGTATTTTTTGTATGCAACAGAAAAAAATATATATATTGGTAGAATGAGTTATTGGTACTTTTATGTAGCTGGGTGCAAGTGATAAATTGCCAAGCATTGTTCCCATCACCATCGATCGTTCATTAATTTCATTTAAAATATAAACCTTTCACTCATTTCATTTAAAATAGATAACTTTCATTTAAAATACATAGAATATTTGTGTATATACATAAACTACTCAGCCTTAAAATACATGCCATTCACTCATTTCGTTTAAAACACATAATAATAATAATGAGAAGAAAATGAGAATAATAAAAAGAAGAAGAATATAAGAAGAAGAAGAAGAATGTGGAAGAATAAAAATAATAAGAAGAAGAGTAAGAAGAATAAGAAAGGATAGAACATAATAAGAATAAGAACAATAAGAATAATAAGAATGGGGAAATTAATGGGGAAAATTAGATTAACTTTTCTTAAAGGTTCAAATGAAGTTGTAATACGTGCATTCTAAAGATAATAAATGAAAAACATTACCATAGTACATTATTAAATTGTATGTTTATGTATATTGGGTTTTTGAGAAAGTTGACTGCGGATTTATTGTTGTTTTTTGTCTTCAATTTTATGTATTATGTGTTTCAATTATTGCGGTAAAATCGCGGGCTTAATAAACCGCTCTAATTGAGTGAAACTTGTACTTAAGTTCATTCAGTGTTAAAATAATATTAAACGTAAATGCATTCATTGTTATAAAATAAAGTTATATCAACTTTGTATTATAAAAATTATTAAGAAAATATCCCAAGTCTGCATACTGAATGATGATTGTTGAATGATTTTTTTTCTTCTTTCTAACTTATCTACATCACACAGAAAACTTTTACAACTCGAATAAAAAAAGAGAAAAAATGTACATTTATTATAATATTACCATAATAAGTAGAAAATCGTAACATAAATAGAAAATGGTAACATAATAAATAGAACATAGTAAATAAAAATAAATTTAAAAATGCGTTTTACATATTAAACTATTCAAATGAATGCAAAATAAGAATCTTATTTAAACTTTGCCAATTCTATTGAATTGGATTGTCTGTTGCATGTTTTCTTAAAGAATGTACATTGATTTTCTTGTAAAAATTAGATAACTGTTGAAAGAAAAATTTGCTTTTCTTAGAAAGTATCTGAGATATAAATTTAGTCAATATTTTGTAAAGCAAACTCAGAATTGAATTGGCGGTGATCTAATTTGTATAATACGCCGAGACTGATATAAATACATTTTACGAATCATTACATTTGAAGAAAAACCATCTTATAGAAATAAAGTCTGAATATGAATTGGATTTCATTTCGGAAAAAAAGATTAAATTTAGATTAATCTTATTAATAGAAAGCGAAATAGTGTAAAACTTCATAATAACGGACACCTCGGAAACCCAAAATTTCTTCGCTATTTGGACATGTTCGTTATTTAGAGGGAAAAATTTACAAATATATGAGTGTTGGGAAACAAAAAAATGTGTGTTAAATAAAATATTTTTTATTTTATTTATTTATTTATTTATTTATTTTTTTTTGCTTAGGATAGCTGAGGTCAACTCTATGCACGATCCTTTGAACTTTTTCGATTTTGATTACAAGTTTTTTCTATTAAGATACATTCCCTTTCGAAACCGGCTTGGAAAGTGAAAGTATCCTCAATAAAAAAAAAAGTAACTGCAAATAAAATCAAAAAAGTAAAAAAGAGCCTGCATAGAGATCAACCTCAGTTATACAATGCAAAAAAAAATCATTTAAAAATATTGAAATTCGAACGAGATATCGTAAAAAATATTTCCCCCATAGGATTAACATTAGCGAGCGGATATTTTCGCCTGAGTGAAGTAGCCTCTTAAAGTAAGTCTCACTATATTTTAAAAATAGACACGCTATAGAAACGTGTTACTATATATCAATAAACATCCATAAAATATTGTTAAGTTAAATAACATGAAGTATCAAATTAAAGCTTACTACAATCACAGGTTTTAGCTATTCCTGAAAACTTTGTAAACATGCGACATATAAAACTTAAAGTGTCATAGTTGCTCTTTTTTTATCGATTTTTGTATCGTATCAGAAAGTAAATAAAATTTATTGCACAAGCAGTTAATTAACAAGAAATTGAATACTTGATATTAGTCACCGATGGTAACTGATGGTGTCGCTATAGAATTCGTGAAGTTGTCATAGTAACCATATAGCTAGGAGAAATGTCAATATCTTATGTGAGTTTCAATATCTGTAATAAATTTCAGTGTACGGATTTGATATATTGTCTGGAGAGAACATATTTCAATACTCATTAATACATATTATTGTACTGTTGAATTTATTCACTGAAAGATTGAATTCATTTTCGAAGACAGCGTTTGAATTTCTGAATCAATTACAAACTAGTCGTTGGGGGCCACCGTAATACTTACCCATCATGGATATGCATAACTAAAAATATGAAAATAAAACATGTGTAAACTATTAATAAAATGCATTGCAATTCGTATAAAATCGTGACTTGATGACGTCATAAAATTTAAAGGCTCTATTAACTGAATTGCGTAAAAGAAACATCTAATCTTTATAACTCCAAAATGTAATCCTTATAACTCCAAAATGTAATCCTTATAACTCCTTAATCCTTAACTTAATGTAATCCTTATAACTCCAAAACTGATAATCATATTAACTAATGACTGCATCGGATTAAGAATCTCATTTCCAATTAAAATATATCTTTGAATTGAAATTTGAACGAAATACAGGGAAATGAAAAATCGAAGAGTGTGGTAAATAGGATTACAAATATCTTTGCAACTAATTATCCGATTGACTTCATTCTTTATGCAATTTTTTTTTTTATTATTGTCTTTTATATTTATTCCTTAAACTAAACAATTTCGAAAATTTTTAGAAAACTTTAATCAGAACGAGTACTTGGACTGTCCGAAAAAGATAATTCCGGATAATCGAGGTTACTGAAATTCAATGAGCTTCTTCTCATCATACACATACTAAATACATACCAAATTTCAAGTCTCTACCTCGATTTGTTCGGGAGATAGAGCGTTTAAAGTCAAACAGACACACACACACACAGACAGACAAACGGCATTTTTTTTTTCTAAAAATATGTTTTTCGGAATCTCCAGTATCAAAAACGTGTAAATCCGTCAAAAACATTTTTTTTTTTTTTTCAAAACGATTACAAGACTTACCCTGTATTAAGTATGATGGGTAAGTAAAACAATTAAATTAATATTAACCAATTTATCTCCTTATTGTTAAAGTGATGTTTTTAAAATTTAATTTCTTTTTAGATACATTTTCTTAAATTTAAAAACTCTTATAAAAAAATTTCATAAAAAAAATAATAAATAAATAAATAAATAAATAAAAACTACAGAAGACGTAATAGGAAATTTTAAGAAATGGTAACAAGAGAATGTGACAGTTAAGATGATACTTGTCACAGTGCAATATTAAAAAAGATTAAATTAAAGATTAAATTAAAATGAAATTAAAGATAAAACAATGTTTTCAGCACCTTAAAGTATTGCAGACTAGTTTTGGTAGTATTCAGCATACCGTTATCAGTGCCGAATGATGAAACTGACGACGGTACGCTGAATGCTACCAAAACTGGTCTTCAATAAGTTCTGGTTCTAAAAATGTTATTTTATCTGCTTATAACAAGACAATGTGCTGCAACGAATAACATTTTTATTAATACGTATTATGGTACGATTGAATTCATTCACTGAAAGATTGAATTCATTTTCGAAAACAGCGTTTGAATTTGGAAATCAATTACAAAAACGATGAAACTAATATTAACCAATTGATCTCCTTATTGTTAAAGTGATGTTTTAAAATGTAATTTTTTAGATACATTTTCTTAAATTTAAAAACACTTATAAAACATTTTTCATTAAAAAAAAATTAAAAAAAAATAAAAAATACAGAAGAAGTAATAGGAAATTTTAAGAAATGGTAACAAGAGAATGTGGCAATTAAGATGATATTTGACACAGTGCAATATAAGGAGATAAAAGAACATTTTTAGCACATGAAAATATAGTAGACAAGTTTCGGTAGCATTCAGCATACCGTCATCAGTGCTGAATGATGAAACTGACGACGATACGCTGAATGCTGTCGAAACTAGTCTCCAATAAGTTCAATTTTTAAAAACGTTATTTTATGTGCTTATAAAAAGACAATTTGCGGAAAGGAATAACAAGTTTATTAATAAAATACAATTTAAAAATGTGTTTCTTACAAGTTCTTTAAAAATTACGTGCCCTCCCCCACTAAAAAAGCGAATGATTGAGATGTCTTACTAGATATTAATATTTGTACTTTAATGAGCACTTCTAACACTGATAATGTGTAGACAAAAAAAAAAAAAAAAAAAAAAAAAAAAAGAAAAAAAAAAAAAAAAAAAGAGGAAATAGGAAATATGAAATTCATCGAATTGGAATGTCCAAGAAACTCGGAAATGATTAGTATAGATTTTAACTACCTGTAGACTTTTCAAAACATATGTTTAAATGTATGTTATTTCAGAATTTAAAGATTATTATGTTATAAAATGTTTAAATCTTACAAAAAAAAAAAATAATAAATAGAAAAAAATTCTTGAAATAATACATTAAGGCATGACATCTTTTAGCTTATAGTAATGAGTGTAGTTAATTTTTTCAATAGACAACGGTTTTAATATTGTCATATTTATTGCATCATCACATTGTTCAGTTTAATTGTATAGAAGGTAACAATTCTTTTTTTTCTTTTTTTCTTTTTTTCTTTTTTTTTTTTTTTTTTGTGTAATTTATCGAAGTTCATTAAAGAAAAGGAAAAATGTTTAAAGAAAAATCCTTTAAGAAGTCTGGAAAACTGCTACGTTTTTTACATTGTGGAAATACATTCAAATTGAAAGAGATTTTTTTTTTAATTAAAAAAAATTACTAAAAATGCAGTTATTTAAAAATAACATTTAAAAAAATATATTCAACTATTGATTTCAAGAAAATAAATTTTAATTTAAAAATAAATATTAATTCGAAAAAAAAACAAATGTATAAATCGTATAATACTCTACATATTAATAATTAAAAAATTACAGAAAAGACAAAATTCATATTTATTCCTTTGAAAATTATAGATGCTGTTTTTTGTAATTCGTTTAAAAAAACCCATTAAGAAAAACAATATTCTATTTATCTTGAATTAAAAAGAAGCTAGCGTTGCCATATTTCTAAAAAAAATTATAGTTCCTTTAATCTTTTCATTTAACAATAGAGATTAAACAAACATTATTGAAGTGTATTAAAATAAATTATTTTTTCCGCCGATCCATTAAGTAAAGTACTTCATACAAGTAGTAAAAAAAAGAAATGAAATAAAATAATATTTTTGAAACTGCGTAATTCAAAAAGTTGAAAATATTATGCAAATTGTGTAGGATATAGTACAGTTTAAAATGCCATAAACTTTATTGGTTAAACATTATTTTCCACTAAAGTACAGACTAAAGGGTTCCAGAAATGTTTGAAAGACGAAAAAAAAAAAGTATTTATTATTATTATATTTGAGTCTTTAAGAATTCATAAAGTCGATCCGATAGAAAATTATTAAAATTATGTTGACAACGTTGAGATGCGCGACATCTGCAATAGGCTAAACTTTAAGCCTCGATTATCTTTAAAGATGTGTTTCCGCGGTTTTGCTACGATAACTTTTGAACCAGTGAACGGATTATCACGTTTTTTTTCTTTAGATAAAGGAAATTAAATTTTCTATAAACTATATCTAAAAAACAAACAAACAAACAATTTTTACTTTCTTTGATCTATAATTGAAGAAAGTGTTGTAATCAAGATTTTTTTTCGACTTCTGGTTTTCGACAGTTTTAGGAGTCAGAAATCCCGAAAAACATGTTTTTATAAAATATGTGTGTGTCCGTGTGTGTGTCTGTGTGCGTGTGTCCTCTTTGTATCATCGAAAAATTTATGAAGTTATGCATAGAATCGAACCAAATTTCATATAAGGTAAAGCTAGGAGAGTCTGCGCACAATTCAAAAGAATAGCAATAAAAAATCAAAATATTAATTTTTTGCTAAACTATCCATGAATAATTTTTTACTTTATTTGTTTTTTATGCATTTCCAATGTCATTTTGTTGTTATGTTGTAATTTAATAGAACAGTTGCAATAAAACCAAGAACGTTATTTTGCGCAATCTATCCTTACAGGGTTGGTGTGATTGCGCACATGGGTAGGAGAGATTGTTACTAATAATAACTACAATTAAATTGTTAACAATAATAATTACACTTAAATGACATTGTTCTAAGGTTTTTGTGAACAAATATTATTGTATTAGGAGTGAATATTTCAACCTAATGATTAAGGAATCAGAAAAAGGAAATAATTTTAAAAACGATTAAAAATTTATAATTAAAGGGAAAAAAATTAAAGAATCAGAAAAAGCAAGTCCAGATAAGATTACAAAATAACATTAAGTAACTTGTTAACACGTTTAACTTAAAATTAGTTCATTTTCATTTTCCATTTTTTTTATGCAAATTTACGAATAAGCTGCATAATCTCTCCTAGCATGGAAACTAATGGGAACAATGCGGCATCTCTCCTAAGTAGCAGATGCGCAAACTGTCCCATTTCGGTAGGAGAGATTGCGCGGCCTTTTATTTAAACATGACCGTTACTAAAACGAACCGTAGGTGTTCACACTGTTAGTCTAGATTAGTAGCTTATGAGAAATCGTTTAAGTTTAAAATATTTTGTACTACTGACATTGTATAGAAATTCTGACGAATAGCTATGAAAATTCAAGCACTGACTTTGGGAAAACAAAACAAAACAGCAATGTTTTTCTTAGACGCTCAAAACAATCAACGTGCACTTTCAAGTAGACACTCCACTACTGCTGTTGTACAACTACCTGCAGTCGCTGCGCGTTCACTCTACTCCTTCTCCCGAACCTTTATGTGTGCAATCTCTCCGACCACGCCATCTCTGCTGGCTTTACCTTATGTGTTTTTGACTATCTATAACTCATGTCTATAAACGATTTCCTGCCGTCTAGTGTGTAGTCTCGATCAACATGAAACATTATTCTCCGCTGATGTTTTTCCTCCTTGATAATGGCTGGGATTGTAGCCGAAAGCGCTCGGAGAGAGTTTTGTACTATTAACATCTGGGGTTTTAAAGTTTTTAAAACTTTTTGTACATTTATTTTCATCAAACAACTATTTTAGTAAAAAAATTAAAGAATCATTTTTATGAATCTTTTCATATTTTAAGTTAACAAAGGTTAATCTATCGTTTCCATTATACTTTATAAAATTAAATTTATTTTATTGATCTATAACAAATAACGATTTAGAAATATGGAATATGGACTTCAAAATCATGCCAAAACTAGTCTTGCAAGATTAATTTTGTCGTACACTATTAAAACTTTTGTTATTGTTTATTACAATTCAACAAATATTTTTTATTTATATAAAGCATAAATAAATAAATGCAAAAAAAAAAATATGTAACAGTCTAAATTAATTACGGCTTTTCCTACTACACGATGAAACTTCAGCCAAGTTTTCGACATTTCATATCTTTCTGATCCCTTAATAAGCTATTAATATTAATAATCAATTATTAACCAAAGTAATTAATGTGTATTCAGAATTCGTTGACACAAAGTCTCGCTTTTGATGTAAGAAATATTTAATAAACTTTTTCAGTTAAAAGTCATTTCTTTACAATTAAAAAGACAGTTTGATTTTAAATTAAACTCGCAAAGTTGTAATTAAAATGTCGTTTATATTTATGACAAGATGTGATCAATTGAAAAAATTCTTTTTCTGCTAAAAATCAATAGTTATTCATGGATTAACGTTGGTTCTAAATTTGAGTTTCAGCGATAAAAAAATAAATTATTTTCGTAACTAAAAAAAAAAAAAAACCTGGACGACCTCGTGCATTCTTGATAATTTTCAAAGAGAGTGCATAAAGGTTAAATTAAAAAGAAAATGTTTCTCTGATACTATTTTATATATTTAAGTATTGATTTATTAAGTAATCGATTATATAAAATAGTCAAGTATAAAGTAATTGAATATAAATTAATCGATTATTATCTATATATTCAAAGCAAAAAGAGCATTTTGTCAAATTTCAATTCCACATGAAATTGATTTCAACGCGCATGCTCCAACTTTTTTTCAAACCAGGAATAGAATACCAGGGGGATTATCCCCTTCTATTGTTTGAGAGTGGACTGGGAATGAACAAAATTAAAAGGGAGGGGTTCAAACCCACACAATGAGAAACCCATTCATCCTTCTCCTAACTTCCAATAGGGAGAAAAAATTTCCCTTTCTTTGAAATGACAGCTTGGTCAATTTTCGTTCTTCACCCTTCGGACAAAAAATAAATCAACAATTTCAGTTTTAAAAAATACGTTGATACAGGTTCTGCAGGATTCTAAATGAAAATTTCTTTTTTTTGTTTTTTACTTAAATCCAAGTTGACCGGATCCGCAGACAATGGGGCGCCCAATCCTAAGTTCGTTTAATTCTAGGACCGTTAGGAATAAACCGACCAGCGTAGCGGGCGAGTTGTTGATTAAAATGGGGCGTAGTTGTTGATTAAAATGGTAAAACAGTGTTATTTATTGTAATAAAAATGTTTTTTTAAGGGTATTTTATAATATAAATGTAATACCGAGGTGATAATTATACACTTGAAATTACAATCTTGCAAAGCTAATTTACCACTATTTTGAAGTCCAGGTTCATATTTATGAGTCCTCATTTTTTCTTTACACTGCTTATTACAATGTCTTTCGATTATACTCGAAAAAAAAAAGAAAAAAGTACAATAACAAATTGAAAATCCAGACACATTAATAATTTTTTGTGTTGTAACTTGGAAAAAAAAATGTTTGTTTTCTAGGTATAATCAGGAGAAATGTAATAAGCAGTTTGCAGAAGAAATATCGACTGAAATATATGGAACTTTGACTTCAAAATCGCGTCAAAACTTGTTTTGCAAGATCAATTTTATCGTACATTATTACTTACCCATCATACGTAGTATAGGGTAAGTCTTGTAATCGTTTTGAAAATCGAAAAAAAAATTTTGACGGATTTACACGTTTCAGACACTGGAGATTCCGAAAAACATATTTTTAGAAAAAAAAATTTGCCGTCCGTCTGTGTGTCTGTGTGTGTGTCTGTAAATGCTCTATCTCCCGAAAAAATTGAGATAGAGACTTGGTATGTACTTTGGTATGTACTTAGTATGTAATAATGGGAAGAAGCCTATTTCATTTCAATAACCTCGATTAACCGGAACTATTTTTTTCGGACTCTCGAAATATTCGTTCTGATAAAAGGTATATAAAAATTTTCGAAATTGTTTAGTTTAAGAAATGAATATAAAAGACAATAAAAAAACATAAATTTTACATAAAGCATGAAGTCGATCGGATAATTAGTTGCCGAGATATTTGGATTCCTATTTTCCACACTCTTCGATTTTTCATGACCTTGTATTTCATCCAAATTTCACTTCAAAGATATATTTTAATTGGAAATTTGACGCTTAATCAGATGCAATAAACCGCTAGTTAATAGGATTATTATTTTTGGAGTTATAAGGAAAAACCTCTTTCAAGCAATTCAGTAATCGAGCCTTTAAAGTTTGTGACGTCATCAAGCCACGATTTTATTTGAATTGCAATGCATTTTATAAGTAGTTTACACATGTTTTATTTTAATATTTTACATTATGCATATCCATGATGGGTAAGTATTACGGTGGCCCCCAACGACTAGTTAAAACTTGTGTTATTATTTATTATAGTTTAACAAATGTATTTTTTTAATTTCTATAATGCCGGCCCGGCAACGTGGTTGATAGCGGAGGCGACCGCTAGGGTTGAAGGCTCGGGTTCAAATCCTGGTACTTCCTGGTGTCTATCCCGTCCTTATCAAGAAGAAGATTTATGTAATTTGTCAACGTCTTGTATGTATTTCTGTGAATAAATAGAAAACAAGAACGAAAAATCATGCGTCAAGCATAGATTATGTAACACTTTCCAACGCTTCCAAAATAATTTTACGAATCATACTCTTTAATAAGCTAAAAGATAACATCTAAGTAATCCGAATACTTTTATTCAGCCCTGTATAGGATCTATAGGTTTGTATATATACTACATAGGATGCTAAATTTTAGTTCAGTTAGGAAATACGTAGCACAGTTTAAAATTCTCCGTCTAGAGTTAAATAATACGGAAATGTGTTCCCGAACTTTTGTGCTTCCCTGTATAGGATCTACAGAATTTATACACACCACGTAATATACAAAAAGCGATTTAAAATTAAAATCGCGTTCATTAACTTAAAACGCACTTCCAGGAATTATTGTTAACATACAGTAGAGAATTCTTTTGTGTGTCCCTGTAAATGAACGATGACTGCTATACACACAATATTCTGTAGTAAGTCTCTTGTAATGAACCTTATATAAATTTCAATGCGTTTAAAATAGGGAAACATTATTTAAATAAACCGCCGACGATTTTCCTCCATAGACGTAATGTAACGGAATTCTTTTGACTGTCCCTGTAAAGTAAGTAATAGACAAAAAATTAGTTAAATTTCAAAATGCGTTCACAGCAACTGAAAACGCACTTGCAGCAATTATTGTTAACAGACATTACCGAATTCTTTTATGTGTCCCTGTAAAGTAAGTATAAGTGCTATGCACA
Organism: Maratus michaelseni; assembly: GCA_963931845.1. NCBI lineage: Eukaryota > Metazoa > Arthropoda > Arachnida > Araneae > Salticidae > Maratus > Maratus michaelseni. The sequence continues at coordinate 214,546,090 of OZ007597.1, read as the reverse complement.
CCCTATTCAATATTAAGCTTCTTGTAATGCACCTTAATGATATATATAAATTCCATTGCGTTTAAAATAGTGAAACATTATTTAAATAAACCGCAAATGATTTTTCCCCTTAGACCGCAATGTAACGGAATTCTTTTGAGTGTCCCTGTAAAAAAACTATAAGTGCTACACGCTTCCGTTGAAATAGGGAACATGCTATAGATAACGATTATAACATATAAAAATTGCAGGGCAATCCAAGCATATTTACGGGAGTTATAGCACGGACAGACGGCCAGACAAACCGAAGTCATAAAACACTTTTCAACTAGGTTGGAAAGTGTTAAAAAGGATCATTCGAAACAAGCAGCCTAGTAGCTTATAGGTCTCAAAGTAATTCCCCTTCAAATGTTATTTCTATAAAGCATAAATAAGGAAATGAAAAAACAAACAAACATGTAACAGTCTAAGTTAATTACGGTTTTTCCTAATCCACGATCAAACTTGAGTCAGTTTTCGGCATTTCAAAACTCCCTAATCCCTTAATAAGCTATTAATGTTAATAGTCAATTATTAACCAAAGTAATTAATGTGAATCCAGAATTCGTTGACACAAAGTCTCCCTTTTGATGTAAGAAATATTTAATAAACTTTTTCAGTTAAAAGTCATTTCTTTTACAATTAAAAAGACAGTTTGATTTTGCTCTAATTAAACTCGCAAAGTTGTAATTAAAATGTCGTTTATATTCATGACAAGATCTTATCAATTGAAAAAAATGTCTTTTTCCTCTAAAAATCAATTGTTATTCATGGAGTAACGTTGGTTCTAAATTTAAGCTTCAGCAATAAAAAAAATAAAAAAAAAAAAAAAAAAAAAAATCAAAAAAAAAAAAAAAAAAATCAAAAAAAAAAAAAAAAATCGTTACTATAAAAACGGAACAACCTCATGCATTCATGTGATAATTATCAAAGCGAAAGGTTAAATTAAAAAGAAAATCTTTCTCAAATACTATTTTAAATATCTAAGTGTTGATTTATTAAGCAATCGATTATAAAATAGTCAATTAATATAAATTAATCGATTATTAATGTTGATTAAAATGAAAAACATTTTGGAAACTAGTTTTGCAAGCTGAATTTTGTCGTACACTATTAAAACTTTTGTTATTATTCATTACAGTTTAACAAATAATTTTTATTTATATAAAACATAAATAAAGAAATGCAAAAAGAAAATATGTAACAGTTTAAATTAACTACGGCTTTTCCTGCTTCATGGTGAGACCTGAGCCATGTTTTCGGCATTTCTTATCTTTCTGATCCTTAATAAGTTATTAATATTAATAATCAATTACTAACCAAAATAATTAATGTGTATTCAGAATACGTTGACACAAAGTCTCGTTTTTGATGTAACAAATATTTAATAAACTTTTTCAGTTAAAGTCATTTCTTTAGAATTAAAAAGACAGTTTGATTTTAAATTAAACTCACAAAGTTGTAATTAAAATGTCGTTTATATTCATGTCAGGATCTGATCAATTATTTTTTTTTTCGGCTAAAAATCAATAGTTATTCATGGAGTAACTTTGGTTCTAATTTTGAGTTTCAGCGATAAAAAAATAAATTATTTTTGCCTCTATAAAAACTCATCGACCTCATCCATTGATGATAACCATCAAATGGAGTGCGTAAAGGTTAAATTAAAAAGGAAATGTTCCCCAATACTATTTTGAATATCCAAGTATTGATTTATTAAGAATCGATTCTAAAATAGTCAATTATAAAGTAATTGAATATAAATTAATCGATTATTAATGATTAAAATGATAGAAGAGTATATTATTTATTGTAATAAAAGTATTTTGTGATAAGAAAATTTTTGAAAGAGTATTTTATGATATAAATATAATACCGAAGAGATAATTGTACACGTTACGTTACTATACCTACCGATAACTTACACTGTTATTGTTACATTTAACCCCATGACTGTCTAACAATGTTGTTTTCTTAGTAATGTTTTTTAAATGCTAAAAAAATATTATTACTCCAACATTATAAAAAAAAATTCATTATGTATATGAAGATAACACTTGAGAGTAATTACAATTACTAATTTTTAAACCGTGTTAAATCTGTAAAACAAGAAAGAAAAATCATGCATCCGGCGTAGATTATGAAACGCTTTCCAATACTAATAAATTATTATTAGGAAATTTAATTATTTCCTAGAATGAAATGAGATGTATAAATGAGCATAATCTACAGAATATCTACATGTATATAATCTACAGAATTTGTAAACAACACGTAATGCACTAAAAATTACATAAACTTGCATACCGCAGCGGAAAAGGCAATTTCAGAAATTACAGATCATAGTCAGTCCTTTAACCGAACTCTTTTGTGCGTCTCTGTAAATGGACGATAAATCCTACGCACTCCATAATTTCTAGAAAATGAGTTGTTTTTAACCTTAGTGATCCTTTCAAATTCCATTATGTTTTAAGTATCATAACATGTTCAAAATGCACCGCCAAAAATTTCCCCCCATAAATCATAATATAAAGGAATTATTTTGTACGTCCCTGTAATTGAATTATAAATGCTACTGATTGTATACTCCGGTGAAAGCATACTGTAATCCACCTCAGTAAAGCACAATAATTTCATCCTGTTTGAAATATCGTAACATCAGTAAAATGAGCCGCAAACGATTTTTTTTCTTAGACCATAATGTAATGGAATTCTTTTGTGTGTCCCTGTAAATGAATTATTAATGCTACACACTTCTTTCGCAGTACCGAATAGATTACCGAACATTACAGTTATCTATAGTAAAATGCAATAATGTATGAAAAATTTCATGACAATCTGAGTATTTTACAAAGGTTAGAGCATGGACAAACGGACAGACAAACAGACAAACCGAATTTATAAACACTTATTAGCTATGCTAGAAAGTGTTAACTATACGAATTTAATAATGCATATATTCTAGTGAAAACCGTAGCTTAGGAAACGTATTAACTCTAGATTGATAATGAGGGGGTTAATATAACTTTTATGTAATAAAAGGACAATTTGTTAATGTATTAGCAAAAAATAATACATTAATTGCTCCAAAAGTTATTTTTATTAATTACTTTTTAATTTGTTTAGTAGTTATGTGAAAGATTTACCATTTAAATGAAAATTTAATTTTTCTATACGAAATGAAAATTTAATATCCAAATGATTTCGGCTACACATTTTACTTTTCTTTATGAATGATATTCAATACGGAAAGTTTATGTGTCACATAATAAATGCCACGGTTTAAATGAAAAAAAAAAACCTAATATGAATTTAATTATCTGAGCATCGATTTATTAATAATCCTTTACTAAAGTAATCGATTATCAATTTTACCGAAAATGGCATAATTTTTTTAATGTAAAAATTGATGAAAATTGTTTTTATAATATGACTTTTATACATTAAATGGAATAGTAATAAAATTTAATAATAATCAAAATGATATAATGTAACTATATATGTACTATATATGTAATGATATATGTAGCTATACTACAACAATTATTCTGTATTTTACAATATTCACTAATTTTAACATGAATTTGCTCAACTTGTTTTACCTATTTGTCGTAAAATACAGTATTTGTTTCACATTCTTCTTGAAAAAAAAAAAACAAAAATAATAGCGAAACAAATTGTATGATCAAATATTAATTTTGAATATTCAGACATGGCTTTATTATTAATTAAATTTATATTAAAAATATTTTTTGATTTCTATGTCAAATCGATCTTATATATTTAAATGAATCTACATTTCCCATTTTATTAATAATGGCATTAAAAAAGAAGAAAAATACATATATATGAGATTAAAGGTTACGGATAAATATTAAATATTGCAGAAAAATATTTTTCTAATATGAGATTAATGGTTTATTAATAATCAGATATTAAGTTAACAGATTATAAATTTTTATTAATATATATATATGTTGACGAAAACTAAAAGATCGGAAACATTAATGATAGAAAAGAAATCTTAAATAAATTTCAAAAAAAAAAAAAAAAAAAAAAAGTAAAAGAAATTATATAAATAGCTATTTAATTTTACAAAATTCACTGATTTAATTTCTGTTTAAACTAAATGTTTTATTTTAACTTTTCAACATGATACACTTGTTATAAAGTTATATATATATATATATATATATATATATATATATATATATATATATATATATATATATATATTTAAAATCTTTTTAAACTGTCACACTAATTTAAAAATGAAAATTCTGCTATCGGATATTAAAATGTCATTAATGAAAATAATTCATCAATTCAATAAAGATAAAGAAAAAAAATAAGCAGATGAAAATAATTCCAACATGGAAGTAATTTTGGTTCTGTTTTCAAAATTTTACTAAGAATGTTCCGTTTTATCTTTGCTTCTCACGTAACGTACGACTTAAAATACTACATATAGCAAAAGAGGAAAACCAAATGTTAAATTCAATAATTAAAATTTGAAAAGATATATTTATTTTGCTTATTATCAACTTATATGTACTATACTCATTTTAATAACAATGAAAGATAAAAGTTTATTGAAAATGTTGAAACATAAATGAATAGTTACAATGTTAAGAAAATTGTATTTTTTCAGTATATATAAAGAAATAAAAAGACTGATGTAGCTGAATCCCTAGAAATAGTAGTATAATAGTAGTTATAATAGAAAATATAATATTTTCTCTTACCCGCCTCTATGCAGATTTATTTGGACGGAAATTTAAAACCACTTGTAATTGATTGATTTTTTTTTTTTTCACTTTCTAAAATAAAAGGAATTTTAATTACACTGACCTAAAAACATTGCAACAAAGTAAACTTAGAAGAGTTTATTCTCAAGTTATTTGTAACAATATAAACAGTTTTTAGTTTAATTGTATTAACAAAGATTTCTATGTAATGGTATATGTCTGGTAAATACAATTGGAGTTGAAATGAAATAATTTTTTATTTTTTTATTTTTTCGCATTATTTGCTAGACGACGGTAATTACTTGAAGTAAAAAACCTTCAAGAAACTGCCTCAGGTTAACAAGTAAGAAATTTTTTTATTATACATTTGCATGACGTTTTAACAATTTTGTTTTCACTTCCATAGTAATTGGGTCATTCCATGCAAAATAAGCAAAAAAAAAAAAAAAAAAAAAAAAAAAAAAGTCGTGGCCACATAGAAACCGATTTTAATGAAATTTGGTACACAGGTTGATTTCATATTTAAATAGAGCTATTCAAAATATCTTCACAAAAAATAAAATATTTTGGCAGTTCTGGACATTTAAAAAACTTGTGACATAGAATGGCTTGTATGGAATCGTTCAAAGTTGCAAGTTTAAAGTTCCTTATCTTGAAAACTATTTAACATAAATGAAATTTTTTCATAATATTGTATTTCGTGGACAGTTATTATCATATTTATTTAAATTTCGTAACACCGTGGTTAATCTTAAATTGGTTGTAAAAATTGAAAAATTGAAAATTTTGAGAAAATTAAAAGCGTTATAAAAATCAAAGGAATTTTAAAACATATGGGAAATTGGTGTATGATGTAATGTTACATATGAAAACCAAATTTCTCAAATTTGGAAGTTGCCATTTATTTTCTTTAAAATAGCCTAGAAACTTAAAAAAATTACAAAATCACAATTTTTCCTCTTATGTATACTTAAAAAATCAAATGAAGGAAAAACCTGACCCTAACAATATTGCATAAGCATAAAGTTCAAAACGCCCATGATATGCTGAAAAAAATTCAAGATTGCCTTTTGATTCCTAACATAACAGAAATGAGTTCAAAAAGGTAATATTTGTTACGTTCTATGGGCTATTTCACTTCAAATTAATGCGCCTTTCCTGCCATCTTGCAAAAAAAAAAAAAAAAAAAATGTAGTGCTGCCATCTATATGGAGCTTTGATTACTATACAATTGTTTGTTAAATCACTCCCCCTTTTAATCAATAATTTATTCTACTCTAATTTAAAATATTGTTGAGGAAAAATAAACTGAAGGCAAGAATGGAAGTTTCTATATTTAAAATATACACTTTTATCTATAACGTCAAATAATTAAAAAAAATTAAGATGTTTCCTTCATGTTCAAACAAGAAATAGAAATATTGAATTTTTTCCTCAAAATTTTTCATTATATATATTTTTTTCTCATTAAGGAATAAAAAGGCAGGAATGAAAGTTGCAATATTTAAAATATATACTTCTTTCTATAACGTCAAACAATTTTAAAATTTTAAGACCTTTCCTTCATGTTCAAACAAGTCATAGAAATATTGCATTTTCCTCTCAAAATTTTTCATTATTTATTTTTTTCTCATTATGGAATAAAAGGACAATTACTAAATCACTCCAATCTGTTACTTATTATTCATTCTTAATTATAAATCATTTTTGATAAAGTCTGTCCACTCCTACGGCTAATAATGAAAATTGAAATTTCAAGTATGTAGACAAAACCTCCATCTTATATCAACTTTTAATGTAAGTTTTAATACTTAAATAAACAATCCTGAAATCTTTTATTTTACATTTACACATAAATAAATATGATCTACTTATATGCTGATTTTCATTAAAAGCTATGACATGTCAGTTACAGCTGATTTGCTCATTTAGCATGGAATGACCCAATTACTAATAAACTGTAAAATATAATGTTAGTTATATATTTTGTATGAAAATATTATTCTTTATATCATTTGTATACATAATGAATTCAATTTGCTTTAATATAAATCACTATAAAATACTTTACTCGAACTTCCTTTACATTAGCAGTTATTTTAGCTATTTTAATTAATGAAACAATGGTATCGATAATCGATACATGAGGCATTCATCTTCTACAGCGATTTTATAGTAAAACGCACAGTTAAATTTCATGTACGGAAATACCTGATAACATAACACTTTATCCATAGAAAAAAATTATAATTCTAGTAAAATACAATATAAATTGTTTCTGCATTGTTTCTGAAAGGAGTTTTATTGTATTTTTTATGCATTTTCAAGTGTCTATATATTTAAAATGCAAGGCTGATTTCGACGAAATTTCCCGAGATTAAACTACTGCAGATATTTCATTGGTCTTAATTGAAAAATTTCAGTCTATAGATGCGTTAAATTTATTTTTTGTGTCTATACATACGATTTATTAGCGGTAATTCACAGTTAAAAATTGCTTTCCACGCTTGCGTAGTGATAAGTTTGAAACTGGCTTTAGGAGTGTGCTCTTTAGCGCATACGTAATATATCCAGATTCTTTTATAAATTACGCCAGAGAAAAATGTTGATTTGTTTATTCCAAGATTCACACTTCACACATATTTCGTTTCGGTCTTAATTGAAAGATTTTCGTCTATAGATGCGTTCAATTTAGTTTTTGTGTCTATACTTACGATTTATTAGTAGTAATTACAGTTAAACAATGCTTTCCGTGCATGCGTAGTGATAAGTTTGAAACTGGCTTTAGGAGTATGCGCTCCTTTAGCGCATACATATTTACAGCAAATATATATTAATAATATTTTATAATCGCTCCTTTAGCGCATACACAATATATCCAGATTCTTCTTTAAATTAAGCCACAGAAAAATGTTGATTTGTTTATTCAAAGATTCACACATATTTCGTTTAGTCTTAATTGAAAGATTTTAGTCTACAGATGCGTGTAATTTAGTTTTTGTGTATATATTTACGATTTATTAGCGGTAATTCACAGTTAAAAATTACTTTCCGCGCTTGCGTAGTGATTGGTTTGAAACTAGCTTTAGGAATGCGCTCTTTAGCGCAAACGCTATATATCAGATTCCTCTTTAAATTAAGCCACAGAAAAATGTTGATTTGTTTATTCCGAGATTCACACATATTTCGTTTTGGTCTTAATTGAAAGATTTTAGTCTATAGATGCGTTCAATTTAGTTTTTGTGTCTATACTTACGATTTATTAGCGGTAATTCACAGTTAAACAATGCATTCCGCGCATACGTAGTGATAAGTTTGAAGTTGGCTTTAGGAGTACTCTCCTTAAGCGCATATGCAATATATCCAGATTCTTTTATAAATTACGCCAGATAAAAGTGTTGATTTGTTTATTCCGAAAATTCGTTATAAAGAAATAGCATGCTATGGTGTTAATTATTATTAATAATGGAAGGTAGAATAATACATATCAAGAGAGATGCATATTTCGAACTAGGGTTGCCATATGTATCGCTTAAAAATGCAAGAATTTTACTGACAATAATTTATTTTTCTTTTATTATAGTAGAGTCATTTACCATTACTAAATTCCACTAAACTATTTTGAATGTGCCAATAATGTGTTTTTTAAAAGTTCTTCCTAAAAACAAATCATTCATGAAGTGTAATTATTGTTATTTTCCAACTGTATTTTTATTACATTATTCTAACAACAATGTTTAACAAATTTTGCAGTCACATTTTTGTGGTAAATATTGAATCAACAGGGAATTTTTATGCAAATTGAAAGGTAAACTGTTAAAAATTATTAGCCAAAAAAAAAAAAAAAAAACCGGAAGAAATCTTTGTACTGGAAAGGTTTAGGCGTATAACGTTAAATAATCCTGAAAAACATACAACTTATGGAGAAAAGGCACAATTTGACAACCCTATTTTGAATTGTTTCGTATTGTATTTATAAGAATAATAATATGAATCGAGTTACTAAAAATATGAATAAGTGGAAGTTTTATAATGACTTTGCTGTGAATCTATCTTATAGAGCAGCAATTCGAATTTATGGAAATTAAAAATAAAATTCAGCAGATAAACCGTCATGTTTTGACGGGTACTAGCTAATACGCAGGAATTATTAAAGGCCATTCCATAGAACTTCGACACATTCTATTTTTTCCTTGTCACCCTACTTTTTATTTGTTTGTCATACTTTGTATGTGGAAACATACAACTTACAGAAAAGAAGTTATAATACATTTGCAAAAAAGTTTTATTTTTAAAATCTTTTTAATTAGAGGCGCGACTTTGCAAGTTTTAAAGACGTTCTTCGGGTTATAAAATCGTATAAATGTTTCTTGAATAGAGATAAAGAAAGCATTTAAAAAAATGTAAAATTTACATACCTTTTTCTATTAGGTCATGTAATTGTCGTTAATTTATTTCCACTTTAAAAAAACGTTAAATACAGTAACATAATTTTTTCTCGTAATAAACTTCATATAATATTTCCTATAATCGTATTACAATTTATTTTTTGCAGAAGTACAGGGTGTTCTAAAAGCTTTTCTCTCATCACAAAATTTATTCATATCCGGTATATATAATATAGACACGTGAAACTGGTGTTTGGAAATTTTGGAAAATTGACCAAGTCTTTTTGTTGCAGATTTCCGTAACGTGGCTATAGTGTAGCAGTGTCAGTGCCCAGGAAACCGGAAGGAATCAGGAACGAATTAGGAAACCCAGGAATAAATCAGAAAAAAGCTCAGTGTGTCCTCTGGTATCAGGAGACCCTTTTGACATCTGTAATTCACGTCAGGCCATATGCAGTGATTTCTTTATACTTCGCACAAAATACTGTCTCTTTTCTTCCGCATTTTCAGTCCATGTTGATGGTCGGCCAGTTCTCGGTCGGTTTCCTGGACATTGACACAGCTGTAATACAGCCACGTTACGTAAACCTGCAACAAGAAAACTTGGTTAGTTTTCCAGCATTTTGGCACCAGTTTCACATGTCTTTCTTATATATAGCGGATATGAATAAATTTTGTAATCAATCAGGGAAAAACTTTTCGGGCACTCTGTATATTCTTCATTTTGAAGATTGTCAGGCGTGAATAGATTATTTTTCACGTTCTATTTTCTTAGACACAAAATCAAACTATATGAGTAGTATTTATATTTTTTCCACCAATTCCCCCCCCCCCCACACACACACTCACCGTCAGTGTATAATTTTTATTTTCTAGATTTATATTATAAATTCATTTTATATATTTTACTTTATAGACATATTTATTCACTTTGTAGGTAATATAGTTTATCTATTTTTATTTGAGTACATTTTTAAGTTTTTAAATTAAAGGATATTAAAATTTTGTTATTCAATAAATACATTAAAAATTTTGCATTCTGTTAATTTTTTAAATTTCACGATTTGATCCTCTGAAAAGATTTTCATTATTCAACTAATTTTCATTATTTTAGTTAATTCCGAATTAAACCTTTATATGAAAATTCTTAAAATATCACTATTATTAATTACTCAATACATGTTCTTCCTTTTATAAAAGATAATAAAAATAATAACATGTTTTATAAGACAAAACGACAATGAGATATTTTTCATGTCTACTTGTTTGCTGTTTTTTTCAAAATTAATTAAGATATAGATGACATTTAAGTGGTGTAAAAACTATAGCTGTTAAAGCTATAAATGATTTAAGAAAAACCAAAGCGTAACAGGATTCAAGTTTGTTTTTAATAAAACCATATGTAATGAAATACATCTGAAAAAATATTTTAATTAAAGTTAAACAATTAAATAGCGTACCACTATTAATTAGTAAGGAAATATTTTAACGAAAGAAAATATTATTTCTTATAATACATGATAAGGTAAAACATGTTTTTTCATGTTTTCAGAGTTTGCTGTTTTAAAAAACTTAATTAAGTTTTGGAAGATACTAAAGCCTTTATAAAGCCTTCATATTTAAGATTATAAGAACGAAAATATTTTTTAAGCATAGAACAAATTATAATACGCTTGATGTATATTATAAAACCCTAATTAATTAAAAAAAGAGAAGTTTCAATTCAACTTAAAAAGTTGCGTTAATATTAATTATTAAATGAAATAATTTCCATTTTCATAAAGCAGAGAAAATATCATATTTTATTTAAAAAATTCAGTTTTTCCATATTTATAAGATCGTTCTTTACAAAATTAATATTTTAAAGGATAGACATAATCTATGATATTTCAAATTTTAATATCTTAAATTATTCTTTTTATATAAATAGACTAAATGATTTAAGTTTTTTTGTAACATAACCATAATTAATAATAATAATAAAGAAAGAAGGAAAATCTTTTTTGTTCAAATAATTAAAAGAACACTTTTATAAATAACTAAATAATGTATTTTACTTTTAAAAATACATTAAAAAGACGAATATCATCTTTTATAAGACAAGGTGACATAAAACTATTTTTATTAAGTTTATTGAAGTTCATTTCTTCGCAAAACTAATTAAGTTACAGTATACACTTGAGGCGTCCTGCTTCATATTTTAACAGCAGAAATATTTTTTAAGAATAGACCAAATCTCTGACAAGACTCACATTTATTTTTTGCGAAAGCCTAATTAGTAAGAAACAAGAAAGAAACATCGTGCGACGAACATAGATTACGAAACACATTCCAACATATTCAGAATACTGTACAAAAATTTCCCTTTTAATAACGCGACAGATTATAATTTAAGTAAACAATATGAAAACGCATAATACATCTAATAATTCATTTTCAAGAATCATATATATTATTTCTCCTGTCAACATCCCTTTTTCTCAGAAAATATGAAACGCAGAACAACGAATGAGATACCACATGAAAGGTTTTTGAATCGTTTTCTGACATAGCCCACTTAACAATTCGTTAAAACATGTTTTTGATTAAAATTTGCTGAAAATTTAAAATTAAATCGGCATTGGTTTCATAAAAGAAATGAAAGGTTTTCCTGAAATTATTGTTGCCAAAAAAATATAATACCACATTATATGATGCTTACAATTATTATAAAAAACACAGCACGAGTTTATTTTATATTTATGATTAAAAAGCGAAATTGAAATGGAAATGTTTAGATTTGTATTTCTAAGTCCCATGTTTTTCCCGAAGCGGATGACGTCATCCTCTAATGCAGTCAAAATACGATTGTTAATTTTTTTTCTCGCGCGTGCTTTTAGCAATCTTGGATCAGTTTTTAGTCTAACTTTGATGGAATAAATTAGATGATATTCTGGCTTGACTAAAAACTAAATGTTGTTTGCAGATATTTTTAGCCTTGCTTTTCTTTAGAAGTTTAAACCTGCATCTAATAAATATTACATATTGATAAAAAATGGTACTTCTGTATTATCCCGTCGACCACTTTTCATAACAAAAAACTATCGCCAAATAAACGGGAGAACGTTGCCATTGGAATTAAAAAAAAATTAAAATATAAGAATTATTTAAGGACACAATTGTTATTTTAATTAATAAAATAACTACTAAATCAGTAAAACATAATTAAAAATACACGCAAATGTCGAATGTAAAACCACTAGATAACGTAACAAACACGCATAATGATTCTGACATCAAGTAAATGGGACTGCATTTTTGGCGTTTAATCTTACAGTCTGGCGGTAGTGTTTTGTTATGAAAAGTGGTCGACGGGATAATAGAGAAGTACCCAAAAAATATTAGATTTCAGTGCGAAATCTTCGCACGGGCCCTCTGGTCACGAACTATGGTCGTAAAAGTATTCTAATTCTTTTGCGAAGCGTTGTATATAGATTTGTATAGATACTGCATAGTATGCTAAAATTTAGTTCAATTATAGAAAACGCATAGTACAGTTGAAAATTCCCCTTCAGCAAATTTAGATCAATAAACGGAAATGAATTCTTCAGTGAAACCTTGTATATGATCTGTAGTACTTATACACAACAAGTAATATGAAAAAAAATTAGTTAAATTTAAAAACGCATATTACAACTGAACAAGCACTTCCACTAATAATCGCTCATAAACAGTACTGTAACCTAATTATTTTGTGTGTCCCTATAAATGAACTATATTCCATTACAATGTAACCATAATCTACAGTAAGCATCTTGTAGTGCTGCTCAGTGATGTATATGTGTTTCAATATATTTTAAATATTGTAAAGTAATTAAAATAATTGCAAATGGATTTTCTCCATAGACCATAATGTAAAAAAAAAAAAAAAAAAAAAAAAAAAAACAATTCTTCGAAGATGAGGACCATTGAATAATTTTAGAGAAAGGTGCGCTTCGACGATTTTACTGTTGATGTATTAAGAAAGATTCTTTTTCTTCAATTAAAGGAATTCGAATTTGAATGAAGTACATATCTTTTGAGCTGAATTGGAGTTGATGTTTGAGGAATATGATTTTTTAAAAATTTAAAATTAATTAGGTAATTTTTGAACAAGATAAAAATGATTTTATAAATCATCAATGAATGGATTTAACAAAAACATTATTTAATGTTTAGTGTTTATTATTTAACGGTTTCCTATTTCGATATGATTAAGTTTACTGGCTACGACCAAGCACTAGTTGGTAACCAGTATCAGTTATATTGATCTTAATGGGAACAATATTTCTATGGTATTGAATGTAAATTGTCAATATTACAGACATATTGACTTTGTTTCGTAGATATTAGCAATGGAATGGCAAAAATATCTTCAGTTATTGGTACAACATTAAAGAAATGTATGCCTCCCAATATTGTGCTAATATTTCATGACAATATTGTTAATATGGGCAAAGATATGTTCAATACAAATTATATTGGTCCACTGTTGTTTTTCTACTAAGGATCTGATATAGTACATATTTGGTAAACTCTGATGTACACACTGTAATTCTTGTTAACAAAATATCTGTTTTCAATAAAAAAAAAAAGAAACAAATTAAGTAAATCGACACTTCGCTTTCATGTTAAATTAGTAACTTAAAATTAATTACTTTCACGTCAGGTAATTTTTTTCGAAAGTGAAATATTTAGTGCTTTGTAAAACAAAAAAAAAGTCTTTCTTGAAAATTAAGTACTCTTTTCAATATTTTATCAACGTGGAACATTTTTGGAAATTTTTCAATTTTTTTTTTTTTTTTTTGACAAGCAAAATAAGTTTAAAATAGGTTTAATAAAAAAAAAAAAAAAAAAGTGGTTTTTGTGAAATTATGTTACAAAATAACTTGAACAAGCACTGTCGAAATAAAAAAAAAGTATTGATTGTTTTCGACTTCTTCAAAGATGAGGACTATTGTATAATATTAGAGAAAGGTGCTCTTAGAAAATTTTCTTTGTTGGTGTATTAAGGAAGATTTTTCCCCCTTCAATTAAATGAATTCGAATTTGAATGGAGTATATTTCTTTTGAACTGAGTCGGAATTGATGTTTGAGAATTCAGATTTTTTTTTTCTAAATTGAAAACTAATTACGTAATTTTTGAACAAGATAAATGTAATTTTTTAAATAATAAATAGAAAACTAGGTTTAAAAACAACCCTATTTAATGTTTAGTGTTTATTACTTAATGGTTTACTATTTCGATATGATGAAGTTTACTTGCTACGACTACTCACTAATTGGTAACCAATATTAGTTAGATTGATCTTATTGTGAACAATATTTTTAAATTATTGAATGTAAATTGCCAATATTACATAAATATTGACTTTGCTTCGGATATATTGCAATGGAATAGCGAAAATCTCTTCAGTTATTTTTACAATATTAAAAAAATGTATCCCTCCCAATATTGTGCTAATATTTCATGTCAATATTGGTAATATTGTCTAAGATATACTGAGTACAATCGATATTGGTCTATTGTTGTTTTGCACTAAGGCTCTGATATAATATGTATTCGGTAAGTTCCGGTGCACACACTGCAAATCTTGTTAACAAAATATCTGTTTTCAATAATAATAATAATAAAAAAAAAGAACCAAATTAAGTAAAACTACACTTCACTTTCATGTTAAATTAGTAACTTGAAAATAATTATTTTCACGTAAGGTAATTTTTTTTAAAGTGAAACATTTACTGCTTTGTAAAACAAAAAAAAAAAAACAATCTTTCTTGAAAATTAAGTACTCTTTTCAATATTTTATCAACCAAGAACTTTTTTGGAAACTTTTCAATTGTTTTGACAAGCAAAAGAAGTTTAAAATAGGTTTAATAAAGAAACAAGCGTTTTTTGTGAAATTATGTTACAAAATAACTTGAACAAGTACTGTTGAGAATAGAAAAATATTTAATTGTTTTCAGCTTCTTCAAAGATGAGGACAATTGAATAATTTTAGAGAAAGGTGCTTTTAGAAGGTTTTCTTTGTTCGTGTATTAAGGAAGATTTATTTCCCCTTCATTTAAAGGAATTCGAATTTGAATGAAGTATATTTCTTTTGAACTGAGTCGGAATTGATGTTTGAGAATTAAGATTTTTTTAATTGAAAACTAATTACGTAATTTTTGAACAAGTTAAATATAATTTCATAAATAATTAATAGAAAAATAGGTTTAACAACAATATTATTTAATGCTTAGTGTTTATTATTTAATAGATTGCTATTTCAATATGATGTAGTTTACTTGCTACAACAACGCACTAGTTGGTAACCAATGTTAGTTATATTGATCTTAATGGGAACAATATTTCTAAAATATTGAATTTAAATTGTCAATATTACAGACATATTAACTTTGCTTTGAATATAATGCGATGGAATGGCAAAACACTCTTCAGTTAATGGTACAATATTGAAAAAATATATCCCTCTCAATATTGTGATAATATTTCATGTCAATATTGCTAATATTGTCTAATATATGCCCAATACAATCGATATTGGTCAAATGTTGTTTTTCTACTAAGGATCTGATATAGTATAATATTCGGTAAATTCTGGTACATATACACTGCAAACCTTGTTAACAAAATATTTGTTTTCAATTAAAAAACAAAGAACTAAATTAAGTAAACCGACACTTCCCTTTCATGTTATATTAGTAACTTGAAAATTACTTTCACGTCAGGTAATATTTTTTTGAAGGGAAATATTTACTGCTTTGTAAAACAACAACAACAACAAAATATTTCTTGAAAATTAAATACTCTTTCAAATGTTTTATCAACCAAGAACATTTTTAGAAACTTTTCAATTGTTTTGACAAGCAAAAGAAGTTTAAAATAGGTTTAATAAAAATCAAGCGTTTTTTTTTTTTTTTTTTTTTTTTTTTTTTTTTTGTGACATTATGTAAAACAATAACTTGAACAAGTATTGTCGAGAATAAAAAAGTATTGACGTTTTTTTCAGCTTCTTCAAAGATGAGGACTATTGAATAATTTTAATTTTAGAGAAAGGTGCGCTAAGAAGATTTTCTTTGTTGGTGTACTGAAGTTGGGTTGGGTTGGGTTGATTATTGACGGCCAATTATCTACGCTAGGGATATAGGCCCGGGGGGAGTGCCCTTCGTGGGGGTCTTTCTAAGGGAACCTATTCCGTATTTACGCATGGATAAATCCACAGCTCGAAGAAAACCACAAAAACTCTGAACGATTAGGCCGACGGGCGCGATTGGGATCGAACCCAGCACCTCCCGTCTACCAGCTTCGACGGTGTATTGAAGATTATACATGAAGATTATTTTTCCCTTTAATTAAATGAATTCGAATTTGAATGAAGAATATTTCTTTTGAACTGAAGTCGCAATTTATGTTTGAAAATTATGATTTTTTTTTAAATTGAAAACTAATTACGTAATTTTTGAACAAGATAAATGTGATTTTATAAATAATAAATAGAAAAATAGGTTTAACAACAACATTTTTTAATGTTTAGTGTTTATTATTTAACGGTTTACTATTTCGATATTATTAAGTTTATTTGTTACGACCAAGCACTAGTTGGTAACCAGTATCAGTTATATTGATCTTAATGGGAACAATATTTCTATGGTATTGAATGTAAATTGTCAATATTACAGACATATTGACTTTGTTTCGTATATATTAGCAATGGAATGGCAAAAATATCTTCAGTTATTGGTACAATATTAAAAAACTGTATCCCTCTCAATATTGCTAATATTGGCTAAGATAAGCTCAATACGAATTATATTGGTTGACTGTTGTTTTTCTAATAAGGATCTGATATACTACATATTTGGTAAATTCTGATGTACACACCGATGTACGCACTTGTTTGCGGCTTCCTCAAAGATGAGGAGTATTGAATAATTTTAGAGAAATGGGCCCCTAGAAGAATTTCTTTGTTAGTGTATAAAGGAAGATTTTCCCCCCTTTCCATTACAAACTGCACATCTTCTTAAAAAAATATCTGCTTTCAATAAAATACAAAGAACCAAATTATGTAAAACGATACTTCACTTTCATGTTAAATTAGTAACTTGAAAATAATTACTTTCACATAAGTAATTTTTTTCGAAAGTGAAATATATACTGCTTTGTAAAACATAAAAAAAAAATCTTTCTTGAAAATTAAGTACTCTTTTCAATATTTTATCAACCAAGAATTTTTTTGGAAACTTTTCAATTGTTTTGACAAGCAGGAGAAGTTTAAAATAGGTTTAATAAAAAAAAACAAGCGTTTTTTGTGAAATTATGTAACACAATAACTTGAACAAATACTGTCGAGAATAAAAAAGTATTATTTTTTTTTCAACTTCATGAAAGATGAGGACAATTGAATAATTTTAGAGAAAGGTGCACTTGGAAGATTTTCTTTGTTGGTGTATTAAGGAAGATTTTTTTTTCCTTCAATTAAAGAAATTCGTATTTGAATGAAATATATTTTTTTACACTTGTGTCAGAATTGATGTTTGAGAATTCTTTTTTAAAATTCAAAACAAATTAGTAGTTTTTGAACAAGATAAATGCTACTTTATAAATAATAAATAGGAAAATAGATTTAACGATGTTTCACTTTTCGACATGATGAAGTTTACTTGCTACGACGCACATTAGTATGTAACTAATATAAATTATACCAATCTTATTGGGAACAATATTTCTAAAATATTGCATTATTTATATATACTTCCAACAAAGTGACAATATTAGTTAAATATTGATGTTTTAAATTAGTTAATAATTGCCAATATATACAAACATATTGACTTTGCTTCGGATATATAAGTAATGGAATAAAGCGAAAATATCTTCCGTTATTCAGTTATTGGTACAATATTTTAAAAAAATGTATCTCTCCCAATATTGTGAAAATAATTCATGTCAATATTGCTAATATTTTATAAGATATGCTCAATACAAACGATATTGGTCTACTGTTGCTTTTCTTCTAAGGATCGGATATACTGTATAATCGATAAATTCTGATATACACACTCCAAATCCCTTTAACAAAATATCTGCTTTCAATAAAACAAAGAACCTAATTAAGTTAAAATGACACCACTTTCAGGTTAAATTAGTAACTTGAAAATAATTAATTTCACGTTTGGATTTTTTTTTCGAAAGTGAGATATTTACTGCTTTGTAAAAAACAACAAAAAAATATCTTTCTTGAAAATTAAATATTCTTTTTAATATATTATCAACCAAGAACTTTTTAGGAAACTTTTTCAATCGTTTTGACAAGCAAAATAATTTTAAGATAGGTTTAATATATAAGTTTTTCTACCAAAAATCTGGTATAAGGTCACGTTTGGTAAATACTGGTGAACTGCAATTCTTGTTAAAACAAGAACGAAAAATCAGGCGTCATGCATAGATTATGAAACTCTTTCCAACACTTTCAGAATACTGGGGGGAAAAATCCAGTTTATCACGGTGAAAGATGATGTGTAAGTTATGATGTTGATCTATTTCAGGAATCACCGTCAATAGTCAAAAAAGTTTCCGGATTCTTTTGTGCAGTCCTGTATAGGATGTATAGATCTGTATATGTATTACATAGTATTCTACAATTTACTCCAGTTAAGAAATGTACAGCACAGTTGAAAATTCCAGTACAGCAAATTCCACCACTAAACACAAATGTACTCGTATCTTTTGTGCAGCCCTGTAGAGGATCCAAACAATTTATATACATCAAGTAATATACAGAAAAATAGTTAAATTCACAAACGAAAATGCATTTCCAGCTATTATTATTGATAGATTGTACTGTAGCCGAATTTTTTTGTGTGTTCCTGTATGGGAACGTGCTTTGCACACTTTATTACCATTATTATTAGCACCTTATTAAGCATCTTGTAGTCCATCGCAGTGATATGTACCAATTTCAATATGTTTGAAATACTGTAACATTATTAAAGTACACCGCAAACGATTTTTTCCCACAGACCCTAATGTATCGGCATCCCTTTGATTCTCCTTGTAAATGTGCTATAAATGCTACAAACTTCATTTTTAAGACTGAACAAACTACACTGTAAAAAAAATTGCCGTAAAATTACGGGCAGAGGCCGGCAGCAGAGATTCCAGTCATACCCCGTAAAAAAAAAAAAAAAAAAAAATCTATGCCCATTATTTTGTGCAGCCCGTAATTTTACGGGACAAAGTAATATAGCATTATAATGCACAGGATATAATTCACTTTAAAACACAATAACACTTTGTTTACTGTTCCGTAGCACGTAACACGTTAGATAATCATCACAGAATCGCTGTTTTGGCGCTTTTCGAAGCATGAGTAAAATGATGGGTTACACCCTATCGGAGGACAATGTATGGGGTCGTACGGTATTTTTGCTAACATATGGGCTAGAACTGTAAGAGTATGTAGATTGCTCTTAATTTTCTAAGTATCTAAGGGATAAGGCCGCTTATTTAGTGGATAAGACCGTTTTTCATTAAATAAGGCTGTTACCCGTGAAAATTGAAGGGCAAACGCTCATAAATTAACAGTTTTTTCTGAGAGTGTATAGTTAACATTAATAACATATATCAATTGCATGACAATCCGAGTATACAGGGTGTTTCTACGATCACGGGACAAACTTGGAGGGGTAGTGCTGGACACTGTAACAAACAATTTTTGTATAGGAAAGCAGGATCGCAAATCCATTTATACAGTCAAAAATACAGGTCGTCTCACTCCAATCCGAAGTCACGTTTTCGTTCATAGCTTTAACAGTAGTGAATATACTTTGACGAAATCCTCACAATATGCTTACGATTCATACAAAGATGAGTCTGTTGCGAATTTCGTTAAAATATCTCCAGTACTGTTAAAGTTATGAATGAAAACGCGACTTCGGATTGGAGTGAGACGCCCTGTATTTGTGACTATATAAATGGATTTCCGACCCTCCTTTCCAATGTACCCAGAAAAAAGTTTTGTTGAATCAACAAAAATTTGGTTGACCCAACAAAAATTTTGTTTAAATATAGGTCAATGGAAATTTTGTTTGAATCAACAAAATTTTTTTTTGCAATCCCAAAAAAAAATTTTGTATCGTCAGCAAAAAAAGTTTTGTTAATTCAAGTAAAATGGTTCAATTTTACTTGAATTTTGCTAAAACAACCAAAACGTACTCAACAAAACATGTTTTGTAGTTTTAATCAATTCTTTTTTCTGGGTGTACAAGAATTGTTTGTTACAGTATCCTATACCACCCTTCCAAGTTTGTCCCATGATCATAGAAACACCCTGTA
This sequence comes from Maratus michaelseni, assembly GCA_963931845.1. Lineage (NCBI taxonomy): Eukaryota > Metazoa > Arthropoda > Arachnida > Araneae > Salticidae > Maratus > Maratus michaelseni. Next base: position 214,525,580 of record OZ007597.1, on the reverse strand, counting down.
TTTACGTGATTTAGAGCACGGATCGGCAGACAGACAGACAGACGGCAGACATATGACAGATAGACAAACTGAATTCATAAACACTTTTGAACTATGTTGGAAAGTGTTAAAAATCTGTTTTCCAATAAAAAAACAAAGAACTAAATTAAGTTAAAACGACACTTGAATTTCATGTTAAAATTAGTAACTTGAAAATTATTTTCACGTCACGTAATTTTTATCGAAAGTGAAATATTTATTGCTTCATTAAAAAGAGATCTTTATTGAGAGTAAAGTACTCTTTTCTATAGTTTATCAACCAGGAACTTTTTTGGAAACTGTTTCAATTGCTTTGATAAGCATAAAAATTTTAAAATAGGCTTCACAAAAATCGAAGGTTTTTTGTGATCTTATCGGAAATTATTTAACGCATAAGTAGTGTCGTGAATATAAAAATATATATAAAAAAAATTCTGCTCATTTAAAGGTAAGGGTTATTGAATAAATTTAGCTTCAGACATTCATAGGAGATTTTCTTTGTTGGAATATTAAAAAAGAGTATTTTTGAAATTAAAATAAAAATGAATTTAAATGAGATATATTTCTTTTAATTTAGTCAGAATTGTTATTAGAGTATGGTGATTTTTTCATTCAAAATAATGGGCAAAATAGTTTTACTTCTAACAAACATGTATTAGTTACATTGGTTATCTTGGAAAAGTCCGGAATAACTTTAAAAATTAATAGTTCGAAAACGAATAAAGAGAAAAAGCTGCCGTTTGCCACGAACGGCTGAAAAAAAGGCCGGATTTTTATCATGAAACCAAAAACTAATGCTTTAATAGTTCTTCTTTGACTAACAGATGGCTTACAAGTGACAAGTCGCTTACTAGTTACAAGTAAGCTTACAACTTTTGAATGCACTGTCCGTCATTCAGCAGCAAAACTGTCAGACGAGGTACAACACCATTCACAGAATTAGTTAACATTTCTTGTGGTACGGCAGCCACATATTGGCGGATGACACCTTTCAGTGTCCCGCAGTGGCACAGACTATTAAGCTGGGTTTCCGTCAAGATCACCGAATGTGAAGCAGCATCGACCATGGTCATTGCTTGAGAGGGTAAAAACCTCTCTCGACTGCGGCTACTGTGGGACCGTGTACGTTAATGGGAGCTGGCGCACGTAAAATCTGTTCGTGGCTATAATGTTCTCCAAGTTTGAAATGACACCTTTTGGGGGTTCCAATCCAGGTGCAGTTCTCTCATCTGGAATTGGTTCAAAATTAGGAAACCAGCTCTAGAAGTTCAACCTCTCTTGAGGCTCTGGCACCGCTTCTTTCAGAGAAGTGCCATGGCACTTTCTCTGACACGACAACAACAACAACAACATCTTTCAGTGTTGATAATGTTGGCTGCTTCAAGCATTCTTTTTTGATTAAGCTTTTGCATTTATTCAAACTTTCTTTTTCGCAAAAAAAAAGCCTCTTTTCTATCCGTTTGATGCAAACCGCATCTTTTATTTTCATTCGTTTACAAATTATTAATTTTTAAAACTGTTTCTGACTTTTATATCACATGGATACAACCTATGAAAAATAACACACAATTTTTTGTAAGCAAAGAACTGACATAATTCTTTGAAGTTTTTAGTACTTTATTAAAAGAAAAGGAAATTTTCTACAAAAAGGAAAAAAAAAAATATTACTCGCATTCGTTTACGATTTATTTGGGATTTGTATCAAAACTTTTAATTTCATTTTAGGTTAACCGAAAAATTCTACTAATAGTTTTTCTCTACAGTTTTCACTTTTCTCTAGGGATGTTAAAATTCCCAGGGAATCCTCTGAACCATTCCACTTCTTATAGTAGAAAATAAATGCTAAACAAAGTTGATTATATAACTTCTTTGTTTTGATAAAAGGTTTTCTCCAGTAAATAATAAAATCAACTAAATTCATCTTTTTTCTGCTTAGTGTATAAATATAAACGTAATTTAGATGCTTTTAAGAATGAAGGAATTAAAAATTTATGTATCTTTACCCTCTCTAATTTACATAGATTTCATTTCTAACTTCCCCTAAGGTAAAACAATAATGTGAAATGTACACAAATAAGTTAATCGGATTATAAATGTTTTATTTTTGGGTGTAATACAAAGAATATGTGGAACATGTTTAGTGTTATAATTATGGTGTGTTAGAAAATACACAACGCACACTGAGAAAATACTAAAAATTAGTACATATTGTTTAATACATGTACCAGTTTTTAGCAATGTACAACCTGGAATATACTATCGTTTGATTTTTTTAAAAAGGACAAATAAAACCACACATATAATTTCAACTTTTCTTATAAATTTAGGTTTATTTTATTAATCTTTCTACAGGGTTTAATTTGATATTTTGTATTCTTGACATTTCATAAAATAATACGAAATGTTATTTGTTTTTTTTATTTTTAAACATTACGCGTCAAGACATATCACGCTTTGCAACTTATAATTGAAAGTTTTAAGGAGAAGAGAGGAACCTGTAATGTTTGCAATGACGAAAAAATTAATTTTTTGTTATTATTATTTATATGATGTTTGAACCTTCAAAAATGTCGTGCAGTTATGCAACCGGTACTTCACAATCGTGGAATAACTAGTTTTGCTAGATTCATTTTGTCGTATAATATTAAAACTTTAGCTATTGTTTTCTACTGTTTAACAAACGTTACTTACTTCTACTAGCTGTTAACCCGTTCTACGCACGGGAGTTTAGGAAATTAATTCTAAAACTAAAATTAAAAATAAAAATCAGTTCAACCAAACTAAAGTTTATGAATATAAAAATTTGTTATGTCTATTAAAAATCAGTATTTACACAACCAATATGAAACAAGTATGTACACAAAAAATCAGATATGTCTTAAAAAATAAATGAAAGTAAGTATTTACACAATCGAATTAAAGTTTGGGAATATACAAATAATTTATCATGTTGCTAATGCAGCAGACGATAAAACGGTATTTTTGGAATAAGGAAATAAATAGAATAAAAAGTTTGGTTGATGTTCGCGATAAGATGTTTTTCTTTATTTATTTTTTAAATGTAATAATTAAGCGCAATTAAATAATCTCTAATTATTTGCATGCGGGATAAAAGAATTATCGCAATACCCACTGCAGCTTCTTAGTATTGCAGCGTGGCATACGTAGTATGTGTATCTCACATTGCAGTAAACATTTAGAACTGGTTAGAACCCGCGCGATTACGGGTTAAACATAAAAAAGGCAAAAATTCGTCAAAAACATTAAAAAAAAATCTATTTAAAATTTTTGACTTTTTTGCCCCAAACGTTCATGGGCCCCCTACCAGCAACCGTGTACCAAATTTCGTAGCCCTGCGCCCTGTGGTTTCCGAGTTTTTTGAGGTTACATACATAGATACGCGCATGGATTTTAATAGGGTAGATAAAGCATAAATAAAAAAAAATCAAAATAAAGCAAATAATCTAAACTAATCACAGGCTTTGTAACACACTATCAAATTTCACACAATTTTCATCATTTCAAATCTTTTTGGATTCTTTGAATTACATTTACATTCAAAAGTATATAATTGAGCGTCAAACACAATTCCGTATCCTTTATATTAAAATTTACATGATCACACCAACTAGTATTTTTAAATGCATGACATGAAGTTGTTACAACATTGGAAAACAATTACAGTTCGGTTATTTTGTCGCAGTACATATCCGTTGAGAGAGTCACTTATGCGGGACAAGCGATTTATTTTATAATGATAACCAGATCTTCATCTAATGCTGAGGTTTATTGAACATCAGAAAACTATGAATAAATTCCATCACATTTATCGCTTGCGACAAATCATTAAAAAATACCCAGACCCGATTCATTAATTCATATTGCTTCTAATCTTTATTTATAACAAAATCCTATATTCAACACCCATTCAGAATTCTTCAGACAGTAAAACCTTCAGACATACTTCTGGAATTCCTTCCTGAAGTTTGTCTGTATCATATTAGCGACAGACTTAAAGTATTTCAAGGACATCTTCAGTACATGCGCGCATTAACACAGATCATACTCGCGTTCTTTAAATAGCATCTAAATGTCAAACCTTTTATGCTATTAACTGAAACCGCACAAACTGACAATCATTTTTTTTAATAATTTTTCTTCAAGATCATAAATGCCAAGTGGATTAAAGCATAGTTATTTTATGTGCGAAAGAAGGCACGTACAAAAATATCGTGATTGAAGGATGCACTTTTAACAGATGCTTAATTAATGTACAAGTATCTTTTAAAGGATCGGGTACCTTTGAAATTTTCAAAAAGAAAATAAAAAGTCTCATTTTAATATAATAAAATTTTTTTAACGAAATTTCAATTATCAAAACCTTTAAAAGTATATTTAAACAGCCATAAACTTTTTAAGAAATCACATACATTAATACAAACGGGCAATCATTTTTTTTTTTTTTTTTTTTTTTTTACTTATCTTCAAGATCACAAATTCCAAGAGGATGAAAGAACGGTTATTTTGTGCGAATGAAAGCACGTAGAAAAATAACATGATTGAAGAATGCACTTTTAACAGATGCTTAGTGAATGTAGAAATATATTTTAAGATGTCAGAAACCTTTGAAATTTTCAAAAAATAGAGAAATAACTAAAGTTTAATATCGTAACAATTGTTAAACTAAACTTCAATTTAATAACATTTTAAAAGAATGTTTCAACAACCCAAAACATATTAAGAAATCAAATACATTTAATACAAATTGGCAATCAATTTTTATAATTTATCTTCAAGATCATAAATGCCAAGAGGACTAAAGCATAGTTATTTCATATACAAAAGACGGTATAGAAAAAAAATTGCGATTAAAAGATGCACTTGTAACACATTTAGAAAATGTCAGTGTTGAAGTATGTATAACATTATTTTTTAATAAATATACATAAATTCATAGATAATACAGCTTATCATCTTAAATCATAAGATTTATTTAAAACAATAATTTTCTTTGAATAGCATATGTTTTGTTGCAAGAAATATCATTGTGATTTTCAACTCATATCCCTGTTCTATTAATTATCTTCTTTAGCCATACATGGCTGGAAATAAGCACAGCGAAATAAATTGTCAGTCTTTAATTTTCACTGTGCCTTCTTTATTTATTAGATATTTTGAAAAACAACGCATAAATTATTCATGACGCTAACATTCTCAGAATAAATATAGCGGAAAGTGTTAGCTTAAGTACATATTTAGTGACATAAGTCACTAAATATGTTCTTAAGCTATTAACGCTTGAATAAAGTATATTGCAGTTTACTCTCTGCTGGCGGTTTATTTGCTCATTTTCTGTCGAGGCATTAAAAATATGATTTATTGTATTAATAGCTACATTAAGAGTAAATGTATTGTTCGGTCATGAGTAAATGTATGGTAGAGTCATGAGTAAATGCATTTTTCTTTCAAGCAGATATTTCAATGTCTGTTTCTTGCAGAATATTTTTAAATTTTATAAATTTAAACTATATTTTGCACTCAGTTATGAAAATGCTTGAGATATGAATATTAATAATTATAAGCTCATAGTTGTGTGTGTGTGCCAACCTTCTGGCTTTTTTTCAAGTCAACTTAAAACAGTTTGAATCAGAAATTTTACTTAATGCAAGTTGACAACATACTTATAACAATACTTATTGTTTCTCTCATCCGCAAGTAATGTTCTCTTCCTAGCAGGGGCTGAGTCCCCATTAATTATCTATTCTTATCGGGAACCGCAAGTCTGGTCAGCAAGCAACGTATCGTCACCTCTAACACAAAGTGCATCCAGCCTCCATCCAGTGTGAGGGTTTCAGCGCAATTGTGTGGCGCTCCTTGTCGCGTGGGAATCTCACACTGGCACCTCCACATCTCAAGTGCCGTCATTTACGAACTGTACAAATGGTACAGTCTTACCTAAGAACTGCACCCTTCTACTAAATAAGCGGACTGTACAACTGGTGCAGGCGCACCTGTGGACCTCGTCCATCCTGTCTGTCGCTCCTTGTCGCGTAGGAACGCTGGTTCCAGCGACAGACCCTGTAATTTTGTTTTCTTTGTGTCTTTAGTTCCTGCCACCTGTCGCGTGGGGCTTTGCCCGGGCAGGACCCGCCATGGCGAAGTCTGTACTGCCACGTTTAATCCCTGCGTGCGGGGGAGCTAGCCGGGGAAGACATTAAACGCTCAACGGCTGGGTTCGCCCTCAGCCGAGCGGTCTTCCTCAGGCATTTAAAAAAAAAAAAAAAAAAAAAAAAATACTTAAAACTTTAACAAAAAACTTTATAACAAAATTAATTACTAGCTAAAAAAAATTTGCGTGTTAATTTTTTAACCTCTTCAATCACGCAAAAGCCTAAATCATCCCAATACTGTGAAACCCACAATAGCCCAGGATAGCTGAAAGGATTTTTCTTCCCTTAAATGGGTTGGGGTGCTGTCAAGGGGGTGGTCTCTCTCAGTGATGTATGGGATAATATGTTGGCATTACTGAACAGTACAGAAAAAAAAGAAGATTTTTTTTTCAGTAACTGGAGCAATGATAAACAGAAGGGTGTAACACCTATCGAAATATGAATAAAGGCAGAAGTTGGTAGCGTCATTTCAACTACTTACCTAGTGAAAAAATTGGAGAACGAAAATTCAGCATTTTGGGCTATTTTGTTGGGATTTTAAGGCCATTCAGTTTTTTAAAGCTTGGGATTTAAAGAGCTAAAATCAATCAAATATACTAAATTATTACAGCCTCATAGACGTTATCATGCACGTTAAAATCATTATAAGAATAAGATTTACACTTATGTTTTAAATTTGGCTATGAAAAACAGTCTGAAAGCGTTTAAATAAATTTGTCATTTGCATCACGTTCCCGATTTAATATGATACACTACAAGCACTTAATTTTTCAACCAATAACTGCTTGAAGACTGCACGAAATTGAACGAGTGTTACAAAACTCTTTTGCGTGACATTTTACCTAACACCGTTTCATCAATAAAATATACTAAATTATGCATGAAATTTTTCTAATTTGTATCTTACTTCTATCGAAAAATGAAACAAAGTAAATTACTAGCTAAAAATATCTTTCGCGTGACAATTTTTTAACATCAATCAAATATATTAAATTATTACAATCTCATAGACGTTCAATGCACGGGAGGGTTAAAATAATTATCTTAATAAAATTTCCGCATATGTTTAAAATTTGATTATAAAAAAAAGTCTTAAAAGGTTTAAATAAATTTGGAATTTGCATTATGCTCTCTATTTTATATGATACATTTCAAGCAATCACTTTTTCAACCAATAAGTGCTTGAAGACTGCTCGGAATTGATCGAGTGCTACAAAAATCTTTTGTGTAACAATTTTTCAACTTTCTTTCATCAATCAAATATACTAAATTTTACAACTTCATAGACGTTACCATACACGGCACGGTTAAAATCATTATAGTGATAGATTTCCGTCGATGTTTTAAATTTGATTATAAAAAAAGAGGCTTAAAGGGTTTAAATATATTTAGAGTTTACATCATGCAATCGATTTAATGTGATAAACTACAAGCAATTACTTTTTCAACGAATAAGTGCTTGAAGACTGCATGGAATTGAGTGAGTGTTAGAAAAATATCTTGGATGGCATTTTTTAAAACTTTCTTTCATCAATAAAATATACTAAATTATGCATGAATGTTTCTCAGAAAAATTACTAATGTGTATGTTATCTGTATTGAATTATGAAACAATGTAAATTAATAGTTGCAAAAATCTTTTGCCGACAAATTTTAAACTTTCTTTCATCAATTAAATATACTAAATCTGCATAAGTTCATAGACATAGCAAGCACGGCAAGGATAAAGTCATTCTAGTACTAAGATTTCTGCCGATGTTTTAAATTTGATTATAAAAGAAATTCTTAAAGGGCTTGAATAAAATTGAAATGTGAATCATTCTCTCGATACATTACAAGCAATTATTTTTTCAACCAATAAGTGCTTGAAAATTGCACGGAAGAATTGAGAGAGTGCTAAAAACATCTTTTGTGTTCCATTTTGAACATCTTTCATTAGTAAAATATACTAAATTAAGCATGCCTTTTTTTCATAAAATTCCAAATTTGTATGTATTTATATTAAAAAAGGAAGCAAAGTGAATTAACAGTTACAAAAATATTTTGCCGACAAAATTTAAACATTCTTTCATCAATCAAATATACAAAATTTTACATCTTCGTAGACGTTAATCATGCACAGGAAGGTTATAATCATTGTATTAATAAGATTTCCGCCAATGTTTTAAATTTGGTTATATAGAAAAAAGGTCCTAAATGGTTAAAACAACTTTGGCAATAACTTTTTAAACCAACAAATTTTAAGTAGTAATAAGATTTCCGCCAATGTTTTAAATTTGGTTATATAAAAAAAAGGTCCTAAACGGTTAAAATTGGCAATTATTTTTTAAACCAACAAATTTTGAACTTTCTTTCATCAATCAATTATACTAAATTATTACAACTTCATAGACGTTACCATGCATATGAAGGTTATAATCATTGTAGTAATAAGATTTACGCCAATGATTTAAATTTGGTTAAAAAAAAAAGTCCTAAACGGTTAAAATAAATTTGGAATTTTTATCATGTTTTCGATTTAATATGATACACTACAAGCAATTACTTTTTAAACAAATAAGGGCAGGAAGAATGCACGGGATTGAGTGAGTATTACAAAACTCTATTGCGTGACATTTTTTTTTTTTTTTTTTTTTTGAAAATTCTTTCATTTATCAAATATACTATATTATGCATGCATTTTTTTCAGAAAAAGTTCTAATTTGTATCTTATTTGTATTGAAAAATGAAGAAGTGAATTAGTAAGAAATATCTTGTAGGCTAGCTTTTTTATGAACATAATGAGTTCTAATATGATAAATACTAGATTGGTTTAAAAATTTTCATGATTTTCAGGGATAGCAAAATATAAGGTAGCGATTTCAGCGTGCTCTGGAGTGCATTCTACAGATTCGAATCAAGCCAAATTGAAACTACAGGTAACGCAAATGGTGCGCACGTCACATGTTTAGTAAAAAATTAGCAACACAAAAATTTTCGGATACATGTATTGTGACAGCTTTGATATAAAAATTATTCATCGTCTGTCTTTGAATATTTTCCCAGGCTCAGTACACTTAGCTAAAGGAAATATGGTTTTGCGATAGCAGTTTTTTGTTGACAATGAAGGGGAACATGCTGTATAGACATACATATTTTGTAGGCTAGCTTTTTTATGAACATAATGAGCTCTAATATGATAAATACTACACTGGTTTCTAAATTTTCATCATTTACAGGGATAACGAAATATAAGGCAACTAATTCAGTGGGCTCTGGAGTGCATTCTACATATTCGAATCAAGCCAAATTGAAACTATACATAACTCAAATGATGCGCATGTCACATGTTTAATAAAAATTTAGAAACGCAAAAATTTTCGTACATGTATTGTGACAGATTTGATATAAGTCATTCCTCGTCCTGCTTTGAATAATTTCCCAGGCTCAATGTACTTAGCTATGAAATATCTTGATAGCTTGCTTTTTTATGAACATAATGAGTTCTCAGATAACTCAAATGATGCGCACGTCACACGTTTAATAAAATTTAGCAACACAAAAATTTTCAGATACATGTATTGTAACAGCTTTGATATACGTAAATCATTCATCGTTCTGCTTTGAACAATTTCGCAGGCTCAGTGCACTTAGCTACAGGAAATATGGTTTTGCGATTGCAGCATTTTGTTCACAGTGAAGGGGAACATACTGGTCATTCATTGTAACATATGAATGTTTTTTTTAACCCGGGACCACACGCGTTGCATCTTTCAGACCCGGATGGTAAAAAAATATGCCACAATAATTAATCCTTTCAATCAAAACAATCCAGTTGGTCAAGAGCTGCGTTAAACTTCTTTCATTGCTAAACGATTTAAATAAAAACCATAAAAATAATAAAAACATTTAGTCTCATTTGTCTTGAAAAAGACTTTGGTGAAGCCGATACGTATTGTAAAAACACTTTTTACTGTTTTTATGATTTTTATTTAACAATTTTTAGCAATTAATTAAGTATATTATCCCCGGGTGTTTGGATTAGTTATATATTTATCTGCATTAAAGGGTGCCTTCTTTATAATCATAGGCATTTCCAATTTTTAATCATGTTATTACCAGAGAAGATAAACTTTTCTTGCATGTATTAGATCCAGTGCGCGTGCCTTTGCTTTTAATTAGAATAAAATATATCAATTGAAAATGTCTTGTAATCTGAATTATGATGATGAAGTGAAGTGATTATAGAGCTCATTAAAAGAAATATGAAATGATGATAAATCACTCGATCAAGCATATTAAGAAACAGTTAAAGGAAGAATTTTGAAATTCAAATAACCAATCGGACTTTTATAAATTTCCTGTATATCTTAGCATTGAAATGAGGTATCCGGATTGAATGTGCGAACGCTCACACACACAATACAGGGTTTCCATAAAACAATATCGAGGTTTCCTTACCTCATAAATTTTAATTAAAAAAATGACGAAAAATATCAATACGTATTCGTAAAGTACAACTCATTTTTTTAATAACATAAACAAAGTTAAGTATTCTTTGTGAATTTCTGCGGCTACCTTGGCGACACCGCATTGTGGAAGGCTGAGACGTGAAAATTCAAAATGGCGAGTGCACGTGAAAAAGCAAAATGTGTACTGTGGTTTTTCGAGATAAAATCCGTCATCACTAGACAATCATTCAATTATTAACTTTTTGATACATTTGATAAAATTTTGATATTAATTCCTTTTTGATTATGATCTTTATTTGATTATAATCGTTATTTGATTAGTAATGTTTTAGTTGCACCTTTACGCATATGTAACTTTGTTTTAACTGCACCTTTACGTATATGTAACTTTGTTTTAACTGCACCTTTAGGCATATGTAACTTTGTTTTAACTGCACCTTTACGCATTTGTAACTTTGTGTTAACTGCACCTTTACGCATATGTAACTTTGTTTTAACTGCACCTTTACGCATATGTAACTTTGTTTTAACTGTAACTTTACGCATATGTAACTTTGTTTTAACTGCACCTTTACGCATATGTAACTTTCTTTTAATTGCACCTTTACGCATATGTAACTTTGTTTTAACTGCACCTTTACGCATATGTAACTTTGTTTTAACTGCACCTTTACGCATATGTAACTTTGTTTTTGTAATTATCAAACCTTTCGAGTTCTACTTTATGAATACGTAATAATATTTTTTGTCGTGTTCTTAAATCAAAAGTTACAAGTTAAGGAAATCACGTCAATAATGTCTAGAACTCTGTATATATTTCAAAAAATGCACAATTTCCTGTATTTGTTTTGCAAAATAAAAATATATGTTGCCTGATCCAATGCACGCATTCCAGTAATAAAAGGTGAAGTGCGTTCTCTCGGGATAAAGGTACGTTCTGTCTTAAAATTTATAAGCCTACTGAAAACCTATGGGTAATCTACAGTGCTGCATTTTCTTGTATTTATTTTTATTTAGCAAATGACAAGGGCATCATTTAGCTTATCAGTTGTTTTCATATCCTCTCAGTCGAAGCGACAGAATCTATGAGGATAGAATAAAAGGAGTCAACATTTATGAAGTTACATGAAGCCGTTTATATCCCTACCTCCCTATATGAAGTGCCGCGCGACGTGTCTTGTACGTTGCTAGTGTGTCTTGTACGTTGCTAGACTGTCTGTCAAAGTCAAATATGGCGGACGCTGGATAGCGAGAAAGAACTGGTTTGTCGGCTTCAAAACATTCCAAAGGGTAAGATTGATATGTTGACGCCTCCTTTTCTATCCTCCTATGGTATAACGTATCTCTGAGTCCTCTGACGTAATTTATTTTTCGTCCATCTTGTACATCTGAAGTGAATAGTTCATTTGTCAATAGTCGGAGAAAACAAAATTGTACTTGTGTTGCTTTTAAAAACTATTTATTATGCTAAGGAAAATTACAGACAATTCAGTGAAAAAAAAGAAATTTCAATACTTACTCACTTCTTTAAGCATAGTTTATCTTAACCTTCCGTTGGTCGCTCCACTCCCTCAATTAAACTAGTAGCACTGCATCTATGAGATGCACGCGCTAAATTTCCATCCGAATATTTGTGCTGGTTCAAGATCTTATAAGGAAAGGCCATGTTTACACACAAATACTTCCATCAACCAATCTACGTACTACATTTTTGCTTTTGTGATCAAATCCAGGAATTATCACGGGGATGCAGACAAACCGTATCGCAAACAAGATAATTGTAGACTAACTAGATCGTAAGCCACTTACTTAGAGAAAAGGTTAAAGTAAAACCGAGCGGAGAGGCCTACCTTTCGGCTTAAGCTCAACTAGCCACACCCAGCAAGTTTGTTTACTTAATTATACTGAGCTTTACTAAATTATACTTTGGGATATTGAGCTATAATTATACTATATAATGCTGAAATACAAATTCTGAAAACACAAGATTAAAAAAATACAAATTCTGAAAATACAATTTACCAATCTTACTGAGCAATACTAAATACTACTATATATTGAGCAATAATACTACAATGCAATAATACTGCAAGTTGCTGAAGTAGATAATAATAATGGACAGAAGTAAGTACTAAATGAATAATAATGAATGGATAATAATTCTAGAGTAAACAATGATAAATTATGCTAAAAATTCTAAATAACACTATATGATGTCATTAGAGAATAATTAAATTGTTAAGGTTAGAATTTATGCAGTGTGTAATGGTCCTTATGGATATTAGAAGTCCACTTCATCATCAACCTTCGCTAAGTCCAATGGATGCAGCATGAATAAGTATTGATTGCGTTCTAGCAGAAACATACAATATGTTATTATTTTTTATTTTTTTAGACAAATCAGATTGTCCGATTTCTTTTCTACAATAGGAAGCATAAAAGTACTTGCTAAAGTTTTACGGTAATAATTTTTTCAGTCGTTGGCGTCAGCTGCCCTTTAATTATATGCACTAAGGCTACTACAATACAGATTGCCTCGTTGTACATTGACTCATTGGCTCATTATTACTTGTTATTCATTGTTGCCTACAAGGCTAGACGCATTAAATCATTACCGGTTTACAAAATCGTTAAAAAATGGATGGTTGCTCGACAGAAACTTATCCTAACCTGTCAAAGAATGGATTTAGGATTTTTGGATTTCATATAAATAAAGATAGGTGGAATAAATTGTCAATAAATGCTCAGAAGAATAGATCGGGATTGAAGAATTTTATCAAATACCGCCAACTGATTCTTCAAATTAGATATATTTTGTACCATACATTCTTAAAGGGAGAAAAAGCCTAATTACTAAAGACAGGAAAACGTCTGGTCCACTGGCCCCCATAATAATATGATATATCGTGTGAGCTGCATAGCTCATTTTTATAAATTACACGAGTTCTATCATAAGAAATACTAAGAATGTTTTCCAAGCTTCCTTTTATTTATATCTGTAGCAGACTGTAGGTATGAGAAGATTTTGAAAACGTAGCGTGTTACATTTAAAATAAAAGATAGTTCAATAAATGAGGAGCTATTTGAATTTGCCTTTGACATTTAAATGCATATTGAATAGTTCTAAAAAGCATCACAAATGCTTAAAGTGGGCAGGTTTCCAGTGTTTAAAAACCTGCTTTAATCTGCAGAAGTACATGCCAAATAATAACACACAAGCACCACACCCAACGTACATAAAAGATTTTAAACTGCTATTTATGTGTCAAAAGTGATCGGCATATGTATTTTGCTATTTGTAAAATGAAAAATATTAATGACTTGAGTATTTATAGAAACTTAATGATTTCTGAACAACGCTAAACTATTATTATTATTATTATGTGTATTTATGTTTTGAAGAATTTTATAGAACAACTTAGGATTAAAGAATCTAACTATTTATACTAATTCCATTTATGCTTTTTAGATAAAATTTTATCAATTTTTGAAAACCAATGTTCACGATATTTATCAAATTTTTTTTTAATATACATTCGATTTTCATGTAAATTTTAATCATTAAATATGTGTTTATTTATATGTTTCTTACATGCCTTTTTAACAATCTAAATTTGCTGCAATTTGTTTTATTTACGCAAAGTGACGACACTTGAAAGGGTTAATAAGTTTTTAACAAAATTACGGTATTTTCGTTATTTGTATAATTTCACGTCGACCACATTCCATACAAAATAACAGTAGCCAAATAATGGGATTTAATGGCCAAAATGCAGAGAAATATGCAGTGCAATATTACAGCTATCCAGATCAGTACTTCTTCAATACAAAAAAATTGCATTAGTATGTTGGGAATTGAATCTCTTGTAGATTATATAAAAATTTCTCGTTATTTTTTCTTGTCCTATTTATACAGCTTTATATTACACAATTTTCAAATACCAATATTATCTTTATATTTAGTTCTCTGAAAAAGAAATCATGTACTATTGATGATTAGGATGAATTTTGAAATGATTTATTGTTGAAACTAATCCGTAGTTCCTTGTTATAAAGGCCTTGGCGAGAGAGAGAAAATTGCTTTGGTCGGAAAAGGAAAATTTTCAGAGATTTTTTCTAGCAACCTGTTCACTATTTCATGCTCAAAAGCATTTTTTTCAGTATTTATATAATTTCTTAAACATACAGAATACTATTATTATATAAAAACAGAAATAATTTATCTAATACATAGAGTCAGCAGCAATTTTTCTTAAGACATACATAAACAAGCATTTAGTTTATTGGTTGTGTTTTCATAGCTATTTATAACATTTGTCAACCAAGCTCACTTACATAAGTTCAAATTGAGTCAGTGTTTCTAAAAAAGCTCAAATGCCCTTATAACAGGGAAGAAGTACCACCTAATATTTTTCTAATCTGTTGAATAAATGTAACTGTTACTTACTATCTAACAAATTGAACAATCTAGGGAATTGCTAATAGCAGATATTAGGGAAACAAATCGTATCATGAAGATGAATGCCCAAATGCCCAAAGTTCCTAAAAAAATTTCAAATGCTCAATCACAGAGAAGAAGTACCACCTAATGTTTTTTCTAATTGGTTGCATAACTGTAACTATACTTACTATCTAGCAGAACTGTCTTTTACGATCAAGGAAATTGCGATTCGCTGATAAAATCAATATAAATTGCATCATGAAGATGGATGTCCGAATGCCCAAGCTTTCTAAAAAGGTCGAATGCCCCTATAAGAGGGAAGAAGTACTACCTTATATTTTTCTAATCTGTTGCATAACTGTAAGTATACTTATTACCTAACAGAACCATCGTCTATGATCTAGGATATTGTTATTCGAAAACATAATGCCCGAATTCCAAATATGTGTAAAAATATTCCATTGTCCCTATAACGGGAAAGGAGTACCATATAATCTTTTTCTAATCTTTTGAATAACTGTAACTATGTTTATTATCTAACAGCACCATTGGGTATGATCTAGGAAATTGCTATTCGCAGATATAAGCGAGATAAGCGAGGATTTGCATATAAGCGAGGATTTGCATCATGAAGATGGATGCTCAAATCTCAAAAGCTTTAAAAAAAAGTCCAAATGTTCTTATAACAGGGAAGATGTACTACCTAATATTTTTCTTATCGGTTGCATAACTGTAACTGTACTTACTATCTAAAAGAACCATCTTGTATGATCTAAGAAATTGCTATTCGAAGATAAAAGCGATATAAATTGCATCATGAAGATGGATGCTGAAATTCCAAAGCTTTCTAAAAAAAAAGAGTTCAAGTGCCCCTATAACAGGGAAGATGTACCACCTAATATTTTTCTAATCGGTTGCATGACTGTAACTATACATAATATATAACAGAGCTATCTTTCATGATCTAGGAAATTGCTATTCGAAGAAAAAAGCGATATAAATTGTATCATGAAGAAGGATGCCCAAATGACAAAGCTTAAAAAAAGAGTTAAAATGTCCCTATAACCTGGAAGATGTACTACCTAATCTTTTTCTTATCGGTTGCATAACTGTAACTGTACTTACCATCTAAAAGAACTATCTTGTATGATCTAGGAAATTGTTATTCGAAGATAAAAGCGATACAAATTGCATCATGAAGATGGATGCCGAAATGCCAAAGCTTTCTAAAAAAGAGTTCAAGACCCCCTATAAGAGGGGAGATGTACCGCCTAATCTTTTTCTAATCGGTTGCATGACTGTAACTGTACTTAATATATAACAGAGCTATCTTTCATGATCTAGGAAATTGCTATTCGAAGAAAAAAGCGATATAAATTGTATCATTAAGAAGGATGCCCAAATGACAAAGCTTAAAAAAAAAAGAAATCAAATGCTCCCATAACAGGGAAGATGTCCCCCACCCCACCTCTTAAAATAAAATCTTTTAATAAACCTTTGTATTAATTTCGTTTTACAAAAGCATTTGTTTCATTTTAATAAGCAGAATAATTTTTTGTATTTTTTTAAATAAAATTAGTGATAATATGAGCATGAGATAAAAAAAATAATTATTTCATTTAAAAAAAAAGTAATAATAATAATAATAACAATAATAATAATTATGCAAATAAACAAATAATAGAAATGGGAGTGCTGGTTATTATGTGAAACACACTATATATTTCAATCCAACTAAAAATTAAGTTTTCCAAGAATTTTAGTGAATTTAAATAATAACTACAAAATTAAATAGATAAAGCACATTTTGTTAATGCTAACATACAAAAATCATAAAATTTCTTCTTGTATTCAAACTCAAAATTAGCTGTTTAAAGCATCTACATTGTCAAAACTCATTTTCAAGATCTTTCTAGCTGTTATGAAATGATTAAGGCCTTCATTATCATGTACCATGTCCAAATTGCTAAAATATTTAAACAAAAGACTGCGAGAATCTTTAAATAAAGTCTTTTAATGAGACATTACATTCATTTCTTTGTCGAAAGGAGATGGTATATAATAATTTACTGAATAATTTATGACCTATGCAAAATTGCTATATGTAAACAAATGAGTTTCAATGTGAAATTACCTTTCATTATTAATTCAAAAAATACATTTTGAAAATTTATGATGAACTGAAACAAAATTAGCATTTTATCAAACTGCAAATAAAATGTTCGAAGCAGTTTTGTGAATAAAGATTCGCAGCATTAAATATACGAACAAAAAGAGCTTTGCATAATCAGACATAGAAATCTTAAAGTTTAATTCACAAGTTCAAACTTAAAATTAGTTGATCAACGCATATAAATTATAAAATTTAATTTTTAATTTTCTTTTATGATTGAAGCTCATCTCGAAAATTTTAAAATATTTATACAAATGACTCTTCTATTGTCTTTGTCACCGAAATAAAGTCTTTTAATAATCCATTATTAATTCTGCTTTCCAAAAGATAATGTTACTATTTAATACATTGAATTTTTGGTACTTTTATAGTATAGGTATGCCTTGGCGAGATAGAGAAAATGGCCTTGGCGAGGGAAGAAAATTTGACAACATATTTTCTGGCAGTCGATTCACTGTTTCAAACACAAGCAATCTTTCAATATTTATACAATTAATTTAATATAAAGAAGCCATTTATCTATTTTTATATTCATACAGAAATAAATTGTATATAAAACAAATAATAATGTATACATAAATAAAATTTTTATTTATGTATAGATGCATATATAAACAAGCATATAAGCTCATTAGGTTTGTTTTCATGGCTGTTTATATCATTTGGCAAAAAATCTAACTTTTTGTAACCCGAATTGTGCCAAGCTAGAAAAGAAAGTGAAAAAAGAAACAAAAAAACTCGACAAGGTCTCTACAGTGGAAAAGTACCAAATATGTTATTACTTTTTCTCTTAAAAATGATGCCATACGCAAACAAATTGAATATAAAATTATATTCAGTTGCTAGTAAACAATAACATAGTGTGAGTTTTCGTGATTATTTCAATTAAACTTAATACTTCACCTAAATATAAAATGTTACGAAAATTCCATAATGTACTCAAATGATAATCGTATTATTCTATTTATTAAGCTAAAAACGCTTAGACAAATTGAAAGGGGAAAAAAATCTTTATGCCTTTTTAATCTGTTCAAACTCAAAATTAAATATTTAGTAAATCTGTATTATTTACTTTAATTTCCGAGTTATTATTGGCTCTTATGTTAACATTAAGTCTTTCATTGTCATTTAATTTCATCTCCAAATTACTAAAATACTTATAATAACGTCTTTGCTAATTTTTATAGCTGCCATTTTAAATAAAGTCTTTAAATATAACATTTCAAGTAAAATTATTTTCGTTTTACAAATTATAATTGCTATACTTTAATTTACTGAATAAATTTATACTTTTTTCTAATTAACATCCTTAGCTTAATATTAAAGCGTACTAACACAAAAAAAAACCTTCAAAATTATTTAATGCGTTCAAATCCAACATTAGCTATTTAATATATGTAAATTGTCAAAATTAATTTTAAAGCTCTTTATGGCTGTTATGCTTTGATTAACGTGTTCATTATCATCATCTTAGACTTGCTAAATTATTTATACAAACGACTCTAGCAGTCTTTGCCAGTAACATTTTAAATAAAGACTTTTAAATGACCATTACGTTAGTTTCGTTTCGTAAAAGGCAATGTTAAGTGTGAGTAAATAATAATTTGTAAGTTTTCAGTATAAAAACTTTATAAGTATACTAGTAGTTAGGGGCCACCGTAATACTTGCCCATCATGGATATGCATAATATAAAATATGAAAATAAAACATGTGTAAACTACTTATAAAATGCATTGCAATTCGAATAAAATCGTGATCATGGCTTGATGACGTCATAAACTTTAAATGTTCTATTACTGAATTGCGTAAAAGAAACATCCTTATAACTCCAAAAATATTAATCATATTAACTAACGATTTATTGCGTCGGATGAAGCGTCTTATTTTCAATTAAAATATATCTTTGAGTTGAAATTTGGATGAAATACAGGGTCATGAAAAATCGAAGAGTGCTGAAAATAGGATTACAAATATCTCGGCATAACTCATTATCCGATCGACTTCATTCATTATGCAAAATTTATGTTTTTTTATTGTCTTTTATATTCACTCCTTAAAATAAACAATTTCGAAAACTTGCATGTATCTTTTATCAGAACGATACGGATAATCGATGTTACTGAAATTCAATAAGCTTCTTCTAATTATTACTTACTAAGCACACACCAAATTTCAAGTCTCTATCTCAATTTGTTCGGGAGATAGAGCGTTTACAGACACATACACAGACACACAGACAGACGGATGGCAATTTTGTTTTCTAAAATTTTGTTTTTCGGAATCTCCAGTGTCTGAAACGTGTAAATCTGTCATTTTTTTTTTCGATTTTCAAAGCGATTACAAGATTTACCCTATACTACATATGATGGGTAAATAAAAAAAGAACTTGAATATACAAGTATATTATATTTTTTACAGGTGAAAATATATAGTAAACTTCTGTGGTTACCTGAATTTTATCTAATTAAAAATTAAACGTTTCATGCGGTTTGATGTATTTAAGTGACATCTGCCACAATTATATTTTGAAACCACTATTTTTATAACATAATATTTGCCTCATTTAATCGCAGAATTTCTGTAATTAAATAAGACGGATATTATTATTCAGAAATAATGGCATTCAAAAGTCAATTGTAGTATTTCCCTGGGAATATTTATCTGCAATATTACACGTATTGAGCAAAAATAGGATTAGTTATATTCACGCATATAAAATATAGTTTTTTTTCATGTTTTTTAACTAAATTAGCTATTTAGTACAAAAATATTATTAAGCTTATTTTCAAATTTTTTTTGGCTCTTATGCTATGATTAAGGTTTTCATTATCACAGTCTCCAAATTACTAAATTTATACAACCAATTTTAGTAAACTTTCACACTGTCATTTTAAATAAAATTTTTCAATAAACCATTACATTAACTCCGTTTTAGAAAAGGGAGGAATGTGATATTTTAATACGCTGAATTAATTTACGCCATTTGTTTGTACAAAACTCGAAATGAAAAGCCTTTAAAATTAAATATGTAGTATAAATTACCTTTCATATATACTAAATAACAGATATTTATTTGATACCAGATAATTAAAATTAAATTATTTCGTTTAAATTATTCCAAACATAAAATTAGCAACTTAATACGTCTATATTAACAAACTTAATTTTCGAGATATTTTTGATTACATTTTCAAATTAGTAAAGTATTTATGCAAATAACTCAGGTAACCTTTATCGCTAGTATTTTAAATAAAGACTTTTGATGTACCTTTACAATCATTTCATTTTATTAAAAAAAAATGTTGTAATTTAATGCGCTGCATTAATTAATTATTCTATATATAACCTACTAATAATTAATATTTATCTATAACATTGAAGTATTGAAATGAAAAGGCTTTAGTATTAAGTATTTCGTAGAAGTTCCCTTACATATTTAATTGAGTAACATATATTTATTTTATAAGTTCAAATTTAAATTTAGTTATTTAGTATGTGTATTACAAAATATAATTTTAAAGTTATTTTCGGCTGTCGCGGTATCATTGTATCGCTAAATTACTAAAAAATTTATATATACATGATGGAATGCTACAGAGTGATCAATTAAATTATTTGAATTTAAGTCTGACTGCATAGGATTTACCACTATATTGCTGTTAATTGATTAATATGAGTATTTTAAATTATCCGAGACGTATAGTATTTATTTTGCACCTATGACTCTAAGGATCTGATATGATAATTTATACTTAGAAAATTTTATTAGACAAATTATCAATTAATTATAGAAAAGAAAAAGTTGCGTTGTGAATTATTTTTGAAGTTCGGATCCTCTTTGAGCCAATTACAATCATCAAAGGTTACCTGCAGAGAGTTATGTAACATTAAATATATAATGGCTTATTTTAAAACCTAGATTGTAATATTAAAGAAAACATTTCCTAAAATAAAAGACTTAATATTAATTCAAGAAATTAAGTAAACAAAAGGAAAACTGACTAAAATTAATTGAATATAAAATTGAGTTTATTTACAAGGTAATTATAAGCATATGATTAAAAACAAACATAAATGTTTAAAAAAAAATAAAAATATTCAATCCTAGTTGAGAACTGTATTCTCAACATTTATTTTCTGAGAATTACAGTTTATCTTACTGAATTAAAAAATTCGATTTTGAAAGGCAGAGTTCCATACCCTAGAAGTATTTATTTGATTAGCCTTTTTATGTTTAGATCGGGGTAGGATCTTCATACACACTTAAATTCGTATTATTAAAAGAATATAGCTTAATTAAATAAAATGGAACAATGGTGAAGGAAGATTGTTTGTTACCTTATATTACTAGATAACGTTGACAGCAGGAGGTAATGGCTGACGCGTTTTCGCTTTTTCTTAGCGCGTACATTTCCATCTATTGGCACACACACTCAAAATCTGTTTTTTTAGTTAGAGAGCAGTCAACCTTCTACTTTTCCATCTTTTTTGAATCTGAACTCTCAAGAAAAATCACATTCTTTTCGTGGAGCAAAAAAAAAAAGGGATGGAACCATTTTTCCCTTTTCACATAAAATTAAGGCCTTATACGTTTTAACTTCTTGAAAATTTGCATGTTTCGGCCATACCTCTGATTTTAGAGAGATGACCATTGGCATGCGGGAGAAATTTGGTACTCCCCTTGAGTGTTTCATAGGTCCGTCGGTACAATAGCGATTCCTCTTGACGCCGTGCTGTGTCTGGGAGGTAAAGATGCTTTTACTTGTGAGGTCTTCGTGCCTATTTAAGCTCTCATAAATAAATGTGTCATATTATTGTTCTGACAATTTTCTCCATGACATTTTTATTAGGTGTAGTTAAATCATTCGTGGGAACGGAAAACCAAATATTTCCTTGACTGCCGTGGTTCACTTTGTTCCACAATTATCTATCTGTATGCGCTGATCCTAAAATGGATCATTAATTTGTATTGTTCACTGTTCACTGATTAAAATGATACCAAATACTCTGCTAATATGCAGAAAAAAAACCAAATACTTTTTTTTTTATAGTGTGTGCTAGTTTAGATCTAGATGGTGGTATTTCTCACCATCATCTCTTCCCCCGACATTAGAAAAAAAAAAAGGTCCACAGTATCTTTTTTTTTTTATATATATATATAGCCACAAAGTACTCGATGAAAGTCCATCGTCGTATTATATTGAAGATCAAAACTGAAAATGTTCACATGGAAAAGTCTAGGAACTTGGGATAAGCTGGGGTGTCACTAGGTTTGGAGTGTAAGTAGGTTTGCAACACCAGAAAAAAGTTTTACACATTGGTGAAATAAAGCGTAATCAAAAGTTCACTGTTGAAAAATCTGATGAAAGACATGACTTCTTCAGCAAGTTATCATGTGTAGTTGGTTTCAATTTCCATTGTTCCAAAAACATTTATTAAAATTTTGAGTTTTAATAGGTCCAAATCCAAAAAAAGCAGGAAAATTTGAATAAGCCAAATAATAAAATAAAATGCCCGAGAGAAGAAAGAAAAAAAAATTAATTTTCTTTTCCACTCTTATATTTTTAGTTATTACATACATATAAATTGGCAAATCTTTTATTTTAATTATTACAGGCTAATTAGGTACCCATACGTTGAAACACAATATACAGAATCATTTAAAACAAATACTCAATATAATCAGTAAGCTGTATGCATTGATAATGAATACCATACAATTAAAAAAAAAATTATATAATATATGAAAAACATTGAGAGAAAACACATCTATATAATCACATGTCTGTTGTACTACAATCTGTATTATAAACATTATAATCTAATTCTCACATGAATTATTTTCTCTTGAGCAGAAAGGAAAACTTCTTTATTTTTTTTTTATATATATATAAAGAAAATGTTATGTTAAAAAAAAAATCTTATCATTCTTACTAAAACAATTGTTTTGGAATATGTGAAAAGGCTACTTTTCTGAATGAAAGATATTCTCAATAATAATATATTTTCATAAAAAAAACAGATCGAAAAAATGAAAATTTGTTTTCTTCTTTCGATACCAAAAATTTAAATATCCATCTATAAAGTCAAACACAATACCCTTTTAAACTGCCTGCCTTGGAATGGACGGGGTTGGGAAAAAAACAAAAACAAGGCAGAAGAAGAAAAAGAAAAAAAACAGTAATCTTTTCTCCCTCTAATCCATCACCGCTAAGCGGAAGGATAGAGAATGACAGCTAGATGACCGTACCTGTGGACAATGACTCATCTCCCTACCTTCGGATTCAGTTGTACCCAGGGGACGATTTGCGAAATGATAAGCCGTGTATTAGGTATCTTTCCTCACCTGTGGGTGACGTTTACTAAACTCCTGTATTACTGACAGTGGGGAAAAAAAAATATCAGTGAAACGATTTGATTGCACGTGTGTCTGTGCAGATTTTGGATTACTCGCCAAAATTCAGCTATCTGTATTTTATTGTTGAATTAAGATTACATGTGTGTGTGATTAAAATAAAAAAAAAAGTCGTGTATACCCGGCTTGGATTTAAAAAAAAAAGGGGTATGTTTAAATCTGTATATCTGTTTAATATTTTCTATAAAAAAAATCGGTACACGTGTAACGTGGTCAAATCCGTTTGCATCGCACTATCTTCTCGTCAATTTATATATTTACTTATTTATTTATATTGTGTATAAAAACGTAATGTATTATAATATATATATATTTTTTAATATAATATTGATTTTCTAGTTACAATTTAAGTTAGCGAGAACAAGCGAGCGTTGCTTTGCACAAACGAAAATGTGCATGCAATTGTAAAATATTTATTTAATTATTTATTCTTCTTATTATTATTATTTTAAAATATATTAACGTGTAAATATACATATTTAAGGAATCGAAAGCGAGCGTTCGCTTTTCTTTTCTCTTATTATTTTTTGTTTTATAAAATATTACATATAGTTAGAAAAAAAAAATTTAAACAATTTTTTTTTTTGTAAAGTTTGGAAATTTAGTTAATTAGAAATATCTCAGCTAAATGCATTATTAGATGCTCTGCGCAGATAGTCTCAATTTCGCCTGCAAAAACGAGACTTTAACATCCAATAAATTGCTGAAATGATCATTGACATGTATCCAACACCTTTTTATCATTATTATTTTTTAAGTATGAAATAATTTACCTAAATATTTAAGGTATAAATTAAACATCCAATTTATGTTTTGTAATAATTGAAACGTTCAATGGTATTTTTTTTTTTTTTATTATTTTTTTTTGTAGTTAAATTATCTGAAATGTTAATCCTTAGGGACAACTAATAAATTTTTTTTTTTTTTTTTTTTACTTGTTTGTTTTATAATATGAAATCGTACGATTATTCTAAAATTAAAATTGAAACGCGTTGTTCTAACGAAGTTATAGATTATATCAAATATTAAACTAAAATAATTTTGTAAAATCTGACCGATTTTTTTTTTGTTATAATAATTCAAGTGGATTCGTCAATCCGTGGCTTTAAGCAAAGGATGGATTATTATAAATATTGGTCAATATAAAATGTTGTATTATTATTATTTATATTTGTGTCGCCGAGTGAATAGATGTTGACTTGTAATTTTAAATCGATTAGTTATATGTTTTGTGCTACATATAAAGACTTTTATTTTCACTTTTAGTAGAGGGGGTAAGGTTATATATTAAAAATTTTTTTTGTTTTGTTATATAAATTAGTATAAAATGGGTTTGAAAGGGTGATACCCTGGCAAGGCTGCCTCTGTTTTTATTTTTACCGTAATTATTATTATTTTTTTATTTAACGTGCATGTTTGTTCATAACTCCCTCTGACGAGCCAAATCCCTCAGTAGTACACTGTGTAGCAAAGAAAAAAAAAACTTGCAGTATCCTCCCTAAATGATTTTTTTTTTTTTTTTTTTTTTTTTTTTTTTTTTTTTTTTTTTTTTTTTAGTAACCTGTCCTCAATGTACTGTAAATAAACAATAATGGAAAATTATAAAATGTGTACTAAACTAAAGAAAAATAAGACATCTATAAACGATAAAAATTTAAAATTTTCGCTTCCCTATCTAGGAATTTATGTGTATAGTCTGTGATTCCACTTTCGTTGGTGAGAATAATTTATTTATGTGGCGTTTAATAGTCGCTTTATCTGGGAATGCAATTTCCTTTAATAGGTAATTGTTATTCCTAAGCTTCCTTACCACCTCGAATGGTCCCAAGAATTTTGGCTGAAGTACACCTGGTTTACCCACGACTTTTAAGTAGCATTCTTGTCCCGTTTGTAGAAATTTTACTTTTTGGACTGGAGTACTGTCGATGTACTCCGCCATCATTTTTTTTTGGTTTTGTAAGGCTAATTTCTTTATTTCCTCAATATGTTGGACTCTATTTTTAACGTAGGTTTTGACAATTATGTCTTGGTCGGGCAAGTGTATGGAAAAAGGAGTTCTTATTTCTCTACCGAAAAATAGAAGTGCCGGAGAAAATCCCGTAGCTCTGTGCGGCGTACTGTTATAATTAATTTTAAAAAAATCAATCCTGGTATCCCATTCTAAAGAGTTTTTACACATAGCCACAATTGAATTTTTTAATATTTTATTACTGATTTCACAGAGCCCATTACTGCGTGGATTATTCACGGACGTAAAATCTAGGTCTATGTTAAGAGAATCCATGTATTCTTTGAATAAATCAGAGTGAAAATACCGGCCATTATCCAATTTTATGGATCGCGCCAATCCGAAATTACTAAAATAGCGATTCAATACATTTAGAAGTGTTTGTGATTCACAATTGCGAACCGGTACAGCCTCCAAGAATCTTGATGTGGAATCAATAATCATAAATACAAATTTATTTTTGCGTAGCGTCATTGGAAGCAAACCAATTAAATCTATATGCAAAACTGATCCGATTTCTTTATCTTTGATTATTTTTTGTGTGGGAACTTTAATAGTTTGATGTTGTTTAGTCGTGTTACATGGTATACATTTAGTACAATAATTCTTTACATCCCTGTACATCCCGTACCAGTAGAATCTAGCTTTTATTATTTGATAAGTTTTAAAAAATCCGAAATGTGGTTTATGAGCTTCCTGTATTATTTCAGCTTTAAGTTTATCCGGAGCAATTAACAGTTCATTTGTATCAGAGCCTGGCTTTAATATTAATATTTCTTTTTGATTGAGAGTGAATTTTTTTGTGGTTTTGTTTTGTTTGTCAGTTTTAATTTTGTTTATTATTTTATTTAATTTTTCGTCTTCTAATTGTTGTAGTTTAATGTTTTCATCTGATAGAGCTTTGTTTACCGTAAACAATGAATTTTGCAATTTTTCTCTTGAAATTATATTATTAATGTTCCTCGAAACATAATCAGCAGGATTTTTAGATCCCTCGATATGCTGAAAAGAGTAGTTAAAAGGGGACAAATTGTCCAACCACCTTGCTACAATGTCTGGTTGCTTTTCCAAATTTAAAAAATACGTTAGCGCTTTGGAGTCTGTATAAATATTAAATTTTCTCCCTGCAAGAATATGCTTGAAATACATCACCGCTTCATGAACCGCCAGTAGTTCGAGTTTGAAACTGGGGTAGTTCTTTTCGGGATCCCTTAATTTTCGCCCAAAATGTTCAATTGGCAGCTGTTCTCCGTCGTATTCTTGTGCTAAAATTCCAGAAATAGCTGTTTTAGAAGCGTCTGTGATTAAAATGAAATCTTTTGAGAAATCCGGGGGTTTTAATGTGGGATTTTTAACTATCGCTGCTTGGATTTCTTTGAAAGCATTTTCTTCTATGTCAGACCATTTAAATTTCACTTTGTCTTTAGTAAGATTAATTAATGGGTCAACTATTTTAGAATAGTCTTTAATAAGCGATCTAAAATAATTCGAAAGACCAAGTAGAGATTTAACTCCCTTCTTACTTTTAGGTTTAACTAAATTTTGAATTTTATCTATGTTTCTTTTTGAAGGAGAGTATCCTTCGCTGTTTAGGGTGAAACCGAGAAATTCGATTTCTGACATACAGACTTGTATTTTAGTAGGCTCAATAGTTAAATTATTTTCAATAAAAGCTTTAAGGACTTTGTCTAACAGATCTAACATTTCTTCGAGTGAGTCGGCTGCTAGGATCACATCGTCAATAAAATAAGCGACTTGATCTTCATTAAAGTGGCCCAACACTTTATCAATTAATTCTGCAAACACCGCAGTACTGAGTCGCGTTCCGAAAGGCAATCTTAAAAAGGAGAATTTACCGTGCTCCGTTATGAAAGCTAATTTTTCAGTGTCTTCTTCACGTAAATTTATTTGGAAAAACGCACTGTGTAGATCCAGTACTGTATAATATTTTTTTCCACTCATTCTCCGCAGAATCTCTTTAATTTCGGGTATGGGGTACGCATAATTTTGAAGTATTTCATTTAAAAGTCTATAATCGACCGCCATACGATATTTAACTTCATTAGCCTGTTCGTTTTTCTGCAAAGATTTTTTTTTAACGAAAATAACAGGGAAAGCGTAATCAGAGTTGGATTTACGAATGATATTTGCTCTCAAAAGTTTTTCAATTTCTTTTTTAGCATACTCCTTAACATTGTGTGCAGTTTTGTATGGTTTAGTCTGCAGAGGATAATTATGTATTAAATTAAATCTTGGGACGACTAATGAAGATTGTCCGAGTGTATCGTAATTCTTAGAAAAGGCATGTGCATTATTTAGAAGTATTTTTTTTAATTTTTCTGCTGTGTCCGAGTCTAAATGTTGTAAATTAAAGTCGTCTGATCTAAGTTCTGCTTTTCTCCGTTCACGAACTTGCTCTAAATTCAGATTATTAATGTGCACTACCTGCTTCGTTACTTCTTGACCCTCAGTGTCAACTGATTTTATTTCAAAATGTTTAGAAATTTTGCCAATGTTCATTCCCTCTGTTAAGATTAATTTTTGTTGTGATTTGTTAGTGATTATTATATGAATTTTATTATCCTTGGCAATTTCGTGAATTGATGTTTTATAATAAATTTTCATATTATGTTTAATCGGTTCCAAGAGTATTGTATTTGTAGTTGCGAATTTATCTGGATCTAATAGTAATGCAACAATTTTTTTTTCGCCTGGTAGTAACTCCGTTGTCTGTGTTAGTTTTGCTGTAACAAAATTTTTGTGCGAGATACGTTTTTTTTTCTTTTTGTGTATTGTTTCTTTATTTTGATTCTCATTAGAGTTAGCAGTTAAGTTACTTATCAGACTTTGAGGTTCATTTTCTAGAAATTGAAGTGCAATGTTTTTGTTTTTTAATTTCATGGTTTTATCTTCAAAATCTAGGATAATATTATTTGTTTTGAGGAAATCGAATCCCAATAGCATATTGTAGTTCCGACCAAAATCTTGAGTTGTAACATAGAATGCCCCCGATACAAAAACGTTTTCCAATTTGAAAGTTAATTTAATGCATTGCTTAAAAGAGATTGTTGAATTTGTTAATGTTTGAATTTTTACCTGGTTACAGAGATTTTTATATTTTACGTGTGCATTCTTTAATTGTTCGAACAATATAGGTGATGCCAAAGTTACTGCCGCCCCACTGTCTGTCAAAGCATTAATCTTAACACCATTAATTTCAAAAGTAATAATCGGAAGTTGAGAATTGTCATTACTTTTGACACTAGCAATAATTTTGTTATTTTTTTTAGACCCGCAGTGAGACTTACGCGGGTGCCTTGTATTTGAGAATGTAAGTCCCGACTTTAGTTTCCCTTATTGTTACTAGAATTCTGATCATGATCTTTATCTTGTTTATTGTTTTCAAATGTCTGCTGTGAATTATTTTTTTTTGTATAATCATGTTTTTTATAATTATTTTGCTTGTAGCCCCCTCTATGCCCTCTATAATTTCTTCGCTGGTCATATGATCTCTGTTCGTTGAAATTGCCTCCATAATTTCCGAAACTGGGATATGATATCGGCATAAATTGTTGGTGGGGTGGGGGTGGTGCATAGTACATGTACTGAGGAGCAGAATATTGCATAGGGTTGAAGTTTTGGTGCGTGTAATTTGGGGTTTGCTGAAAGTTTCCCTGAGCTTGTTGGTTTCCCCCTTGATAAAAATTTGGTTTTTCGATTTGAATATTCTCAGGAATTTTTTTATTTTCGTCCACGTAATTACTGCTGTTTTGTTCGTTGCCCTTGTAAAACCAACAATGCGGGTTCGTATGGGATGTGGATTTACAGTACTTGCAAAACCTAGTTGTATCATTGTTAGTGGCATTTACCTTTAATTTTATGTTATTTAATTCCGCGGTTAATAATTTTATATTCTCTGCACTTTCTACATTGAGTTTAAGCAGTTCATTTAACAAATCAGAATCTTTAGTTTTGGAAATGTTGTTGATGTCCTTTAAATTGACATGTGAATAAGCCTCCTCTAATTTTAAGGCTATGTTGCACGCTGTTTTAAAGTCCGGCGGAGAGTTTTTTCTTACTTCCAGACTTAAATCACTACGAATTGATTCCAAAAACTGAGATAATTTGATCATTTCCATGAATGTAGAGCTGTTGTTAGCTCCTATATCTTGCCCACTTTTTTTTAGATAAAGGTCTGCTGCCGCATTAAACTCTAATATAAATTCGTTCATGTTTTGTTCCGGTTTTTGTTTGAGATTGCAAAATTTCTTTTGCGCTTCTAGAAATGTGGTTTTGGGTTCGAATAATTGTTTTAACTTTGTTTTAAAGGTTTCTAAGTTCTGTTCCACGAACAAATTTTGATCCCTCATCAATTTATCTTTAGCAGGTCCTACAATTTTCGCCTTTAATATAGTTAATTTAGAATCATTATTCAATTCAGTTTTATTGATGAGATTGTCAAATTGTAAGA
Source organism: Maratus michaelseni (assembly GCA_963931845.1). Lineage (NCBI taxonomy): Eukaryota > Metazoa > Arthropoda > Arachnida > Araneae > Salticidae > Maratus > Maratus michaelseni. The sequence goes on along the minus strand of OZ007597.1, from coordinate 214,495,432 downwards.
AAAAATGGTTAATATTTGCTTCCTTTTTTCCATCATAATATGGAATCAGATTAATTAGGCTATCTGCATTTGGGGTGTCCATTGTAGTAATTTTAGGAGTAGCTTTTTCAGAATTTATAATTTTCTTCTCTTTCTTTTTTTTCTTATTATTATTATTACTATTATTACAAATAATATTAGTGTCTACAGTTTGATTATTTAATTCGCGTAATTGTTGTCTAGTTTTGACACCAGTATCTATTCTACTAATTCTTTGACTTTTACGCTTATTCATCCAATTAAAGTACAAAAATCATAAAATAGAGAGAGAGCAAAAAAAAATTGTTTAACATAAAATAAAAGATACCCAATGGTGAATTGTTATGCACTGTTCGAGAAATTAATTATATATAATATATATCATTTCAATATTTGAGCATTATTATGTATTTATTTTATATTTGCTGCTGTTGCAGTATATGTAACACAAGTCATATTTTCAATTCTTTGTTAATACAAATCAATCCAATAACACTTATTATTATTTAATATATCATTATATATTTAGTGAGGTACCCAAAAAGAATTGCCAGGTATATGCATGTTACAGAGTGTATGAAGATTCCCCAATGAATGCTTAAATTTTTTTTTATTATTATTTTTTTTAATTAGTTGTTGAAAAGAGGAAAAAAAAAATTTTCAAAAGAATTAGAATTAAGAACATTTATGTTAGCAAAAAAAATTTTTTTTTTTTTTTTTTTTTTTTTTAGTCTTAATATTGCATATATATTTTTATATTTAAAAAATTATACAATAACCTAAAGTTCTATTTCTAAAATTAAATTAATATATTAAAATAATTTAGAAAGAGGTAACGGTACCACTTCTAATTCGGTAAACCCTATGATGGAATGCTACAGAGTGATCAATTAAATTATTTGAATTTAAGTCTGACTGCATAGGATTTACCACTATATTGCTGTTAATTGATTAATATGAGTATTTTAAATTATCCGAGACGTATAGTATTTATTTTGCACCTATGACTCTAAGGATCTGATATGATAATTTATACTTAGAAAATTTTATTAGACAAATTATCAATTAATTATAGAAAAGAAAAAGTTGCGTTGTGAATTATTTTTGAAGTTCGGATCCTCTTTGAGCCAATTACAATCATCAAAGGTTACCTGCAGAGAGTTATGTAACATTAAATATATAATGGCTTATTTTAAAACCTAGATTGTAATATTAAAGAAAACATTTCCTAAAATAAAAGACTTAATATTAATTCAAGAAATTAAGTAAACAAAAGGAAAACTGACTAAAATTAATTGAATATAAAATTGAGTTTATTTACAAGGTAATTATAAGCATATGATTAAAAACAAACATAAATGTTTAAAAAAAAATAAAAATATTCAATCCTAGTTGAGAACTGTATTCTCAACATTTATTTTCTGAGAATTACAGTTTATCTTACTGAATTAAAAAATTCGATTTTGAAAGGCAGAGTTCCATACCCTAGAAGTATTTATTTGATTAGCCTTTTTATGTTTAGATCGGGGTAGGATCTTCATACACACTTAAATTCGTATTATTAAAAGAATATAGCTTAATTAAATAAAATGGAACAATGGTGAAGGAAGATTGTTTGTTACCTTATATTACTAGATAACGTTGACAGCAGGAGGTAATGGCTGACGCGTTTTCGCTTTTTCTTAGCGCGTACATTTCCATCTATTGGCACACACACTCAAAATCTGTTTTTTTAGTTAGAGAGCAGTCAACCTTCTACTTTTCCATCTTTTTTGAATCTGAACTCTCAAGAAAAATCACATTCTTTTCGTGGAGCAAAAAAAAAAAAGGGATGGAACCATTTTTCCCTTTTCACATAAAATTAAGGCCTTATACGTTTTAACTTCTTGAAAATTTGCATGTTTCGGCCATACCTCTGATTTTAGCGAGATGACCATTGGCATGCGGGAGAAATTTGGTACTCCCCTTGAGTGTTTCATAGGTCCGTCGGTACAATAGCGATTCCTCTTGACGCCGTGCTGTGTCTGGGAGGTAAAGATGCTTTTACTTGTGAGGTCTTCGTGCCTATTTAAGCTCTCATAAATAAATGTGTCATATTATTGTTCTGACAATTTTCTCCATGACATTTTTATTAGGTGTAGTTAAATCATTCGTGGGAACGGAAAACCAAATATTTCCTTGACTGCCGTGGTTCACTTTGTTCCACAATTATCTATCTGTATGCGCTGATCCTAAAATGGATCATTAATTTGTATTGTTCACTGTTCACTGATTAAAATGATACCAAATACTCTGCTAATATGCAGAAAAAAAACCAAATACTTTTTTTTTTATAGTGTGTGCTAGTTTAGATCTAGATGGTGGTATTTCTCACCATCAATACAACTCTGGTAATCTATACTGCTGCCATTTTAAATAAAGTCTAACAATAAATCATTTCATTCATTTTGTTTTGCAAAGGAGGAAAGCTATTCTTTAATGCGATGAATTAATTAATACACTTCATGTATTAAATTACAGCATATAAATAAAATTCCCATTGTATAAATTGATTACTCTTTACGCAATAAATTGCAGCATAGAAAGGAAAAAACTTTAATATAAAATGTTTACCCTTTATGTATTAACTTGCAGCATATAAAATAAAAGCATTTAATATAAAATATTTGCCTGTTATGTATTAAATTGAAGCATATAAATGAAAAGCTGCCTTTAAAATAAAATATTTATCCTTTGTGTGTTAAATTGCAGCATAAACATTTAAAATATTTAACTTTATATGTAAAATTGCAGCATAAAAAAAAATATTTACCCTTTATGTATTAAATTTCCGCATAGAAGTGACAAGCTTTTAATATAAAATATATACTCTTTATGTATTAATTTGCAGCATATAAATGAAAGGCCTGTAATATAAAATAATTACACTTTATGTATTAAATTGTAACATAGAAATGAAAAACCTTTAATATAAGTTATTGAGAAGACCTTTAATTTCTTATATTTAATGTGTAACAAACATTTAATTGATCTGAGATAATTAAAATGAAATAATTTCTTGAGTTTGAACATAAGATGATCTATTTAACAAATCTATATTATCAAATTTAATTTTTACATTTTTAAAAAAAAAATTATGCTATGATTACATCTCCAAATTACTAAATTATCTATAAAACTGACTTTGATCGCTAACATAGAAAAAATTCATGTAGAATCACTTTAATTTCGTTTTACTAAAAGGATATGCTGTATTGATTCAAAACATTTTTGTATAAATTATAAGTGCTGAAAAGGAAATTATTTAATATAAAACATTTATAATAGAAGTTCACTTCCATATTTAATTATTAAGAAACATTTATGAGATCCTAAATAATTATAATGATATTATGTTACGAATTAAAATTTAAAATCAGCTACTTGCAATGCGTCTATTAGCAAGATTAATTTATAAAATAATTTTGATTGTTATTGTTAGGTGCGTTCGTAATTATATAAATACGTAGCACCTATAGTCGTCGTCTGGTCCGTCCGTCCGTCCGTCTGTTCGTCCATCCGCATGTAACAGAGCAAAAACTACCCAACCGAAAGGTTTGAAATTTAATATATTTTATCGTTGCAGAAATTTGTCGAGTCATTTCAAATTTTATGAAAATAACTTAAAAAGATAAACTTTAAAAGTTTTCTTTATTCTATTAAATCCTATCGTACGTAATCTATATAATAAAAGCGCAAGTCATGTGACTGAGGAAAACAAATACGGGCAAACCACTTCATTTGTCAGATGTCAGGCGGCCACTTTTATAAAAATTATTTTTTCGGATAAAATTGCATAAAACTAACATTTTTTTAGAAAGTTCGTTCAAAAAAATTGTTTGCTTGAAAGATGAGTTACATTAAAAAATGTAATGATTCTAACTTCAGGGGAAATTAGGTTAACAGCTGAATATAATTTTTAATCCATTAGAGTAAATAAACACAGGAGATTCGTTTATTATAATAAAAATATCATGAGTCATAAAAATATTAAACCATGGAGGTAATCATTCGGAAAACAAGATCTCCATGGTGAAATTTGCCATGTTGTCTGGTGTAGAAAAATAAATTCGCACTTGTAAACGTGGCATACGTAATAACAATAAAAAAAAGGCATGCTCATTTCGCTCATAGCAGACGATATAAATAATTTTACTGAAATAATAAGGATGATTTTTTGACATTGTAAAACTAGTTATAAAACGAACGCATCTCATTTGTGACGTTTAACGTACAATTTCCAGCTTGTATGATTTAGTAAAATATTCAAAACAGGCGATCATCATAATCTTTTCCGCTGCCATCTTCTACTATATATATAAAACACAAACGGAAATTTCGTTCCGTTCCTTTATAACTCGAGCTCTGTCGAATGGAATTTGATGGAACTTGCACTGTTCGAGAGATAATTTTTCAGGGAAGGTTTTAGTATTTAACACAACGTTCTATGTATATTAGTTATAGAATTATGACAGAAAGTTCTGTTATTTTGGCCGAAAAGGTTACCATTGCTAATTTTTTGGCGATCATTACTGTTGCAGAAAGAAATGAAAACGCTACACATGTCGAAAAATAAAAGAAAAACTGTTACTAATTTTATTTAAAAGAAAAAAGAAAAAGAAAGAAAAAAGAAAGAGAAAGAAAAAAAAAGAGTTTTGATGAGAGAATATTATAAAACGAAAATATTTAATTTAAACATGATTGGGAATGTTCGTAATGCTTAAAAAATTAATCAAGGGGCAAGATTTTGCTATATTGAAACAATATTTGGCGATGTATCTTTTGTTTTTGGCGATTTTGATTTTACTTTTGACCCCAAACAATTTAATTTTAAGCCAAAAGGTATCTTTTTTTTTGTTGCAGAAATAATTGAAATGTCTATACATCTGGAAAAATAAAAGAAAAAACTGTTACTAATTTTATTTTAAAAAAAAGAAAGAAAAAAAAAGAAAAACAGTTTTGATGAGAGATTTTAAGCCAAAAGGTGCTTTTTTAGCTCACAGGCTATCAAAGCCTGAGAGCTAGTGTGCCCGCCCGTTCTGTATGTATGTACGTAACGCGATAACTCTTGATAGAAATAACCGTTTTGCTTCAAACTTTGTTTATAGGTTCATTGTGATAAGGCGCTTCCCTGATTAGTTTTGGGGGTTCATTGGTTAAGTATAAAAGGGGGAAAGGGGGACTAACCCCCCTTAATTCAGATAAATGGGTTTTTCATGCAGAATTATCCCATTTTCTTCAAATTTTGTATATAGGTTCATTGTGATAATGCGCTTCTCTGAATAGTTTTGAGGGTTCATTAGTTAAGTATAAAGGGGGAAAAGGGGGGCTAATCCCCCCTTAATTTAGATAAATGGATATTTCATGCAGAATTATCCGATTTTTTTCAAATGTTGTATATATATTCATTGTAATTAGAGGTTTCCCTGATTAGTTTAAGGGGTTCATTAGTTAACTATGAGGGCGGTAACGGGGGGATGACCCCCCCTTAATATATTATCGATTTCTTTATTTTTCGAGGGGCTTATTTCAAAGAATTTGAAATAAGAGTGTAATATACAATTAGTGTGAATAGCCTGTGAGCTCAATGCCCTCAGTTTAACTGGGCAGTTTTCTCTTTATTTTAAGTGTACGACTGCATTTTTGTAGTATTTTTTTTTGTACTTTTTGGTTAGCCGGCCGCCAGTGATATATATATACATGTATATATATACACATATATCTACAAAAATACATGTATATACATACATACACTGCTCAAAACAATTAAAGGATATTTGAAGTTTTATATAAAATAAAGATATAAACGAAATTTTTTTTGCCGAAAATAGAAGAAGAGAATCACAAATGCAAATTTTTCTGGTTTTCAAACTGTGGAGTATGCAAATTTTGAGTTCGACGTCAAAAACGTCGCTTCAGCGGCAGCGAATGAAATTTGACTTTCAACTGGATAAAAGAGAATGAAGACAAGGATGATCGGCATTCAGTGATTGCTTTGTTTTGATGAGTACGATGTCTCAGCGAAGTCATTTGACAGATTCAGAAGCTTGGAGAATTGTTGATAGGTTAGAAGGGGGCCAAACTCAAGCCGAAGTAGCGCAAGCCATTGGAGTGTCACAAAGTGTCATTTCCAGGATCTGGAACCGTTTTTTGGAGAGTGGATGTGCAGGCCGAAGACCAGGGCAAGGTCGTAGACGGGCAACAACGCCCAATGAAGATCGGTATTTAGTGTTAACAGCTCGGAGACACCGAAACATGAACGCTACTCTTCTCCAACAACACCTTCGCTCGGCTACAGGCACCACAATTTCAACTCAGACTGTCCGAAACCGGCTCCATGCTGTAGGTCTGTATGCTCGCCGACCGATGGTATGTGTTAGATTAACATCAAGGCATCGTCGCGACCGCAGGGAGTGGGCAACCGAGCATGTCAACTGGAGGAGAAATGAATGGAGCAATATTCTGTTTTCTGACGAGTCCCGTTTTTCTGTGCATCCGGATAATAGGCGTATTTTCATCTGGAGGGACCGTGGCAGTAGGAATAATCCTGCGTTCGTGCACGAAAGTGTCAGATTTGGCGGTGGAGGAGTGTTGGTGTATGGTGGCATCTCCATTGACGGGCGCACTGACCTCTACATCATTCGAGATGGAGCTCTGACTGGTCGCCGATATAGGGAGGAGATCCTCAGACCTATTGTAGTCCCTTACGCTGCAGCAATCGGAGATAACTTCATTTTAATGGACGATAACTGCAGGCCACATCGTGCAAACCTGGTGGAGGATTTCCTTTTCGAGGAAGGAATCGTTCGAATGGAATGGCCAGCGTGTTCTCCAGACATGAATCCAATCGAGCACGTTTGGGACGCTCTAGGAAGACGAGTTTCTGGCCGCCAACAACCCCCACAAACTCTCCAAGAACTGGAAAGAGCTCTTCTGGAAGAGTGGGGCAGAATACCCCAACTCGTCATTAATAGCCTCATTGAGTCCATGCCTCAAAGGTGTTCAACGTTGCTGGCCGCCCGTGGAAACCATACCCCCTACTGAAAATGATTTTCTTTGAAGAAAACACCTTTTCTTATTCTTTTTTTCTCATATGCACAAATTGTGTTTTTTTCCTTTTGTACACAAATGCGCAATAAAATGCATTTTTTTCTGCCAAACATGTGTAATTTATTCTCATATAACCTGCTATGTCTGTCGACCATGTATCAATCAGCTAAAAAGTTTCCCAGATACAAAATCCACCTAAAACTGCAATATCCTTTAATTGTTTTGAGCAGTGTATATCTACACAAATACATGTATATACATACATATATATACACTTATATGTATAAATATATACATTAATATATGTATATATATATATATATAATTATATCACTGGCGCCCGGCTAACCGAAAAGTACCTTTTTTATTAAAATTCAAACTATATTAATGGCAATATTCTTCTATTTACTTCTACATATATGAAATTTCGTTCCGGCTGCTTATAACTCGAGTTCTCCTGAATGGATTTTCGCAGAACTTAAACTGTAAGATAATTTTTCAGGGAAAGTTTTATTGTATATAACATATCGTTCTAGACGTAGCTTAGTTATAGAACTATTCTGGGAAGTTCTATAATCAGATCAATCTGATTATGAAATATTAGCCTTTTTAAAAGATGGATTTCGATGGAACCTACACTGTTAGATAATTTTCTAGGGAAAGTTCTATTATATAACATATCATTCTACGTTGCTTAGTTCGAGAATTATAGGGGGAAATTCGAAAATCGGGTGACCATTTTTTTTTTATCAAATATTAGCCTTTTCAATATTTGATTCCGATTATGAAAGATTAGCCTTCTGAAAAAGTTCTACTGGATGGATTTTGATGAGAAATCTATTGTTAGTTAGATGCTATTTCAGGAATCGTTTTAATGTACTACATATTGTTCTACGTTGCTTAGTCAAACAGTTATGTGTGAAGGTTATATAGTCAGGTGAACCCGACTCCGAAAGATTAGCCCTTTTGAAAGTTTTTACTGGGCGTATTTTTTGCGACTTGTATTGTTAAGTAGATAATTTATAAGGATGGTTTTAGTATATTTTATATCGCTCTGTTAGTTTTAGAATTATGTGGAAAAGTTCTATAATCAGATGAACCCGATTATCAAAGATTAGCCTTTATAAAAAACTTCTACTGAATGGATTTTGTTTGTTAATTTGTTTGCATTGTTTAGTTCGACAATTTTTAGTGATGGTTTTAGTATATTGCATATAGTTTTATCATTCTTTAGCAATCCTAACTGTAAATGACCAAATAAAAGAGTTGGTCCTCAACAGCTGAAATTTTGACTGCACATTAGAAAATAAAATAGCGCAATGGCATCATTTTTCAGTAATGTGGAAGGATATTCCAGGTAAATATACAGATTGTTTTCAAATACAAGGTCAAATTAAACGATATATTTCGTTTGATTCAAGGTACATTTGTAGAAACCGACCAGCGCAGCGGGCGAAACTTGCTAGTTGTTAATAAAGTCTTTCAATAAACAATTAAATTCATTTCATTTAACAAAAAATAAGATATCTATACTTTATTGTAATGAATTTATTCTTACTGTTTATGCCCTAAATTGCAGCGTAGAAATGAAGTTTTTATTATAAAATATTCTGCAGTATTTTTTATATGTATGTTATATAAAATTTTATTTCGCATTATTCTTTAAATTATTCTAACTTCTGACATAGTCATTATTTCCTTAATTCTTAATAATATTTATTCCTATTTAATGTCCTTTTAAAAGTAATATTACGTATATTAATAATTATCTTATTCCAAATCTTAATCTAAAACTTTAAGTTCATTCGTAACTTTTATCAACTCCCCAATGTATAAAATTCTGAGAGACGCTTGTTGTCATTTCGAATGTTTTTAAAAACCATTTTTTTTTTAAATTCCATGCTTTGCTTTGCGCGCTGGGTATTTTTCACTTCAAAATCAATGCGCAGCTACGATGGGGATTCTTTCGTGTTAAATCTTCTCGCTCACACCTCATTCGCTTAGCTTAAATTCGCCTCTCACTCATTGGATAGTGCGCTCGTTACGTCGTTTTCAGTAACTCTACGCGCCGTGAACAAAACTGACTTGCAAGCTTTTGGAGAGCAGATTTCTGTCGTGTTTTGAAGAGCTGACCAAATGGTTATCTGGTGTTTAACTGACTTAGAATTTCATAACAGCTGTTTAAGATCTATTAAATGATGTAGTGAGCCATCCTCAAGCCTGATGGTAAAAGTCATTCAAAAATAAGTACAGGTTAATCATTCATGTATTTATTCATTCCAGACTTGCTAGAATATCATATGATAATACATCGTTACAGACTATTTCTTTTTTGGATATTATTTCCAGAGACTAGTATTATTTTTGAATGACTTTTACCATCCCACCTTATATTCCACACTCTTGAAGTAAAATGGTTTGTTCCGGGCAAGCTAGAAAACGCAAAGAGGCAACAGCTGAACTTAACTATTAGCTTTTCACTGATGATGCCGAGTATGTTCGGTTGAAAACGTTTTGAATTTTTTCAAAGGATTTTAATGTGCTTTTAAATGTTTTATGTATGTTATTACGCACCTTCAAGCAATATATTTACATTTAGTTGTATCTTTATGAATTTAATTAATTTTTCAAATTCTCTTTTGATTTTATGCGATGATTACATCTTCAAATAACTAAACTAGTTATACAAATGGCTTTGGTCGCTAATATTAAAAAACAGTATATACATGTAGCATTGCTTTCATTTGGTTTTACTAACAGGAAATGCTATACTTTAATGCCCTGAATTAATTTTGTATGAATGTGAAGTACTAAAATGGAAAGAGTTTAATATAAAATATTTAATAGAAGCTCCTTTCCATATTTAATGAGTAAGAAATATTTATGCGAAGCTAAATAACTAAAATGGTACTATTTTATAAATTCAAACTTAATATTCACTTCTTGCAGTTTGAGCATTGACAAGCTTAATATTTAGGATATTTTTTACTATTATGATATATCTCCGAATTACTAAAATATTTAAGCAGGTTATTCTGATAGTCTTTTCCGCTGTCATTTTAAATAAAGTCTTTCAAAAAACCATTACATTCATTTCGTTTTATAAAAAAAGAAATTCTATATTTTAATGCGTTGAATTAATTCATAATCTTTCTGCATAAAATTTTTGTAGAGTAATAAAATAGCTTTAATATAAAATATTCAATAGATATTCCATTACATATTTGATGAGTGATGTCTATTTATCTCATCTCAAATAAAATGAAATTGAAAATACTTTAAAGACATGTGAAGTCACACGTAAAATGATAACTGAAGATATTTAAATATATATTTTGAAAGAATGTAAAAAGATAAAGAGATTTTATCAATAATATATCATCATTAAAATAAAAAACTAGTCGTTGGGGGCTAAAGTAATACTTATGAAAAAATATACAATAATAATATATAATATGAAAATAAAACATGTGTAAACTATTTATAAAATGCATTGCAATTCGAGTAAAATGGTGGCTTGATGACGTCATAAACTCTAAATGCTCTATTACTGAACTGCATAAAAAAAATCCATATAACTCGAAAAATGATAATCATATTAACTAAGAGTTTACTGCGTCGAATTCAGCGTCTCATTTCCAATTAAAATATATCTTTGAATCGAAATGTCAATGAAATACAGGGTCATGAAAAATCGAAGAGTGTGGCAAATAGGATTACAAATATCTCGGCAACTCATTATCCGATCGACTTCATTCTTTATGCAAAATTTATGTTATTTTATTGTCTTTTATATTCACTCCTTAAAATAAACAATTTCGAAAATTTTTATATACCTTTTATCAGAACGAATATTTCGAGAGTCCGAAAAAAATATTTCCGGATAATCGAGGTTACTGAAATTCAATAAGCTTCTTTCCATTATTACATACTAAGTACAAAACAAATTTCAAGTCTCTATCACGATTTGGTCGGGAGATAGCGCGTTTACAGACAAACAGACACATAAACACTCACGCAGACAGACGGACGGCATTTTTTTTTTTCTAAAAATATGTTTTTCGGAATCTCCAGTGTCTAAAACGTGTAAATCCGCCAAAATTTTTTTTTCGTTTTTCAAAACGATTACAAGACTTACCATATGTATGATGGGTAAGTAATAAAAGGGTTTTTTTTTTTTTTTTTCTTGTATGTATTTTTTACATTTTTGATATTTTTACTTATCTATCTATTTTATAGGAAGATATTTCTCTAAAATAGGGTTGCCACGTTGGCCTACTTTTTTATTCAGAAATTGCGAATTCATACTAGAAATTTTGAATTGTAAATTGCAATTTATTTAAAAATTTTGTGGTTGCATAAAGTAAAGATTTTTCTTTCGGAATTTCCGGTATGAATTCAGAATTTCTGAATAAAAATGGCGACCAAACTGGTAATGCTTACAGCAAAGCAAACACAGCAATTCATACATATTTTATAATGCTTCATTGTTTTAAATTGATGCAATAAGATAAAGATGTGTTTTCTTAAATTTACATTTTGCAAAGCTTTTCTTCTTTATATTTTTCAAGATTGTTTCCTTTCAAAACATGCTTTTTTAAAAAAAAAGACAGTTATTTCGTGATTATATAAAGTAAATATTCTTCTTTCGGTATTTCCTGTATGAATTTGGAAATTCAGTTTAAAAAAGTGGGCCAAACTGACAACACTGTTCTAAAATACACAACATTTGTTGGTGTGTGAAGGCTCGCATTTTAAAAAAAATTGAACAGGAACTGGTTTTGTATGTCTCTCCTTTTTATATTTATATATTAAAATTATTTTTATTGTAAATTTTTGAAAAACTTTATAAATGAACAATTATATGACTAAAATACAGCAGTTATAGTTTCAAGGAGCAATCCATGCATATTTTAGACCCACCAGTGGCTCAGAGGTTCTGCTCTCAAAGCTGGTAGACGGGAAGTGCTGGGTTCAAACCCCTGTCGCGCTCGTCGACCTAATCGTTCAGAGTGTTCCGTGATTTTCTTCGAACCTTACTGTAAATAAGGGTTAGGATCCCTTAGAAAGACCCCCATGGAGGGCCCTCTCCCTAGGTCCTATAGCTCACGAGTAGATAATCGGCCATCATAAATCAACCAACCAACCATGATTATTTTCATTATTTAAAATTGATACAATAAGATAAAAAAAATATTTTTTAATTTACATCATGCAAAACTTTTCTTCTTCATATTTTTCAAAATTGTTCAATTAAAAAAATTACACGTAAATGATTAATAAACAAAAATAAATCTAAGTATTATCGCATTGTAAAAAATTCCATAATAACTTATATATTTCAACATGGATCGTTAAAATTGTAGCTATATTGATAAAAATAATATACTCCACTTTAAGATATTTCCTAACATATATAATGTAAAAAAAAATCATTAAAAATATGACTCAAACTTATTAGCTTATTAACTTAATTCTCTCGTAGTTACGAATTTCTTCCAATGATTATTCGAAGCAGGTTTGAAAAATAAATCTTGCCTTAATACTTTCTGAAAATTGCGAGACATTAATGAAATGTTACAGCGTAATGAGTTTCGTAATACCAATCTTTTCAACTAATCTGTCACATGCACTTAAAATTCATTTGTGAATCAGCTATTTCGAATTCCCAAAATTTTTGCGAGAAATATTTTCATATTAAGATATATTTTACGTGGGAGTAAATTAAAAACTCTTATAACTCGAGAAATTTTATAGAAAAAAAACTAACGTTAATTTTACTGAAGATAGTGAATTGTTTAATTGTTGCTTTCCATTTGATATGAATAAATTACGAGACAATAATTTTATGTAAATATATACAGAAAATCCAGACATTAGATAAAAATTATGTGTAGTACATTGGCTGTAAAATACTTTATAATTTTATATTACATGAAGATAGTATTTGAAGAACTTAAAGTCAAATTTAAAAAATAAACTATACGTTAAACTGAGCTACTTATGAAGTGGTTACAAAATCTTGAAACTTGACATATTACTTGAATACAAAGTTTTGAAAGTATAGATAATAGTTAGTAAAGATTTTTGCCACCTTACAAGGTGTATTAAAGAAAAAAAAAGAGACATGATAAAACATGGGGCAACATAAATTAGTATTTTACAAGTGACTAATATAATATAAAGATGCAAAGAAGATAAAAAAGTAAGCTAGAAAATTATGTCCATAACAATCGCTGCAAAAAAGTTCTAATTTTATATTATCTTGAAGATGCTATTCCTAGAATTGAAAGGTAGATTTTTAAAATAAATTATACGTCATACACAAGAAGTAGTCTCATGAAGTAGTTACAAATAACAGAAAACTGATTCGTCATTTGCATATAAAGTTTTGAAAATATAGATAATATTTAGTAAAGATTTTTGCCATATTACAAGGTTTAGTCAAAGTAAAGAGACACGATAACACATAGGGCAGCATAAATTACCATCTTTAATATCATTTAAATAAAAAGAGACGACAAACGAGAAAAAAATTATGTACAAAAGAGTACCGTGTTAAACAAAATCAAGAGAGAAACTATATCTCAAAAACTAAAAAAAAAATTCAAACTTTTCTTATTTTATAAGAAAACTATAATTATATCTGTTTTCTAACATCGAAGATCCTAATCAAAACTGTCATCCACATGGAATTTCTTCCGTTTTAAAATTCTGACCTTGTCATATATTTTTATCCAATTCAATGTATTCTTGTTTGAGAAACCTTAAGTGACTTTTATAATCAAGTTAAAGTAGAAAAATATCTCGAGGAAACATCTTTCTTTTTAAATTACTATCGTTTTTCACGTTTTCCCGAAGTGTTAAAGGAAATGAAAAAGATGAATTTCATTATCTCAAGGCATCTTGAAAGAAAAGAAATATTCAAGAAATAATCTTGAATTTTATGGAATATGTTTTAAAGACTATTATTAAAATTATCTAAGCTGTAAATAAATAATAATGAAAAAAAATAAATAATGTTGATTTTTCTGAGAAAAACACTAGTAGAAAAACCCTTTTATTTTTTTTTTTGAAAAAACATTTGTTTTTACAAGTTTTCTATTTTTAACAATCCAACAATGTATCTGATTGTTAAAAAAATGAAATATTTGTTTTTCGTAACATAAACGTTAGAACAACGTTACAACGTTTTTCTACTGGTATTCAGACACAATTTCCTCGTGAAATCAATTATTATTTTTTTTACACAGAATTACATGAAAAATAATAAATTAAAAAATTGAGCATACTGTATACATAAGCACACTACGCGTTATTAAACGTATGCGCATGCACAATTCTACACCTTGGATGAGCCAAAACTGTCTAATATCAATACGATTTTTTAGAAAATAAATCATCACACTTTAGACAAAAATGTCATGTTTTGTAAATGTTTTTTTTTTACTGGATTTCTAATCTTATAATATTTCATGCGGATATTGCTAACATTGTCCATAATATAGCCAAAATAAGTGAACAAATTTTATAACACTTTCTTAACGGGACATTTTTTAAGCTTTCATAACTTTAAAATTTATATTTTTAGGATTTAAAATTACTTTGCCTTACAAATTTATGACCTTCTTAAAATATGACAAGTTATTTAAAATAAAAACTACATAAACTTCGTGAAAAACATTTCTCAAACTTGAGGGTGTCCTCGAAATTCGTCCTTGACGTTTATTCACTTTACAATGCAAACAATATTGTCCCAATAATATCTTACTACAGAGATTTATTTTGTTATTCCTCTAAATCTCACACGTTTTGAATTTATTGCATGGAATTTCTATGATTAACTTTCTGTAGAAATTATCATAAGCTAACATACCAGCAAGTAATCTTAGAGAATGCATGAACTGTTGAAAACGACGTTCAGAAACGCCTCTATCTCACAAAATATGCAAATGAAATTGGACTTTGTGGAACTTTGAGATATATTTATTACACTTGGGATAATTTATATGAAATGCCAAAGCAGCTGTTTGTACAAAATCTGCGAGATGCATGGCGGGATGTCAAATAAAATTCGCGGAAATAGAGATTGTGCGAATAATTTATAAGATCGTGTTTTATCCGAAAAGATAAATATAATATTTAATAGAAAACTTCCTTATTACAAATCAAAATATTGATTTAAACGATTTCTAAACGTAGAATGTGCAGAAATAGATTTGGTGAACTACCTTTCAAGCATCAAAACAATATTGTACATATACTGTTTGCATTGTTTATATATATATTGGTTATTATTGGCAATTTTGACATATATAACTTTAAGAATGGGATGTTTACACTTAGGTGATATTGGATATATTTCGTCATTTTATGATATTGGATATATTTCGTCATTTTATCGCCAATATTTCTACAATATTGTACATTTACTTTTTGCATTGTTTATATATATTTTGGTTATTATTGGCAATTTTGACATATGTAACTTAACATTGGGATGTTTACATTTAGGTGATATTGGATATATTTCGTCATTTTATGATATTGGATATATTTCGTCATTTTATCGCCAATATTTCTGCAAAATTGGCATTTCGTTGCAAATATTCCCAGTGTAAAGCCAATATTTCTGTATTGTTAATTCTTTTAAAATATTTAAAATGTAAAGGAAATACTTAATCCATATTGTTATTCCATTCAAATCATTTTAGATGAACGTAATATTAGTGCAATATTGAACCAGAATATAAATAATGTAACTAATTGTGGTTTGATACAAGGAATAGTATTTTGTTACAATAATCTTTACGAAATACGATAGAAAATATCGCGAAACAAATTGCAAAATCTCTAAAAATCGAAAGTATTATCGTATTACAAAATACTATATAATATTTTGTAATATGATATAGTATTACCAAATAGTTTTACAAAATACGATTTCGTAATATCATATTTTGTAACACTATTTTTTTTTCTATATCTCGCATCTGTTCAATTTATAGCAGAAAAATTCTATAACTTACTGTGAAATTATCATAACCTAACATACTTGGAAATAATATTGCATATCAGTTCCTGTAAACGATGCTCAGGGACGCTTCAGGGACGATGTTCAGGGATCTCTCAAAATATGCAAACGAAGCAATATCTTGTGGAACTTTGAGATATATTTATTTCACTTCGAATAATTTATATGAAATGCCAGAGAAGTTGTTTGTACATAATCTCGAAGATTCATAGCGTGTTGTCAACGAAACTCCCGGAAATACAGATCTTGTGAATAATTTATAATACCATGTTTTATCCAAAAACTTAAATATATAGTATTAAATGGAATTTTCCTTGTTACAAAGAGAAATATTAATTTTGATGATTTGTAAACGTAGAATGGGAAGACATAGATTGTGCGAAATACCTTTCTAGCATTAAAACAATATTGGATATTAATTATTTGCATTGATTATATCTTGGTTACATTTTGTTCACTATTGGTAATATTGACATGAAATATTTCGTTAACGTTGGGATGTTTACGTCTGGGAGACATTGGCTAAATATATTTCGCCATTTCATGGCGTTTCACTGCAAATATTTCCAGTATAAAGCCACTATTTCTATAGTGCTAAATCATTTCAAATATTTCCAATGCAAAGAAAATACTTAACCAGTATTGTTATTCCATTCGAAGTATGTCAGATGAACGCAATATTGGTTCAATATTGTACCACAGTATAATTAATGAAAACAAATGTGGTTTGATACAAGGATAGTATTTTGTAACAGTAATCTTTACAAAATACCATCGTAAATATCTCGAAAACAATCGAAAAATCTCTAAAATTCGAAAATATTATCGGAAAACAAAATACTATATAGTATTTTGTAATACGATATAGTACTATAAAATAGTTTTAGAAAATATGATTTTGTAATATCCTACTTTGTAATACTATTTATTTTTCTAAATCTCACATCTGTTGAATTTATTGCAGAAAAATTCTAGTACTTTCTGTAAAATTATCATAACCTAACATACTTGCAAATATTATTGCGAATGAGTTGCTGAAAACGATGTTCACGGACACTTCAATCTCTCAAAACATGCAAATGAAGCGAGACCTTGTGGAACTTTGAAAGATATTTATTTCACTTCGAATAACTTATATGAAATGCCAGAGAAGTTGTTTGAACAAAATCTCTAAGATTCATAGCGTGTTGTCAAACAAAATTCTCGGAAATAGAGCGCTTGTGAATAATTTATAATATCATGTTTTATCCGAAAACTTAAATATATTATTTAATGGAAATTTTCATTACTACAAAGAGGAATGTCGGTTTTGTATTGGTTTTGTAAGCGTAGAAAGTGCAGTAATAATTTAGATTATTCGAAATAGACAAATAAAAATAACAAGGATACATAAAATTTAACTCCAAATTTGTAACACAAATATTTAAGAAAGATAAAACCTATACAAAAAAAAGTACAAAACCTCATAGAATCCATGGTTACAACAAATGCGAACTACAACTACAATTACTTTAATAAAAACTAGCTGATCCACTCAGCGTTGCCCGGGCCCATGATAATAAATTTTTAAAAAATCAAGTTTTTATTATTTTATATCTTTAACCCGATTTTGTATGAAATTATATTTTAAAATGAAAAATCGCGAAAAAATATTGATGTTTAGTGATAAAAGTGTCCATTTTCTTCTTCTTTTTCTCCAAGCTGAAATCTTTATTGGTTATAAATAAAACGGTTTTACAGCCCGTGTAAAACTTTCGGGAAAAAATATTGTTATCTAGTTGTAAAAGAAATGTTTTCTTCTCGCTTTTTTGTTTGTTTGTTTGTTTTCGCGTCGGCTCCTTTAACATAGCAATAAAAAAATAGTTCTCATCTTTCGAACTCTTTGAAATTCCAATTGGTTATAAATATAACTGTATCCAAGCTCTATTTAAAAATTTACGTAAAAAATACATATTTAGTAATGAAAACGTGAGTTCTTAAAAAAAAAAGCTTTCAACGCAATGGACATATTACGCCATTCGTTTTCAATCAACCCTTTTCAACCCCCCTAGGCTAAACAGATCTAGGCTAAACACGTTTACCGTTTTTGAGGATAGAAGCCTTCAAAAAAAGTTGACGTATGCGCAAAGAGACGATTTTCGTGTGGAAAATAGAGTGTGAATTTGACAGCATGCACTTTTTACTTTAAATAGATAGATGTAGTTAACTACAACTACTTGTTTTAAAAAGTAGCGACTACAACCTACTTTTCAAAAGTAGTTGCTATTTCGCTACTTTTAGATACTGTCAAAGGATACGATTTACAATTGAGGACACGGATTAAGATATACAATGACACTTCGTTATATAGCGTTTGCAGGATATAGTCAAATATATGAGATATAACCGAATGCATAAAAAAATTAAAATAACATAGAATAAATGTTTTGTGTCATTCCCTAACTCTGATGTAGTAACCTTTTTATGTCATCTTAGTAATTCTCTCCGTTGTAATAACTTTAAAAATGTTCTCAGTACCTGAATGAAAGTGTATATGTAATGTTTTTGTCAAACCTTGTAAATATGTAAATAGAAAATTAAAAAATCAATGTAAAATAATACTTTATATTTGTAGCGAACTACAACTACAATTACTTTAATAAAAATGTAGTTAACTACAACTACTTGTTTTAAAAAGTAGCGACTACAACCTACTTTTCAAAAGTAGTTGCTATTTCGCTACTTTTAGATACTGTCAAAGGATAGGATCTACAATTGAGGACAATTGAGGACATGGATTAAGATATACAATGACACCTCGTTATATAGCGTTTGCAGGATATAGTCAAATATATGAGATATAACTGAATGCATAAAAAAATTAAAATAACATAGAATAAATGTTTTGTGTCATTCCCTAACTCTGATGTAGTAACCTTTTTATGTCATCTTAGTAATTCTCTCCATTGTAATAGCTTTAAAAATGTTCTCAGTACCTCAATGAAAGTGTATATATAATGTTTTTGTCAAACCTTGTAAATATGTAAATAGAAAATTAAAAAATCATTGTAAATTAATACTTTATATTTGTAGCGAACTACAACTACAGTTACTTTAATAAAAATGTAGTTAACTACAACTACTTGTTTTAAAAAGTAGCGACTACAACCTACTTTTCAAAAGTAGTTGCGATTTGGCTACTTTTAGATACTGTCAAAGGATAGGATCTACAATCGAGGACAATTGAGGACACGGATTAAGATATACAATGACACCTCGTTATATAGCGTTTGCAGGATATAGTCAAATATATGAGATACAACCGAATGCATAAAAAAATTAAGATAACATAGAAAAAATGTTTTGTGTCATTCCCTAACTCTGATTTAGTAACCTTTTTATGTCATCTTAGTAATTCAATCCGTTGTAATAACTTTAAAAATATTCTATCGTGTAACTTTTAAAAAGTTATCGTGTCCATAAAAAAGGGATATATATATAGTTTTGAACTGGGTGTAGTTTTGTGTTTTAGGAGTCATGATCGGCGTAAATCTGAAAAAAAACTTTCAGAAATTGCAACATAGGGGGAATGTAATAGGTAGTGTTTCTTACGAAATCTACTTAAAAAGTACTATTCTTAATTTTATGGTTTTTAACCCTTTGTATCACTGTGTTGCATATCTGCAACATACCGAAATATGGATGCTACTTATACAGTGGGCTTTAAAAAGCGATTTTATTTATTGCTGCTATCTTGCAATACAGCACTTAAAATAAATTGTTCATATAATTCCCAACAGATGGCGATACTGAACTAATTTTTCAAGCCAAAGTTTTATTTATTATTTGAGCAGTTTCACATCGTTATTGCTAAAATTAACTTCGTAAATTTTATCGAATTAAAAAGTCTGGAGACGTCCAAAAATAGATTTTTTTGGAAAGGTAAATTATACTTTACAATTTTGTATTAGAAAATTGACAAAATTTATGAGAAGTATGTAATTTTCTGTTTACTACAGATGTGAAAAAAGTACTTTTAAGTCAATAATTATTTTTTTATTTTTAAGTTTATTATAAAGAGAAATATACTGTACATTTTTGTATTAGTAAATTGACAATATTTATGAGAAGTATGTAATTTTCTGTTTACTGCAGGTGGGAAAAAAAGTACTTTTAAGTGAAGAATTTTTTATTTTTAAGCTCATTTTCTAAAAATTATTTTTTACATGCTGAAAATGATCTATTCTAACACATGAGTAAATATTTTTCAAATCCGATTCAAACAGGATAAAAGCTACACCCAGAAAAAAAGTTTTGTTGAATCTACAAAAATTTGGTTGACCCAACAAAACTTTTTGTTTAAATATAGGTCAATGGAAATTTTGTTTGAATCATCAAAATTTTTTTTTTTTTTTTTGCAATTCTAAAAAAAAAAAAAAAAAAAAAAAAAAAAAAAAAAAAAAAATTGTATCGACAGCAAAAAAATGTTTTGTTAATTCAAGTAAAATGGTTCAATTTTACTTGAATTCTGCTAAAACAACCAAAATGTACTCAACAAAACATGTTTTGTAGTTTTAATCAATTCCTTTTTCTGGGTGTACTAGAAGTGAAATATACTGTATAATTTGCTGAAATTTTCTTCTTTACAAAGGGAAATGCTGGTTTTGGATTATTTGTAAGCATAGTATGTATAGAAATAAATTGTATTATGCGAAATAATCTAACGAATAACGAAGATAAATAAAATGTAGCTCCAAATTGGTAATACAAATATTTAGGAGAAATAAAACATACATAGAAAAGAATAAGTCTACTATACAATGCATAGTTGCAACGTAAGCAGTAAAGTGCTGGAAGGTGCTTTTTAGGTACGTTCGTAATTATATAAATACGTAGCACCTATGGTCGTCGTTTGGTCCGTTCGTCTGTCCGTCTGTCCGCATATAACAGCGCAAAAACTACCCAATCGAAAGGTTTGAAATTTAATATATTTAATCGTTGCAAAATTTTGTCGAGTCATTTCAAATTTTATGAAAATCGAATCAAAACTTAAAAAGATATTATTAAAAGTTTTTTTCTTTCTATTAAATCCAATCATACGTGTATACATTAAATACCTATTCTGTTCAAAAAAAATTTCTATGCTAAAATCGATAAATGTAAAAATGATTTTTATGTGATAATATTTAAGCACATTTTGTTCAATTTAACAGAATAAAATATTTTAATACGAGATTAGCTATAGGATTTACTTTAAAAAGACGAGAAATGTGATGAAAAACGCTTTGTATTCTGTTAAAAAATATTACAAAGCATATTCAACATTATTAAAATATAAAATCGCAAGAATTTACATGAGAAAATACCTTATAATCCTATAAGTCCAAAATAATTCGTGCAATAGAATTTTTGCAAAGCTGCCCTAAAGAGAATCAAAAGATATTACAAAGTTATACGTGTTCGCACGCAAAAAAAGAAATATATAAACTTGTCATCGTGAGACCTTCATAAATTCCTATAATTACTTGATGTGATCAGAATAATTCATATGATATAATAGAAGCTTCATTGGAACATTTAAGTGATTCATTGTAAAAATACTGTATAATATTATATAAAAACAAAAGAACGCTTTTGTGAATGTAAATATGATATTTTTAGGAAAGAAGAGCGAAGTTCTGTGTTATTAAACTCACATGTAATTTTTTCTATGAAATCGCATGCAACACTGCCATAATAGAATGCCATAAAAAGACGAGATTTACGAAGTTTGTGTTATGTACCTAATGGTCGTACTAGATTTTATAATACGCTGAAAGAAAGAATATGTCTTTCTTTATCTAGGAAAATATAAAATAACTTATTCCGAGTTACTAATGAATCCAAAAAGCTTGTTTTATCTTTAGAAACATCAGAAACCAATATATTTTCACGATTTAAAGAAACATTTATATAAAAAAAAGTTTATGTTCTTTCCACTGACTTCCGGAAACGGTTCCGAGAAGTTTTTATAGTGTATTAATAATTTTTCACAAACCGGAATGTAAGTTTTTCGGATTCTATCATTTCTCAAGTAAACATTTTTATGCTCAACAAACATGTTTTACAGATAAACATGATAAATTAGCAGCATTAATATTAACATTAAGATTACTGTTATTTTGTTATTCTTATATGCATAAATTTAATTATGCAGCTGAAACTGTTTAATTTAGAATTAATCTCATCCTAAAAACTGATTAGCATACTATAAAAACTACTCAGAAACGTTTCCGAAAATCAGTGGCACTAATAGAAATTTGGTTGTTATAAATATAATTATTTAAGTTTTTTAAACATTACTCGTCCTTTAAATATTTAAAATTAAATTAAATTTGGGCTCATAAAAAACTACTTATGATTGAAGCATTTCTTATGCAAAACTTTTAATTGTCCGGATATTTATTTTTGAAGTTTTTTTTTTAAATCTTTATTTGAAGATGTAGAAAACATTGTGGGTACGTAAATGCATGTCACTAAATTTGTGTTATAAGCAATAAAATTTCGACAAGGCTTGTTACAATAAGATATATAATGACAATATCAAATTTTGAAAATAGATGTTTATAAAATATCAGTGAAACTTTAATAATTAAAATAATGTAAATTATTGAGTTTTTATTCTGCTCCATACTGCATTGAATTTTAAAGTATTTTTTAAATCTTTATTTGAAGATGTAGAAAACATTGTGGGTACGTAAATGCATGCCACTAAAATTTGTGTTATAAGCAATAAAATTTCGACAAGGCTTGTTACAATAAGATATATAATGACAATATCAAATTTTGAAAATAGATGTTTATGAAATATCAGTGAAACTTTAATAATTGAAATAATGTAAATTATTGAGTTTTTATTCTGCTCCATACTGCATTGAATTTTAAAGTATTTTTTAAATCTTTATTTGAAGATGTAGAAAACATTGTGGGTACGTAAATGCATGTCACTGAAATTTGTGTTATAAGCAATAAAATTTCGACAAGGCTTGTTACAATAAGATATATAATGACAATATCAAATTTTGAAAATAGATGTTTATGAAATATCAGTGAAACTTTAATAATTAAAATAATGTAAATTATTGAGTTTTTATTCTGCTCCATACTGCATTGAATTTTAAAGTATTTTTTAAATCTTTATTTGAAGATGTAGAAAACATTGTGGGTACGTAAATGCATGTCACTAAAATTTGTGTCATAAGCAATAAAATTTCGACAAGGCTTGTTACAATAAGATATATAATGACAATATCAAATTTTGAAAATAGATGTTTATGAAATATCAGTGAAACTTTAATAATTAAAATAATGTAAATTATTGAGTTTTTATTCTGCTCCACACTGCATTGAATTTTAAAGTATTTTTTAAATCTTTATTTGAAGATGTAGAAAACATTGTGGGTACGTAAATGCATGTCACTAAAATTTGTGTTATAAGCAATAAAATTTCGACAAGGCTTGTTACAGTAAGATATATAATGACAATATCAAATTTTGAAAATAGATGTTTGTGAAATATCAGTGAAACTTTAATAAATAAAATAATGTAAATTATTGAGTTTTTATTCTGCTCCATACTGCATTGAATTTTCATTATAAATAATTTTATTTAGATTTAAGAATCCGATCTACCACCTGCTGTATAGAACACAGATGAAAATCGTTTTTGATTTAACGCTGCAGATTCTTTACATTTAGTATATCTTCTTAGATTGACGAATAAATACACCAGAAACCATTTTTTGGTACTTCCGTATTAACCGCATGACAGCAATCAATTGCGAAACATTTAACTATTTGTAGCAAACGTTGTGATTATTTCAGTATTTAAGAGTGTAGTTCGATTAAATATTTGTTAAATTCATGTTTTACTTGTTTATTCCTTTATTTATTTGTGAAGTTTCAATTTCGTTTGACAATTTATGGAATATTACACAAACAAATGCTGAATTGGTTACATTGTTTTGGTGGAAATCGTCCGTAATTGTGTTGTACAAACATTTAAAAATAGTCATGGTTGAAAATTAATTTAAAATCCATAAAAAAAATAATTTTTTTTAATACTTTTCAAACAAATTGCATTTAAAAGTTCATTTTTATTAGGTGCGTTCGTAATTATATAAATACGTAACACCTGTAGTCGTCGTCTGATCCGTCTGTCCGTCCGTTTGGCAACATAATACATCGCAAAAACTACCCAACCGAATGGTTTGAAATTTAATATATACAATCGTTGCAAAATTTTGTCGAGTCATTTCAAATTTTATGAAAATCGAATCAAAACATAAAAAGATATTAAGGGGCGAGATCAGGTTGAGCAACCGGAAAATGACAATAATTTGACCATTACTAATAGCTCTGTAGTTTCAAAACCAATTAATGAAATGCAACAATTTTTTTTCTATACTTTCATAAAATACGAATGGTTTTCAAAAGACATTCAAATATATATATTTAGCAATATTAATTAGTTAAATTTTAATGACAAAATTAACGTTTTAAAAATAGGAATTTTCAAATATACATTTTGCGCGCAAGATTTTAAAAATTCTACTGCAGATATATATTTAATATTGTATTTATACTACTATATTTTACACTGAACCTCAATATAGCCTGAGTTTTGTCATAGACATTTTTTTATTGAATAAATAAGCGTATTTTTTTTTACTAAATTTCATAAATATGATTTATAAAGTCATTAATTGTGCAAATGAATTTGAATATAGTTTTAAATTGAGGTTCAGTGTAAAATATAGTAGTATAAGTAAATATAAATTCAATATTAAATAAATATCTGCAGTAGAATTTTTAAAATCTTGCGCGCAAAATGCATATTTGAAAATTCATATTTTTAAAACGTTAATTTTGTCATTAAAATTTAACTAATTAATATTGCTAAATATATATATATATATTAGAATGTTTTTTGAAAACCATTAGTATTTTATGAAAGTATAGAAAAAAATTGTTGCATTTCATTAATTGGTTTTGAAACTACAGAGCTATTAGTAATGGTCAAATTATTATCATTTTCCGGCTGCCCAACCTGATCTCCCCCCATAAAAGTTTTCTTCATTCTAATAAATCGTATCATACGTAAATCTATATAATAAAAGCGCAAAGTATTTGACTGTCATCGACAGTTCCAGGATGACCATTTTGTTTTTTCATATGTCAGGCGTTCATTTTTATTCACAATTACTTTTTCGAATAAAACTGAATAAAAATTACATTTTCAGAAAGATCGTTCAAAGTAAATTAACGTTTGACAGATGACTCACGTTCAATTACGTAAATATTCTGCAATTACTTCAATTGAAATTAGTTCAAATTCTCGATCCATGAAAGTAAACAAAAAAGAGATTCATTTGTCGTGAAAGTTTAAAATATTAAACCATAGATGTAACCGTTCACAAAGCTTGGCGATGTAGCCTGGTGTTTGTCATAGCGATAATTGCAGGAATCAACAAAGCGACGTAGGCCAATCATATGATAGACATGTTGCACGTACACCAATCAAATCGACCGTACTCATGTGTATAGTAGGAGCCACAAAGGACAGATAGGTGTTTCTTACTGTACAAGCAATTTGACAAACAATGACGTCAGCTGCCTTTTCCTTATAAGCCAATCAAAGTTTAACGAAATTATGTAATGTTAGGTAGCAGACGATTAATTTCACTGAAATAATAACGATGATTTTTTTACATTATCTTGTATTGGATATTTGCGCATAGTATAATTTTAATGAAACAGAATTGTAACTAATTGTTTGTAGATAATGCACCAAGATCTGAATATTTATAAAACTAGTTATAGTACGAAAGCACCTCATTTGTTACGTTTGACGTACAATTTCCAACTTGTTTTTCTATTCGGAGGTGTAAAAATTAAAATTGTAGGATGCTCAGAAAAAATAAATTGCAGTAAAAGCGAAATTTATGGGCTTGACTTCATATGACGTCAGCGCTAACTCATGGACATGTTTATGCTTTATAATATACATATCTAAGTTATTATCTAATCAATAAATATCACCAATATTTCAACTATCCAGTATAAACCTTAAAAAACTATTTCACTTTTACGTAAAATAAAAGAAGCACTAAAGTTTATAGAAAGCTATTATGTTTAGAGGATTTCACTTGGAATAGTGCAGATCCTTAAAAAAAATGATTTGCAGTAAAAGCGAAATTTATTGGCTTGGACGGCATATGTCGTCAGCATTAACTCATGGGCATGTTTTCGCTTTATAATATAGATATCTAAGTCATAATCTAATCAATTAATATCACCAATATTTCAAATATCCAGTATAAACCTTAAAAAACTGTTTCATTTTTACGTAAAATAAAAGAAGCACTAAAATTTATAGAAAGCTATTATGTTTAGAGGATTTCACATGGAATAGTGCAGATCATTTAAAAAAAATAAATTGCAGTAAAAGCGAAATTTATTGGCTTGGACGTCATATGTCGTCAGCTTAACTCATGGACATATTTTTGCTTAATAATATACATATCTAAGTTATTATCTAATCAGTAAATATCACCAATATTTCAACTATCCAGTATAAACCTTAAAAAGCTATTTCATTTTTAAGTAAAATAGAAGAAGCACTAAAGTTTATAGAAAGCTATTATGTTTAGAAGATTTCACATGGAATAGTGGAGATCCTCTCATATATATCTTCTTGAAGATTTATTTTACTGTCTGAGAGGAAACGCAGAAAAGAGGGTGTATAAATAAATCATGCTTCTGAGATTCATTCTATAAAGAGGAAAAATACTTTTCACGTGAATTTTTCGCAGGGATATTTTAGAATAAAGCTTCTTTTTATATGCATGCAGACTCGAAATTATTTCTTTAGGTTTATATACAGGATGGTTCAAAAGTCATAAAAGAGATAAAAATTCAATAATTAGAAAAGTATACACTGTATCGCGATGCCCTTTTCACGTGCAATGCAATAAAAAAAGACAAATGTTTTTTAATCTATGAAAATATAATATTAATAATGAACGAAATTATACAATATGATCTTACAATGGCATTGTTTGTAGTAATCAAGCAATGTAATTTTTAAAAAAAGGAGTGGACTGACAACACTACCTGGGAATCATCATGTGACGGATTAATTACATCACATTTTGGTACCCGTATTACTCTGATACTTGTGACCATTTCTGTCGTCTCAGTGACGTATTAGTAACGTCACATTGACTGGCAGTGTTATTTAGCTATAACAGATTAGATTGATAGAGAAAGTCACAAAGTTTGCTTTCATTGTACAAATCTTGACTACAAAATGTCATTAACTGCATTACCTCTGACATGCTGCAAAGAATCTCTGTATAATAAAACACAGTGTAACGATTCCGAGGCGAACCCATCAATCTTACCAGTCTCCGATAAGATGGAGCCACGTTAGGCTTAATTTCGATTCGAGATGTTTATAAGAAAACTTATCTGCCTAAATACAAAACTTTTTTACCTGAAATCCTTTCAGTTGGACATATTTTTGTTCAAAACTAACAAAATTTCAATGACTTGCGCAGTCAAAAACTATTTCAGAAATCGAGTTGAAAACAAACTTAGCGTAAAGCGTTAAGAAGGAGGTAAACAAGAAGCTATGGTAGCGAGTGATTCACTTCTATGATTCACTGAAAAAAAAACATGGAGCTATGAAGATTAAAGAGAATGCTAATAGTGTGTTTATGAGAACATAAACTAGACGAACTTTGCTCATCTAAGCCTTTTTATTTTGTCCAATATTTTTATCAGTTTTTTAAAATTTTAAGTGTTTAATTTTTTTAAACACTTAAACACTTATTTTAAACACTTAAACACTTATTTTTTTTAAACTTTTAAACACTTATTTTAAGTGTTTAAGTTAAAAAAAATTTCACAATTTTTACCCACCGTCCTTGGACGGGCATTTACACTAGTATGAGATAAAATGTACTATCACATATGAGATGAAGTATTATATCAATATTTGTAGAGTGTCTAAAGGAGTCTATATCGAAAAATAGTAGGTAATGGGATAATATATTGTAGAACTATAAGCATCCTGTATTTCAGAAGTCGAATAAGTGTCTTTTAAAGTGATAATTAGAACATTAAATGCTTAAAAATATAAACAAAAATAAAAAAATATCATTAATAAATCATGAAGTGAAGGAGAAGTGATTAAAAATATAGATAAGAATTCATGTTTATTTGATTAAAAGAAATATTACCATATTTTCTGCATTTAACATCTTAAAAACATCTTTCTAATATTATTTATCGCACACAGATAAAATTTCAAAACTACCTTTGAAATTGTTCGTTCTTCCTGAATTGTTAATTTGTTTAAATATTTTATAACACTTGAAAAATTCAAAAAGAATAATATCATAAAAATCTATTAAAATCTAAATAGAGAAAGCTAAATCATATCTTTGATGTTTATCTTAAACAGATGTGAGTGTACGGAATGTTGAAAGATATACTTCATTAATTCGTACATATATTTGATTATCTTTTGATATTTAACTCAGATCAATACATTATTTAAACAATATCATTAAATATACCAGAACTATGTTTTCAAATTAAAGTAAATTTTTAAAATTCATGCTTGTTGAAATACTACTGATAACTAGATTCTTCGAGTACAGCTCTTCTACCACAGCAATCACAAATGTTAACATACGAATAGATATTTTCATGAATGTTTTATTTCATATTTTCTTTATCAAAGTAAGAGGCGAGTTAGAGTTATTATATGCTAATGTGGTTCTGTGCAAAATCAGATAACCATAGCCTTCTTGCAATGTATCTAAAACTGCATTCTATTTTCAATATGTTAAATGGAAAGAACACATCGAAGATATCTAGATATCTCCTGGGATTCTGGAGTAGTTATTTCCAGACCTTCTCTGTGATTTTCTATAGGCGTGAAAAGAGGAGACATTAAACATACATAAAATAACTGATTTCTGATAAATATTTATGTATTTAAATTAACGTAACAGGTCGAAAGGCTCAATAGTGATATGACATTTGAAAGTAATATGTTTTTGTAGAGTTAAAATTAAATATATTGCTTGTTTATTAAACATTTGTTTTCAAATAATAAAGGAAATTACGAAAAATGAAATGATCAATTGTTAGTAACTAAACAGTAGAAAATATTGTTTACTAAGTTTGTATACTGATATCATCTATTAAAATTTATTTGACAGTTGGTAATTAAAAACATTGTTATTTATTTATCAATTTAATTAGTATTTTATTACGTGGAAATGGTTACAATTTCGTTTCACGAACATCAATTTAAGGGCTCTGAACAAAAGCAGCACTTATCTTATGCTCGATCGCACAGTAACCTACCCTGATCCTAATACAAACTTTACTGCGTACATTGATTTCACGTGGCGTAAAAAACGATTCCCTTTAAAGTCGGTATGTCCTATTTTGTGACAAAGTGCAAAGGACTCAAGAATCGGTTGTGGTGACTTCACAGTGACTCCAAAGTGGAGTTACAAAGTTACGGTCATCTGAAAGCAGGTTACCAGTGCACTACTTAAAAAAAAAAAAAATCAGATTGCTCGAGTGCTACCACTTTTTTGAAATTGGTAATATTCGCCTTATTTAATAACAGATTGAATAAAGTGAAAACAAGACGAATTATACAATAACAAAAAAAAGTAAAATATACTTATGTAATATTATATACTTGTACGATTATACTGAAAACATATAAAGTAAAGCGTTACAAACTGCAAAAAACACCAATTGGTTTTGTATACGATTGTATTTAAAACGTGTAACGTAAAGCGTTATACCTTGAGGTAAAAAACCTATTGGTCTTTCATGAGATTACAATGAAAAAACATAAAGCTCAATAAGCTAAGAGAAAAACCTATTCGTCTATATTTTCGTGTTTTTGAGAAATTTTTGAGAAACCTTAAATTGATATTCAGGCAACAAAGTTGTAAACATTTCTAGTTAATCAAATACTAATTAAAAATTGATAAATAAATAACAAAGTTTTAAATTACCAACTGTCAAAAAAATTTTGAATAGATGATATCGGTATTTGAATTTCAATTATAATAAAAAATATGTTTGTGTATTATCAACATAAATATAAAATAATATAATATTGCTACCTTTTACTATCTAAAATAACTAAATATTGATATTAATATATAAAGAGAAAAAATATAAAATTTACTTATGAAAATGCCAAAAAAACTGAAGATATCCTCGTTGAGAAACATTTCTTTATGGCAGGAGATTCAAATTAACAAGGATTTGTAGTAGTGCTTTTGTACATCTTTTACATATGGCTCTTAGAAAGATACTTTAGACGCGGTAAACTGCAGTTTAGAACTTTTCCAAGATTAGTGCTGTAAGGCATCAAATATTATAAACTAGCAGCGAAACTTCTAAACAGATTACATTTTAACGGTACTTATAAAATGCCAAACAGATGAAGCGGAACGTAATGATCAAAGTTTGAGAGTTTTCAAACATAATGCTTCCACAGATGACTTGTTGATGATGAAAATTATGTTACTTTCGAGGAAAGAAGAAAGAAAAAAATATTTCAAAAGGTTGGGGAAAAAGTTATACTTTTTCTCTAAAACATTAAACAATCTAATTTTTACATGCATTTAGATGTTTATTATACTATTATTCATTAAATATAAAAATATAATTTTAATAATTTTTTTGTTATGAAATTTCGAATTATTATGTGTTGAGCTTTCAAAGATATTCGAAGTATCAACAGCTTTGTTAAAAATTTATTTTCAGTGAACTATGATCGTATTACTTCAATAATAACTTGTTAATAATGCGTTACTAACTAAAAAAGAAAAATGGCTCTAAATCTAAGATGATAGTAATGGGATGTATTTTCCCTAAAAAAATAATAATTGCATTTTTGTCACTTTATAATTTTTTATACAGATTTTCTTTTAATAATAAAAATATATTTCGAAAAAAATTATCTTAAAATTTATGTTAATATAATACACATTATTATGTTCATTTATGCTGTAATAAACAGTTAAATCAAGTTTTTCATTTAAGACAAAAATTATAATATATTTTAAAATTTCCAAATATATCCACTTTTTGACTTATTCAATATTTATTCATATATTTAAATACTATCATCATTCATATGGCATTTTTAAGTTTCTGTTCATAATAAATAATGCGAATACATAGTAAATAATTCAATTTATAATAAATACAAGTTTGAATGAATCGCAATCTGCCATTAAATTTTTATGAGAAGATATATTTTTTTACATTCTAAACAACATAATTCTTCTATTTATCTAGTATTTATTCATGCATTTATGAATTAATTATTTTTATTAATATAAGCTTTTTACATTTGGAAGTAAAATTGTTTATTTGGACGCATAATTTGTATGGAGGGATAATATTTATTGATTTTACTTTCGAAATTTCCTATGAAAGGCATTCAAGTTGGAGCATATATTAAAACAAGAATATTATTCATTACCCATTCTAAATTTGCAATTAAGATCGTTAATTATGCGTCTATGCAGTTTCAAAATTTTGCATTTAAGGAGGTTCATATGGATTTATAATTTTATGAAAGACTTATCATTATTGATTTTATTTTCTAAATTTAGAATAAAGGTGGTTTATTTAGATGTTTAGGCATTGAGTTTTTCAAATATGCTATTATTGATTATATTTTTTTCTGAATTTAAAGATAATATGGTTTATTATACGATTATATTTATTGATTTCACTTCCAAACTTTTCTATGAAAGGCATTCAAGGTGGAGCATATATTAAAACAAGAATATTATTCATTGCGTATACTAAAATTGCAATTAAGATTGTTCATTATGCGTCTATGCAGTTTCAAAATTTTGCATTTAAGGAGGTTCATATGGATATCTAATTACATGAAAGAATTATCGTTATTGATTTTATTTTCAAAATTTAGAATTAAGGGGACTTATTTAGATGTTTAGGCGTTGAGTTTCTGAAATATGCTATTATTGATTGTATTTTTTCTAAATTTACAGATAATATGGTTTATTATACGATTATATTTATTGATTTCACTTCCAAACTTTTCTATGAAAGGCATTCAAGTCAGAGCATATATTAAAACAAGAATATTATTCATTGCGTATACTAAATTTGCAATTAAGATTGTTCATTATGCGTC